>JALAZF010000135.1:5175000-5775000 GCA_022829125.1 Lathyrus tuberosus | reverse complement strand
GCTAATTGAGTTAATTGGTTAGTTTCTCTGATAGATAAAATATTTGCATTAAATTATAATTTCTTTTCAACTTTTATTTCCGAAATATATTTCATCGGTATGTTTACATTTTATCGCGTTTTGAGAGCGTTTGCGAGATATTTGAGCGGATGGGTATTTTGGTCTTTTGGCTTGAGTATTTTTTATAAAATAGAATTTTGAGAGAAAAAGAGAGAGAAATGAAAAGAAAAGAAAGAAAAGGGGAAGAAGAGAAAGAGAAGGAGAGGAAAGAAGGGAGAAGAGGAAAAGAGAGAAAAATCGAGAATTAATCCGTTTCAAGCGCGATTAATCGGGTAAGGGTGAGAAGTTTCAATTATATCTTGCTTGTGTATGTATATGTGTTGTTTATGTATGTTTGTGTGGAAGTTTTATTGGTTTTTCAAATATGGGTCGAAATGAGATAAACGAGTAGAAATCGATGTTTTCATGGTCGGAAATCGATATAAATTGTATTGTATAATCACACTGTGTGTATGAACAATCGTTGATGTTTGTTTTGCTGTTGGAATTGAGTTTCGGTGAAAAAATAGGATTTTCGGGTTGGATTTTCGAAGAGGGATTTTTTTGAAAATCGCAGAGCCCGCTCAGCGCGCTTCTGAAAAAATGCAATCTCACGAGTCAGAGCGGAGCCCGCTCAGCGCGGTCTGGGACTTCAAAAATTTTATCTGTTTTCTAAATTCTGTAACTTTTGATCCGTAACTCGGATCGGGACGTTCTTTATACCGTTGGAAAGCTAATGAAATGTTCTTTCTTATTAAAATGGTTTTTGAAATTGTTGGCCGATTTAATTATGTCAGGAATTTGGAATTGTGTCGTTTTGTCGACTTTTACTGTTATAAGTGTGTGTAATTGATGTGTTTCATGCAATGTGCTTGTGATATGGATATGGTATGACTTGTGTGTTGTTGTATGATGTAAATGCATGTGTTTAGATGGTGTGATGATGGGTTGTGGCCGTATGGTAAATAAATGTGTTGTTTTGGGTTTGATTTCAATGTGTGATTTTGTATGTTGTTATGATGTGTTGTGGGTAGCATTTGACATGTGAATCCCGTGTGTAAAGAATTGTGATGATATGATTGTGGTGGTTTGTGGCTTGTGATGAAGTGCATTGTTTATGTGAAATTTAATGTATGTTGTTTGGTGGCCTTTATGGTTTGAAATGCATTGTTTGAATTGATTTGCAATGCATGAATGTGATGATGTTGATTAATTCATATGGTTGAATTGTGAAGATGCATTTGATTTTCATGAGTCCTTGTATGCCAAGCATCATGATATGCATCTTGTAATGTCGTGTGCCCTAGTGGGTGTGAGCGACGAATCGATTCCAGAGGGGATCCGCTATAACATCGTGTGCCTTAAAACAATAAGAGGACCTAAAGCGATGATTATAGACGATTGTGTGCCTTATACAAAGAGGACCTAAAGCGATCGGATCGTGTGCCTTATACAAAGAGGACCTAAAGCGATCCATAAACGTCGTGTGCCTTAAAAAAATAAGAGGACCTAAAGCAACGAGGAACATCGTTTGCCCGACGGGGTGTTACATGAGTAATCCTAAGTAACAAGCGATGGTTCCAATAGTTCCTGAGTGAACTGGTGATGAGAAATGATAGATGGATGGTATCGCATATGTATTGCATAGAGTCGTTGTGTCGGTATCTGTGCATTTGCATAAATCATGAATGGATTAATTATGTGATTATGTGTGGAAAATCATGAATGGATTGATTATGTGTGAGAATTGTGAATGGATTGATTATGTGTGAGAATTGTGAATGGATTGATTTTATGCGGAAAATCATGAATTGATTGAGTATGTGTTGAGATTTATGTTTGAATTGGTGAATTTATGTGCATATGTGATAAATGCATTGGTTGTGGATAATATGTTTTATGCATAGATATATGTTATGTGATGTTGTGGGGTGGTTCCATATGCTATGACTTTGGTGTGCATTATGTGTGAATATGTGATTATGTTGGTGTAATTGATATATGCTATGTTGTTGGATTGTTAGAAATATGTCATGTATCTGTGACTTGTTATATGGATGGGTATGTGATGCTTGTGGTGAGAAAATTTATGCATGTGAATTTTTATGTGTGTTCGCATATTATTATGCAATCTTGATTTAGTTGTTATTTCTCACCCTTCTGCTGTGGTTTGTTGCTCTATGAGGCAATTGCAGATTTGTAGTCTTGGAGGCTTTTGTGAAGATTAGTTCTCCATCCGTTTGTCAGTCAGTCTGCTCTGATACGTAACACGGGAGTCGGGGAACGTTTTTGTTATATGTATACATTTGTTGAATATATTTTGTATTACTTTTGTATGAATATCTCGACGTGATAAAATGATTTATTTTGTAAAACCAGGCAGTTATGGATCTTTCCGCTTTATTCCATAATTGACCCTTCCTTTTATATGGAAAGAGTTTCCCTTGAGAATATTCCAGTGGTGTTATGTATTAAAATTTATGAGCAGGGATTGTGTTTTCTTTCTAAAATTGTGGCTTCCTTGTTTCTGTCGGAAAAATAAATTTTTATTTACTCTGATTTAATTATGTATTATTTATTCGCGATGGGAATTGGGGTGTTACAGTTTTCACCACTGCTCAAGACCAAGAAGGAAAGTGAGTTCTGCTGGGGGCAAGAGCAACAAGAGGCTTTCGACGCAATCAAAGAATACCTTACGAAGCCTCAAATCCTATTACCACCTAGTATAAATAAAAGCATGAAGTTGTACATTGCAGCATCGGATACGACCATAGGCAGTATGTTAGCACAAGAGGATGATGGTGGCGTCGAAAGACCCATCTATTACCTTAGTTGGATATTGATAGATGCTAAGACTAGGTACACTATGATTGAAAAGCTATGCCTATGTTTGTACTTCTCATGTATGAAATTGAAACAATATATCAAACCAGTTAATGTTTATGTTTCGTCGCATTTTGATGTCATTAAGCATATGTTGTCCAAACCTATTTTGCATAGTCGAATTGGGAAATGGGCACTAGCGTTAACTGAATTCTCCCTGACATATGTCCCTTTGAGGGCGATGAAGGGTCAAATAGTGGAAGATTTCATTATCGACCACGCTGTAGTCGAAACGTCGATACATAGCATCGACGTCGCCCCGTGGAAATTGTACTTTGACGGGTCGAGCCATAAAAATGGGGCAGGTGTTGGAATCCTAATAATATCCCCACAAGGAATCCCAACTACATTTAAATGCAAATTCGATGGCAAGTGTTCAAACAACGAGGCAGAGTACAAAGCCTTAATTACTGGTCTCAAGATACTCAAAGACTTGGGAGCCAAAGAGCTTGAGATAAAAGGAGATTCAGAATTGGTGATTAAACAAATCACGAGGGAGTATAAATGCTTAAAGGAGCATCTTTTAAGTTTCTTTTCGCTGGCGAAGCGTTTGTTAGAACATTTCAAAATTGTCAACATCTCGCATGTGCCAAGGATAAAAAACCAGAAAGCTAACGAGCTGGCGCAGATTGCCTCTAGTTATAAAGTGTCGGAAGGTAAGTTGAAAGGCTTCGTCGAAACTAGGAAAAAGATGGTGTCGAACGTACACGCACCATCAAGTTGGTCGATATCCAAAGTCTCGATGAGCTTGGTCGAAGGTTTAGAAAGTTGTGAGGTTTTCGTTAACGATGTGCCACCAACAGACTGGCGAAGGCCAATTATAGAGTATCTGGAAAACCCGTTGGGCAGCACCGATCGAAAGACTAAGTACAGAGCAATGAGTTATATCCTAGTAGGAAACGAGTTGTTGAAGAAAACTCTAGAAGGGGTATTGCTCAAGTGTCTAGGAGACACTGATGCATATTTGGCAATTTCTGAGGTTCATAATGGGGCTTGTGGAGCTCACTAGGTCGGCCAAAAAATGAAATGGCTTTTGTTTCGACAAGGGTTCTACTGGCCCAGCATGCTTAAGGATTGTATAGATTTCGTGAAAGGATGCCAGGATTGCCAGAAGCACGCGAACATCCAGCATATCCCAGCCAGCGAATTACATGTGATTGTCAAACCATGGCCTTTTCGAGGATGGGCTTTGGATGTAATAGGAGAGATTCGGCCAGCTTCGTCGAAGCAGCAAATATTCATCCTCGTAGGAATAGACTATTTCACGAAATGGATAGAGGTTGTGCCTTTGGTGAAAGTGGATCAAGAGGCCGTGATAGATTTCATCCAGAATTATATCTTGAATAGATTTGGGATACCTGAGACAATCATGACAGATCAAGGTTATGTGTTTGTGGGGCAGAAGATGCAAGAGTTTGCGGCGGAAACAGGTTTCAAGTTGGTTACTTCGACGCCATACTATGCTCAGGCGAATGGTCAGGTCGAAACAGCTAACAAGATAATAATTGGTTTAATTAAGAAACACGTTGCAAAAAAGCCAAAGAACTGGCATAAGGCGTTGAGTCGGGTGTTGTGGGCTTGTCAGACGTCACCCAAAGAGTCGACCAACTCTACTCCATTCCGTCTAACCTACGGACACGACGTTGTGCTACCCGCAGAAGTATGCTTACAGTCCGTTAGAGTGCAACGACAGCATGAGATTCTGTCAGAACAATACTGGGGATGATGTTAGACGAACTCGTGGACTTAGACGAGGAAAGAATGGTGGCTTTAAATGTGTTGTTGTGCCAAAATGCCCGAGTCGCCAAGGCATACAATAAGAAAGTCCAAAGAAAAACCTTTGCCGCAAACGACTACGTTTGGAAAGCGGTGTTGCCCATGGATCGATGAGATCGAACGATGGGAAAATGGTCGCCCAACTGGGGGGACCATTTCAGGTGACACGAGTGTTTAGTAACAACGCATACGAATTACAGGAGTTAGAAGCTGACCAATGAATCTTAAGAGTAAATGGGAAATATTTGAAAAGATACAGACCCATACTGCAAGAGGTTCACATTAAAACATAGTTTTCATTAATTTAAGGCCAAGAATGGCTTACAAAATATGGTGCATTACATTATACCAACATACAAACTAAGGAAATTCAGGAAATCTAGCCTTAAAATCATCAAAGAGGACCTTCTCATGAACTATCTTGCTCTCAAGAAGAACCTTTCGGCGCTGCATGTGACTGATAGCATCTATAATCTTCATAGCCACTTCGACGTGAACAAGTCCTTTAGCGACTTCGTGGTCGATGGTTTCTTGAGAAGGCAGAGGCTCAGTTGAGTCCAAAGAGGCTTTTTGGTGTTCGACCTCAGCTATCTTTTTTGTCAACTCCGTGATCTGGGCTTGATATTCAGATATCTGTTGGTCGAAGGCTTGGCGTTTGTTGGAGTGCTCTTGTTTTTTGGTTTCATAGTCCCCAAGCTTCTGTTCGCAAATGGAGCTAAGATGCCACTCGCGTTTCATGTCGTCATGGCGGAACCGAATTTGGGCGTCGGCCTGATGATGCATAGCGAGGTCCTTGGCCATTTGAGTAAAGAAGGCTTCGAACTCGATCAGGTATGTGGCCATGGGGGCAGGAAGTTGGAACTCAGAGAGTGCATTCAGAAGGTTGAAGACGTCATTGGCTATGTCGGATTCCTCAACGACGGCCGCCAGAAACTGTTCCTCAAAAAGATAAGACACAGCTGCTGAAGTTTGAGATTGAAAGAAGCATCCACTTCTGGAGTTGGGATTGCGGTCGAACCGGTGGGGTGAATCTTTTTGGCTGCCTGGCGAAGTTTGTGTAGTGCCTTCAGAGTTGCTGCTGGATTTGTGGCCTTAGCTGCCAAGAGTGCCTCCAGAGTAAGAGATTCCTCGACAACAGCCGAAGCCTTTTCTGGTTGATGTTCAGGGATTTGGAGTGTCTCCCTGACGTCAGTATCTACGGAGGGCGAAGGATTAATAGTCACCCTAGGGAATGCATCATCATGCTCCAAGTTATCAGTTGCAGCAGGAGGCGTCTTCACCAAGCTTTCCTCAGGGATAAGTGGGTGAAACTCATCAATCTTTTGGGGACTTGGCGTCACAACGACATTGGCAGTAGGGGCGTCTGCGGCCGATTCAGTATCACCCTCACCAACAGTGGTCGAAGTAACCACATTTTCCTGCAAAAAGACAAAATGCCAGTGAGCTTCGTCACCCCAAGGTCGTCTAGGACACAAATAAAGTTAGAATACCTGCACAGGAGTTGTTGTCTTGGGGAGGGAGACAGAGGGAATTGGTTTGAAAACATCTTCAAGATTTCTTGGGACGACTGGGGCCACCATCGAGACACTGGATTTTGAAGGTGTCCTTCGCGTTATAGCCTTTTTCTTCCTCACCAAAGGGGTGGATGGAGGAGACGCTGGAGCTGCTGCAGTGAAGACTCGATGGTGAGTGCTCTCATTCGATTCAGTCCTTTCTGGGGAAGGTACTTTCTCAGCAACCTGCGCTGAAATGATATAAGAACAAAGGGAAGACAGGGACGCAGAACAAGAAATTAAAAAATACCTGTAGAAGGTTGGCCCTAGGTTTTTTGGCAGGTCTGGTGGAAGTCGACGCAACCGTCGTTTCTCATTTGCGCCCCAGAAAGCAAAGCTGAAACTAGTTAGTTAAGACCTATGGGCAAACAAAATCAAGAGTCCAGGGTCTACCTTTGTCGAAGTATCCTCTGCAGGGTCGACATCTACGACAGGGGCTGTAGTTGACGGTTTAGGGATACCAGCTGTAGAAGCAAAAACGTCAACCACGTTTGCCAGGAAAAGATTGGGAGTAAAAGCTTGAGTTTGGTACTCCAACCACCAAGCCTCAAATTCCTGAGTAGTGAAAAAGGAAGGCTGGAAGGAGAAAACCGGTAGTTCCAAGTGTTGAGAGGCTCTGACAAACCTCATGCAAGCCTTGTAACCAACGTGAGTCAAGCGTCGACCGGACCGTACTATATCCTCAGGATGCCTCACTAAGGGTTTTGGCAGCATCTGGCTCAGGCCAAATTGTCGGGCCACCAAATTTGGACAGTAGTTCATGAAACCATATCCATTGTTCCCTGTTTCGATGCGGAAAGAGATCATGGTGGGAGTGAGAAACGCCCTCCATATAACATTCGACAGCGCAGCAGCTTGAGGTGAGACTCCAGGGAACGGGTGTCTGAACCAGTCAGGCCCAAACTTACGCTCCACAAATGGCGCCATGTCAGGGACGAAAGAAGAGGTTTCCACAAACATACTAAGATACCTCATAAAGAGGGCTTATCTTGGAGTTTCTTGGGTGGTCATCAAGGCTAGTCACAGTCCCTCGACAGAACGTGCTTTGTTTAGATGCTTCATCATTGCAGAGGCTGGATATCCTAATTTGTGCTCGAAAGTGGCGTTGAGCCAATGTTGTAAGAACCACATAGGCCCTGAGATGTTTAAGGCTTTAGTGGTTTGGTGGAGGAGTTTCAGTCTTATGGCCGACAGGCCAAGAGAATGGTAGAGGGAGGCCAACAGAAGTTTGGCCAGAGATATATGTCGGCCTTCGTGGATCTGAATGGCCAGACTGATGAAAATTTTGGCTATTTGCAAGGAGCCAGGGCAAAACATATAATATGACAACCAGAGGGTCAAGAAGGCAATATGCTCTTCATCAGAGACTTCTTTAGAACATTTGTCATGATGATCTTCGATGTAGTTTTGGAAGTTAGCACGCTCAAAGTCGAAGGCGTTGTCCGTCTCCAAAGTCGAGTCGAACGTCTCACCCAGTGGCGAAAGGCCAGTGATAGCCGCCACATTGAAAAGTGTTGGCGTAAGCATGCCACAAGGAAGGTGGAATGTGTTTGTCGATCCTTCCTAAAAATACATCGACGCCAGCAGCAAACAAGGGTTGACCCTGTGGGCGGTTCTGGAGAGTTAGATGGCGTCGAAGATACCGTACTCCTTCCATTGCCTTTGGCGTTTCCCTTCGACTTTGTCAAGCTAGGCGAGGTAATCTTTGTTGCCTGGAGTTGGCATGGATCTGAAAACGCGAGATTTGGGTGCCATATATTTGAGGTCTAAGGTGCCCCCTTTCTCGAAAGCAGGTGGGATCGTTTGGTCGAAGCAAGGGAAGAACTTCTGGAGTTCTTGTGGATTAGGTTTGTTGTCTGGAAGGGGGCCATGGAAACCACACAGCTTATTCTCAACCGCGAATGGGATAACCATTTGGCGGCACCAGTTGGCCACCACCGTCTCATCAGCGGAAGATGGTTGAGGAAGAGGATGTTATGTTTCTGCTTCAGAGATTACGTACGCGACCGGGTTGTTACCAGTGGTTTAAGGAATGTGAGTTGTAGGGGTTCTTGATGAAGTCATTGGAAGAAAGAACGCAAAGGGTGCTCTGAGGCGGTAAAAGCTTTAGGAGGAGGAAATCAAAGTCTGGGTTTCGGAGCAAATGACAGTTTCGTGAAGAAGGAGTTATGAAAAGTGGTGAGTTCCTAAAGAAGACTATTTATAGGGCGCATACAGAAAGATGAAAGATCAAAAACTTTTCAACTTCTGAGAGTAAGTGGGGTTTGGTTTCGAGGCCCATGACTTAGATGAGACTAGTCATCATGGCGTTTTCTTGGGAATCGTGGGATTGAAATTGTCATCATCATGTCAGACGACGCTTGCCACGTGTTGAGAGGAAAGACAAAACGATTGGCAAAGGCGTCGAAATCCTGTAAGAAACCAAAAAGCCAGATTTCTCCATCGACACAGTATTTAGTCAAAACTGGCCTTTTGGGGGGGCAATTTGTTGACACTGGATTTCGACTGACGGTGGGATCCGTAGATTCCAAAGCGTGTCGGCACAAAGAGGCACGTCAAGGTGTCGAGTCGACACCAGCAGAAAGGCACGTCGGAGAAACGGCGACAAGCCTTGGCGTCGGAGGGAAATGAGGTGACAAGCTGATTTTAACTTCAAGGAACAAGTGTTTAGGCGGGAAAAGTTTGAAACTTCCAAGACTATGGGAAGTTAAAAAGAAAGTGGGGTGCCACGTGTCAGCTTCAGAAGACATTCGGGTTGACAAACAGTTACATTGTAGGCCTATATAAGGCGCTGTACTTTTCATTTTTAGAGGTCGCATTTTTTCACATTGTAAGGGGAAAATACTCAAAGTACCAAGCTTAGAGAGAAACGAGTTCACTCCCGCAAACAAATGTACACTTGCGTCCAAATTCTACTTAATGCAATTTACTTCCAGTATTTAATTTAAGACATTGTTTTTTCTCGTTTTACTCAGCCTCTCCTTTATTTTTTTGTTTTTGCGCCAAACTCGTTGATCGTTAGAAAACTCTTTGCGTCACCAAGGTCACCTCAGCGTGACAACTCACTAAAAAACAAACTAAAATGCATCACAAACATACGCTTCCAATTCCCCTGTTCTGGGATTTGTGTGGCCGATCCCGCAAGCGAACCTGCGACGAAAGGCCAGCGGTTGTTCGCCCCGGCGAACACATGCTCATTATTATTATATCTTATTTCTTGTGACACTGTGGGGGTTCCCTGATCATTGGTGCTCTGTGAGATGGCTCTATACCCGAGTCCGAGTATAACCCTAGGATTAGGATGGTGGCTGTGTAGTGGAGGCTTGCGTGGTCTCTTCCGCGTGAGCCAAAGCAAAGACCCCGCTTGGAGTAGATTCCCTTGGAAATGTTATTGTTTTGATGTTACTTCGTCACGATGATAATGTTTTCGAGCCTGAATCGTTGATCCCAAGGACCATTAACCCATTTATCCATGGTGGTTGGTAGTGTTAACTCTTTGTGGGTTAATACGAACGCCCCAATCAGATGAGATCCCTCGAACGTGTTACTTCTTGACAGTAATATTTTCGACCTCGATCTAGGATTCTGAGAACCCTACTTAGAACCCGTGTGTCGATGGTTGTGTAGTGGACACCTCCGAGGAGTCTTTCTCATGGGGAAGAAATGAAGACCTCACCTAGACGAGATCCTTTCAAGGATATTATCGTCTGATGTTCCTTCGTCATGGCTATAATGTCTTTGAAAGATATCCATAACTCTAGGCACCTACCCATTTAGAACCTACCTGTGGGGGGTCCTGTAATTAGAGATATCTTGTGTCTAACTCCTTCCTCAGAATCAGATGTTGTTTTGATCCTGGAGCCCTGCATTGCATACTCATGACATTAGCATATCATTTTCCAACAAACTCATCCGATCCTCTGTCCATTTCCTGCCAGCTGATTTCCCGACGCTCATACTGAACCTGTGGTAACCGCAAAACATTTAAAGCAAGTTCAAGCGAAGATAAGAGGAGCATAGACAATTTGAAAGTTGTGATGGCTATTCAGAGGATAGCTTTCAACATGATGGGATGAAGGATTTTGACCCCTCATCAGGTTTTGTTGTGTTGACTAACCCATTGTATGATTGTCTACCTGGTGATCATCCTCCACGAATGAACATCCCTGTTCAGTCTCAGATGATGTCGCTGACCGATTCTATGGAGAAAAGGTTTTGTGCCTTCGAAGATAAGGTTCAAGCTATGAAAGCACGCGATACTTCTGGGCTTGATGCTGTTGATATGTGCCTAGTGCCAGACTTGGTAATTCCTCCAAAATTCAAAGTACCCAACTTCGAGAAGTACGCTGGTCTCAGTTGCCCGAAGTGTCATTTGGTGATGTTCTGCCGAAAGATGACTTCTCATGTCCGCGATGACAAGTTGATGATTTACTGTTTTCAAGACAGTTTAAGTGGTGCATCTTTGAATTGGTACATGGATTTAGAAAGAAGTTGTATCCAATCATGGAAAGACTTATCCAATGCTTTCCTAAAGTAATATGAGTATAATTTGGACATGGCTCTCAGTCGCACGCAGTTGTAAATCCTATCTCAGAAGAGCGGTGAATCCATTAAGGATTATGCACAACAGTGGAGAGAGTTGGCAGCTAGGGTACAACCACCACTCTTGGACAAAGAATTGATTGACATGTTCTTGGATAGTCTGCATGCCACCTATCTTGAAAGAATGGCTGACAGTTCATTCTCAAGCTTCTCTGACCTTATAATAGTAGGAGAACACATCAAGAGTTACCTCAAAGCTAAACAAGTCCAAGGCGTCTCGAGTAATCAAGCTGGTGAGACTGAATTCTTCAGCAATCCCCAAGAGGAAGAGGATAATGAAATTGATGCAGTCATAGCAAATGTTGAGTATTCTCAGGGTACACCAACAAGACTTTATGGGCAACCTGTCAATCCTAGTGCGTCATACCAGAAACCCATGATTTCTCCTCGTGCAAATCAGCGAGCCCGTGGTCGAGGATATCAGAATCATCATCAAAATCAGCATAGGCCTCGAAACAACTTGGAAAGAAGGACTGCTCTTCTCCACCTAGATCATATGTCGTACAGTCAACTTTTGTCGTATCTGGTCTGAAACTCACTGGTAGAGTCCAAAGCTATCAAGCCATTGCCAAAACCATACCCGCCTGGATACGATCCCAATGCGCATTGTGAATATCACGCTGGATCCATGGGGCATTCAACTGAGGATTGCAAAGCTTTTCAAGCCAAGGTGTAACAGTTGATTGACAAAAAGCACATATCACTTCCAGAAGGAAACTTGGTTGTGCACGTTAGTTTCTCGCCCAAATGAGTTCCAAGACTTCAAGAGGAATCCCCTAAAGCTAATGGTTCAGACAGGAAGACTTCCTTAGATGCTGGAAACCATTGGACATCTATCATGTGCATTTGCAATTTCTTTATGTTAAGTGCTACTTGTTTTTGAACATTCTTGTTTTAAATGGTAATATTAACGATATGATCATGCATTTTCGGAATTAATCACGTCGCATTCGCTCATTTTTCCTCACTTATATCAAAAAACAAGAACAAAAAAAAAATCATTCATATACCTATCTCCCGCTTTCTTTACCAAGCTGTTGTTTTAGCAAAGATTGGAGGGAAGATGACGAAAACGAAGTACCCATAACTGCTGATGGTATGCTTTCGGATGGAATCCTGCCAAGGATGTACATGCATTGTTTAAAATCCCCAAACACTGGAGAGATAAGGAGTTAGTCCCTAGTTAACCACTTCGAGCCTAGAAGTAGGAGTTTCCTTCGGATTTAAAAACCCTTATGCTTAACCTGGGGCATGGGTAGTTGTTCAGTTAATCCGACGACGCATTCGCATTACAAGATGAAATATCCCATCTAAGGATCAATTATATGCTGCTCTTCGCACACATCCTGACGTGTTGAAGGGATCATGAAAAAGTTATGTCGTTTTTCCTCAATGACCAATAACTTGGCAGTCACAATCCTTCGAAAAAATCAAAAACAAAATAAATAAATAAACAAAAAGCTGCTAAGTCGAACACCTCAAAAGGAGACTTAGGCAAAAATCAAGGCAATCCCGATGGACTCGAAAAGCAAAATCAATCCATGCAAAAGATAGAGATCAAAAACAATACCAAAAGAGGCTTTCGAATCCTCAACAAAAACAAAATAAGGTCCAGTGGCCACCATGTCAAATCAATGGGTCACTGACATCATGACAAAAGCAAAATAAGGTGACGGCCATTTCAAGCAAATCTTGAATCCTCACCTTCGCTCTTACACCGTTGAACTCTCTTAGAAGACAAATGTGTGTCAATTTAACTGAACGTAGGACTGGAGATCATCACGAGGAAGGGATGGGTACAAATCAATTTGAGCCTTATATCCTTTGTTTTCAATAACCGTGAACCAGGCCACGTTACAACCCTCGAAAGACCTAATTGAGGCGGGGTTTATTCTGAAAGCATACTACAGCAAGGTTGCGTAAACTGACTCCTAGAGATTTGCTAATCTGCTGAATTGGTGTCATATTCTTGCTATATCTTTCACACCAGCTAAATCAACACCACGTTTGGACTAATGGTCCATCCGTCACACACTATCAGATCATTCTAATAATGACTGATTTTCAAAACTTGCATGAAAATTGCATTAAAATTACCATTCAATTTTAACTGCAAGTCAGTACTTAGCATCAAGGAAATTCAAAGAAACGGTCAGAGTGAACTTGATCATTCAACAATGCTGACCCGAATCCAGTTCACTTCATAATCCTATGGAACAGGGGCATGACATCCAATAACTATGGTGATCAATGAACTGGTCAGGCTAAAAAATCTTTAGGTATCAGCAGATTAGGGAGGAAGGACCATTTTAGTTCTTAGCCCATCTAGGGCAGACCTTTGTAATCAGCATTCAACCCATCTGGGGCAAACCCTGTAATCAGCACGTCCAGTTTAACTGGGGCAAATCCATCAAAGGCTTGATCAATGACAAACCACTACAAGGTTCAAACACTGGGGCAAATAGTCTCCGATCATGTCATGGTATGATCATTTTCAAGGTGAATTCCTTCAAAGGCCCTACAGACTGGGGCAAGACAAGTTGCAAATCGAAAGTTTCCCCTTCGTAATGTTAAGTTCATCAAGCAGACTAGGCCAGATGCTAGTAACTGTTGAGTCAACAAGTGTCAAAAGCCATGGGGCAGAGCAAAAGCACAATCAACATGCCTTGGTTAAGTCGCTACGCTCACACAATCAACATGCATTGATCACGTCGCTACGCTCATACAAAGCCACCATGATTAAGGTCATCTCAAGAATGAATACACATCTTATCAGCAAAGGATCAAACTTGGGGCACCAAGCTCGTCCACGTCTATTTAATGACCATCAAATCATCAAAATCCAAGTGTCGGGAAGTCAAACCCTCTCATTAACCCAAAGTCCAATCCTTTATTGGCAACTACCCAAAGGTCCACTTTTGTCGATACCTTTAAATTTACCCTTTAAAGTCCAGTTTTCATTGGCAACCACTAAAAGTACACCCTTGTTGGCGTCCTCATAACACCTGAAAGTCCAACTTAGCTTGGCAATCCAAGGTCCAGTTCTCCTCTGGCAAACATTTTAAGGTCCAGTTCCCATCTGGCAAATCATTTTAAGGTCCAGTTCCCGTCTGACAAATCATTAAAAGGTCCAGTTCCCATCTGGCAAATTATTAAAAGGTCCAGCTCCCGTCTGGAAAATTCTTTTAAGGTCCAGTTCCTGTCTGGCAAATCATTTTAGGCCCCAGTTCTCGTCTGGCAAATCTTTTAAGGCCCAGTTCTCGTCTGGCGAATACCCTTTTCTCACCAATTCTCATCTGGTAGACTATCCAAAAGTCAGTTCTCGTCTGACAAACAAAAGTTTAAACACCAGTTCTTTTCTGGTAATTTATCCTCCAATCTAGTTTTAGTCTGGAAGATTAACCTAAAGCCCGATTTCATTTTGCAATTACCAAATCCAATCCCTGGTGATACCCTCGACAAGGAAACATATCCCCATCGCGCCCGATCATTTGCATCGTCATGTGCATGACATGCTAGCATAAAATTACATAATTATATCAAGCACTATCATATCTTGTGCATTCATACGTCCATTAGATTCCCTAGCAGTTGCATCTTAGTGTGCATGTCGGTGCATCATGCATTGCATGGCATTTCCATCCCCAACATCATAGCATAACAGGATCCAGGATCAGTTTGCAAGTATCTTGGCCAGTCCCCCCTTAAAGTCGGCTATACTCTTCTAAAAGATACCCTGGACGTGCTCAAGGAATTTTATTCCCCAGCAAGTCATTCTTCAACTAGGCAGTTGATAATGACAATCCCAACAGTTGTTGCTTTTATTTCTCCCCAAGAAGAAGCTATCATAGAAAGTTTCTTGTGAGCTCCCCCTACAAAGCCAACACATTTCCTCCGACAGGAATCTTGCTCAACTATTCCCCCAGCAAATTTACCACAGAGATACTGCTTTGGTATCATCAGAGAACCTTAATGGATAAGGGACTGCTTCGATAACCCAGAGAATTGTCTGCCTTCAGAGATACTGCTTTGGTATCATCGAGGAACCTTAATGGATGAGGGACTGCTTCGAATACCCAGAGAATATTTTGCCTTCAGAGACACTGCTTTGGTATCATCGAGGAACCTTAATGGATGAGGGACTGCTTCGAAGACCCAAAGAGTCTTTTACCTTCAGAGATACTGCTTTGGTATCATCGAAGAACCTTAATGGATAAGGGACTGCTTCGACGACCCAGAGAATCTTTTGCCTTCAGAGATACTGCTTTGTGTAGCGGGGAAATTTGTGAGTATAAGCTATTGATTAACTTAACTCGAAAATAAACAAGAGTCGCCACCGCACTTTTATTTTATCCACAAAGGGAAAGGAAAAAGAGTTAACAAAACCTAAAGAGTTCTAAACAACAAGAACAAACAGAGAATGGGTAAGGGGGGTTGGTTACGCAATGGGAAGGTGTTAGCACCCAAAACGTCTATAGTACCCTATAGGAACCCTTTGAAATATCTACCGCTTTTTGGTCTGAAAGGGTTTGCTTGTAAAGAGATTGAGGTGATGAGAGGAGAATTATTTTTTAAATATTTTTGTGTTTGGAGAGACTTATCGTCTCATGCCTACGTACCCACGATGTGCAATGTAGGATCAAAACCCCATAGTTCGTGGTACAAAGAACAAAAATTATTGGTTATGGTTTATTTTATCTTGAAAAAGACAACCTGTCATTCTCAAGGGAGAATACTCAACTAATTACCCAAAGGTATGGGAAAGTGGCATTTGCATCACATTAAGATGGAGGATTTGCTTGGATTAACATCAACAAGACTAATCACTTCAACATCTAAGTGGAAAACGACCATACTTTCAACAAAATACCATGGTTAGGAGTTTTACATCTCATCAAAAAAATGACTCATGTCTAATTCTTTTTGAAAAGTTTAAAAGAAAAAAGGTGCATAAAAGCACAAAAGAATTTGGATGAGTTTTGTATTTTTTTTTAATTTTTTATGAAATAGTCAAAATATAGTTAAATGGATTGACATTTATTAAGAAAACAAAGTTTAAAAAGTCACTTGACAAAAGTCAAGGTTTTATTATGAAAGTGGTTTTAAGTTGAAAACAAGAAGGTTTTGAAAAAGAGAGAAGATTTTGAAAATTTAAGAATGGGGAGGAGAAGAAGTGACTATCCTAGTGCATGAAATAAAAGCTAGGGAAAAGAAGGATCTAACCAAAATGGAGCCACTTCAAAGCAATATTAAAAGAATTTCATCCTTAAGCAAATTGGCCAAATAAAGGCAAGTCCTCAATCAATACTCCAAGCAAAGGGATAAGAAGTCCTAATTCTAGGTCCATAAGTCCGATATTACTTCAAAAGAGGTCCATAAAGAGATCACTCCAAAGCATAGGATAGTAACCAATAGTCCAAGATGAAGAGAATTAAGTTTTTTATGGTTTAATCCCTTATTAATGTTTTTGGTCCAAGTGGACAAAGAGAAAAGGAGGAAGCATAAACATGTGTCCAACGGACAAAGGAAAAATTGCGGAAACATAAACATGATATGAAATGATAATAATGAAGCATAAAAAAATAAAAGAGATAGGGAGCGAGAAGGAAACATAAACAAAATTAATATAATAATATTGTTAGTAAGTTAGTGATTAGTTGTTAGAGTTAGTGATCAATAACAATTGAATAATTGCACTTAGGTCAAGGTTGATGAAACTCATTAGAGGATTGATAAGACCAAAGCCTCCTAACAACAAGTTTCATGAGTTGTGAACCACAAGACAAATAATCAACTATTCTTGATGGTTTCTGATACGGGACAAATATTGCGCTATGTTAAGCAATCGCCGAGTAATTTACGGAGTAATTACCCTACAAATGAGGCCGGTCAATAACTCTATGTGCTAATGTACGCTAGATGACAATATATAGATCATCATCCGCAAGCGATACCGCACGAAAAGAAAAAAGGTAGCGATCTCGTCTCGATCGAAATTCAACAAAAAAGTTCCAATATCTTTGACTTTCATTAATCAAAAAGAAAAGAGATGAAGAAAAGAGGAAACCAAATTGAATTACAAATTCAAGACAATTCCATCTTTAAGTTCATTCACTCATTTTGGTGGATTAAAGTGCTAAACATATCATTAACTCAAAGCACCTAAAGTGAATTAAATAATTCACTTTAAAGATAGATTTGAATTAGTGAACATTTATCTAACTTCGTCTACACCCTAAGTCAATGAATTTAAAGAGGAATAGGACATTTAAAAGTGTAATCCAAAACCAAAATCAAAAGGAAAATAAGATCAAGAACAAGGTATTCAAATCATTTTCAAGAAATGCTTATAAACATAAGAAACAAAATACAAAGTTTTTATAAAAATAAAATCTATTAAAAAAGTCATTAAATGAAAGAAACAAGAAAATAGTAAAAATATTTTTCTAACTAAAATAAAGTTCTAAAAAGAAAAGAAGGAGGTGTAGAAAGAACAATGGTGATGGTGTTGAAATTCCGACGGGCCAAGCCCAAACCAATTGAAAAAAAAAGGAAAAAAAAAGGTGATAGAAATTATATGTAAAACAGGGAATCAGAAACAAAAGGTTTCATCATCTTCCTCCCATGGTCACTGTTCATCGCACGGAACACCTCCACAGCCGGCACTTCGGGGCTCCGTCAAATCGGAGCGACGGACCTCCGTTTTAGCATCATTGCAAATGGATTTTTGAGCAGATCAAGAATATGCGAACGATTTCATACAACAGTGCACTAATCAAAAGAAACAGTGTCGAAAGCTTCGCCGGAAAAATTCTCACTACCTTCAAAAATTAAGTAAGCACTCTTTAAATTCTTCCTCTCTTCTTTCGTCTAAGCTGGAATTGATAGTGTTGTTGATGAACTCGAATTTATAGAACAAGCCTGTAGTTGGAAGGTTAATGGAAATTGAAGCTTGGAGGTTGAAGATTATGAAATGAGGATGAAGATTATGGAAAGAATTTGACAGGGGTTTGAAGGCTCTCAAAGCTTGAATGAAATGTGGAGGGTGGTGCTCAATTTATAGAATTGGAGAGTGAATTTCAAACTGTCGTTTTCTGTAAATTTCTTGAGTTTTGAAACTCGGTTTACGCGTGAGACTTGCTGTAGTTTTTTTTTTTGCGTCGTTTTGCTCATTCATTTGCTGCGTTTTGCGTTCAGTTCTCATGATGCCGTTTTGAATTTTTTTCCGCAGCTGCGTTTTAAATTGGAGGAAGCTGCGTTTTGCCTTTTGTTATTTTGGATTTCGTAGTAATTTTCATTGAAATTTTTGATGTCGTTTGCGGCGTATTCCTTATGTTTTGTGGCTGTTCACTTGGGGCTCGCGTGTATGATGGCTGGAAGAATTTTTCATGTGGCTTGCAGTGCAATTTGGTTACGCCGTGGCTTTGATGCGTATTGTGATTGCAGTTTGGGCTTGTTGGCTTGGTAGCAGCTTTTAAGATATTATTTTATTTTTACTGCACTTGAATTGGCTTTTGGCTTGGATTGTTGTATGGAAGTGTGGTAGCTACTGGCGTGGCTGCAACTATGAATCTACAGCCCTTTTTTCAAATTTTTTAAATGGCACATGGGCTAATGGGAAATGGGCTCTATTTTGTAATTTGGACATTGTTTTTTTTGGAATGAATATGGTTTAGAAAAGGTAATCACAATGAACAAACAAAAAAAGAAATGAATTTGGATATGAAATTTGGATATTGGACTAATTGGCTAAATAGAAAAATGGATATGGATTCTAAATTAGATTTAATTTTGGATATGGTTTAGAATTTGTAAATTAAAATGGATAATTGGAAAATTGGATTTGGGTAATTGTAAATTGGAAAATGGATTATGGATAAAAATGGTTTAGAAAATGGGTACTAAAAAATGGAAATGGATAAAAATAGTAAATTGGATTAGAAAAAATGTGGATAATTGGTTTATGGATATTGAATATGAAATGAATTTTGAAAGTGGATAATTGGATTAAAAAAATGGACATTTGGCTAGTTGAAAATTGAAATGGGTATTAGAAAGTGGATAATGGATTTGAAATGGATTACAAATGGATTGGGTTTATGAAAAGAATGGATAAAAATTGGTGTAGATAAGGCAAAATGGATAATTGGATATGGAAAATGATTAATGGAATCTTTATTTTTTTTAGCCCAAAAAAACCAAACTCGACTTTTCACAGGCCTCTGATGCAACACAGCTACCACTGAACAAGCTACAACTGAACAACAACCATTTGAATTTGTTATCCTCTGAATCTCTGATCAAAATGAATCATCACCGCACAACAACTTGGCAGTCACTGCTTGAGAAATAAACCACTGGTGCAAATAACTCGCATTTGGAACAATTGCTTGATAGTTTGACCAAGATTAGGTCAAACATCCATCTGAACCACATCACACCTTTGCTTTTTTGACAACCCTGCACAACACACAGAGAGAGAAATAAGCAAACAACAACATATTTTTGGTATTTTTGTTAGAGGTTAGTAAACAGAAACAAGTGATAAAGCAGGTAAGAATAATATACAGATGCTCAGGAGAAACAAAGATTGTGATCTTATTTGTGATATGAGATGAAAAAATGATATGTGGGATCTTAGGGGTAAAAATTAGGGTATTACACTTTGGTATCATCGAGGAACCTTAATGGATAAGGGACTACTTCGACCACCCGGAGAATCTCATGCCTTTTTCAAAGATACAACTTTGGTATCATCGGAGAACCTTAGTGAATAAGGGACTGCTTCGACCAACCAGAGAATCTCAAGTTATTTTGTTCATTTGGTACCCTGCTACCCCATTTTATCAGCTCTTACTCTATAACACTTTATCTCTTGTCAGACAAATTTTTGGGGTCTTCTTGTATCTAATTGACTTGCACCTTTAAAATGAATGCCATGCAGCAGTTCATTCTCTAGGTTCAAGCCAATTAGATAGGGGCATCTGTCATACCCCAAATTTGTCCTACCTGTATATAATGTTCATCTGTCACGCCCTCATTTTCACCCTAACCCTCTTGCATCATACATGCATCATATCATATCATTTGATCATCGATTCCCAAGAGTTTTGGGTCATAAGTTTGAGCTTGGAAAATTAGGGCTTCTCTTGGTAGCCTTCCCAAAGTTTCAATGTTTGTTTGGTGTTCACTAGTTGTTATGTCTTGTTTGTGGCTTTTGCAAATTAATGTTTTTGTAACTCAACTTGTGCTCTAACCTTTGTGCATCCACAACACAAAGTTTAGTGCTTTTGTCCTCCCTTTGTGCTTATGAAGAGTGAAGGAGTGAGTTAAGTTGCCTTTGGTTTCAATCCAAGTCAAATGAAAGTCACATGATCATCATTTATCAAGTTAAGTTCATTTTGGTTTGAGATGAATTCATTTTATCAAAGAAGATTCATTTGTTGGTCTTGGTTTCATTAGTGCTAAAGTGGTGAGAAACTTGGAAACTATATCCGTTCATGGTTAATTTCTTCATAAGAATGTTCAGGGTTAACTCGTGTACATTTTGTTTTGATGAAGATTGAGTTTGTGCCAAAAAGTTTAAAGGTTGCCTTACTTGGATTTTTTGGATCCAATTCAAGCCTAAAATTGTCATTCATTTACAAATTCGAGAATGATTCAAAAGGAACATGGTGTATGGTAGTTTTGCTCCATTTTTGGCCAAGTTCGTCAAGCTATTATCCTAACTTTGTTTCGTAATAAACATTGGCCATAAAAAAGGACAAGTAAGCAAATTTTGTTCAAAGGTTCAAGAAAGGAATAAAATTGCATTTTATCATCAAACAATTTTCATTAAAATAAGATGGACAAGGATTTTTGTGACAACATTGCATTTAAAAAATTATGGATTACAAATGAATGTACAAAAGTTTGTTACACTTTTAATGTCTTCCATTTACAAGTCCTAGAACTACAAGTTGAGGCCTAATTCAAGAAGTTGTCAAAATTCCATCTTTGTTTCCTTTTGCAACTCCAACTTCAAGCATTCAAAGTCTATCATCTTCAAAGTTATCATCACCTCCATGCCATGAACATCAAGACCTATCACATAAGGGAAAAGGGAAAAGTAGTTAAATTTCAATTCATTTTTTTGAATCATCCAATTTCAAGATACAATAAAAATTTGCATCATAAAATTCACTACAAAAAATTCAGCATATAATCTCATGACCAAAAGTTCAACATTTGTTCTCATAACAAAAAATCAGTATCAAAATCCTGCATTTTAGCATTATAAAATCAGCATTATCATGAACAAAATTCTGCATTCACATACAGTAAAATTCTGCATTATCATAATAAAATTCTGCACTCATCATAATAAAATTCAGCATTCATATAATAAAATTCAGCATCAAAATTCTGCATTTTGCATCATAATAAAAATTCTGCATTGTCATGACATAAAATTCTGCATTCACAAACCAAAAATTCTGCATTTCATAACTAAAAATTCTGCATTCACAAACCAAAATTCTACATTCACAAACCAAAAATTCTGCATTTCATAACTAAAACTCAGCATCCATCATAACCAAATTCAGCACATTAACTACATGATTCCAACTAGCATAGCACATTCAATACATCCTCAAAAATCATAATTTTAAAATTCTAAGAAAAAAGAATCATGGGGACCACAAGGAAGCACCAAACCAAAACCAGCTCATGTTGGTTCATCATGTCCAAGTTTCAATTCATGTGCATCAAGAGCAAGGATCACACATCCAATTTCTGCATAAAGAGACATTTTGGTAGCAACAAGTAATATCATCAGATTTTTATCATGTTTAAGGTAATTCTCAATGACAGAACAACCACACAAAGCAAACAGGGACCACATATTCAGATTCACAAAAATGGCAAAGTAAGAGCTACAACAAGCAACCAAGTACATCAGACCTTAACACAAATACAGTCTGAACAAGAAGACAAAATTCGGCAGATGCAAAAATAGGGCAGATGCAACAGAATAGCAGATTCATGAAAATGAAAAAAAAAATTCTGGCCTCAATAGGGTTAATCGCAGGCATACCAAAATTGAAGATTCTTCAGCTCATTTTCAAACTTCAAACCCTAATTTCCCACTATAAAATCATGTGTGTTCATCAGTTCAGGGAGCAGTTAGGGAAGAGAAAAGGCAGAAAAATTTGAGAAAAAAATCTGAACAGTACATCAAGTGAGAAAATTAGAGAAGAGTTTGAAAACAGAGAAAAAATTTGAGAGAGGAGATAACAGCAACATAAAAAACCATAGGAAAATTTGAAAGAAAAACAGCAGTTACAGAACTCGCACTCATTCATAAACACATCAGAAATCGAACCAACGTCACAGAAAGAAAAACGGGTGAGGTGAACAAAGGAGGACGTACCTGAGGGAGTGTTTTGGCCGTGTTCTTGTACAACCGAAGGTAGTCATCTCTCTGTTTCTAATTATTGTTTATTTACCAACCTCTTTGAATCTCCATGTTAGCATTATTGTTCATGATGAGCGAGTGAGGTTTTGAGTTTCATCACGGTCAGGTTTAGAGAGGTGTCTTCGCCTCTTTCTCGCGGTTGCAAGACCGTGCTCGCGAGAACACGTCCATCCGTGTGTTTTGGCCATGGCGGTGGGGTTTTAGGAGTAGAAAGTGTGATTTCGAGAGAGACGAACCTGTGAGAAATCGTAAGGAGAAGTTTTGAAAATGAAAACGGGTTTGAGATTGCGGATTTGAGTGAGAAAGAAAACAGAGCAAAAAAATCAGATTGTAGGAGAGGGAACGAGTTTTGTACTGTAGTTTTCATAGTTTGTTTTCACACGGCCGTTTTCTTATTTGTTTCAGTCTAGGGTTTTTAAAACCCTTTCAGCATTAGTCTAACCGGGTCAAGGAATGACCCAGGGGCCTCCCGACCCGCAAAGCACCCCATGAGGGCTGTAGGGTTGTAATTTGGGCTTCGGGCCCAGTTTCCTTTTTTTTTATTAGATTTTTTTCTTTTTAAATTTTTAGTTAGTATTTTAATTTTTTAGAAAAAAATTATTTTAATCTTAGGACTAGTGCTAAAGGTTTTATTATTTTAATTTTAAGATAAATTTTAAGATTAGTTTTAAGATTGTTAATTTTAATTTTAGGTATAACATTTTTAATAATAATAACAAAAAAATGATAAAATTAAAAATAAAAAAATATATATTTAATCTTTCTTCTTGAACGTAAAAAATGGTAAGAGTTAACTAAACCTCGTGTGTGACTTAGGTGTTTTTTTGAGATTTGCGATTTAAGGTGGTTACCGTTTACCATTTGTGATCTTTTCATTTGTCTTGTAATTTCCTTTTTATTTCTCGTATTCCCTTGTATTTTCTTATGTATCCCTCCCCCGTTTGATGTATTTTGTATTTTATTTTCTGTTGTATCGCTAGTTAGATGTCTTAGGACTTAGGATCCAACCCAAAAGCATTCTTGATCCACATATCAAGTCACAACCCAACTTGTCAGTTGAGCGTTTTTGCCTCGCAATCAACCTTACCTTGAACCATTAGGACCTCCTTTCCATTAGTCCTCAACTCTTTCGTATGCAAATTCAAACCTCGATTCACATCGAGTATCTTTGCAAATCAAACCAATGCATCTAACAATACTTTAACATTGTTTCATAAGAAGGTGATGTGAGGGTGGTCGAGTCTTCGATCCTTCTCCTCAATTGTTTGGGTGCGAGTTCTTTTACTCGTGTGTGGACAATTGACGCCTCTAAAACACTTGTAATCCGATAACATTCAAACCATTTTTTAAGCACTCATTAAAACACTTAATCTTTATCTAAACACATTTTCACTAAAGGTGAAGTGAGGGTGGTCGAGTCTTCGATCCTTCTCCTCAATTGTTTGGGTGTGAGTTCTCTTACTCGTGTGTGGGCAATTGTCACCTCTAAAATATCCAGTTTAAACTAAAATTCTCCTTTCTCGCCTTGTGCGATCGAAGCCCTAAAACACATACAAATCAAATCCTATTTTCTTAATCAAACTCTTTAACACACTTAATTGTATATTCAAACACAACTTCCTAAAGGGTGATGTGAGGGGGCCGAGTCTTTGACCTTTCTCCTCAATTGTTTGGGTGCGAGTTCTCTTACTCGTGTGTGGACAATTGGCGCCTATAAAAAACACAAACCAAACAACCGTAGTCCCACGAACTATAAATGCTCTGACTTTCCCATTGCGCGAGGGAATACGTAGGCACAAGGGTTCTAATCCTTGCCGAGCACCCTAATAATAAACTACCCATCTTCCCCTTAGAAGCAAATCCTTTAGAAGATAACAAACAAACGTAGCTAACATTTCTCACGAATTGAATCAAGAGGTTCCCGTTGAGTACAACGGACGTAGAGGGTGCTAATACCTTCCCTCTTGCGTAACCGACTCCCGAACCTTAGAATTTGGTTGCGATGACCATTTTCTTATCCCTTAAAGGTTTTATCGATATTTTCCTATTCCTTCCTTGGAATGAATAAAGTTCGGTGGCGACTCTGTTCGAACGTTTTTTCCGCGTCCATCGCGAGGATTGTATTTTTCGAGGTACGACACATATTGTCTGTTTTCACTTGTTTATATTGATACTTGTACATTTTAACGTTTGTTTAAGTGTTTGGTTAGGGCGCTTGCTTTTTTGCGCGGTGAGACATCACCATGGCGTATGAAGGAAGGAAATTGCTTGCTAAGCATTGTAAAGGTGTCGAGCTTACGACGTAAAACAAGCATGTTTTATTGTTTTTAGTTTCTAATATTTTTGTTTTTTGTTTGGTCGCAAATTTTGGTTGGCTAATTTGAGGATGCATTTTGTGATGTTCCAAGTTTGATCGTTTCAACTTGAAGATGTATGGTAATGATATTGTTAAGTTTTGTACACGTCCAAGGTATGTGTTTATCACTTTCTTTACTTTAGGATATTCATGATACTTAGGCATTTTACAAACTTCCATGTCATTCATTCTTTTGTATACTTGTTCTTGTGTGAATCACTTTAATTCCCACCCTTTTGTGAGGTAGCTTTCCATTGTTCATATATGCGCGGAGTACCAACATTCTTGTTCTAACTGGATTTTATTATGCTTAATCTTTTGTTTGTGTTGATTATGTGAAAGCATGAAAAGGATCAAGGCATTTTGTTTCATTTTGAGCACAACTACCTAGCCAAATAGTCATTCACCTTGTGAGCGTGTGATCATTCATAACCCCTTTGAGCTTTTGATCCATGTTTTATTTGAACTTAATGCTTGTCTATGAGTATTTAGTTCACTTATTTTTTAATGGATTTTGTTTTTTCTTGAACCCTCAACTTTGTGTTGTTGTATGAATTTTTGCCTTGCCTTAGAAAGTAGGGAGTATTCACATGATAATGTGGTTGAATTCAAGTTGGGGAGAGAATGATTGTTTACTCATTGGTTGGTTTCTATGAGGTTGAAAAAGAAAAGAAAAAAGAGAAAAATATGATTAAAAAAAAAGAAAAAAAGAAAGAAAAAGAAAAAGAAAATCCTTGAGAAAGGAAACAAAAAGAGTTCAAATAATTGTGCTAAATAAGTATTGTGTTTTGTGTAACACTTGGGATTTTGGAAGAAGTTGATTGGAATTGTGTGTTTGAATCTTTGTGAGTCGATCACTCCCTTAGGTTTAGACAAGTTTTTGTTTCAATTACCTTTAGAAATTGCCCCTTGTTTGTTTACCCGACCACGCTACAACCTTGAAAGTCCTTGTGATTCTTGCCTTTGTATGTTCAATGTGAATTTTTGGATGGTTGCATAATTTAGTCTATTGTTTGCATGATTGTTGTTGAGTGATAAGTACCCCATTTTGTGTTTTTCATCTACCGATGATTGTTTTTTCTAGGTGTGATTCACATTTGAACTTGTGTTGTTTTAGGATGTTTGGCATGATTTTTGTATTTTGCTTTTGTTTCGTGATTATGTTAACGTTGTAGCTTGGTGGTAAGTATTCGCTTTGTGTGTATCGTTTTTTTTTTAACCATACATTTGTTTCCGTTTTTCAAAACCTGTTGATTCGTGATTCTTTGGTTATTGCTTTTGTGTTTTTAAGTTTGGTTGATTCTTGTTTGAGGACAAACAATTATGTAAGTTGGGGAGAGTTTGATAAGTGTCAATTTGTAGTGTTTTGTATATATAGTTTTGTGACACTTATCATGTTTTAGTGTAATTTTATTGAATAATTCTCCAACTTTGTGTATAAATACATTAGTTAGTGTATACTTGTGTTTTTGATTCATTTGTGTAACGATTAATAGTTTTCCATTCATTTTGTAGGTAATTAAGCATTGTTAGAGCAATGAGTAATAAAAGCTCCAGGATGTACCATTTGGATCAATAAAAGGAAGAAGGCAAAGAAAGAAAGCCATTGTATAGAAGCTGGAAGCCAAAATAAAGAAGTGCGGTCAGCCAGATTTCGGTGGGCGAAGCTAGTGTCGCTGGGCGATACTGCCTTTCGCCAGGCGAATTACACCTGAAGATTTACTGACTGTCATGTTTCGCTGGGCGAAGCTTCCTTCCGCTGGGCGATACTGCCTTTCGTTGGGCGAAGCAGCGGCGAGAGGAAATAAGGAAATTCCAGTAGCATTCCATGTTTTTGAGCTTTCGCCGGGCGAAGCCTTTTTTCGTCTGGCGAAACTAGATATTTGTTGCTAGGTTGTTTGAGTACACAGCTGATATGAGTGTAATAAAGAGCTTCGCCGGGCGAAGCGTCTGAGACAGAATTTTGTATATATTTCATTTTACTTCATTTTTGTTAGGTTATGATGTTTGGGGGTGATTTTTGCTCTCCCAACTTCATCAACCTCATTCTTGGGTAGAGATAGCTAGAAAACAACATGGAAGCTTGCACACGGATGAACCGGGGTGGATTGATCGTCGATCGGCTCTGACAATCCGCGAGATGTTTGGTTCATTTCTTTTCTTCTTTGTGTTTTTCTTCTTTGTTGGGTTGTGTATATGTATTTACTTTGAACTCATGTATATTTGTCGCCCATGGCATTGTATGAAATCTGCTTTACAAATCTTTATTGGTGATTGTCTCTGATTTTTGCTTTATGCCTGGAGTTTGTGTTGTGTTAGAGATAAACATCGCGAACTTTGATTAGGGATGATTATATGTTAGTTTCTGGATGCTAGAGATAGCTTTAGAGCTAACAATCTTCAATAGGCGTCGGAACTTAATGCCATCCGTGTCTTGAGTTGAGTGCGAGAGTGTCAACGATGGTAGCACGGTTGCTCTCTCAGCTCAGTGTGTCAGAGATGGACATTGTTGTGAGCGATGCTGGGTGATATTGAGGAGTATTGTAGGTTGAGTATAACTGGTCGGTAAGTTTAAGTTTGTGAGGAGTGAATTATGTGCATGCCGGATAAGTTTCTTCTCTCTGAAGAATGAATTCTTTTTATGTTGATATTTACTTTTCTGTTTTCTTGTTTGAAACCATATTAATCCAAACTCTTAAACGCGAGAGACTGTCGAACGACATTCTTTCCCTCGAACCGATCTCTGTGGACACGACATAAATCCCGGAGGGAATTCTTCCAAAAATAAATTTTTTTGCTGCTTGCCGCTATTCTGTAACCAACAATGCCAGTGGCAATCAACTTGTCCAAATGTTCGAGTGTTAAGGACTTCAAAACTTGCTACATCTCTGAGGAGAGAGTTGACTCTTTCTGAACAAGGATAAACCTTTCTAGAACACGTGATAAGGGGAGATTATCTTGGAGCCTTGCTCTAAAGAGAATGAGTTAACGCGATTGCCTCTAATGATTCTCCCTCTGCCTTCTTCTATATGCACCTTCTAATCGTCCATAACCTTGGAGTGCTCACACCCTTTACTCATTTCTAGTAAGAGGTTCTCACGACCATTAATGTTTCCTTCTCCTAAATAATGCCAAATGGTTAGGATTTTATAAGGTCCTTTGAGATTATATGTCGATGCCTAAAAGCTAATCCCATAACACATATCTTATTCTCCTTTTTTGGTACTAAAACATGGCCTAAAGGTGGTTGGGTGAATCTAAGCGCTTTGTCCAGAAGAATCTTATTCACCCCCACTCTAACCATTACAAGAAATGGAAAGACAGGTTCATGGGGGTGAAGGGGCAAGATGGTGCATCTGTGGTTACCACTCAGGATGACGATGCTTATTGTTTTCCCTTATAATGGATGAAGGATCATCTGGCCATAAATGTGAAGGGAAATCGCGATCTAAAGTGGAGCAGAAATTAAAATTTTCCCTTTAATGATCCTTATGAATGGTCATTATCAGTGATAGAAACGGTTACCTCGTGTGGCGATGAAATCTTTTGATGCTAAATCGAAGGAGTGATCACGAGCATTGAACAATGAACAACGCCTTTACTCAGTCCACAGGAACAGATTCCTTCAGTCGCAATGCTAGCTACTATGATTGAAGGCTTTGAGTGAGAAAGAGAAGGAAAATACGGTTAGAGTTTCACAGATCGGATTTTCATCAAGTGTGAATGCTTCCGCACAAGGGTTCTATTTATAGAATCACTTGTGTGGGTTGCAATCTAAAAAGTCCACTTAAGCAGGGACAAATCTAGAAAATTTGATATATGGGGGCAAAATTGTAGGAGGCGTTTAATATGAATTCTGTCTATTAATAGATTTTTAATTTTTTTTAGCAAATTTCGATAAAAAAAATTATATTTATTTTTCATTTTTATTATAAAGTTCATATATTATTTTAAAATATTGAGTTTTCATCTTCAAACCATTTTTTTAAAGATTCATAATATTATTTTAAAAAATAAGATAAAATATATATGATAAAATAATATCATTATTACCACTTAGTGTTCCAAACAAACTTTTTATTTGATGAGTTTAGAAATGCTAAAAATATTAAACACATACAAAAGTTTCATTATAACTCAAGCTTGATATACTATTGACTAATCCATTAATTTAGTGGTGGCAATATCTTAATTACTTAATTATTTCTAAAAACAAAATATAAGTATATTCAATAATTACTACTAAGTTAGTGGGGGCATTTGCCCCCAATTTACTATACCTACATTCGTCCCTGCACTTAAGTGCACGCGCACCATATCTTATGGTGTACTGTATATCACTTAAGCATATGGTATCTTATCACATTCTGTATTCTATTTAAGTGCACCGTACCTTACGGTGTTCTACATTTACTTAAGTGCATCGTACCTTACGGTGTTCCTTATTTACTCTACCTCTTATCAATTTGTCCTTATGTGTGTGACCCTGTAGGTTTTCACGATGTTGGTAATTATATTAAATTACACAGTTAACATAATAAACAGTGAGCGGTATCTAGCAATACATCACTGCTACCCAAGTCACGAAAATGTCATGTGATCTGACAAAACCTTTTGTGATAATACTTGTGTGTACAATTACCCTTTTGCCTTAATGTCTATATTGAACACAAGGCATATACTGTGTCATCCTTGTCCAGTTCAATATTGGGCCCTTAGACAATTATCCTGTTACACAGGATGGGTAAAATTCCATCTAGGTCACTCATGTCCCTTAGCATGCTTTGTGGAGTACACATCAACTGTCTTTTTGGTCATCTAGTTACATACACTGTTTGATCAGTAATAAATTACTCGACTCTACATCTAGGGTCTATAGTGGTTTCAGGTCGAAAGATGGTATACACCACTATCACCATGAGAGTAACTCATGACACTTTGCATAATATTCTATGTAGTACTCTCATAGCGGGTCAATCCAGTATAAATATTACTCCTAATATTCATACCTATGTTAAGACTTGATAACTTATTATCCATGATCCATGAGATGTGATCATCAGTCTATCTACATAATAGTCTTAACGCTTTAAGGGTATCCCACTTCACAGTAAAGCCCAACTACTAATACTTTAAGAATAGTGTCCTTATGTTTAATGAGATATTGTAATTAAGTCACACTTAATATTTCATTAAACGCACTAGCTATTCTAGGGACTTTATTATCTTGAAAAAACAAACATAATAAAGAAATGTCTTTTATTATTAATAAATAATTCGATACAAGTACCAAAAGTAATGGCCTCTAGGGCTTACACCAGCAAAATGAATTTTAATTTGTATATCTTTACCATTACGAAGATATATGTGTGTGTGTGTGTGTGTGTATGCATATATATATATATATATATATAGAGAGAGAGAGAGAGAGAGAGAGACCGTTAATATTTTAGATGAGTTTGATATTATCATCTCTAAGGAGATGGTGGAGCTCGACCGAGGTGAAATAGAAAAATTGATGAGTATTTTGTTAGATGATGGCTAGGATCTAGAAGGGGGTTGAATAGATCCCTCGATTTTTACACGTAAATGGCTTTCCAAAAATTTGGTTTTAAAAAAGTTTCTATGGAAGCGACCACTGAATCACGTCTACAACGAACCTCTACTAAAAGGATCAGATATGCACGACAATATTAGGAATGAAATGTCGAATGAGAAAAATTTAGATTATTCAACAAACTTTGAACGCAATCAACAATGTTTTATTTGCTTGATATTAATCCAATCCAACGAGATAGGTTGACAAACAATTAAATGCAAATGCGTTTGATTTTGCTTTGAAACAAATTATCGAACACTTGGCGTGCGTAAACACACTAAGTGCAGATTTCCAAATAATGTGATGTTAAGTTGATCCTAAATACAATCCAAGGGATTGTATCAAATTTACAAAATAATTTATCAGCTCAAGATTACACTATCTCAGAAATTTCGATCAATTTAGACTTCACAAATTCGAACAATATTGAAACCTAAAAGAGTATGGAAAGAGAGGACAAACGCGATTTGATTAGGCAGCTCCCTAATCGTCCTCGCTTTGGGTACCTCTGCCCCTAATTCCACAAATGGAATTGAGATATATACATAGATTGCTGTTTGCAAATTGTTTATACAAGAGAAGGACAATGAACATCCAAACCCTCAAACGTCTTTGATTGTTGATGCAAAGTCTTCTCTCCCCTTGATTCAAGACGAATCAAGTGCCTCGAATTCAGTTGAACAAATCACCGTCTCACGCTACTAGACTACAAGAAACCACCGTTCTTCAGTCACCTTCACTCGGTCGATTTCGATCTTCCGCAATTCGATCCCCAAACCTTTCTTCTACGATCCTCCAACTGTAGCTACTAAACCGAACGAATACTCTGTTCTTCGGTTACCTTCGCACGGCTGAATCCTTGTAGAACGAAACGATTTGTGCAAAAACCCCCAAAATCACCGTCTCACGCTACTAGATTGAAAGAACCCACAACTCTTCAATCACCTTCACTCGGTCGATTCTTATAGGACAAAACCTGAGGTTTTATTCAAGAAACACCTACCAATTCTCAACCCAGAACAGAAGATCACAACATTCCTAATTCTGAACATTATCACTTCAAAACAATGGGCGACACAAACAAAAATGATTATGTGTAATTGTTTGTTTACTCAAGGTTTAAGATGAAGATGAAGAGAAAGATTGGTATATATTTTCACGTTTCTCGTTATGTTGTTGAAAAGTGAGCTGACCCAACTATATATAATGAATAAAATAACCAACAATATGAAGTAACAGAAATAACAGAAAAATTGAATGCAGAAAAAAAAAGTTCAGACAGCCATGGGTCGACCGCTCCTTTAATGAGGGTCGGTGTGAGCTATCCTGTAGGATTGTCTACGCAAATTGAGTGTCCATGCGTCGACTCATCAACACCTTGCGTCGACGCAAGCCTGCAGATTTTGCAGAAATTCAAATGCCCAGAAGCATGCGTCGACGCATGCAACAGGGGAGGTTGTGCGTTATCTCGAACTTTTCACAAAACTTGTCCAAAACAGCATGAGTCGACTCATGCTCACCTTAGGTCGACTCATGACCTGCAGATTTTCAAAAACTCATTTTTCTGCACATTTTTGCTGACCAAGACTCGAAACAAGTATGCCAAACATCAATATTATGATCATGCACATGTAGAAATTATGTAGACTTCTTCCTATATGTTTAGACACGTGAAAATTGATGGTTAGATGCAATTTGCCCGACTATGAAGTGATACCGCTCAAATTACAATCTAATGACTATTTTATTTGTTGTCATCATTAAAACCAAAATAGATGAGAGATCTTAGCCCTCACATACTCCCTTTTTTTTATGATGGCAACAGTGTTTATCTTTCTCTTGATTTGTAATTTGAGGATGGAAAACTCCCCCTATCTTTAACACTTTAATATCTGCTGCTTTAATATTTTCTGCTGCTAATATCCTTCTCCCCCTTTGACAACATCAAAAAGAATAAAAGAAGGTGGTCAAAGAGATGTCATCATAACAAGTAATGGTTCATTCACCAATTTGCAAAACAGCAACACTAACAAGCATCCACATATGATACAGTTAATGCAATATTATAAACGGATAAATACGAAACATAAGAAGCAAACATGATTCATTCCATAATAGTTCAAACTACAGAAACATAGTTCAAGGTAAAACAAACTGAAATAACATGCAAATCAAAGAACAAAACATAGAATAAAAGACACAAATAATATCATGCACTAAGAATGATGCTAATCTCTATGGTCTCCTCCCCCTAAATGGGTGACCTCTTCCCCGATAATGGTGGCCTGGTGGTGGCAGCTCCTCGAGGGACTGATTCAACTCGATCACGGTGTTGTTGAGAATGCCTAGACTGTTGGTCAGATTTTGAGTCTGAATTGTCATGGCATTTTCCAAATGGGTGAATCTGGTCATGGAGGCATCAGCAAACCTAGTGAAGTTCTGTGTATGAGCAGCCAACTGATTGGAGAGTGAAGTGAACCTCTCCTGCTGAGCAGTGTACCTCTGATCTTGTTGTTCCTAGAATTTCTCTTGTTCGAGGTTCATCTGGTTCAACATGGCCGGAATTTCTTCAGAGTCTTGGAAGGCTTGTTGTGGCTGTGGTTGAGGAGTTAGAGGTGTGGAATAGTTAGGTTGATGCCAGTCATAATCACCATAGGTAGGAGGTACATATGCATCCCCAAGAGCAGTCCAACTATTGTATTGCCATTGTCCCCAGCCCTGATTATCATAATTCTCCTCTAGTTAAGAATTGTCCATCCATGCCTCATTATCTTCGTCTACCATATTCACATCAACATTGTCACCACCTTGGTTTTCATTTTCATGTCCTACCGCAATATCTTGGTCGTCAGGAACATTAGGAAAAGGGTGAGTTGATCTAAATTTATACTTGTACTCATTTTCAACCGGATCCTAAGTATAACCCATCATTGTGAGAGTCTTTTGTTGAAATTGATGCTCATATGAAATATTGATATAGCGAATGTTCGGAACAGAGATACCAGCCTTATTCAAAATATTTTGAATACATGATACATAGCCCAAAGTCGTACCTTTTGTGGAGTCACGAAGGGCAAACATATGGTATGTAAAGTAATATGGCCAGTTGATCTTAATCTTGTTCTTCAGGATGTAGATGAGATGAACCTCAGCTTTATCAACTCTAGAGAACCCACCTTTCTCGGGTCGCAAAATATGAGCGACAATCCACTGCAGAATGCGCTCAGCAAATTTCAGATGACCTGTTGTAACATTTTTCGGAACAGAGTTCAAAGCAGTTTTAAACTCATAGTTGGGAACAAACTTGGTGTCAGTCACTTGAGGCAGATTTTCATGAGTTTCCAAACTGAACAAACTACTTCATACATCATTGTTCATAGAATGAGGCTCTTTATTCAGAGAATACGTAAAATCCATACCTTCAAATTCTCCCTCAATCCCGCAATAGAACAAGCGAACCAAATTACAGTTAAACTTATCATCACATTCAAGAAATTCATCAAAATTCTGAGCATTCAGCATGTCAATTACCTCAGTGAGATGATAATTTGGAGCCATCAAAGAGTAGTAGGCATGTTGTCGAATAACAGCACGGTTGCGGAAATCATTATTGAAAGACTCAGACAGAGCAATAGAGAGTAGAGACATAGCATTTACCGGAGTTGAAGAAGTTCTGACTCTTGAAGTTGAAGCTCTTGTAGACCGTTTACCAGTTACACGTCGAGAAGCCATTGTTGAAGAAGGTGAGGAAGAAGATAAATAGTACACAGTGAATAGTGCGCGGAGGATGAATGATGATAGTGTTCTTGCTTTCAGAAATCTTGTGAAACCCCTTTCTTAAAAACCTTGTGAATTCAAACTTTGTGGGTTTTGAGTTTTATAGGTTTTAATGGAGCTTTGAATGGGAAGTTGAAAGAGAAGGAGAGGAGAAGACCAAGAAAAATCTGATTTATGACATGCAATGATGAAATGTAAAGTGCATTAAAAGTATGTAATGCATTTGAAGGACACTAGGTTGGCGCGTGCATTCCCAATAAAAGAAGATTATGGGTTCGCCGAATATGCGTCGACCTAATTAGGTCATGCGTCGGCGCATGCTGACGAAACTTTGAAATTTTTTTGAAATTTTTGATATGCGTCAACCTATGGTAGGCACGCGCTAACCCGGTTCTTTTCCTTGAAAAATTATCAGTTCATGAGTCGACCCATGGCATTCTTTGGTCGACTCATCCAAGTGAAACATGGAAAAACTTATATTTTAGCATACAAAGGTCCCAGAATAGGATAAATAACTCTTGGCATAAACCATAAACAAGCATATATATATGTGAAGAGCCACTATCTTAAAGGATTATCAAACACGATCCGAAATATCGAGAACGCCTAGTTCCCTACGGATGTGAAAGAAAGGCTCATTAGCTAGTGGTTTTGTAAAGAAATCAGCAAGTTGATTTTTAGTATCAACATGCTCAAATACCACATCGCCTTTCTCTACATGATCCCTAAGGAAATGATGACGTATTTCGATATGCTTGGTGCGTGAATGTAGTACGGGGTTCTTAGTTAGGTTAATAGCACTAGTGTTATCGCACAAAATAGGAATACGCTCAAGTTTTAAATTGAAATCAAGCAATTGTTGCTTAAGCCATAGGACTTGAGCACAACAACTGCCGGCGGCAACATATTCCGCCTCGGCTGTTGGCAAGGCAACGGAAACCTGCTTCTAGCTATGCCAACTTACCAAGGAATTTGCGAAAAAGTGACACATGCCATTAGTACTTTTCCTATCCGATTTGCACCCAGCAAAGTCGGAATCGGAATAGCCAATTAAGGAACAAACACTACCTTTAGAATACCACAGCCCATACTTTGGAGTACCGGAAAGGTATCGAAGTATGCGCTTAACTGCTTTTAAGTGGGATTCTTTTGGCCGTGCTTGATACCTCGCACACATGCATACACTGAACATAATGTCGGGTCGTGATGCGGTAAGATAAAGAAGAGATCCAATCATACCTCGATACTTCTTTACCTCTACATCCTTACCATTTTCATCACGATCAAGATTGGCACATGTAGGCATAGGAGTATCTATTGCTTTGCAGTTTAGCATGTCGAAACGTTTCAGAAGCTCAAGATAATATTTCGATTGACTCGCGAATGTGCCCTCTTCGAGTTGTTTGATTTGCAATCTGAGGAAATAGTTGAACTCCCCCATCATGCTCATCTCAAACTCCCCCTGCATCAGACTAAAAAACTCCTTGACCAAGGTCATGTTAGTAGACCCAAAGATAATATCGTCAACATAAATTTGTACTAAGATTAAGTGTTTTCCTTGACGTTTAATAAAGAGGGTTGTGTCAACCTTTCCTCTTGAATACCCTTGGTCAAGTAAAAATTTGTTTAGACATTCATACCAAGCCCTAGGGGCTTGTTTAAGTCCGTACAAAGCATGTTTAAGTTTATAGACATGATCAGGATATTCATGGGATTCAAAACCCGGAGGTTGGGCTACATAAACCTCTTCATTTATATATCCATTAAGGAAAGCACTTTTAACATCCATCTGAAATAATTTGAAGTTTTTCGTACAAGCATAAGCAAGTAAAAGGCGTATAGCCTCGAGTCGGGCAACCGGCGCATAAGTTTCCTCATAGCCGATTCCTTCCTCTTGGTTATAGCCTTGCGCTACAAGCCACGCTTTGTTTCGTGTTATAACTCCATTTTCATCAAGTTTATTCCTAAACACCCATCGGGTGCCGATCACTCGATGATCTCGCGGAGGAGGGACAAGATCCCAAACCTCATTTCTCCTGAATTGATTTAGTTCATCTTGCATTGATAAAAACCAATGCTCATCGAGTAATGCCTCCTTTGCGTTTTTAGGTTCAACTTGTGACACAAAAACGGAGTAATAACAAAAGTTACTAAGTTTAGAGCGAGTGGTTACTCCCTTAGAGATATCACTGATGATATTGTCGATTGGATGGTCTTTGGAAGACTTCCATGTTGGAGGAAGGTCATCTTTATTAGTTGGATGATCCTACTCACTCTTCATTGGTTGGTTATCCTTTTCCTCCTCAATACGTACTGCTTCAGGCTGATCAATTCCCTTATCAGTGTCCTTGAGTATGTCTTCTGAAGATACACCTGCACCATGAAAAGAACTACCTTCTCCGACATTTTTCATATAAGACTCATCAAAAGTAACGTGTACCAACTCTTCAACAATACGTTACCTCTTTTTCGACATTTGTCCCTTGTTTTTGTCTCTATAGGTAACAAACCCCTTTTTTTTCACCACACAGTCGCTGAAAAGAGATATGTCTCCTGTCATATGTCTTGAGCAGCCACTATCCAGAACCCATCTTCTTTCGGTGGTCTCAAGACGTTGTACCTACATAGTCAATCAAGGGAAAGTAGGTACCCAATTCTCATTGGGTCCTTTGTGGTGAGTGAAACCAAGGTTGTATTTGGGCAACCATTGATAAATGCCTTTTGGAACAAGAAATCTTCTAAAATGACATTTAGCAATAGTATGACCCCGTTTGCAACAATATAGGCAATTACGGTTCATTTGAGGTTTACCTTTGCTATCTTTATCTCAAATCACATACGTATACCTTTGATACAGATTATTCATACTTTCTCGATAATGTGATCGATCAATAGCAAACGTAACTTTAGGCTTAAGAGCCTTGTCTAATTTGGCCTTAAGGGTTCTCGCCTCTTTTTGCCAAATATGACAAGTATCACAACCCAAAAAATTGAACCATGGAGACTTATTCTCATCAATCTTAGCTTTTGATGCATCTACCATGGAGTTTTTAAGAGCTTCCAATTCCTTTTCGGAATCGGAAATCATTTTCTCCAAATATGAAAAAATATTTTTGTTCGAGGCTAAGTGTTGAAATGCTTCCTTAGCCTCATGGTGTAACATATCAAAAGCTTTTTGTAATTCTAAATGAGTCATATTATTAGAGTGATCGTATTTAGAGTGTTTTACCTCTTTCTTCTTGTTTGGATGTGTCGTAAGACAAATATTGACGGATTCACTTTCGTCACTTGAGTTGTTATCTTTTTCTGACTCGTTATCGCTATCCCAAGCGATGTATGCTCGTCTAGATTTATTTGACTTTTTGTGTTGACGACTCTTATCCTTATCCTTGTCTTTCTTGAGTGATGGACAATCCAGCTTGTAATGCCCGAACTTTCCACAGTTGAAACAAGACCCTCTTGACTTGCCACTCTTATTGCCTTTAATTTTTTATTGCCTTCTAAATTTGATGAGAGTTTTATCCGAGTGCTGGATTTCATTCTTTCGAATGTACCTATTGTATCTTTTCACAAACAGCCTCATGTCATCACTCGAGTCATCATCTTCATCATTGTTGGTTTCACTGTCACTTTGCTCTTGAGATTTGGACTTTGAACAAGAAGCCTTAAGAGCAATCGACTTCTTTTTCGTATCTTTTGTTTTCTCCTTCTTTATACTCTTCTCATGTTTTTCCAAGCTAATGAGAACTTGCTCATGCTCATCGAGTTTGCCAAATAATGTCGTGAGGTCTAAAATAGTTAGATTATTGGCCTCCTTGATCACGGTGACCTTCGGTTGCCATTCCCTGTTAATACATCTCAAGATTTTATTAGTAGCAACCTCGTTTGGAATTGGTTTACCAAGTACATGCAATTTGTTGATAATGTGAGTAAATCGTTTTTGCATATCCGCAATGGTTTCCCCTTGCTTCATGTAAAAAATATCGAACTCTTGCATTAGTGTGTTGATACAGGCCATTTTAACATCATTAGTGCCTTCGTGGGCTACTTGTAAAGCATCCCACATGGCTTTGGCCGTTTCACAATGAGAGACTTGATAATATTCATCAACTCCCAAAGAGGAGATCAGCATATTTCGAGCCTTCCAGTCATAGCTGTACTTTTTCTCGTCCTCCTCATTCCATTGGCCTTTGGGTTTGGGAACGACAATGCCTTCGGCATTGGTCATTGTAATTTCCATGGGACCGTTTAAAATAATGTTCCAAACCTTCTGATCTATGGATTTATATGGATGGGCATACAATCCTTCCAGTAGTTGTAATTCTCGTCTGTAAAAACTGGAGCTCTATTATAAGCCCCTTTAGGTTCGTTCACCATATTCCAAGAAGTTTTACCGAAGCACCAGATAAACCGGAGCTCGTGATACCACTTGTTAGACGATGGCTAAGATCTAGAAGGAGGGGTTGAATAGATCCCTTGATTTTTACACGCAAATGGCTTTCCAAAAATTTGGTTTTAAAAAAGTTTATATGAAAGCGATCACTGAATCACGTCTACAACGAACCTCTACTAAAAGGATCAGACATGCACGACAATATTAGGAATGAAATGTCGAATGAGAAAAATTCAGATTATTCAACAAACTTTGAACGCAATCAACAATGTTTTATTTGCTTGATATTAATCTAATCCAACGAGATAGGTTGACAAACAATTAAATGCAAATGCGTTTGATTTTGCTTTGAAACAAATTATCGAACACTTGGTGTGCGTAAACACACTAAGTGCAAATTTCCAAATAATGTGATGTTAAGCCGATCCTAAATATAATCCAAGGGATTGTATCAAATTTACAAAACAATTTATCAGCTCAAGATTACACTATCTCAGAAATTTCGATCAATTTAGACTTCACAAATTCAAACAATATTGAAACGTAGAAGAGTAGGGAAAGAGAGGACAAATGTGATTTGATTAGGCAGTTCCCCAATCGTCCTCGCTATGGGTACCTCTGCCCCAAATTCCACAAATGGATTTAAGATATATATATATATATATATATATATATATATATATATATATATATATATATATATATATATATATATATATATATATATATATATTGTTGTTTGCAAATTGTTTATACAAGAGAAGAACAATGAACATCCAAACCCTCAAACGTCTTTGATTATTGATGCAGAGTCTTCTCTCCCCTTGATTCAAGACGAATCAAGTGCCTCGAATCCGGTTGAACAAATCACCGTCTCACGCTACTAGACTGCAAGAAACCACCGTTCTTTAGTCACCTTCACTCGGTCGATTTCGATCTTTCGCAATTCGATCTCCGAACCTTTCTTCTATGATCCTCCGACTGTAGCTACTAAACCGAACGAATACTCTATTCTTCGGTTACCTTCGCACGGCTGAATCCTTATAGAACAAAACGATTTGTGCAAAAACCCCCCAAAATCACCGTCTCACGCTACTAGATTGAAAGAACCCGCAACTCTTCAATCACCTTCACTCGGTCGATTCTTGAAGGACAAAACCTGAGGTTTTATTCAAGAAACACCTACTAATTCTCAACCCAGAACAGAAGATTACAACACTCCTAATTTTGCATGTTATCACTTCAAAACAATGGGCGACACAAACAAAAATGATTATGAGTAATTGTTTGTTTACTCAAGGTTGAAGATGAAGATGAAGAGAAAAATTGGTATATATTTTCACGTTTCTCATTATGTTGTTGAAAAGTGAGCTGACCCAACTATATATAATGAATAAAATGACCAACAATATAAAGTAACAGAAATAACAGAAAAATTAAATGCAGAAAAAAAAACAGTTCAGACAGCCATGGGTAGATCGCTCTTTTAATGAGGGTCCGCGTGAGCTATCCCGTAGGATTGTCTACGCAAATTGAGTGACCATGCGTCGACTCATCAACACCTTGCGTCGACGCAAGCCTGCAGATTTTGCAGAAATTCAAATGCCCAGAAGCATGCGTCGACGCATGCAATAGGGGGGGTTAGCGTGCGCTATCCCGAACTTTTCACAAAACTTGGTCAAAACAGCATGAGTCGACTCATGCTCACCTTAGGTCGACTCATGACCTGCAGATTTTCAAAAACTCATTTTTCTGCACGTTTTTGCTGACCAAGACTCGAAACAAGTATGCCAAACATCAATATTATGATCATGCACATGTAGAAATTATGTAGACTTCTTCCTATATGTTTAGACACATGAAAATTGATGGTTAGATGCAATTCGCCCGACTATGAAGTGATACCGCTCAAATTACAATCTAATGACTATCTTATTTGTTGTCATCATTAAAACCAAAATAGATGAGAGACCTTAGCCCTCACATATTTGTGCAAGTTAATATATGTAGGCATTCTCAATTAGGGTTTTATTATCACTTAATGCTTATTAATTCTTTTCTTTTGTAGAAAAAATGACCCCGTGAATGTCGCTGAGATGAAAGCTCAACTGGAAAAGAAGAAAGCTACCCAGGAAAAGCAATGAACTAATAGTCCCAAAGGCCACCCTAGCAACATCAGGATTATGGGTGGAAAGAGAGGCGTTGAGGAGAACAATATAATTAACCTCTTACCTATCAATATCATGAAGCCCGAGGGGTTCAAAGGGAAATTGACCTCTGCTCAAGAGCGGGATGACAAGGGTGTAATGCCTGCAGAGATAGCCATACTAGAGGACGAGATTGAGAGTGCTGACTAAAATGGACTGCCCATCCGAGCGGAAGTCCCCAAAAGCAAGTCGGAAGGTGAGACAACACCACCCTTATGGAATAAAAAACACGGTGCAAAAAGCTATGCTAGAAATCTTTGTCCTTTTGCAAAAAAAAAAAAACCCAATGACTTCAAAGTGGTGAGTCGAATATTGACCATATATGTATCTAACATGGTGGAGAGCCATCTGCTCTAGAGCCTATTCCTGGAGTGCATATTTTTCAGTACTCATGACCAAGCATATAGGTACATTGATGATTTGAATGTCGACTTGAACAATGCGAAGGAAGTTGTTGTGTGAACTATTGATATGTGCAACTATACACAATTAAATAGTAGCAAGTGATGTAAAAGTAAGAGTATCGATCCCACAAATATTGTAATAACTTAAATTGATTCTCACATTAAAATCTTGTGAATGGCCTTAAGCAAAAAAGTAACAATAATATTGGGTTGTCACTGATTCAGGTTGAAATACATTAAATGATAAGTGATAATGAAGAAGTTAAATCAATAGTAAAAGGCATGTTGGGCAATGATCCATCTAATAAAGTTCATATTTTGTGTGTGCCTTATGAGATATGTCATGACATATGAGGTAGAAGGTGATTTATTAGTGTATTCTCACAACATCAAGGCATATCCATTAAGTCAATGGAACAACTCTCGAGGTCTCATAATAACATTAAAGTGTGTTTATTTGCATCTTCTGATTTCCCCTAAGGTTATAGTCTTTTATATTTAAAGTGACTAATCTACTGAATATGTATATCCTACTATTTTCAACCATATTTACTTATGGAGTCTGTTATTTAATGAATCTTTCAACCCTTAATGAACTTTTATCTATTTCTAAGGTGATCAAGCAAAGAAACATATGTATAATATTTCACATAGTAAAATGTATCACTTCAAAATACACCATGTTAACAAAAAATACTAATTTTCATTCAACTTGATATTGCTCAACCTAAAGATGTTTAGCTCATGATGAGCAAGATAAATACAACAACACAAGTTCTTACATTCAACATTTCTAAATAAAAATAAAAAGAAAATGAAAACCTAAGTATGACACTTTACTCCTTGAAATCGTTCAATCAATAGGAGGCGAGTTCTGTCATGCCGGGATGCTCAACACTTCTTCAATGGAGGAAGAATGGAAGAAACTCTTCACTATTAGTTCAGAATTCTTCTCATTGTTCTTCTTTAGTAATTTCTCAAGTTTTCAACTTTTGAACCTCTTTCCATTTCGTACAAGAGGTTCTTATTATACCTTCTAACTTTTAGGTTTTTGTCTTGTCATTGGATCATAAGCCTTGTAGATATTCTTTGTTTTGGTCCATTGATTACAACATATTCCTTCTCCTTTCATTCAGATCAGCTTCAAGTAGTACAATTCTAGCATGTTGGGGATTACACATCATATGGCAGGTTTGTCGTGTAGATAGACAATGTGCAATTCTGTACATAACAACTTTTTATAGCATTTTGTCTTGTAGTGTTTGATCTTATCCATCCACATTTTCAAACTCACTTGCACTCCAATCTTCACATTGTTGCCACATTTGCCATAGTGCCATAGACATTTATTTCTTATAACCTCCTTTGTATCTGAGATGTTGCTGAATATTTAGGTTAAAGTGATATTTCCCTTCTATCATGCCAGAATTTATCATAAAGCAATCCCACACAAGTGACAAACATATAAAACTCACAAAAGAGAGCACCTATTGTGCTCTTCACAAAATTACTTAAAACAACAAAATGAACTTAAATTAACCTAATAAAGTATGCTAATAACAAAATAAAGACAAATGTTAAGGGCTTGAACTTCTCACAAATTATGAGTTATCACACCCTAAACTTGAATCATTACCTATCCTCAGGTTATGCGATAGATAATATCAGAAAAAGTTACCTCCTTCATCTCTTACTCTAGCAAAACATTTCATATAAACTGGGATTTTTTTTAAAGGAATACATCAAAAAATTGGCACAATTTGGTCTTTGTTACAACTTAGCCTGTTAATGTGTGTGTGCGTGTGTGTGTGTAATTTATGATTTTTCTTGTCGTGCCATAAATCTCCAGTCAAGATAATTAGCCTAAATCCTTGTTCTGTTACTTTATCCTATGGTCTAATGTTTCATTTTTTTGGGTTCTATTTTAGGGTTCAGATTCATGAAGTTCACTCCTTGTACATGTAGTGGTAAAACATTGATTACAATCAATGTCTCATTCTTACCCGGATAACATCCTTCCCTTTTCGAGAGATCTTTCTCTGTTGTCAGTCCTATCTGCAGCCAAGTTGGGGACAACATGGATACGAACTAGATATCGAGATTTATATAACTGAAGGAGATCTTTATCGCTTTTTTTGTCCTTTTATTTTTTACTTTATTACTTTATTTTTTACTTTAGTAATGTTTCTCATTTTTGTGTATCTGTAATCACGAAGCGTCCATATTCTAGTATTATAGTGGTGCACTTGTGTAAAAAAAAATATCGATCTTGTTCCTACTGATAGCTCAGGCTCTATCCAATTCTTCATATGCAAGTTTTTGGAATTTCATGAAGGCTGGTTTACTAACTTCTCTTCATATGCTAGTTATTGGCTCAAGGGAGATGATATTAGTTCTCATTTGAACTTGTTTTAATTGAATTTTTGTTATTTTGTGGTTAGAAATTGATTTGACAGATGGCTGTGTGAATTGAATGTAAATTTTGCAGGTTTTGAATTTTGCAAGTTGTTTGTATTCACAAATTACTGATTTTCAAGAAGGGGTTAATAATGGTGGTGACAATGCTAGTGAAAGTAGTGGTGGTGGTTCTTCAACTTTTGTTGGTACTTTGAGATCTGGAACTCCTAACTTTTGTTGGTACTTTGAGATCTGGAACTCATAGACCTAGAGGACACCCTACAATGCATTACTTTAACCCTTCTTTTAGGACAACTTCTTCTACTCCTCCAAGGAAATTTGAGTTTGGTTTTCATGCTGGTGGTGGTGTTCATTAGAGTAATAGGATGTCTTTTGAGACAAATTTTAATGATTTTTATGTTTTTTTAGTTAATGATGTAAATTAATTAATAGTTATTATGAATTAATTTGTAAATTAATTAATGACTTTTATTTGGAAATTATGTTTTTTATGTAAATTAATTTTTATGTAAATGAGTTAATTATTGTAAATTAATTAATAGTTATTGTAAATTAATTAATGATTTTTATTTGTAAATTTTGTTTTTTTATGTAAATGATTTTTATAATAGTTATTGTAAATTAATTTTTTTTATGTAAATTAATTAATGATTTTTATGTTTTTTTTAGTTTTTTGAGTTTAAAGTTATTAGTGTGTTTTTTTTTAATTAGAATTATTTATTATTATTTTTGTTGACTCATTACATGGTTGGCACGCCACCTTGGTATTTACTAACATTTTAACATCCGAATTATCGGAAAGGATATGGAACCAAACTGAAACGATTTTTAATTGAAGGACTGAATCACAACTCATAATTATTTCTCCATTCTCTAAAATGATCATTATTTATTTTTTTACGGTTGTTTTTTTTTTTGCTAAGTGTTTAGATGCTTTTGTTATTTTATTATAGCATGTTTCGTTTCCAACTTTGTTTGCTATACGACAGTGTGTTCTTTTGATAGAAAAACTTATCATAGAGTTTGTAATTTAAATTTTTATGTTAAATAATGTTTTATTATATATAAGTGTCATTTATAGACTTTTTAAAATCATTTTTTACTTTCCACAAATTCCTACATGTCTATCAATCGAGTATTAAAGTCTTTTACAGATCTACATAGAGAGACTCATGAACAAACTTTAAATACAACACAAACAATATTAAAAGATAAGTATCAAATACTATAATACTAGTCATTAACATTTGTGGAATTACTTGTAGAGATAATGACTACCCCATAATATATAAGTGTCATTTATAGATTTTTTAAATCGTTTTTTTATTTTTTACAAATCCTTACATGTCTATCAATTGAGGATTTAAGTCTTTTACGGATCTACATGGAGAGACTCATGAACAAACTTTAAATATAACACATACAATATTAATAGATATAGATAAGTATCAAATACTATATTAATACTATTCATTAACATTTGTGGAATTACTTGTAGACATAATGACTACCCCATAATTTACAATTTTGACTATGCTTCTTATGAAGTACTATTCTCTAAAACACTTGCACAAAAAAGCAATAGAACAAATTAATCTTCTTGTATTATTATCATTAGAGTTAGCAAAAGTGGCTAAGCAACCCAAGCTTTAGAAATTGAGATGGAAAAATATCTTTCGTGTTCATTTTGTAAGAAAATTGACATTGACACAAGGCAGCCAACGGGTAGCAACCGTGAATTCGGCTGCCCATAGTGAATTTGATAATGACTACAATTTTGGACCATTTGGATATGCATCTAATTTTACTTCCTTAATAATTTCGCACTTGCCTCTCTCTATCACCCAACAACATCAAACACTTTACTTTATATGATAAATAATATAATATAAACTTCAATAATTAGACACCATGTCTTTTTTTGTTATGTCAATTTTTTAAAAATTAACTATTTTCTTTTAAAAAAACTATTATATTTATTCATGAAAAAAGAAAAGTCAACAACTTGTTTGAGATGATGACAAGAGCATGAAGAAATCAGCGCGAAAGTATCACACGGATCATAAATATCCACACGTGTGTGAGGCGCAAGATAGCGTCTTTGCTGCGCATGTCAGTTGTGTGTTGAATGAGAGAAGAGAGATAAATAGGCTGTCATAATCATCATCGTCATCCTAATTATCATCACAAATCACAAACAAAAATCTACCTAGTAGTACTATGAGAGAATCATAAGTGTTTGGTTTTGTTTGTTTTAGTTAAACACGACAACAGCAAACAAACCTTAACACAAACCAACTCCTTCTCTTGTTTCATTTCATCATTCTTTTTCAATTCTCCATTGCCGTTTATAGGTAACTTCTTCTGCTTCATTTTTTTCCCATCACAACAGTTTTTTTTTTATATATAATTTGACTATATTATTAGCAATTTATGTTTTCATCTCTTTAAATTTTAGTTTTTTTGTTGGGTTGTAAATTATAGTTTGTTTTTCAATCTGGGAGTTTGTTTTTGATTAGGTGGCCTCAATTAACCCCATTGATATGTTGGTATTTTCTGGTTAGGTCTTTGAGTGCGTTTATTTTCATTATTAATATCAACTTATATAGTAGATTAGAGACATCAGACATGTATGTGTGTTAGTTAGTTCATGAGTATATGCCTTCTTTATGACTTCAAACACGACACAGACACATTGACACAGATGATTATGAAACATAGACTCTGACATGAACACTACTAAGAAATGTTGACAAACATAGGACACTGACATACAAAATTGTTTTTTATATTGAAATCAGGACAAAGGTGATTCACTTGAAGCCTCGAGAGCTATGCATTCTTCGTCTTCGCCTGTTTTTCCCACTCTTATGGAAAGCACATATATGAAACCCTCGGATTCTTTTCATCGTTCACATGTTGGGGGTTTGACTGGAAATCCTTCCTTGCTGCAAGCTACGCCATCAAATCCGATCCGAAGTGCTAGACAGGTGTTTTCGTCCACTGCGGAATGTCCTGGCAGCATCGCCTTTTCTTCCGATTCACAGCATGATAGGCAATATCAAGATTCTCCCTTCACTTCTCAGACATTAGGTGATGATGTGTCTTCGGAAATTCACTCAACAACGTTCACTTCTCATCCGCAAGAGAATGATGATATTTCATGGGGACCAGATCCGATGCAGGATATTGCTTGTTTTCCTGAAATTTTTTCTGTCCAGCATGATCAGGTGGAAAATAGTGTTTCTTACATGAATGATGGCAATGTCAAAAAATCTGATTTCGGAGAGTGGGTTGACCAGCTAATGACAATTGATGATACTCCTCATCCAAATTGGAGTCAGCTTCTTGGCGACGACAATGTTTCTGAACCAACGCCAAAGGTTTGTTTCTAAATCTGATTTTGAACAATACTCCGATTCTCTGCTAACAGTTTAAATTCTAATTTTGTAAAAGTTGCGTAAACATATCCTACTCTTTTGATGCAGGCAACACAGGTTTCTCTGAAGCAGAATACACCGTCTCGAGAAGTTAATGATCTTTGTAATTCAGCTTCAGCGTCGACTGCACCTCAAATTAAGCCTAGAATGCGATGGAGTCCAGAGCTTCACGAGGCCTTTGTGGAAGCAGTCAACCAGCTTGGTGGTAGTGAGAGTATGTTTACTTCTTCCCAATCTCATCCTTCTTGTCATTCTATCCGGAACGTTTCTTGTCATCATCTCATGATGTTAACATGCAGAGGCCACTCCTAAAGGTGTCTTGAATCTGATGAATGTTGAGGGCCTTACCATCTACCATGTAAAAAGCCACCTGCAGGTACATTAAGCTTTTCTCATCCTCGATTTTTTTAGCCTAATGTTGTTTACAAATTACTTTTTCTTTTAATTTCAGAAGTATAGAACCGCCCGATACAAACCTGAATCACCAGAAGGTATACAAAAGTGTACTTATAATCTATATTGTTTATTCGGCAGGTTTTGCTACCTAGTATTTATTGTGTGTACCTTCTTTGCGCCTAAAATTCTGAGAAACATGTTTTATTTCAATTTCAAATGTGTTTTTCTTCTTCCCCATTCTTGTTACATTTGAACAATATTTGATACACACCAAAAATCCACTCAAATTTTGTTAAAATATATGAGTAAGAATGTGAATGGTGAATGAGATCTTCTTCTGTACCTGCAGAAACTTCTGAGAAAAAGATGAGTTCAATTGAAGAAATGAAATCTCTAGACTTGAAAACGTGAGTCATTTCTCTAACTTCGATGATACCTATTATTCACATTTCCATTGTACAGAATTGTTCTATAAGATTTTTTTACCTTGAAACGAGCAAGGTTGCATTTGCATATAATCTTGGCTTGAATTATGGTTGCAGGAGTAAGGGCATCACTGAAGCATTACGGCTGCAGATGGACCTCCAGAAACGGCTTCACGAACAGCTTGAGGTACGTGATTAATTCACCAAACACCAATGAACCTTCATGTTCTGGCATGTTTTGATATTGTATATGTTATTCAGATTCAAAGGAAGTTGCAAATTCAAATTGAAAACCAAGGGAAGCATCTTCAGATGATGTTTGAGAAACAGAAACAGAAACAGATAGGTGGCAGCAAGGGCTCGCCCCCTTCTAACGCGCCTTCTGCTGCACTCTTGGACACGGCGATACCTTCTCCTGTAGACAAATTAAAAACGTCAAATGATGAACGCGGCGAATTAAAATGTAACATTGAAGAAAGTTCTCAGGATGCAAGCAGAAAAGAAATGGTACATGAAACTGAGATTACCGATGAACATGAGAGTATAGATGATCAGTTTTCTGCAGTACCCCCGACAAAACGGGCGAAGATTCAATGATAGGTTTCCGCATCTGCTTATCATAATGATATACTACTCAACTTTAACAGTAGCTAACAATGACTAAGTTAATTTTTTGGGATGAAATTAATTTCACTCCCTAGATTTGTTTTTTTATGTTATTGGACATGTTTAGACTCCAATCACTCCATGGAACTTGTAGATATATTATTGGATCCGAGAATGTTTTAACTAATGTGGTTTTTACGTTTTTTAAGGTTGTTTATCTTCTAGACAAGTTGATCATTTTATCTACTGTAGTTGAGGGTTTCCTGTTTTTTTTTTTTATAAATGTTTTCAGGTTGTAAATAAATGTAATTTAGCCTTGTTATATGTAATCTACTATAATGTATTTAATAGTTGTATCATTTAGCAAGTGGCTTGTACTTGCAATACAATTTCGGTATGCATATATATAAAAGAGCATTTTGCAATCTATTTTGTAACTTTGATCATATTAAAGTATATCATTGTCATAACTCAAAAATGTGCAAATGTTATTTAGAGCTACTATACTTTTGCTTGAACGAGTTAATAATACTAGTAAATTTAAACTAGAAACTAATGGATATCAAATTATCCAAATAATCTATGATAAGCCAAAAATAAAAATAATAAAGAAGTATGAACAACAAAAAACAGATTTTATGAACAGTTCAAAAAGTCATATATTTTTTTTTCAAATCTTGGTATCCGACTCACACAAGGGTTGATTGCACCTAGTAGAATTCGATCCTGATACATTGAGAGGAACACACTCTCAAGACCCAAACTCCACCACTAAACCAATCCTTAAGGGTTAAAAAAAAAGTCATTTAATTTGTACAAAACTTTCTAAGTACATAAACTCTCAAGACACTAAAGATTATCTTTATCACATGAGGGTGCCATTATGAAATTTATACTACTATTTACTCATTAAAAAAATAAGGTATAATAGGGGCGTGTTCTACTAACTAAACCAATATGAAAAACATGATGCAAGATATCTCTTATGTTATAAAATTTTAATGTCAATGATTACTTGAATGCAATGGGTTACAAAACAGTTTCCAAACCTCATTTTTTTACGAAATGCCTACACTGTATAATAGATACAACATACAAGTCATTATAATATTTGTCATACTAGAACCTAAATTACATATAAGTTACTTGAACTTAATACAAGCCATTGCTACTTTGATACAACCATTCAATACAATAGATTACATAAAAACACACTTTAATCTCGCTTTAAACTTTTTGCCATTACAGGTCAAACGAATGCGACTAAATTGTATATGTTATGCTAAGTTTATTGCAACATTGATAAAAGAGAATAAGCATTGCAATTGAAAACGAAAAATAATCACAAGTTTACGTGGTGTTAGGGCCAGAAATTGATGTAGTGGGAGATGCCTCACAACCAGACAGAAAAAATAGTGTTGTTCAAGCTGCTTTTGAGAACCGAGGTGTGAAGGTTCCATTGAAAAAACGTTGCTTTTGAGTGCTACAGTGAAAACTTCAAGCACTCTATTATGAGTAAATTATGCAGAAAATGGAACTTCGTGTCAATGTGCTTACTCCTTTCATGCAACACTGGAATCTTTGCAAGGCTTATAGCTGGTTTGTTGTCAATAATCAATCTCACAAGCTTGCTCACCTTGATCTTCAGTTTCTACAATACGTTCAGAATCCAAACAACTTGACACGCAGACAAAACACCTGCAATGTACTCAGCTTCACAAGTTGACAATGCAACTACTAGTTACTTCTTGGAGCACCAAGAAATAGGACATCCCAGATATTGGCCATCCTAGATGGATCAAAAGGTTTCTTTTGCAGCGAAGTTTCTTTGTCAAAAGGAAAATGTTACTTGATGGGGTGATAGCATGATTTCTTGACACTCGTCTTGAACTCAACGGTTGCTGACGTATGGAAAAATTTACTTGAACAACTTAAAAGTACAGAGAGGACTTGCTCATATGTGGCCCATCTTACCCCTAACTTGTGTCTTTGAAAAGGTTCACCTTGATAGGAGTTTGGAAGCAGATTGACATACCCTTGAGGTGACTTGCCCTAATGTTTTAAACCTTGAAGGGGTCATTGACTAACCGACTATTGGAGTGATGCTAAGCTATTGGTTGGCTCATATGCTAAGTTCTTCTCTGATGTATCATCTAATGCGAAATGGATGACAGATAAAAGTAATTTTTGTTGGCTTGGACCTAGTTTCATCATAAGTCATAGATGAACTCCTTATCCTTCAACGATTAGCTTCATAATCATATCTTGTGTCTAATCCAATAGCGGATCGAGACTCTTGATCTGCCCCATCCGATTTAATCGTATAAATAAAATTTAATTTTTACTTACAATGTCAATTTTTGTTATCAAAAGTATAAAATTTTCATTGTTTTACACCTTATTTAACCCGTTCAAGGTTATGCTCCAAAGATATGTTATTGTTTCAGGCTTGAGTAATCATATCTTCATACGTATGATCAACCAGCCACGCACTTTCAAAACGGAAGACAGAGCTGAGTTACTTTTATATGCTCCAAAAGGTTAGATGAGGATCAGATGATGATTAGAGAATTCCAACCTAGTCAAGTTTCGCACATACTCGTTTGAAAAACTTAGTCTCCAATGATCATTACATAAGGCCCCATCAAGACGCTCATAAATTTTTTGCCCTCCATTATAAATAGATCCTCTCCACGTGAACTTAGGTCCAATCGCGCCCAAGCCTATAAGATTACAACGATCGATATATTCTCTGAACTTGTTGCATTTATTGTTTGATGCTTGGACCCCTCCTATTTTCTCATGAATAAAAGCCATGTCATTAAAATCTCCTGCAACAAACTAAGAATCTCGCATCTCCCTACTTATGTTTGCCAAATCTTCCCAAAACAATTTCCTATTTTCAGTATTTGAGCTAGCATACACTGGAGAGAAAAACCAAGTTTTTCCATTGGTATAGTGCACCTTCATATGCATAAATTGATATAGTTTAGTGAGTATGCATTGATATTGTAAAATAATTTTACACTTTTATCTAATAAAAATTTATTATTCTATCATATCATATAATTAATTTAAAATTTAAAATTTGATACGATATATAATAGTTTGATGGACATTATACGTGGATATTACATATTCTATATTCTCTTATGTTAATATAATATTTATTTTTTCAATTAAAAAGTTTTACAAAATCCACTGTAACAAAAAATCTATCAAAATCTACATATTTTTAAAATTGTAGAAAAGCAATTATAGATTGAATCCAACGAGCCACTCACAGATTATAGTTTTTTGGTCTTTTCACTAGTGTTTTCCTTCACTCATCTTTTCCGCTTAATTTCTTCCCAAAACAAACACACGCTTCCCTACACTCCGAAAGAACCCTAGCTACATCGCTCTCACCTCCTCATTCACCACCGCACCCGTCACCACCACCGTCGTTTGCAGATCCCTCGCCTCCCTATCCCAACCGCAGGTAAATCTCTCGCTGCTCTCAATTTCCATCTCCATTTTCTATGTTCTATGGTTTCTACGCATTTCGCGATTTTAACCTTTTCGAATTGATTGAACGCATTTCACAATTTTCAGCCGTCAGAATTGATTTCTGTTTATATTTTTCTGCTCCTTTTTTTCTTCTGTTGTTGCAGTAAACGAGTCTGCTCGACCGGAGTTCATCCGGTTCAATCAATTTCGTGAGAGGAATTTAAACTAAGTGTTGCGAAAATGAGGATTATGATTAAGGGAGGTGTTTGGAAAAACACCGAGGATGAAATTCTGAAAGCTGCTGTTATGAAATATGGTAAAAATCAGTGGGCTCGTATTTCTTCATTGCTTGTTCGTAAATCTGCGAAACAGTGTAAAGCTCGTTGGTATGAGTGGTTAGATCCTTCCATTAAGAAGACTGAATGGACTAGAGAAGAGGATGAGAAGCTACTTCATCTTGCTAAGCTTATGCCTACTCAGTGGAGAACAATTGCTCCTATTGTTGGTCGTACTCCTTCGCAGTGTTTAGAACGATATGAGAAGCTTCTTGATGCTGCTTGTGTTAAGGATGATAATTATGAACCTGGGGATGATCCTAGGAAATTGCGTCCGGGGGAGATTGATCCGAATCCTGAGTCGAAGCCTGCACGACCTGATCCTGTTGATATGGACGAGGATGAGAAGGAAATGCTTTCTGAAGCACGTGCTCGGTTGGCTAATACCAAAGGTAAGAAAGCGAAAAGGAAAGCCAGGGAGAAACAGCTTGAGGAAGCTAGGAGGCTTGCTTCGCTCCAGAAGAAAAGAGAATTGAAGGCTGCTGGAATTGATATCAGGCAGAGGAGAAGGAAAAGGAGAGGAATTGACTATAATGCAGAAATTCCCTTTGAGAAGAGGCCTCCTCCGGGTTACTTTGATGTTGCTGATGAGGATAGGCCGGTGGAGCAGCCTGCATTCCCTACTACTATTGAAGAACTTGAGGGGAAAAGAAGGGTTGATGTTGAGGCGCAGCTGAGAAAACAAGATGTTGCGAGGAATAAAATTGCAGAAAGGCAAGATGCTCCAGCTGCTATTCTTCACGCCAACAAGCTGAATGACCCAGAAACAGTTAGAAAGAGATCAAAACTGATGCTTCCACCACCCCAAATTTCTGACCAAGAATTGGATGAAATTGCCAAGTTGGGTTATGCTAGTGACCTTATGAGCAGCGAAGAACTCACCGAAGGCAGCAGTGCTACGCGTGCTCTTCTCTCTAATTATCCACAGACACCCAACCAAGCAACGACTCCTTTAAGAACTCCTCAGAGAACACCGGCTAGTAAAAGAGATGCTATCATGATGGAAGCTGAAAATTTAGCCAGGCTCAGGGAGTCTCAGACACCATTATTGGGAGGAGAGAACCCAGAGTTGCATCCTTCTGATTTTTCTGGGGTGACTCCTAAGAAAAAGGAAATTCACACTCCAAACCCACTGCTGACTCCCTCTGCAACCCCTGGAAGTGCAGGCCTTACTCCGAGAAGTGGTATGACACCGGCAAGGGATGGTTATTCTTTTGGCATGACTCCGAAGGGAACTCCTCTAAGGGACGAGCTACATATCAATGAAGGTATGGAGATGCATGAGAGTGCTAAACTTGAGCTACGGAGACAAGCTGATATGAAAAGAAGTTTGCGCTCTGGTTTAAGCGGCCTTCCACAGCCCAAAAACGAGTACCAGATAGTGATGCAACCAGTTCAAGAAGATGCTGAAGAGCCCGAGGAGAAGATTGAAGAGGATATGTCCGATAGAATGGCTAGAGAGAAGGCGGAAGAAGAGGCACGGCAGCAGGCATTACTTAGAAAACGATCAAAAGTCCTTCAAAGGGAACTTCCCAGGCCTCCTCCAGCGTCTCTGGAGCTTATTAGAAACTCCTTGATAAGAGCTGACGGGGACAAGAGTTCATTTGTTCCACCAACCCCAATTGAGCAAGCCGATGAGATGATAAGAAAGGAGCTTCTAACTTTACTGGAGCATGACAATGCCAAGTATCCTCTTGAGGAGATAGCAAATAAGGAGAGAAAGAAAGGAGCCAAACGAGCAGCAAATGGGCCTGCTATCCCTGTCATAGAAGATTTTCAGGAGGACGAAATCAAAGCTGTATGTGTCAGTTTTACTACTTTATCTATGCGTCTTTTAATTTTATTTTTTATGCCTTTTACACTTTTATTCATTTGCTAGTAAGCAGCTTGATCACCTTTTCACCCTTTTATATCCAACTTGATTTTTCATGTAGATGATAGTTGATACACATTTTTTTTCCTGATGATATTGGTCTTAAAATTATTGCTAATTCATCCAATTATTACTAGGCATTCTCATTCTTATATTGTACTCCCATTTCACCCTTATAAAACCACTTAAGAAGCTTCTTATGTAAAAATTCAGTCGAAATATTTTGAGCATCTTCTTAGTTTAAATCATGATGCCATCTCCTTTATGAATTAGTTGAGTGCTGTGGTGGTATGTAATATGGATTGTATCATGCTTGCACTTTTTTAGTTATAATTTATAAACATTTGATTAATCAGGTCAAAGTTGGCGTTCATTTTTCCTTAATTGTTCTCCATTATTTATTGTGAGATCAGATAGCTTCCGATTCAGTTGTAATTCCTCAAGTTACCTTCCTCTTTCATTGTTGTTTGTTACAAGTGATTCTTGATGAAATATTGCAAAATGTTATGTTAACTTGCCAAGTGATAGAATACAAACATTTAATTTAAACTGGTTGTTAATTATTATTGTGATTATTATTTACACTTTAAGCTCGGGTATATTATAATTGGAGATGAACTTTTAGGTGGACGAATAGTAACATTTATATTGAAATTGAATGTTATTTATTTATATATGCTGTTCTCAATAGGCTGGTATGTTGATAAAAGATGAAGCCCAGTATCTCCGTGCGGCAATGGGGCATGAAAATGATTCCCTTGATGAATTTGTTGAAGCGCATACCACTTGCATTAATGATTTAATGTACTTTTCCACTCGTAATGCCTATGGTCTATCAAGTGTTGCGGGAAATATGGAGAAGCTAGCAGCTTTGCAGAATGAATTTGAGAATGTGAGAAGTAAGTTGGATGATGGTAAGGAGAAAATGATTCGACTTGAGAAGAAGGTTACAGTACTCACGCAAGGGTATGAGGTATGCTATGCTATCTTGTATTCAAATCTCTACATATCTGTTTCTTGCAGTGTTTCTTTCAATTATTGCTAATGTGAAGCGTCCCTTCTTTTTGGCATCTAGTTCCTTAAATGCCAGCTGGTTATCACTTTCATTTTCTTCTTTAGTGGCTGGCTTGCATTAATTTTACTGAGATTCTTAAGTGTTTACGTTGTTTGAATTCCCTTTATAGTTGGTTTTACAATATAAAATGCTATAAACCTAACATAAAACTGAAAACTTATGAAACCGAGCTAATGAGTAAGGGAAATTGTTGCAGTCTTTTGGGAAATTCATGGTGTTATTATTGTGGGTGACATATCTATTTATTTTCTTTGTAATATTTAGGTATGCACACAAAATATGGTTTCACTTCATTTTACTTTTGAGATTGATGTTGACATTGTAATTCTTTAGGGCTTGTTTGGCATGCCCATGCCATACTATGGATGGTAGAAGAAGCTAATACAATATATTAGGATTAGGACTTTATCTGATGTTTGGTTTGAGAGCATAGTCTTGTGTAATTTATTCGTGGACACTCGCTTTTATGGTTTTTTTTCTTAATGAATCACCTGCTCTCAAGGTTTTCTTTTTACTTTTTTTCGTTCATTATTTATTTGTAGTCTATCTTAAACCTGTTTGTTTTACTTCATCTTGATTTCGTTCATAGTGAGGCAGGGAATACAGGGTGGTTTAACTCAAAAACTAAAACTCAATTCAGAACTGAAATTAGATTTGGTTTTTGAAAATTTCAAAACATAAAACCTAAACAATCCACTCTGGATGGGGCCGTAAGTTTTAAGGTTGGGGTCAGCTTGATTAAATTTTGATGTGTAGTATTATATGAAACTTTCCAACTATAGACCACCAGCCCCTAGTGCACCACATTTATTTCCCAATATGTGATCTTGCACGAGGTTAGGTCAACAATGGGTCCAGTGCTTAGTACTAGCCAAAATGGGTCTGGTCATTTAAATTAAAACTTTGAAGTGGCAATAAACAAAGTCCTACTTGGTACACTCATTTCACTAGTCAATGCTTTGGTGATTGTAGATGTCGGGGGTTGGTTGAGTTTGCTCCAAGAAAATGATGCAGATAGGAGCAGATGTTCTTAAATTGAAATAAATGCCTATATATGATATAAAAATTATAATAAGTAATATTTATATGTTAACAGAAGTGTTGTAATTTTTTAAGATCAAGCATGGCTTTTATTTATTTATTTATTTTTTCATATTTTTAAAATTTATACTTAGTTATCTTTTAAATCCACATAATAGACACTAATCCTGACAGATAGGAGCCGATGTTCTTAAATTGAAATATATGCCTATACATGATATAAAAATTATAATAAGTAATATTTATATGTTATCATAAGTGTTGTAATATTTTAAGATCAATCATTGCCTTTTTAATTATTTTTTTCATATTTTTAAGATTTATTCTTAGTTATCTTTTAAATCCCCATAATAGAATCTTATTCTGACTTTACTCCCTATAAAAATTCTTGCTGGTTTGAACCCTCTGAAACACAAAATGTTGTGTTTGGTTCTCATTTTTGTGTTTAAAGTCCTTGCAATATTTGTTCATTTTGGAATTAATCCAACTGTAATATGTGGAACATATTGCCCTAGAACAAGTACTATCTATCGAGGGTCTGATTTCAATATGAACAAATATTAAAGTACTAAAAGCAAATAAAATGTCATTTTATCAAAAAGTAAAATGTATCAAAGATTAAACAAATTAACATGAATTTTTTTTGGAACTAAACCAAAAAAGTTTATACTATAGGGACTAAAAAGTTATTTAAGCCTAAAATTAATTACAAAGTATTGCCCGGGAATTATTTAAACTATATATACTTGCAAACAATATAAAGCACTAATGATTAAATTGCTATACATGTATTATAAATGAATCATTTCATGTAGTTATTTTAAAAGAACAAACGTATATATAAAAATTTGGACCATCATGAGGATATAGGACTTAGAAGTTAGAACTACTCCCCTCCCTAAACCTGTTATTTGCTATTGAATCTCTAGAACTATTTATTATTATACTTTTGTTTCTGTACATACATGATTTTCAGTTGATTGTACATTGTGGCCATGGTGTTTAAGGCCTTAATTAGGGTTTTCCAGAAGTTAACATAACCTTTTAGATAGCTGCTGTATATTCTTCATTAAAAGTTAGATAGCTACAATATATCTGTTAATAAATGGTATTTTTGTTAAAGGTTTTAATTTTTAATTTATCCATTGTTAGACTGTGCATTATCACAAGCAGGGTAGCATTAGGCTATACAATAGTATCTCCGGCTAAACAAATACAGAATTGATTTTTTTAATTGAGTGTTAATTTTGATCATGAGTTTTTATTTAAGGGTGGGAGATTTGTCTCAGCTCTTTTCTGTGTTGTTATTTCACTCCTCGGGGTAAGTAAAGGAAGGGGCTTGCACTGATTGGCACTTTGTGCTATCTGGGAGTTGAAGAATGATTGTATCCGAACTCATGGAAATTGTGTCTAGCAAAAGGATGAAAGGAGGAATGTGTTTTGTAATGAATAGTGTGTGGATCCTCTTAGTTATTTATCGAGGTTGTAGTCTCTGCGTAAGCTGGTAGGTGTAGTTTAGATTCTTCCATTCCGACTCTTCATTCTGAGGGTATTTGTGTTGGCGTATCCTCTGTACCCTTCATATTTATATAAATATATAATTTCTTTGCTGCTTCAAAAAATAAAATAAAGTCATAGGGACTCTCTTTTTCCAAAAATTCGCATTACATTTCAGGTAGCTATAGTATATTCTTAAATTAAGGGTTTTATTTTGTGAATTATGATGGTGCTTGATGAAAGTGTTGGGGTATAAGAAAATTGTTTTCAGTTCTTTGTAACCTGAGAAAGGAAAGATAAACATGTGCAAGTTTATGCAAACCCTCTCATCTAAACATATGCAACAGGGCGAGTGGGCACATTTATGTATTATCAAATACTTTTTGGATAGAAAAACCAACAGGGATTGTGTCTAGACCAAAGTTCAAATCCGGGCTGAGAGAGGCATCCACGTTTCTGATACGCCTCAAATAGGACTACACGATAAATCTAGTAGAGGGAACTTGCGGGAAACAAAAAAAAAGAACTTGTATAGAAGATATTTTGTTTTATTCGAATGCAGCTTGATCTTCATCATATTTATTTTGCATATTTGTTGTTTTCTTTCTTGATTATATGGGTTTAATCTGGGAAGTCGCCTTTTGGTGGCCCATATGGATTTAGCATATTAAAAAACTGATTCTAGTTTCTTTTTTTTTTTTGTAATATCATAATCAAGATTGAATAATAAACTTTGGCTGTTGCATTTTCAGATGAGATCAAAAAAAAGTCTTTGGCCGCAAATTGAGGCCACTTTCAAGCAGATGGACGTCGCTGCAACAGAATTTGAGTGCTTTCAGGCTTTAAAAAAGCAGGAGCAGTTAGCAGCATCACATAGGATAAACAATCTTTGGTCTGAAGTTCAGAAGCAAAAGGAACTTGAGAGAACTTTACAGAAGAGATATGGAGATCTTATGGCAGAGCTGGAAAGGACACAAAATGTAATGGAGCAATTCAGGGTGCAAGCACAGCAAAAGGAAGAAATTGAAGCAAAGAATCAAGTAATAGAAGAGGTACAAGCACAGCAGAAAGAAGAAATTGAAGCAAAAAATCAAGCAATAGAAGAGGTACAAGCACAGCAGAAAGAAGAAATTGAAGCTAAGAATCAAGCAATAGAAGAGGTACAAGCACAGCAGAAAGAAGAAATTGAAGCAAAGAATCAAGCAATAGAAGAGGTACAAGCACAGCAGAAAGAAGAAAACGAAGAAAAGAATCAAGCAATAGAAGAGGTACAAGCACCACAGCAAGAAGAAACCGAAGAAAAGAATCATGTACCTGAGAGTACTGAAGCCACAGCTGATGAAATTAATGTGGAGGGTACAGAAAATTGTGAAGCGGCACCCTCTGCAGCTGACCAGCAAATAGCCACCGTCCAAGATCAGGCTATTTCTAGCTCCAAAATTGATATGGATGTGGATTCTCGTGAAGCACAAATGACACACAGCTTCGATGTTACATTACCTGATGCACCTGCAGAAGATGAGAGTGCAAAAGTTGTAGAAAGCAAAACCATTGGAAGTGATATTGATAACAGAGAGACAACAGTTGTTGATATGAGTGCTGCAGTTGAAATAAAAAGTAACGATGGCAATGGGGAAGGTCAAAATGTTGAGAACCCTGACGAGGTTACGGAAGCTGCAAACCAACCTGATAGTATCATAAAAGAAACTCCCCCGCCTGAGGGCATGCAAGTTGCTGATGATGGTAAAGAAGATGAAGCAAATTAAGATGGAGATTGTATCAGCAAATTGTAATATTAGAGTTTGTGGTGATGATATTAGTTTGAAGAGTTGTTGGTCAACCCAGATATCCAAATGTTTTGCATGGAAGGTGGGTTCTTATTTATTTGGATGATCATAAGTAAAAGGTTTGGGACGTTTTGTTTTACCAAGTTTTGCCCTTGTTACTTTCGTAAGTGGATGTTGGTGATGAGCTCTTTCAGATTTTCATTTAATTAGATTTGATTGCACCATTTCCTCTTTAAGAACTCCTTTAAGGTGAGGCAAACTACCAACAACTCTGAATTTCCTAATGTACTTTTTGGTCCATTGACAGGACGAGCTTTGCAAATGTATTCCTTAGTGTTTAATGGTTCTTAACCCCGACATTTCATAATATATTTCTAACAAAAAAAAAATTAAAACAAAATAATAATTATTATACATGCCAAATTCATATTTTAGTTGAAAGAGTAAATCCTTGCATGGGATTGAAATTCTTTTCTCCCTAAACACTGTAGACATTTTAGTGGAATAAGGAATCATAATGAAGAGGCTGCAGCTGGTCCAAGGTTGTTTTGGTAAACCAATATTTGTTCCCTAAAACGATAACCTTATACTGTAATTCATAGTACTAGATTTTGAGTGAATTGATATTGATTATGTCTAAATGTATACGACAACAATTAAGCTTTATTGTATTAATTTAGATTGGCTAAACCAAAGGGTTAGTCTAGTGATGCTTGGATCTTGAGGATGTCTTTTTAAGGTCTCAGGTTTGAATTGTTTGAATTATAATAAGTGCAATTAATCATTGTGTTGGGTCAATCATACAAAGTTTTGTTATGGTTTTAGTCATACAAAGTTTTGCTATGGTTTTAAACGGGTCTCTGCTAGTGGACAGTGAGATTAGTCCTCTTGAATTACTCGGTCGTAAAATTGAATACCAAAATTAAAAAAAAAAAACAAATTAAATCGACTACATCAATGCTAGTGGACGGTGAGATTAGTCATCTTGAATTACTCGGTCGTAAAATTGAATACCAAAATTAAAAAAAAAAACAAAATTTAGATCGACTACATCAATTCTTTTGTAGTGTTATTAATTAAGATCATGTTTTTATTCAAATAGTTAATTTTAAGATTTTTTTAATAACTTATCTATAGGTTTTTTTAGGTTTTAAGATCTTTTCATATTTTTATATGATCCACTCTCCTTACCATAAAATCTACATGTTTTTTCTCTACATATCATAGAATTTACACATTTTTCTCTACATATTTAAATCATATTTAAATCACCAGGGTATTTTTTACAATCTTTTTTACTATAGGTATTATCCCAACATTCTATCATGTTTAATCTTATCACACATCTAACGCAACATCTTCATTTCTGCTATACTATTTTCGTGTTGATTTTTAATTGTACAATATTTTATTCCATATAAGATTAAAGATTTTACTGTAATTTGATAAAATTTTCTCTTAATGTTGAAAAATACCTTTTGTGTCACATAAAATCCTTGCAGTTCTCTTTCATTTTAGTCATCCATATCGAATTCGATGGTTTACGCGAAAGTGTTGAAGCATACAAATTAAGTTTAAATTTGAAAATTATAAATTCTAATTAAGCATAATCAATTTTAAAGACAAAATCAATCTTTTTAAAAAAAAAGTTAAATATATTAAAATCAATTTTATATCTCTCTCACAAATAAAACCAGCTACGCGGCAGTTAAAATATAAATAATTTCAATTGTTGGTGGAAAAACTAGAGCATTGGAAAAGAGGTGGTGCCCTTTTCGTGTAGTACAAGATAGTCCAAGTTAGAAGACCTTTGAGGATCACATCCTAAACACGCCTATTTATTTGCCAATTATTGCAAATACAAAAACAAAATAGAACAAATGAAATAATCAGAGTCTTAATTACACGGTATTTGCACAAAACAAAACCAGGAAATTTCAATCATCTCAGTTTTCAACACTGCCTTCAAACGCTGCTTCTAGTCTGCCCTTTATTGTTGTTGAACTCCTATCTTGTTTCCCATCCTGCAATATACAAACAATTCTCTATTCACTTTTTCTTCATCCCCATTCATCAACACACATACATAAACATAATAGACTAAGAAGCAACACCAACACCAGAACAACAGACACAAACACCAGACACGACAACGGAAGTTTCTATGATGTATAATAACTAACAAACTTTAGTTCACTAACCTTTACACATTTGTTGGATGTAGAACATGTTTTAGAGACAGAACTACACTTCCTCATTTCTTCTATTGTCAATTCTCTCAGAATTGGCCTATCCTCAACAACACCTCTTTTTTCTATATTTTCCTTATTTTCTGATTCAACCAACCAATCCGAGAGGCTCGTGTCTACCGCAATTTCTTGCTTTTCATTTTCTGTTTCCTTCATCTTTCTCTTTGATGGTGATGATGATACCTTCAAACTAGTCCTTTCTTCAATCCAATTGATATTTTCTTTGTCTTTCTTTATAGGATTCACCACTTTTTCTTTTACCACTTTCACCTTCCCTTCACTAACGTTCTCAATTGGATTCAACACTGACAAAACTTCATCTTCTTCTCCTTGGAGTGCCACCGTTTTACTGCTAACTTCATTATCAACTTTTTCCGTTGATGAAAATGAAATTCTTTTTCTGTTACTAAAATCAGTGGATAGAGAAAACAACGAAGATTCTGAAGACTCTGAAGACCCTTTTACTGTTTTCTCATTGAGAGAATCAACATCATCAAGGTTAATATCATCGTATCCATCATCATAACAATCTCTATATCTATATTCCAACTGATATTTATTCATCCTTCTACCTTCTTCTTCTTTTTCTTCATCCTTGGCTTCATTGGAGTTTTGTTTTGGTTCCGGTTCCTTAACCGGAACAATTGGACGGAGTTTCATTGGAGTACTGCTGACTTCAGTCTCAGCAGCATTTTCTTCGGCTGAAACTGGTTTTCCACGACCAATAGAAACAGAAAAGAGTGAATCTGAACATTCTTCTTCTTGTTCATGGTTTTCTTTGGTGGGTGATACTTTTTCCTTTGATTCTGATGATATCCAGTGGATGGATTCTTCAAGGACGGGATTTTGTTGGATGGTATCATTAGCATTGACGGCGGGTTCAGAAGAAAAGTTCTTTTGGCGTTTGGAAGCTGAAAAACAAGGTAGAAAGCACCTCATGATTGAGTATTATTGCCAATGATTTGTGTAAAGTGGGTTGGCTTTGTGAGTAAAGATGGAAGAAATATTGTTTACAAAGAATGAAATTGAGAAACAAGAGGAGGAGAAGAAACGGTCATGAAAGTGATGGATTTTGAAATTTTGACCGTTGAGAATTAGATGCAGTCAGAAGTATCAGAATTTGATTCTCCTCATTGGAGTTGGGTTGGGCCCACATCAATTGGTTTGGGAATTGGACTTTTCCAAGTTATTTTAGGAAATGTCTTAATCCACTATTTCTATTTCTAAAAGATTGCATGAAAAATATAAAAATTCTTTGTATCTCCGAACGCATTTCGAGTTCATAGAATTTTGATTTAATATGAAAATTTACAGAAATATATCTTCATACATCTTCATGTACATTACGGAAATACATCTTTATACACTATTTGTTCTAAAACGCGCCAGAACTCCTTTTCTTTCCTCACTTTTTAAAAAACAACTCTAAATATTTCTCAAACCTCCAACTCACGTTCTCTCAACATTAATCAACCAAGTTCAAAGTTTCTTCCATTAATATCAAGTACATCAAAAAGCTCATTCAATACTGAAGTACACTCACAATTCGTAAGTTTTTTTATTTTTGTAAATTTTTTTTAGTTTTTGTATAAATTTGTAGAAATTTATGATTAGGTATTGTAATACATAGTTTATGCATGTTTGGTACTTAATACATTATGCAAAATGTGTTTGATGGTTAAATGTAACAATCAATGCATTATTTTTTAGGATTTGGTGGTCTAAATTACCGCCAAAGATGAAGAAGAAAATTGTAGGAAATTACGGAGATGCATCTCTATAATTTTTCAACTTAGGAACCGGAGATGCATCTCCGTAATTTATCTTTTTTTTTTGTTGCTTTTCTTACTTGTAAGGTTGCTTGTAGTAATTGTGTGACACTTGTCTGGTTTACTTACATGCATTATGACTCATAAAGACGACAAACTGAGGCACGAGAGGATTGCACAACTTGCATCTGTCCGGAGGAAAAAAGTCAAATTTCAGAGGCTCATGTTCCCTCTAGCATGGTTCATGCGAAAGCGTCACCTTCTGGGGCTCATATGTTTTCATCTTCTTCATATAGGAGATATGTGTCACCTAGTGAACCATCACTGTCTCCATCTTCCCATAGGCGACAGGTTTAGCCTATTCAGGCGCTAGAGGTACTTGAGGCACCAGTGCCACCCCAGACATCAGATGAACCTCAGGCTGATGAGCCAATGCCACCTCAGGTATTTGGAGGAGGCCCTCAAGAGTTGTCATTGCTGCCTCTTTACCCAGACCATATTGTCAGACATATTTTGGACGGAGAGGTAACATTAGTTGGATTCATTCTTTTTAAATTCCGTTTATTATTATAGTACAAGTTTTTATCAATGATTTATTTTTTTGCAGGACCGTGATCCGCTGAAATTCATTAACCATGGGCAGAAGATTACTAGCTTGCATTAGCCTAATGATGAGTGCTTTCAGCCTGCTTTGTCCCTATCTGGGATGAAGGACTTATGCAAGACTGGTTATGTTACAGTGAACCATGGGATGCTTAATGCCTTTGTGGAGAGATGGCACATTGAGACCTCATCATTTCATCTAGCACTTGGTGAGATATCTATCACACTTGATAATCTGTCGTGTTTGTTATATCTTTCGATTAGAGGGGAGATTTTAGATCGTGGAAGGATTAGCATAGATAAGGCACCGAGTTAATGGTAAACTATCTGGAATTTGACCCAGAGACCGCCTTGAGAGATTTGGAAAAAACCAAAGGGGCTAATGCTAGGTTTGAATTCCTAAAAAGGTACATACATATGAGCTCCTTAGAGAATAGCAGGTGAGGCTGCATAGAGCGTATGCTATGAGAACATACCTGTTATATTTGGTTGTTACAACCATTTTTATGGACCAGAGTGCCACTGATATGGATGTCGTCTACCTACGATACTTCGAGGATTTTTAACAGATCCATGAATACAACTGACAGCTTCTTGTTTGGTCTACTTGTACTATAAGTTATCCGAGGGATGGGAAAAAGTTCTTAGCGTGAGAGATAGAAAGAAGGTAGGTGGAAGAGTCACGTTGCAAGTTGTGAGGAAATGGTTTATTGTGTGTTATTTGATGATGTATTTGGAAGATGATATGATGTTAAAGGTATGCCATAGTTGCAAGGAGGAAAGTGAGTGTGAGTGTATGAATGTTTGGCTGTGTTGCGTGAGGCAAGTTAGTGTAATGACATGATGAAGATGATCTGAGGAGGGAGAGATAAGGACGTGTTTGGCTGAAGGAATTTTAAAGAGAGAAGATGTTGGTTTTACAAGGAGAATCCCTCATTCTTTTTTTTTCTATTAGTTTTCCTTTATATTTTTTAAAAAAGAGAGAGATGTGAAGGGAGGGCGGCATATGTGTATTGGTGATCTCCTCTCATTTGCTATCACAAGTATCTATATATAGTAACTAAACTAGGGTTTTAAAAATTAATGCAATACCAAAAATGTCCTTAGATATTCTGTGAGTGATCAAATGAGTCTTAAATTGGATAAAATAAAATCATAATATATATATATATATATATATATATATATATATATATATATTATAAAAACAAATAAAACAATTTAATTGTTTTATTTATCTCAATTTAGTTTTTCTTAATATTTTGAATTAAAAACAAAATAAAAATGAATTAAATTGAATAAAAATCGAATAGGACAATACGCGAAAAAATAAAATGAACGCATCAAAATAATCTACGCGAAATAAAATTCAGTAAAACAGACAGTTACAAATAAAATCTCGTAGTTAAAAATTTTGGGATGAAAAGGTTCAGACAGATCAAAATGCGATCGTGCAAAGACGTAAAAAAATAAAATGAGCATACTGACTTAAATGACTCATAATGCAACTCAATAAAACAGACAATTACATGCCCAAAACTGAAAAAATTATTCACTGATTTTACGCGCGGTTAAGAAATCGATTCAACCAATCTGTCTGTAAAATCAAAATTTTATTTTAAACAAAACAAAATAAAGTTGGTTGCCTAAAAATTTAAAATGCCTAGACAAAATTAGGGTATGACAAACACCAATTGGTCAATCAATCCCATGTTAATTTTCTAACCTTCTATGATTTCTTCAAAGATACCACTGGTCAACTTCAACATACCAAACTTCTCACTATTAGGAGTCTCTTCACACATCAAACTCGTGCTCTGAATTGCTTAATCAATTCCGGTTCTCGGACCATTAGCATCGACATATGTAAAGACTTCCTATACAACGCATCAGCTACAACATTGGCTTTACCCAGATGGTAACTTAAGCCAAAATAATAATCCTTCAAAAATTCAAACCATCTCCTCTGCCTCATATTCAAATCTTTCTAATTGAACAAGTACTTCAAACTCTTGTGGTCAGTGAACACTTTTTTGAAACAAAAATAATTAATACCATATCACTTGGATTTTGATGATAACAAAGTATTTCAAGAACAATTAGGGTTTGTAACATCTGTTCAGAGTATGTAAGATTATATGATTAAGAACAAATGAAGAGCTGCTTGAGGAATCTTAATCTGAAGATCCGAATCTGGCTATTAAGACCACTTCTGAAGACTTTGGTTTAATGGAAGATCTAGACTCTAAAGAAGTCATCCTCTGGTGACCCAGACTCTGAAGCTTCAGAATCCAAGAAGTAAACTCTGAAGTGATCAGCCTTTGAAGAGTGAAGTCTAAAGAAATTCAACCTTAGAAGGAGAAGCTCTTCAACCAAGGCAATTCTGACAGGCTCAAAACTTTTTGATCACGTGAAAACTTAAGGAAAAATCTCTTCCTTGGTGCCTGAGCTTCAACGGATGATTCCTCTTGCAAAAAGGTGCTTTGTTGATGTGTCTAATCAAGTACAAAGCTAGCCCAACCTTTTGGTGAAAGTATTCAATGTCTCTTTTTCTCCTCTCTATAAACTGAAGAAGAAGAATACCAAGCTTTAATAAAACACTGCTACAGACTCTGAACCTTGACAATCAAAGAGAAATTACTCTGTCAAATTTGTTAGAATTAGAACATCTTAACATTGTGTATATTTTAGAAGTTCTTAAGTCTTAGAGTCTTTCTAAGTTGTATTGTATCTACACCTTTGATTGTATATCAAGTGTTGTTATTACCCAAATTTCTTAACAGTTTGTTTAGAGTCAGAAGTCTCTTAATTTAGTGCTCGAGCATTGAAGTCTCAGACTTGTGTGTTTGAGCAAATGAAGTATTTAGCTTGTGCTCTAGAAGAAGGAAGTCTTGAGCTTGTGTGCTTGAGCAATGAAGTCTTATACTTGTGTGTATAAGCAAAGAAAGTCTCTTGCTTGTGTGCTTGAGCATTTGTAATCAATTTAGTTATAGTGGAAACCCCTTGGAAGTGCAAGGGGATTGGACTACTCTCAGGTTGTGAGAGGAACCAGAATAACTGCTTTTGCCTTCTGTTTTAATTTACTTGCTTTTGAACATTATTTAGCTGCTATCATTTGTTTACCTTTGAATCGATTCTGTTGCCGAATATGAAAAAGACCTTCAAGAATTCAGACCCTGAGTGATTCTAATGTCAGACTCCGAGACAAGTTTTCATAATATGATTAAGAACCTTCATAAGTAGAAGTAGAAAAAGCTTAAATAAGAAATAACCAACACAATTCAACCCCTTTATTGTCTTTTTCTCACATTCACACGTCAAATCTGGAACCAAACAGATAATGCCTCCAAATTTTTAACACAAACACCACGAGTGTAACTCTAGATCATGCGTAGAATAATTCCTCTCATGAAATTTCAATTGTCAAGAACCATAAGCCACAACCTGACCATTATGCATCAACACACCACCTAGACCCACCTTCTAAGCATCACAATACACAACCAATGATTCACTCAAATTCGATAAAATCTAAATTTGAGCAGACGTCAACTGCTGTTGGAGTTCCTGAAAACTCTCTTCACATTGCACATTCAAAACATAAGCTTGACCCTTTCGAGTCAACTGAGTTAAAGGCAACGCCAACTTCAAAAAGCCTTCAATAAACCTTATGTAATAATCAGCCAAATCCAGAAAACTATTGATCTCAGTGACATATTTTGGGATTTTCTATTGCAACATAATATTGACCTTCGATGGATGAACAACAATACCACCACTAGAAATCATATGCCCGAGAAAAATCACCTCTCATAACCAGAACTCACACTTGGATAACTTCGCATAGTACTTCTTTTCTTTCAAGCTCAACAACACAATTTTTAGATGCTCTGCATGCTCTTCATCAGACTTAGAATATATCAAAATATCGTTGATGAACACAACCACAAACTGATATCAATAAGGATGGAAAATCCTATTGAAACACACCTGGCACGTAGACACTCCAAACGACATCACAAAATACTCGTAATGACCATATCTTGTCCTGAATGCACTCTTCAAAATGTCTTTTGACTTTACATGAATCTGATGATAACCCGACCACAAATCAATCTTACTGAACACACAAACACCAACCAACTGATCCATCAAATCGTTAATTCTCTAAAGAGGATACTCGTTCTTGATCATAACTTTATTTAGGGGGGAATGTAATATCCCATATACCCTTAAATGCTCAATTGGTTGTCGGTTGAGACCAACTGAGTTCCTATGTACTTTATCTTTTGTCAGTAAGAACAATTTGAGCTCCTATATGCTTTAAATGTTGTCAGTTGAGAGCAATAGAATAATCAATGGACTCTGAAGGGATCAATCCTTATTAAAAGAGAAGTACTATTATTAATAAGTACAAGAGGAGACATTTTGGTAACATTAATAATTAGTCAATTGGTATTGGAAGACAAAATATCAATTGAGATATTTTGCATCTTTACCTAATATTATATATATATATATATATATATATATATATATATATATATATATATATATATATATATATATTGTGGTGGAGATTAAGAAAAAAAGAAAGAAAGGGAAGAGGAAGAGGAAGAAAAGAGAAAAGAGAAAGGAAGAGAAGTGAAAAGAAGAAGAACTTGGGAGAAGAAGAAACTCATGGAGGGAGCATCACCAACCATCTTCATCAATTCATCTCCACTTTTTTATCATCTTCTTGGATTTAGGTGAGTTTCATAAATAGTTTAGCTTTGGGGGGAAAAAGCATGAAAAGATTGGGTTAGGGTTTTGTGTATTGAACCATGAAATTCTAATTGTTTTTTATTCTTGAAGTTATGTTGTTGTTATTGTTGTTGATGCCATGTTGTTTTGCATGCCTATTTGTGTTTAAAACATGTTAATTGGTATCAAGGGATGCAATATATTGATGGGTGTTGAAGAAATTGGTCATTTTCCCTTTCTTGGTGCATTTCTGCACTTTCTTGGTTCTATCAACTTCGTCAGGCGAGCCCCAAGAGAGATGGTTTTGCTGGGTCTTCGTCAGGCGAGCACAGGGCATGTTGCCACTGACTTATCTCGTCCCCAACTCGCTGGGCGAGCATGACAACATTGAGAAAAATATTTGGTTTTTGTTTTCACCGTAACTTGAGAACCTTAACTCGGAAAGACATACAATCAAATGCATTGGAAATCTCTCTCAATGCTTTATTAAATGGTGAAGTAAAAAAATGTTTATATGCCAATGATTTATAAGATAATGGTAATAAACTATTATGTACAATATGTTGAAATTGAAGTTGGTTATAAAATCTGATATCATGTTTCCACCATAAAACAGGAATCATACCTTTGATTAATCTTAGGTTGAAATCATTGGTAAAAGAATACAGTACCTCATCAAGTGATGAGAAAAAACCATGGGATGCTATGGGTATTATGTGAATTGGTTAACCTATGCTTGAATTATTGTTGTATCTTGTGATTGTATTGGTTGCTTAATAACATGATTAAAACTTATGAGTGAGGTAAACCTAGGAGATTAATAGGTAAATGACTTAGTAAGATAACTTAGGATATGAAATGTTTTAGGTAGTGATGCTTGGACGTGATTGTACCACGGTGTGTACATGGGACAAGTAATTATGTAATTGATGAATTATATGCTTTGCATGGAATATGTTCTTTTATTATGTGATTAAGGTGAATGTGTTCACCTTGTGATTGTCGAATACAATTACGTTGTGTTTCTATTTAACCACGTAGTCGAAAATAACCCTTTGATTATGTCGTCCCAATGTGTGATGATTATATAAAGTAAGAATTGGAATGTACGCACCGATACCTGAATGACCTAGGTTTAAGTCCCAAAAGCGGTGGATCTCATGGTGGGTGAAAATCCCATATGGGTAAAAGGCTTGAAATGGGTTTAGAGTCTCATAGGAAACGACGATTCTTGAAGTGGGTGTTATCACTTGAAATCCGAAGTCCGTGCGTATGTCAAAGTATACACCCATACTTGAATGACCTGAGTTGAATCCCAAAGGCGGTGGATCCCAAAGTGGAGTGAGTTCCCTTACGGGTAAAAGGCTTGAAATAGGTTTAGAGTCCCATAGGAAGCGACGATTCTTGAAGTGGATGTGATTACTCAGAATCGTAGTCCATGCATATGTCAAAGTATGATACAAGGATTCGTGACCTGAGTCGATAGCCCTAGACGCAGGGCTTTCCGGGGAAAGATACCTTGATTTGGTTTCCGATTAGTGATTGTTTGAGTTGATGAACTCAAGAGACATGTTTCCATACATTGCGAGTTTTGTGAACTCACGTCTTTTTTCTCTTTGGATTTGAGTTAGGTTTTAATTAGAACCCTGTAGAGCTGAGTGAACCCATAAGATAGGGGAACTCACTGATATTATTATCTCACCCCAATATTGTTGTTGCTTTTCAGGTATTGTTTGCAGGTTTAGTACACAAGAGGAGTTCTGCATTTATGTTTCAAGGGAAGCTTTTATTGTGGTCTTTCGATGTGGATTTTGTACAATTATAGATATTGTACATAGTTCTTAGATTTTTATTTAGACATTATTGTATGACATGTACCATATGTTGTATTTTATTTTATGGACATGTATTTAAAGATGTCATTAGGAACTTATGTTGTGACAATACCAAAAAAATTAACACTTATATGATATTATTCTAGATATAAATTATAGGGAATTCTTATTAACTAAGAGGAATGGAAGAAACGTTAGATAAGGAATCCAAAATGGGAGAATGGACAGTATTCGATATGGTAGAGAATGGATGCTCATTGGCTGCTGACAAAGTTTTTGGAATAGGAGACACTTGTGGTCGTTCTTCTTTGACCACGACAGATTGAACTTCAGTTAGGCCTTAATTTTCTTGGGTTCAACCAAAATTTGGATTTTCTTGTGATTAGCAATAATCTTGACCCCCTGTGGTTGATCATCATGATCTAGGTTTTCTGGTGTTGGAACTCTTTTGTCTGGATAAATCGAATGATGGTCAGAGTTGTGATATTCAGAATCAGTGGAATGATGTTCAGAGTTTTTATTATCTGGACTATCAGATGGTTATTCAAGATGTTGGTCTCCACCCACTTCGTTGGATGGTTCAAAAAAGTTTTCTTTGACTGGATTGTTATGAGTTATTTGTTGTGAGGTTAGTTTACATGAGTTTCATTATAGGTTGAGGGGAAATGACAAAAGTAGGTTGTTCCTACGAAGAAGAGAAAAGATGAATCAGATTATGACACTATGAGAAGCATATCAAATAGGAAGTGTAAAGAAACTCAAAACATCTCATTTGTCTTGAAGCTAGGGCTTGAATTTGCACTCTCTGAGCTTTCATCAGGAGGAGATTGCTTTGCTCGCTCTGTCTTCTTTTGAGTCAGGTGAGGTTTTTCTTCTTCTTCGGCTTCATCATCAATGGTGACAACAGGTTCTTTCCTTCATTTTTGGGTGGACTAGCCTCAGAAGCTTGGCATTTTGTTTTCTTTATCTTGTCTTGTCGAAGTCCTGAAGCCTCAATAGAATTATTTTTCTTCTTGGCATCTCGAAAGTTTTAGGCTGCAACTTTTTCTGAGATGATGGTTTGATATTTAGGAGGTATGTGCCGAGTGGAGACCAAACTTTCGTCACTCTCATTGGTGGACTCGATTTATTTATCGCTTTGTTCAGACTGAAACTAGCATAGTTGTTAGTATAATAAAGAATATAAAAAATAATAAAAGAGAGTCGGAGAGTGGTTCAAACATGTGTTTCTTCGTTGTTAAGAGTGGCAAATAATGTCTTTTTTGGCTTTATTTTTACTTGGAGTGGCAGTGGTGAATTTGCTTCCTCTTTTTCGACTCTTGAAAAAGAATAAGAATAAGAAAAAGGGAAAAACCCAGACTTGTTGTCAAAAGAAAAGCAAAAGGTTAGAGAATAAAAATGTTTAATTATTAGGATTGGTTGGGCTCTCCATTGTTTTCGAATGTTTCAGCTTCCTTATTCTTCTTCGACCCTTTTGGAAGGGGTACAACTGGAAGATTTCGACACAAGTAAATACTGTGAAAACATAAAGTGGGGTTGGTAACTTCTACAAGTCTTTTTATTTCTCCTTCTTAGATGGTGTTGAGGACTTGAACATGATCAAGGTCAATTCTCAAAGGCGGTGGGAAATTGTGTATATTGCACTTAGTCGAAACTACTCTTTGGGCTGGTTTTTTTAATTCATTATTTAAAGCTGGCAAAGACCCACATGTAAACCAGTCTGGAAATGAAGGACGAAAAGTCAAGCCAAATTTACAGGTTGGCAATGGTGGAAGTTTGGAAAAATAGAATTTCAAAGCAAAATCATACCTATCTTTTACATAAGGGGAAAATTTTAGTTTTGGGATTTTTTTTTTCCAGTAACTTTGAAGTTTAAAGAAAATCTTGCATCATAGATAGTTCGACTAAGTTGATAAGGGTTATACACAGTTTCAAAGTAATGTTGAAAAATTTGAATTTCCTTGATGTATGTATCTTGGCTTTTGTTCTTCCAAAAGGCGTCTGTTAAACGTTGCAGGAGAATCGAGTGTTCCACAAAAACGTCAAGAAAATCAGCTAGCAACCATTCTTCAAGTTCTTGTGTGCATAAATAAGAAACTTGAAATTTGAAAGAGGTTAGAGTAAGGACTGCTTTGGCATGATAGTATAAACATGCTCGACAGCTTTCCTCCAACAGTGTAGTAGTGGACAAACCAATTTGTCCTCATGAACTAAAAGGGAATTTGGTAGAAATCAGCTAAAGTCAAATTGTTTGGCCACCAGGTTTGGTTGATAACTGACAAGTTCCAGCTTTTCCTACTGAAATTTTGGTCGATAGGAGAGTGGGTGTGAGGAAGGTTGCCCAAATGTTGAGGGTTTTAGAATGGTGTTCAGAAGAAAGAGTTGGAAATTCTCTATTAAACCAATCCCACCCATGACTTTGACTGAAAAATTGGGCCATGGAAGAAAAGAATGTAGCACCGTCTACATACATAATGAATTGGTTCTTGAAGGCTTCTTCGTTCGAAAGTTCGATATCTTCTGGAGCAAGAAGAATGAGTCTAGTACTTTCAAACTTTTTGTCGTTGATTTGTTGTGCCAAATAGTTGAGAGTTAAAACATTTGGTCATTTCTTTTGTCGAATATAATATGACAACCTGTTGCACTTAATTTCTGAATCAATTTTTAACTAAAAAAAGTTTGAAGTGTAACCGATTAACAAATTATGTCAATCGGTAAATTTTGTTTAACAAATATAAAATGATGTTATCGATTACACTAATATATGAAATTACTCTTTTTTTTTTCCTTTTTTTTACAATCTTTACTTCGCACTTATCTTTGTCTTCATCGGTCAATATCTATAAAATTGAGTCAAATTCACCTCAATTATTAAAATGGTATAAGAGTCTACCTATAGGATAGATCACCATTATTGTTCATATCAGTGACTGAAGATGTACAGAACCAGATATATGGAACTTCATAACCATACCCCATTTCATCCTAACAAAATAACAACACCCTATAAGCTAACACCACCTCTCACTCGCTCTATCACTCTAAAATGAAACCAAACGTGTCAGTATCGAAAATTCACAACTCTGCCAACACATCATTACCACTTTTATTTTCTTTATCATAAATTCAAAACAATCTACGTCTGACACGTTAGTGCCTTGTATTCAACATCAATAATGAAACATTTTACTTTATTAATTACTAACACAGAAAGAAAAACTGTTGAGACAAAAAAGGAATAGAGAGTTTAGTTGAACTTAAGAGACACCTAATCTATAAATAATTAAAACACCATTTGCAACACTTCAGAAACCGTGAATTCTTTGTTTTTTCTTTTCTTTCTACCTTACTTTATCCAACAATATCACTCACACCTTTCTTGTTAGATCAACATCTATCTATCTGTATATTCTGATGGAAACTTCAAACTTGATGCATTAATTTACTTTATGCAGTTGGAAAAATCATAGGGATGGCCCACAATTTTCTTTGAGGTATAGGTATACCATGAATGAACATGTGAATTTTTTTTTTTGAGTTATGTATATCTTCATTCATGCATACAGAAAAAGGAGATTGTTGAAATGGAGGATGCATCATCATCATCAAATCAAAGGTCACTTGAGAGAGTGGTTTCTCAGAAAGCCATGCAAATGAGCAATTCGTTTCCTTGTCAGATATGTGTGGTGGGATTTCTTTGTGGAGTTTGTATTGCTTCTTTGATTATGGCTACTCTTACTTCCATTGGTAGTTTTCAGTTTTCTCATTTTTCAATGCTTGATTTATCATTCAACTCAGATCTCAATTCCACTACTATCAGTAAGTCTTTTAACTTAATTACTTTCATCTTATGCTTTTTACTGTTTTTACCTTTTCAACTTATTAACTAAATCAACAATTCAGTAGCGCTGATACTTCTGAACAAATGTTTGTCTGGTGTCTGACACGCAGTACTATCCGACACGATAGCTTTTGTCTGAACAAATATGTGTCTGGTGTCTACACGGCAGTGTCGGTGTTGTGTCTGGTATCTCACACTTATTCTTGAAGCAAACTTGATGAGTATGAGTTTTAAAGCTGGCTTGTACATGAAGTATCATATAATTATCTTAATCCTTTACTTTACTTTAAGCATACTCTAATTTTAGTCCTTTTTGACTTTGACCACACTTGCTACAAGCATTACATTAGGAAGAGCTAATTATTACACTATAATCATTAATTTGTTTTGTATAATCAAGTTATTAACACATGGAAAATGTAGTGATTAAATAAAATTTACACTAGTGCCTTTTTTATTCCATGGTGACAACAGCACAATGTTCCTTTAAACCTAAAGAGATACAAAGATTAACAGATTTGAAGAGCAGAAAAGAGATAGAACAAGACGAAAGAGTGACTTTGCTTTATTCTGCTTGGGATTGTGTGTTGAATAAGCCTACATCTGGTACAAATAAGTGCTTATGGAAGCTTGGAATTAATGAATCCAGTTTGCTTAATGCTCCACATTTGGAAAACTGCAAGGCGAAATCGCAGCTGCATAGCCGTTTCGACAAGCGTATAGGAAACGATTCCTTTCCACCATGGACAAGTTGGAACACTCTTGCTGCAACCACTGATCAAAATCAAAAGTTTAGAAATCAAGGTGTATCTGAGGGTGCTTATCCACCCTGGGTATGTTTCTTAATCATCTGTATTGTATATAACGCGCGATGATGATTATGTGATAGTTATTTGATTGTGGAATCTTTTGCAGATTGCAGGATCTGATGAAGAAAACTATCCTTTAACACGAAAAGTTCAACGTGACATATGGATCCATCAGCATCCATCGAATTGTAGCGATGCGAATGTCAAGTTCCTTTTAGCTGATTGGGAGAGATTGCCGGGATTTGGCATTGGTGCTCAAATTGCTGGAATGTCTGGACTTCTTGCTATTGCAATCAATGAAGGAAGAGTCCTTGTCACTAATTTCTATAATAGAGCTGATCACGACGGTTGCAAAGGTATAAAATTTTCGGAATCTGCATATTAGTTGCTATGTGAACATCTACTTTAATGTTGCTCGTGCAGGATCGTCCCGGTCTAGCTGGAATTGCTATTTCTTTGCAGAAACTTCGGTAGAATGTCGTCGACGTGCATTTGAGCTCATGAAAAGTGATGATTCATTGAGTAGAGGAATTTTGACGACGAAAGAAAACTATACGTCGAAGCATGTATGGACTGGACCAACTCCTAGGCAAGCTCTCAAAGAACTGCTAGCATTCGTAAATCTATGATTGATTGATTCATTCCTTAATTAGATCCTGAACATATGATGCAGGATATGGGGCGATCCGTGGAACTATTTGCAACCGACGACTGATATAAATGGCAGTCTGGTGGTTTCTCATAGAAAAATGGACCGACGGTGGTGGAGAGCACAGGTACTCGTTATGTCCTCGTCTTAACAATCAACTCTCTTTAACAACCTTTCCTACCAATGTTGTTCTTTACGAGATTTAACGATGAAAATTTCATGTTCAGGCCGTACGATACTTAATGAGGTTCCCGACAGAGTACACATGTAATTTATTGAATGAGGCGCGCCATGTTGCCTTTGGAAAAATGGCTGCAAAAATGGTTCTGGATAGTCTTGTTGGAGAATGGCCAAAGGTTAAACTTTCAACTATGTTTCCTTTCATAGAACTACGTATTTGACACACTCACGCAATCTGAACCGCCGAATTAACATTGGTTCGCATTCTGACGTGACGTCAGAATGCGAGCGATTTTGATCCGGTGGTTCAGATTGGTGATTGCGTGAGAACGAGGAATCCAAATCCTATTTTACATTCTTACCTGCTTTGATATTGTTGACTTGTTGAGATGCCTTAGGAGGAGAATGGTGAAAGAGCAAAGTCTGATATTGAGAAATATGTATGGTCGAATCACAAGCCTTGGATCCCAAGACCTCTTCTAAGTATGCATGTAAGAATGGGAGATAAAGCATGTGAAATGAGAGTGGTTGAATTTGAAGAGTACATGATGCTTGCTAATAGGATCAGGAATCATTTCCCAAATCTCAATTACATTTGGCTATCAACAGAAATGCAGGTAGGTAATAATATTTCTGTCTTTGGAGACACTGACACATGTCTGACACTGAAAACATCTGACACGTGTTTGACACCGAACACATCTTACTCCTGACATCTGTTACTGTTGTTTCTTGTGATTAGGAAGTGATAGAGAAAACGAAAGAATATTCTTCAAGGTGGAAGTTTCATTATACAAAGGTAAGAAGGCAAGATAGGAGCAATGTGTCAATGGCTGAGTATGAAGGAAGCTTGGGAAGGGAGAGAAGCACAAACTATCCACTTGTTAATTTTCTTATGGCTGCTGATTCTGATTATTTCGTTGGAGCATTGGGTTCTACTTGGTGCTTTCTTATAGATGGAATGAGAAATACGGGTGGCAAGGTTATGTCTGGTTACTTGAGTGTCAACAAAGACAGATTTTGGTAGGAATGTATTTTTGACTATTTTCAATAATAACAGAGAAGATTTATGTAATCTTTTGTAAAATACTGTAAATTATTCTTATCTTTTATCAATGTACATATCAACAATAGTACACATTGCTGAAGAATCTTGTGAAGTAAAAGAATCCACATTGGTTCTGTATATTCTGCAAACTACTCAACTTAAAATTCTAGACAATTGAAATATATTGATTTAATTCCCTTTGTTTTAAAGTTTTTTTGTTTAGAAAAAGTAATAAAACTATTCATTGCCAACAATTTTTGAGGTTATTTTTATAAATTTTGAAAAACAAAATGAGTCAAAATTAAAAAATGTAAACTGGTTGAATTTTTGGATCTATTTTTAGAAATTTTAAAAATTAAAAAAAAAAAAAAAAAGACTAATTAGCCATTTTGAAAAAATTTAGGAATTTTTTTCAAAAAATTTAAAGGTAGTTGCAAGAATAATTTTAGGAAAATAATTTATTTATTCATTTTTTTTAATTAAAAAAATTATTTAATACTATTAGTGTCAGATTTTTATTTAATATTATTTAATTTTTTATTCATTTTTTATATTTTGTATTAATTTATAAAATATTAAATATTAAAAATTAATTTCAAAAATATATATGCAATTATTTAAAAAAAAAGAAATTTTGCCTTTTAAATAAGATTATAATTTTACCATATCAATGATAAATATTTTATCATATTCTATTCTGATCAACTTTTTTATTATATTTTATTTATATCTTATCATGCACATCAACTAACCCTAAATATTTTTATCATATTTTTTCTATATTTGCGAACCAAAACCAAAGGAACCCTAAATATATATGTCCCGAAGTACTTGTCATCTAAAAGAATAATAAACTTAGATTATTGGTTCTAGACCAAAAAAAACTTAGATTATTGGTTTCTTCAGAGCTTATAGACAATGTAGATGCAATGCAACTTTCCTTTTGACAATAAATCCTTTGAACTCATCTTGTAGTTCAATCATTGAATATGACGTTTGAATAAACTTTACTATGACAGGTCCTTTGAAAACAACATACAAAATCTTAATGAAAGGAATGTAACTAAAGAGAACAACACTCAAGAAAATCTAAAATCGATGATCATCGACATAGGTGTAGACACAGATATCGGTATCTAATGCAAATTAGAATGAAGGAAAGCAATTGATGAGCAAGACTTTTAGCACTTCAATTTTACTTCACATGACAAATACAACAATTTCTAGAAGATGATTGCTTCCTTGGCAAAACGGCTAATAACAATTGGTTGCACAAGAAGTTTCTAGTAAATTCTTAGAGAACCCCTCCAATGTTGAAATGTAAAGTCAGCTGTAGCACTGTGCATAATAAAGAAAGACTCTTTCTGTCGGGTAACAATTATCAGACCCAGAGATGCATACCGTAATATTACTACTATTCTTCTATGTCTTCGGTGCTGCGATGCACTCCATCTCCAGGTTTAGCTACTGGCGGCTTCTTATGTTTCTTACTTTTGGCTTTCTTTGCCTTCATTCGGCGTTTCTTTTCATTGGCGTCTACCCATTTGTAGTCTGCGGGTATGCTGAAAGGATCAGCTTCATCCTTATATCTGTGACTGTCAGAGTCACTGGACTGCCCCCCTCGGCCTCCTTTCATCCATGAAATCCATGATGCAGAACCCTCTGATTCTTTGGATTTGGCATCCTGGAAATGTGCAGGGCTGGAAAGTGGTGTGGAAAACTCCTCTACTGGCTGAAGCTCCTCAAATTTTGTAAAAGTGACAAGCACCCTGATAGTAGGGACTATTGGGATAGCAACCTGTGTGGCACAAAAAGTTATTATTACCATTTCAAATCAAAAGTCATCATTATTATAAACAAGAATGGATGGGGAACATGCTACAGCACAGATAAAGAGTGACATGCAGAGATGCAGATATCAAGCTCAATATTATTGCACTAACGCTCAGACATAGTTTGATTTCTCTCAAGTTTATAATGAGATAAGCTAACCAAGTCAACTGAGTCATAACTAGTTAAAGATAAGTCCAATATTAATCACCCAATTTTCTCTGCCAACTGACAACTCCTTATTAGGCAAACCCGTGAATTTATATAGTCATCTTGGCTTATGCATGAATCAGTTTTGTGTCGTCATAGCTTGAGATTATTAAAATAACAAAACAAAAGCGTGAAGATTATCAGTTAAACAAGGCTTTCAGAATCTGTTTTATATAAAAATAAAAGACATTTAGAATATACTCATGCACATATGTTAATGCAATTATGCAAAGTATGACTGGAGATGATAGAAACAGACCCTGTGAGTCAGAATCTCATAACAGTTCTGAAACCTAAGCAACTAGCTAAGTTTGGAGAAAATTCAGATGTTTAGCAGGTGTATATTTATGCCAATAAATAAAAACTAATATCGCTCTCTGCCCATAAGAGGTAGCTCAAGTAATATGAGCACTCTTTACTGACAAATTGCAGAGCAACAGTGCATAAAAAAGTTTGGAACTTCAGCTATAGTATTTGGATTACCTTGACAGGAAAAGTTCCATGAGGAAGCTTAGTTGTCAAGAGCTCTCTGAGTCTTCTAATAGCCTTAACCTTATTAGCCAAGATGTCAAGTAGAGGCAGAAGCTCGTCAGTTTTCAACGGGAAGTCAGGCGTTAACCACAAGACAGGTCTTAAACCCTTTTTATATTCACTCTCGTTCTTAGACTCACTAACTGCTCCTTTCTTCTTCTTTTTAATGTTTTTATCCTTTCCCTTCTTAGTGTCTCCACTATCCTCCTTCAGAAACTCGGATGCTAACTTTTGTGGATCACCTAACCTCTGGCTGCTACCTTCTGGGCCAAGCCTTGAAGTTTTCTTTGATGTTTTTAAATCCTCAGGGTCATCACCTTTGCTCTTCAAACTTTTCTTATTCCAACCAAACCAGCTCTTCTTCTCTTTAACCACACCATTGGCTTCAGAATTCTCAAAGGAAGCTGATGAGCCATTTTCTTGACCATCAAAGACCCCATGCTCTTCATCTTCACAAGCTGCATCGGAGTTCCCCATTCGTAAGGCAGAATCTAATTGCATTCTTTCCTCAGCAGTCAGTACATCATCGTATTCATCATTGTTATCCCCATTTAACATACTTTCTCCGTCCTCCACGGCAAAAAGCTCTTCATCTGTCATAGCACCTGGAACACGCCTTGATTTCACACTCACCATCACATTAAGCATGTCATAAACTTTTGCCTTCCAACTGCCAACCATCTCTGTCTTCTCTTGGCGCCTCCAAGATAAATGAGGAATAAGCTCAGCCTGAGTAACATCAATACCTGGTCTGTACATATTTGTCTGAGACATCAAGGAGACTTCATGGGCAACTTCAGCTTCTGTAGGTTGTGTACCAGCCCCTTCCAAAGCATTTGTAACTTCCTTCTCCTTATGTGAAAGAGCAAGCAAAGAACCATGTGGCAGAGTTAAATTACCATCCTCTGAAGTATAACCCTCTCCAAGGAACAAAAATGTTTGGTCCGATCGTTGGATGCGTAAACCATCAAAACCAGCAAGAGTCATATCAGCACGGAGATTAGAACCACGCTTCCATATCCGATAGGTATCAGAAGGGGCTATGCGTCCAATAAACGGAATCACAGAGCTTTCAAAATGAAAAGTTATCTCCATATAAAAATCCCGAATACGAGTTGCCGAAGCAACAATACGTGGAAGCCTACGACACCATTTAGCCCAAGCCAGAGGCTGATAATGCCGTGCAATAATCATAGCAATAGCTTCCTCTCTAGTACACACCGCCTCTTGCAAAGCACTCCAACCATTCTCATTCTGTAGACTCCAATCCGCACCAACAGACATCAATATCTCAGCAGAAACATGATCCCTAAGACGCACCGCAAGGTGAAGAGGCGTCTCCCTACCAGGTACATCACGACGATCAATAGCAGCCGATACCTCATCCGCTCGAACCTCAGCAGCAAGCGACTCAGCTTCATTGTTCACCTCACCAGCCTTAGCAAGCCTAGGCAGAGCAGCGACAATCCGCCTCAGGGCAGCATGGTCACGCCTCGCAACTGCCAAATGAGCTGGACTATGCGCATATTTAGTTAAATCCTCCACCGACTTATCTACTACCTCTCTCTTTTCCCTTCTCCCCCCACCTACACCACTATCATGTACACCTCCATTCACTTCCATAATTTCCCAACTAATCTCAACCTATAAAACAGCCCCTCCCATAACCTTCCCCTCCCCTTCCAATTTCAGAAACCCCAATCAATAAACCCTAAAAAACACGTAATCCTTGCAAACTAGTTCAATTTCTAGATCTCAACTGCCACAATTACAACCAGCAATGACAACTGTTTTCACCCAAAATCACTTCATTATTACAGATTCTTCTCCGAAATTTTGAATATTAACTTGAACATCCAAGTAAGTAGTTAGATCTTAATTCTAAAAGTTCATCAATGTTCCAATCAAATCAAATCTGCAAATAAACATTTACACATAAATCACAAACAGTAATATGTATCAATTAGAATGCATTAAATTAAATAAAAAAAACATTTATAATTCAGAAGTTAAAATTGAAAATGAAACTAGAAATTCAAAAAGGGGAAAGTGATGATCTGTGAAGAATGATTGATTAAGAAGAAACAAAAATGGAAGAAAGTAGTGGATACCTTGGTGAGAAGAAAGTGTATATCTATGTAGGAATGAGATTCAGAGTTCTTGTTGTTCTTGTTTTTGCTGGTTAGGGTTGAGTCGTTAAACTGTGGTGGGTGATCGGACGGTGGAGATGGAATGGGAAAGAAGAGATCTAAAGGTGGTGTGGGGCTCTGGTATGGACCATTAATGCTGACACATGACTACACAGCGATAAAGTGGACTCGCTTCAGAATCGGTCGTGACTCGGTCCTAGGTGTTTTGCTTTTCCATTTGGTTCACTTTGCATAGGGCCTTGGGGTATATTTTAAACTTTAACTTCATAGGTTATGGTCATCAATCAAATAGGAGAATACATTTTGAATATAGAGAGTCTTGTCCAACAAGGTATTTTTTTTAACGTGTAATACTGATATTTTTCTGATACACGTTGTTTCAAGATCTTTCTTTTAACGTATAATACTGATAGTTTTTTTATACACGTTGTCTCAAGGTTTTTCATTTAACGGATAATACTGACAGTTTTCTGATACACGTTGTCTTAAGGTCTTTCTTTTAACGTGTAATATTGACAGTTTTTTGATACATGTTGTCTCAGATATCTGGTTCAACATTTATAATTGTACATTTCTTACTTAATTATTTTGATGTTGTAATTTATGAATAGAGAAAGTAGATTATGATAACCATGAAACTGATGAATACGTTATAAATATATATTACATTGTCTATTTCAGGGTCATTTTTTGGTAACACTCGAGAAGTTACTGAGATCATGGGTTTAGTGGAAACAAGTTTGGAGCAATTCAGTTATTTTTTTTCAAAAGTCAAAATATTAACCTGATGTTAGAGGAAATATGGGAAATAAACTAAGAATAGGGAATAAACTAGCATTCTCCCATTTGATCCATATAATGCATAATCAATCATAACAAGAAACAAACCTAAGAACCGTGCCGATATGTCTTCTAATAACGAGTAGTATCTTCCATGTATTACTATATATCAAATTTCTCAATATCAATCTCCAACTTAATGAAGTAACCATATGTTAATTTATAGTCTAAATGCAGAGATATTTCTCAAAATAAATAAATATATGCACATAACAAAATGAGAAAAATCAAACTGAATAAGAGTTTCATCAAAGTAACAAAGGTTTACAAAATAAATATCACATCATGGAACCAAGTCTCATCTGTACTACATGATCCTTAAAATTCTTTGGTGGCATGCCTTTAGTTAAAGGATCAACAATCATTAACTTTGTGCTAATGTGTTCAATGACCATTTTATTTTCTTTAACACATTCTATTACGGTTAAATATTTGATGTCGATGTATTTACTTTGACTTCCACTTTTGTTGTTCTTAGCCATAAAAATTGTCGCATAGTTGTCAAAATACATTCTCAATGGCCTCGAAATAGAGTCAATAAATCTAAGCTTATATATGAAACTCCTTAACCACACACCATGTGAGGTGCCCTCAAAACAAGAAACAAACTCAACCTCTATATTTGAAATAACAGTCAAGTTCTGATTTACACTTCTCCATTATACAACCTCACTACCTAGCATATAAACATAGGTCGGTGTTGATTTTCAAATATCAATGCAAGTGCAACCAACTGTTAGCCTGTAATTTTGACACTGCACTGAAACCCACTAAGTCTAGTTTAAAAAAGTCTTAGGAACAGATCCACGAGATTAGGATCAGTCTCTCTTCAAAATATGTTCAGAATCTTGAAAAGGTTTGCAGTGAGTTGACATTTTTGATATGAAAGTGTGATGTAAAGGTGGTAAGTTTTACTCGCATGTCAGTTGTTTTGGGACTTAGTATATTTTAGAGTCCTAAGATTAGGCGTTGCAGAGGCGCTTCGATACTACACTACAAGATTCGACAGAACAGCTCTTCGACAGAGATAATTAGAGGTTCTAAAGACAATTTTAAAGGCGAACAACAATTTGGAAATAATTCAAAGGCCAAAGGCACGTGGAAACATGTCAGATAATAGAAGTCCACGTAATGAGATATGTGTTGAGTTATAGGGTAATAAAAGTTAATGACGGTTATTGTTGTATATAGTATATAAGTTAATTTCATTCATTTAATCAAGGTTCATAAATTTTATCACTATTCCCTATAAAACTAGAGTATCCAAGTCATAGAGATAAAATAATTTATGAGGAAACATGTATGAATATGCGTCTATGCCTTTAAGTTTTTAATACAAGCATTTTATTTGATTACTTTTATTGTGTTTATCTTTATTTATTTTACATCGTCGAACAATTTTGTATTGTTATTAGTGGGATTTCCACCCAACTTTCCTTATATAATGAAGTAAGCTGGCTAAGATATTTCATCTAAATAATATGGGACTAAGAAGTTTTTTCAACTAACACACAAGTGGGACTTAAAAAACTTTTTTCAAATTCATGTCCCTGTATTAGAATATTGACATAATATTTCAAAATGATTAACAAGATATCATTATGTGAAAAAAAAATACTATGAGGTATTAGCTACTAGTGGTACCACTAAAAGAGATATTCTTTGCTATATGAGAAAACCCTTACTATAATGATGAATTTTAATTATAAGAAAAGTATCATCATGAATTTTAACTAGAAAATCCACAATTCCTTTAAGGTGAATTCAATGAATTTAAGTTTGGTGTTAAAGGAAGATGCTTAAATCAAACTGGTGCATCAATTCAGTCTGAGCTGTTATGTGATATAATTGTTGGCATACCAGTGGTATGATTTTGGATCATTTTAGTTTTTAAGCCTTAAATTTTTGCACCTATAACTCAAGTGACCCGATTAATTTTAGTTAATTCCTTTCCTTATTTCTTCTTTTCTCAAAACATTTTCTATCTCTAAACTCTCTCACCCAAATTCCTTAATACTCCTCAACCTTTTTCGCCGACAGCGGCGCCGCCACCCACCACAACCACCATTCCACTTGGTTTGTCACGCTCTACTCTTTATTAAATGGTTAAACATCATTCAAAAAGTTATTAAGGTAACCAATTTTCATAATTTTATTTTAGGGTTTTGCGAATTTTATTTTCCCTTTTTTTAAAATTGTAACTTTAGTCTTCAGAGATTAGAGAGAATTTGGTTAGAAATGATTAGTAGTATCCATTATTAATGGGTGTTGAAGTTGAATTGTTTAACAAGGAAAAGTTGTATGGTTGAAAAACTAAACTTGGTTGCTACTGTGACGTCTTGTGTTGTGAGTGAAATAAAATTAATGGTAAAGTATTGTGAGTGAAATCAAATGAATTATAAACTATTGTTGAAAAACCAACTCTCTTGCTTGCTATTGTTTGTTTCTTGCGTGAGTTTTCAAAAGGAGAGTGATAAGATAATGTGACTATGTGAATGTGAGTTTGAAAAGTGAGTGTGAATTATAACGTACTCTATTTTGTTTTTACTAAAATATTAGTTTTGTTGTTTTCACTAACATTTACTTTTGGCTTTTGTCTAATGTGAGTGTTTTGTTTCTTTAATTATAATATTTGTTTTTGTCTATTATGAGTGTATGAATATGAAGTTCTTTAACTACAATATGTGCTCAAATTTGTTTATATTAAGTCTATGTCTTTTAATTAAATTTAATTATTTTTTTTTACTATGTTGGTTGTTTCATTTTTGGTAGGAGATAATGGAGAAAATTTTTAAACGAAAATTACCATCGGAAGAACAAGACTCTATTTCTCAAGAAGACTTTATTTTTCAACAACAACATATTGAGTGTAATTTGAAAGAGTTGTCATCAGATCCTGGAAAGCAGCCTAAAATGTCAGCATATCATCCGAATGATTAGGTGATAATACACATAACATATTTACAAAGAGGACATGTCAACCTACTCGGCACAATTTTCCCTAAATAAGAATTGGAAATTTAATGAGAAGATTTTGTTCCTCATGGTTTAATGAATTCGGAAATTGGTTAGAGTATAATATAGAAAAAGATGTCGCATTTTGTTTATGTTGTTATCTTTTTAGACCCAATTTTGGAAAGCAATTAGGTGGTGATACATTTGTAACAGAGGGATTCATAAGTTGGAATAAAAAAGCTAAACTCGCATTACATGTTGGAGGCCCTAATTGTGCTCATAACATTGCTTAGAAGAAATGTGAAGATTTGATGAATCAAAAGCAACATATTGAAATGGTTATATCTAAATAATCTGAAAAAACTCGTGACATGTATCGAAGGCGGTTCACAACTTCACTTGATTGTCTTCGCTATTTTTTGAACCAAAGATTGGCTTTTAGTGGTCATGATGAATCCATTGAATCTTCTAATCAAGGAAACTTCCTTGAAATGCTTCGATGGTATGCTGACAAAAAAAAGAAAGTGAGGCAAGTTGTATTAGAAAATGCTCCTCAAAATCTAAAAATGAATTTTCCATTAATTCAAAGAGATATTATTAAAGTTGCTGCTTTGGTAACTACTAAGGCAATTATCAATGATCTCGGGATGGATTGTTTTCTATTCTTGTTGATGAATCCAGTGATATATCTAATAAGGAGCAAATGGATGTTATTTTGCGTTATGATAACAAACATGGAAGTATTGTTGAACGGGTTTTAGGTATTGCTCATGATAAAACTACAACATCCATATCACTGAAAACGTCCATAGATGATATGTTATGTAAACATGGACTTACTACTTCAAGAATTCAAGGACAAGTTATGATGGTGTTAGCAACATGCAAGGCGATATTTCTGGTCCTAAGAATTTAATTTTAAGGGAAAGCCCGTGTGCATTTTACGTACATTGTTTTGCTCATCAATTACAACTTACATTAGTTGTTATTTTTAAAGATCACCTTCAAGTTCCCTCTCTTTTTAGCTTGATAACCTAGTTTAATTTATGATTATGAAAGTAGAAAGGGAAATGATTTTTTAAATAAAAAATCTGTAAAATTATATATTAAAAAAAGTTTATAAAAAATGCTAAAAATAAATTTAAAATGATTTTTTATTAAAAAATTCAAAAACAAGTATAATGGTTCAATTCTTTGGCAAATTATTCTGTTTGGAAAAAACTGTCTTCTAATGGTTTGGTACGGTTCGAAATTCTGAACCGTATACCAAACCAAAATTTTTGGTTCAGTTGGATTCTAAAAAAATTGAAACAACTTGGTTCAAATGACCTTATATAATGGTCCAGTTTGGTTCTATTCAATTTTCGGACAGAACCATACCATGAAAAACCCTAGTCTTCGGCACACACCAACTCAACTAAAAAACTTGATCATATTGGATATTCTTTATTGATCTTCTTAAAGTGGCATCAATAATTTCCATGACTTTTGTTCTTGTGTATTTTCCTAATTGGAGTTCGTGTTCGATGGTAACAATGTGATATTTTATTTTGTCCCTGCAAGTTCATTGACAAAGTCGATGATGGAAGTTTAATTGTTTTCAAGAAATGTCAAATGATAAGAGCCGCATCGATGATATAAATTTTGGCTTTGGGATTCCTGACTTTGACTTAAAAACAATAATGAACCCTAATTGAACAAGGTCAAGGTATTACTTCAAAATTATAATAAAGCATATCCAATAAGTTTTCTATAAGACTCGATGCTTTTTGCCTTAAGCATCACTCTTTATTACCTCACTTTCACCACACTCACAATAACCTTGGCTAAAAGAAAGAAATTTACAGGAGAATATATCAAGATCCAAAGCTATGTAGATATCTTATAAAGCATGAATGCACTTCCTACTATTGTGGTGGGAACAACATTGGCGGCAAAGGTGACAATTCCCCTCATCCTAGTCTTGACATCAACAAACCTTCTTATCCACAGTCTATATGTCCTCAACAAACCTTCCATTATATTCTTTCAAGGACCATTCACAGGGAAAATTCGCCAATATATAGTTCCATGTTCAACAAGAAAGCATTTTCATATGGAATATTATGAAAGAATTAAGGATAAAGATGAACACTAGGAGAATTAATATTTATCTTTTTTAGGTATGTAACACCTCAAAATTTGCCCTTCTATTTATACCCAATAAGTAGCTTATGCTTCACACCTCATCTGCATTTATGTCATGAACATTACACATACATCATTGGTTTTCTCAAGGCATGGTATCAAGGGTATCACCATCATTGATTGTGCAAGGCAAGGAGAATGAGATATACTAAATAATCAAGCTATAAAGTTTCATCATACTTCAAGGCACCTCATATGGTTCACCATGCCATCAAGAGGTTGAAATTGGCAAATGAATTGAAGATGATCACACCCTCCTAACTGTTGATCCTCAATTAGGGTTTTGGAGGTCCAAACTTGGGACACCTTCATGAGCAAGGATAGTGGGTCTTTAACATCATCTCATCACATGAATCATCTTGGTTTAAGGCAATCTACATCATTTCTAGAGGAATTAGGGTCTTGATCATCAGTCAGCATCTCCTATCATCTAGTGCCAAAATTAGGGTTTTGCCTAAAGTCAGCTTATTTCTGATTTTTTGGAAATGCCTGATTTAATGGTGTTCTATGTGTTCTCAAGTGCCTAAAGTGGAAATATGAGCCATCAATTTCATTCATAGGGTTTTCAATTGGATGATTGATTGAAAATCAAGAGAGTTGGGAATAAAGTCGACTAATTAAGGAAAAAGTTAACTCCTGACTTTTTAAGGTCAAAATCATGATCCTCATGTCAAACATAGCCTATGGGTGAAATTTTATCAAGAAATTTCCAAAGAATCAAGAAAAATCAAAAGTTGTGAAAACTTGCCATTTTTGGAAATTAGGGTTCTTAGGAACTTTCCATTTATGGAAAGTTTTCCTTAGTTTTCAGCCACCTTCAAGCCCAATTTTCTCCATGCTACAAGCCTCATTTGGAAAAATAATTTCAAATGAAAGTTGTAGTATGATCTCTCACCTTTCCAACCATATAAAGAACTCCTCTTTGGATTTGTCAATAAAAAATTATGATCATTTGAAAATGGGATGTTCAAGTTGTTCAACATTGCAAATAACTTAGAAAAATTTCATGACTTTTGGCAGCTCATACATAGCCATTTTCAAGTCCATTTTTCTTCATGTTTGAGACCTCATTTTCACTTGCCTTTGTAGCACCCTAAAATTTGCCCTACCTTTTTCTAACTTTTTCTGGCTTTCGCTTCGCGTTCATTTTGCATCTCATTAGGCCATACTCATAATCATATCATTGCATTGGTTTTCTGAGACACGGGATCGAAGGTTTTTCTTGTTATAAGTGTTTGCCCTGTTCGGGACTATTCTGCAAGTCATCTTCTGTAAATTTCACCAGTGTACATCTGGGTGATCAAGGTTGAGCTTGTGGACTGTTTATCGGTTGAGATTCTTCAGTGGATCTTGTGAGTGGTCAGATTGTTCAGTGGTAGCTGTGACCATTTCATCAGAGGCTTGTGAATAGTTTGTGATTTGTTTTGAATTCTTTAGGTTATCCATTTTCTATCCATCATGACCATTTTCAACCATTTTAACTAGTTTTCTTTCCACATCCAAATTTATTTCAACATCCATTCCTTACCATTTTAAATCCAATTTTTACCTTTCCTATTATCCATTTTATCGCAAGTAACCATATTTCATCCATTTTTCTAAACCAATTATCCATTTCCATTTTCGTTATCCACTTTCAATCTCAAAATCCATCTTGTGTATCCATTTTTCAAACCAATTTCCATAATATCCAGTTCAATTTCCATTAACCATTGATCCAAAAATAATTCATATCCATTTTCTTTCTTTCTAAACATATCCATTTTTAACCATTTTCTTGTCTATATCCAAAACTATATTTTAATACATTTCTTAACCCACATTTTCATTTCAAACCATTTTTCCTACATTTTCAAATCCATTTCAATTTTATCTCACTATTCCAATATCCAATAACCAAAAATCAATATCCATTAATCTATTTCAAAACCAATTCAAAAATCCATTTTTAAAGTCCATATCTATTTGTTTAATCCATAGTCATTTAGATCCATCTTTCAAATCACTAACCACAAAAAAAAACCAGTTTTCATTCCAAATACAATCACCTAGTGATAACGAAAGAATTGTGAAGATTTACCCCATTCTAAACGGATTAGGCATTTTTGCTTGTTGGGGTTTTATGAAGCCGCATTCTTGATGGGACTTGTGTTTATCAAATGGGCATGCACATTCTTGCTGATTTGTTTTTCATCACTTCTAGAGTATATTCAGTGGAGGAGATTCTAAAGTTAAAAGAGTGAACTTAGGAGGAAAACTACAAGAAAAATACATAGCAGTAACTAATATACAAGGTAAAAACGCTGCAGCAGAAAAGGAAAAGAAGAAATATATCAAAGTTTTTGGAAAGGTTTACAACAAGAGAAAAATACACCAACAAATTCATCACGAGTTCTCAACAGAACTTGACTTTTTTCTTAAATAGAACTGCCACCAATTCCTTTAACTTCTCTAACAGAATTCTAACAAACTCTAACCGAATTCACCTGTAAATACTATTTTGCCTTCATCCGATTTCTGCTATAAAACCGACATTACCTTCATTCTTCAATCTCTCCATTTTGCACAATTTCCCAATCTTCATCTTCCATTTTCAATTCTCTTCTTCATCTTCAATTCTCTTCTTCATCTTCAATTCTCTTCATCGTCTTCAATTTACACTCAAAATTCATCATCTTCGATATTGATAACCTGCAGAAAATCTTCTCCAATTCAACACGTTCTTCAATCTTCATCACCAATCCAAAACATCGAACATGCAATTCATCTATCATCAATCCTTCAATTCTCTTCACCATCAATTCTTCAAATCCTGCATCAATTCCACAACACGATTCATCAGCAAGCAGAATCACGCAACAATAATTCACATCAGAACAGCTCAAGAATTTGTCTACAACAAAAGGAATGGAGTGATTTCAGAAAAATAGAAGAAGAATTCATAGAAGCTTGCAACAACAACAACAATTGCAGAAGTAGATTGAAAGAGAGGAATCGGAAGTGAAGCGGAGTTGATAATACCTCTGGTTTTCTTTTTTTTCTTCCTCCGATTTGAAGACGCACCGGATGGTTCTCCGGTAGGTACGTCATCTCCTCTCAAGCTTTGATGCGTTGTTCGTGTTCGCAATTTGTTGTTAATTGTTGCTGATTAGAAATAGGATCATTGTTGTGATTGCGTCCGAACCTTGCCGAGAGCGTGAGTGAGAGCATTGTGAGGTCTGTTCTAGTAAAGGCTTTATGTGCGGTGGTTGTTGTTGAGCGAGCTGAGAGAGTCTGTCACGGCGAGGTTTAATGGCGACTTCGTGTGTTGAAGGTCTCTGAGTATGAGACGCGATCGGAAGAGACGAAGCCACGACGCAAGCGAGATGAAGGAAAGGATCTTGGCGTGATGCGTCGTTTATTATTGTTCCGGCACGGTGTCCTTTGGTTTCTCCGGCGATGGTGATCTTGAAGGAAGGTGATGGTGAGCAGTTGTTAACGGCGTTGTTTTGTTGGGATGAAGAGAGCTTTTGTTTCGCGGCGGGGATGTTAGCGAGATGGAAGGGGTTGAGACGGCGTTGGATCGAAGAGTTCGAATCGGAGATGATGTTGGTGTAAGTAAATGGATGGCGGAGTAGAACGACGGAGATTTGGAGAAGAAGAAGGAGTTAAGGTTTTGATTAGGCTTTTGTTATCGAAGGTTGTGAGAAGATGATGAAGTAGGAAGGAGGGTTGGACGAAGAGAACGAAGGTGAAGTGTAGACGGAAGGAGGGTGTGAGGTTACGGCGGCGGAAGGTTAGGGGAAGAGGATGAAGAGTGAGATTTTTTAGGTTTAGTTTGGTTTTGAACTTTGAAGATTGGCTGAATCGGGCTCCATGTTAGGCCCAAGTTTTTTCCTTCCCACACTTCCATTCCCTCGCCACACACCCCGTTTCACTCATACACTCCCAAACTCCTTTGAATAAAACCGGGCCTGAAACCTCCTAAGCCCAGACGTTGTTTTTTTTCCTTTCCACACCATCCCCCTATAGTACCAATGCACCCCTAGCTATGAGTGAGACAAACCCTTGGGCCAAACATGTACAGCCTACTCGCCTGACCTTCTATTTACACCACTCCAAACGTTATTTTGCACCCCTTGTTGGTTTGGTTTTTATTTTTATTTGTTTTGCTAATTGGAATTAATTAGAATATTAGATTTTAATTTTAGAATTAATTTTCTTTAGAATTAATTTTCCTTTAATGAGGTGTTAATTTTAGAATTAGTCTTTTTCTTGAAATTAATTGGATTAATATTAGAAGTACCTTTAATTAGAAATTAAGTGGGATTTCTTTAGAGATTAACTTGAATTAATTCTAGATTTAACTTTAGGATTAATGTTTTTAGATTTAGTTTAAGAAATTAACTTGGAATTAATTTTAGGATTTAATTTTAGAATTAGTTTTTAATCTTAGATTAATCTTTTCTTACTAGAATTTAATCTTGATTTTTACTTAGCATTTTAATTCTAGCTTGGTTATTTTTGACCATGATTTTGATTGCCTATTCTTGATTAATTGTTGATTAATTTTTGTTTACTTGATTGAATGTTTCTTTGCTTACTTGATTTTCTTCATCCCTCTTTAAGATCAACTTAACTTCCACCTTGGAAGTAAGTTGCTTCTTATGTTCTTCTCCTTTTTTAGGATAGTGTTCTCAAACCTCACAAACCCTTAGGATCACTCCCTTAATTAATCAATTAGGATTGAGTCTTAGTCCATATAGATTTTTACCTTTATCCTTTCTTGAGTCTCTTTTCTCGTCTCAAAGAAAATTCAAAATATCTAATAAAGGTAGGCATTTATTGCATTTAGGCCTTTCATATAAAGAAAAGATTACAGAGGGGTCTTCTCTTATAATCTTAGAATGTGTAGCATATAGCCCATCTTGGGTCAATGTGTTAAACATTTGATCTTGTATGAGGGACTTAAATGCAATACTTGTTGAAGGTACAAATAAAAAACACTTCTTCATTTCATAACCAACAAAAACATTTAATAAACACAAGTATGCTAGTGTGTTTGAACCTTGACAATTGGAACTAAGTGTGAGGGTCTTCTTCACCCTTAGTGTGCTTTCTTACTCATTCCATCTTGGAATGTGAGAATGTACACATTCCAATGACTAAGATTTAGATACACTACCATATGCAAACAAATAACAAAACTTCTTAAAAAGACAAAAACAAACAATAATGTCTTTCCTTCGGGAATTCTTTTTTCAACTCATTCACTCTCAGCGTATGACCGTGCTCCTTCTCGTTCTCTTGCAAGATGGTAACGCACTCGGACCAGCGAGCCTGCAACACCTGAGCTAGAACGTCAGCCGTTCCCTAAAAAACACAAACAATCCATCCCTAGTTAGGGGAACTACGTCGCTCTGATTCTCATGTTCCCGATGAGATACGTAGGCAGTGGGGTAGGGCCCATTCGAGCACTTCTTTTATTTTCCCTACATTTGTTTCTCGTTCCTTTTCCTTTCTTTCTCCTTTCTTTCTTTCAGATCTTTTTTCCAGTATCCTTTTCTATCACCCTTTGATCGAGACAAGCAAGCGTGGATCCCATCGGGTACGATGGACGCGAGGGGGTGCTAATACCTTCCCCTCGCGTAACCGACTCCGTTACCCATTTCTCTTGGTCGTAAGACCATGCTCTATCCTTTCCTTCAGGTTTATGCGGTGTTTCCTTTCCCTCTCTTGGGATAAATACACATTGCTGGCGACTCTGTTCGGTGCCACTTTCGCGTTTGTACTAGGATGAAAATCCCGGGAGCGACAGCTGGCGACTCTGCTGGGGACAGGTTGACCTATTGCTGGTCCATCCCTTAGCGAGTCAATCCTAGCGCTTGTTTGCTTTTCCTTCATTGGGTGTTTACTGTTGTATTGTATTTGCTGTTTACTGTATTTTACTACTTGTACCATATTTACAGCATGTTAGCATTTACATTTCATATATTATACTGTGTTGCACTGTTCTGTCTGTTTGGCGGGATGGGATTTCTGAGAGATAAGCCCATTACACAGGCTTGAGTATACACTTAGGATTAGAGTGGAGAGTAGTGGGACCTACGTGCCGTCTGGAGTGCGTTGGGTATTCACGAAATTCACAGCCAGACGAGGCTATCTTGGGACGCATTCTGACGTGTGCGTCTTGCACATGTTAGGGTGTTGATCTAGAGAGCTGTCGACTCTGGTGACCATTCCCGAGGACTCAGTTGCGGCACTCCTCCCGAGATGTGACAGTGGCAGACCACATTCTGTGGCAAACCCATTGCACATTCTCGATCCGAGGACCCAATGCTGGGAACTTGCCATAAGGTTTCCTTTTTGAAAGAGAATCAGTGGAGGCACTCCTCGATTGGCGATAGTACTGTACCCCGAGGGATGAATGTACTATTGCTTCTCGACCTCAGTGCCAGAAGCTGAGGACCTTTCATTTTGGAGAATCAGTTGAGGCCTCCTCGATTGATGATGATGCCAAACCAGAAATGGTGAACGTATCATCATTTCTCGACCTGAGAGCCCGGGATACTGAGGATCCTAGTACCCACATGTGAGAGGGGCGGGTTGTTTACAGGTTTGCAGGTAACCTTGACCTTCTACATACCCGGCATTCTGGATTTCCTATCAGTGTGGACTTATCAGCCTGGTATTCTGGCATTTTGATCATCCGGTATTCTGGTTATTCCGGTATTCTCTTCAGAACGGACTCATGAACTCCTTCAGTCATCAACACAGCATACTGATTATTCAGACTATCTGGAAGCTTTGATCCCATGTCTTATTGCATTCATATTATTGCATTGCATTTGCATCTTGCATCATTTTTTCATGTCTTTCTCCAGGCCAGATCAGAGAGCTCATCCATCCTTTATCTAAACTGCAGTTTGATTTCCCAACTTTCGTATTGGACTTGAATCAGCTTCTGGAAAGATCATGAACTCGGGGGAACATAATCAGTTTGTGACTAGGGCCGATGTTGAGCTAATGAAGAGTCAGTTGGACCAACTTGTGGAAGCTATGACAGTCATGAATAGGGGAGAGACCAATATTCAAAGAGATGAGAATGTAATTCCACCTCCGGCGAACAATGTTGCTCAAGCTCAGCCTGTGCAGATTCCTGTTGAGAATCATGCTATACACGAGCGTACCATCATCCGAGACGGACATTCTTCTTCTCTTAATGCCACAGATTATCAGAGCTTTGCATTCTCTGTGCCAGATGTCCGAGGGGTAGTGCCGAAGATGAACCCTAAGGATCCACAATCTATTGATGATGAAAGATACTGTGTGTTGGACGAGAAAATTAAAGCCCTGGAGAGGCGTGATACTCTTGATTTGAGTGCTTCGAGCATGTGTCTGGTACCTGGCCTTGTGATGCCTCTAAAGTTTAAAATTCCAAAGTTTGAGCAATACAAAGGAGATAGCTGTCCGAGGCTACATTTGGTGATGTTCTGCAGAGGAATGACCTCACATGTCGACAACGATAAGCTCATGATTGACTGTTTTCAGGACAGTCTGAGTGGGGCATCACTGAATTGGTACATGCAGTTAGAAAGTGGTAGTATCCGATCATGGACAGATCTAGCCAACGCCTTTGTGAAGCAGTACGATTATAATCTTGACGTGGCTCCCAACAGGATGCATTTGTAAGACTTGTCTCAGGCAGATAACAAATCATTCCGAGAGTATGCTCAGAGATGGAGAGAGTTAGCTGCTCGTGTTCAACCGCCACTTTCGGATAGAGAATTGGTTGATTTGTTCATGGATACCTTGCAAGGGTCGTACTTGGAAAAGATGATTGCCAATGGGGCAGCCAAATTTTTTGACCTGGTAATGGTGGGAGAACGTATTGAGAGATTGCTCAAGTGTGGAAAGCTCCAAGGCATCTCGAACTTCCAAGCTAATGAAAATGAATCAGTTGTCAGTTCTCAGGAAGAATTCGAGGAAGAAACTAGTTTCATGCAGGAATCTTCACCACCTCGTTCTCAGTGTTCAGACATATCAACTGTTCAGAGTCAACAATCTTATGGGTCTTCGTATCAGAGACAATATTCTTCTGCAAATCAGAGACCTTCTCAGAATCAACGGTCATATCGCCGTCAGCCGCGTCAGCACGCCCGACAAAGGCCAAGGAAGCTAGATAGGAATTTCACTCATTTGCCAATGTCGTATAGTCAGATGTTGCCGGATTTGATCAGAGGTGAGTTGATAGTGCCGAAGGAATTGAAGCCAGTGCCATTTCCGTACCCACCAGGTTTTGATGTCAACGCCCGTTGTGACTACCATGCTGGGGCACAGGGGCATTCAACTGAAGACTGTAAGGTGCTCAAGAGTAAGGTTCAGACATTGCTTGACTCCAATATGTTCTCGATCACACCTCAGGGTATTCAGATCCATGACTCTCCTTCGTCTAGTTAGGTGGGTTCATCAGTTCAGGTTATGGAAGAAGTCACTGAGAGCAGTTGTGCAGATGATTATCAGACTGACTTCAACGAGCAATACTGAAGATGACTCATTAACAAATCAAGCTTGGAAAGCCCAGTTCCCTGAAGCTGGTGACCATTGAGATCATGTCATTTCTTTGCATTTGTAGTTTCTTTTCTGTCAAAATGTACAAACTCATTTGTAAAACTTGTTGTTTTCGATTGATAATGATAATGGAATGAATATGCATGTTTTGATTAAATCCAGTCGTGTTCACTCATACTTTTTATCGATATCATATGCTTGTTTAAGCAGTATCCTAGGGAGGATGATGAAATTGAAAGGCGCAAAATTTCCGATTGTATGATTTTGAACAAAAACCCTGTTGATGATGTACAGGCATTGTTTCAAATTCCTAAACACCGGAGACATAAGGAAGATAATCCCTTGTCAACCCCGTTGAGCCTAGTAGTAGGAGTTTATTTCTGAAAACGAAAAAACCCTCAATCTTAACCCGGGGCAGGGTAGGTGTCAGCTAATTTGACCGTGCGTTCAAATTCAAAAGGAGTGTCCCATTCGAGGATCAATTACATCCATGGTTATCCCTCACCAACCGAAGAGTGAGACGGTCGCAACCCTTTACAAGTCAAGACAAACCTGTGTCACACGATTAGTTCCAAAAAAAAAGAAAAAAGGAAAAAGCCCGCTAAGTCAAGACTTGAAAACAAGTGACTTAGGCAAAAGTTAGGGCATCCCGCTGGACTTCGAAATCGAAAAAAAAAATTCAAAAAAAGAATCAGTCCAGGCAAAAATCAAGGATTTCAAAAAATAAAAAACGAAAAGCGAAAAGGATTACAAAAGAAAAATCCTCGAATAAAGAACAAGTCGTGTGACCACAGACACCAAAGCAAAAGAGGTAATTGTCACTCTAAAAACCGTGTGGGTTCCTTAACTATCCTCCTACCATTCATTAACCTTTTTGAAAGGTGAGCGCTTGTGTCAAGTAAGCTGAACGTAGGACTGAAGAACATCAAGGAGAATGGGTGGGTTAAAACAAAACTTTGAGCCTTATATCCTTTCTTTCTCTAACCGCGAACCAGACCACGTTACAACCTTCGAAAGACCTAATTGAAGCAGGGTTGTTTCGAAAGCATACTTCGGTTAAAATCGCATCAGTTCTGACTCCCAAAAGGACTTTCTTACCATTCCTGTTGGTATCTATGTGACATTTTGATCAGTGATTCGTTCACCACATGTCATAACAATTTTCCAGTGAACAAACTTGGATTTCAAAACTGTCATATGCATTGCATCAAAATTATCTTTTCAAACAAACAGTTTTACTTGCGAGTAAGTTCTTGATATCAGGAAAGTTCCTGCAATGGAAAGATTGATCATGATAAGAGACAAAGTGCCTAAGTACTCCATTGAGCAGGGGCAAGTCATACCAAACGGGCGATCCATCCCAAGATTCAGTTAATCTGGGGAAACTATGTTGAGAATCTGGGGCAATCAAGTCGAGATTCAACAAATCTCTCAAAGGTCAGATAAAGGTACTCCTTCACAGATCAACCAGACAGGGGCACAAATCATTTCAAGGCTGGGGCAAGTCACCCTAAGAGCGCAAGAAGTTATTCTCTCCGGAGGACGGTTAATCAAAGTCATGGGGCAAGATATGTCGGATCTTCACGAGACATCCTGAAGACATGTTCCTTTACAGGTTACGCTGCATCAGGGAACCTCTTCTGGTCATGTCATACTTGCAGGTTCATGTTGATAGCTGACACGAGATGACCCCAATAGAGTTTCTCTCCTCGGCAGAGATGGCTGAAGTTTTATTACTCGGCAGGGCATTATGAAGATTGTGAATCATTCTCCCTAGCAAGAGTTTATGGGTTCGCTCTCCCCTAGCCCGCTTGGCGAAGTTTACTGCTTTTCAGCAAGAGTTCATATTACCGTACAGGATAAGAGTGTTAGGTTGTGCTTCCCCAGTTTGCGGTAAAGTTGTTCCCATCTCCCCAACAGAGCAACGGTAAGAGGTAGGTCTCCAACAAAGGAGTAAGTCTGATCTGGTCCCCTAGCAGAGCTGAAATCATCAACCATCGTTCCCCAAGCATATTTTTGGGTGGTGGTTAGCTTTCACCAGCAAGTCAAAGGTCGGTTGTCATTGGCACTTTTCTTCAGCAAGATTCCTGGGATGTTTTCTCCGGCAGAAGGTTGTTATTCGTGCTTCCCTGCAGAATAGAGGTTTAATTGGGATCTCGAGCAGTTATGGCACTGAAGGCGGTTCAGTTTGTTATCCCCAGCGGAGTTGGCCTCATCTTTTCAGCATTTATTTTGCTGGAGTGGTCCTGTTGCATATCATTATCACATCATTGCATAATCATCATCGCATATCATTAGCATAGCATTGCATGAAGCCTTGTAAAACCAAACAGCAAATGTATACCCCAACCTTGCTCGGCATCCTTCCACAACCCACTTTGCTGACACCTTTCAAAAAACCTGAAGCCCTATCCCTATTGGCGTCCCCTTTAGAGAAAAGTCCAATCCCTATTGGCACTTCATACAAAATCCAATCCCCATTGGTACCCAGAAAGATTTCTCCTTTGAAAAAAGCAATCACCATCAGGTTTCACCTGTCCTAGCCAGCAAAGTCCAATTATACTTGGCACATTCTTCTTTCCCGGTAGCCCGAGCACGCGTCGGCATTCTGCATATAGCAATCATTGCATCCTCAAATCGCGTAGCATTTCCATTTCGTATGGAGATTACGCCATAGAAAGAAAGTTCAAACATATGCATGCGAAGCATAAGCCAGATTTGGTACCTTGCGCAAAAGCCCAAATCAACGCACAACCAAGACGGTGACATATCCCCAGTAGACAGTACAATCAACCCCTTTGCTTACCTTTCTTTCGGGTCGTAGATCATACGTCGATCTTACCCCCGACCAGTCTTTGTCCATCAACCCCTTGATGACGACATTTCGGTCAGGTTTCCTTTCCATCAAACCCCTTTGACGATGTGTTCCGAGCTCAGGTTTCGTACCTTCAGATGTTTTCAGTTTCTTCCCGTCAACCCTTTGACGATGTGTTCCAAGCTCAGGTTTCGTACCTTCAGATGTTTTCATGTTTCTTCCCGTCAACCCTTTGACGATGTGTTCCGAGCTCAGGTTTCGTACCTTCGGATGTTTTCAGTTTCTTCCCGTTAACCCTTTGACGATGTGTTCCGAGCTCAGGTTTCGTACCTTCGGATGTTATCTTTTTAGATTTTCTTTCCGTCATCCCCATGACGATGTGTTCCTACGGTGGAATTTCCTCCCTGTCATCCCTATGACAATGTGTTTCCTTCGGTCGAGTTTTCTTTCTGTCATCCCCATGACGATGTGTTTCCTTCGATCGAGTCTTCTTTCTGTCATCCCTATGACAATGTGTTATCTTCGTTTGGGTTTCTTTTTGTCATCCCTATGACAATGTGTCTCCTTCAGTCAAGTCCTCTTTCTGTCATCCCTATGACAATGTGTCCTCCCGATCAAGTCTTCTTTCTGTCATCCCTATGACGATGTGTCCCTTCGGTCGGGTGTTCGGGTTGTCTTTCCATCAATTCTTTGACGACGTGGTCCGTTGGTTATCTTTGCTCCCCGTTAACCCTTTGACGACGTGTGTCCTTCGGATAGGTTCTTTTTCCGTCAACCCTTTGACGACGTGTTTACCTTTTTAGGTCAGCTTCTTTCTGTCATCCCCATGACAATGTGTTCCTACGGTGGAATTTTCTTTCCGTCATCCCCATGACGATGTGTTCCTACGGTGGAATTTTCTTTCCGTCATCCCCATGATGATGTGTTCCTACGGTGGAATTTCCTTTCTGTCATCCCTATGACAATGTGTTTTCCACGGATGAGTCTTCTTCCTGTCATCCCCATGACAATGTGTTCCTTCAGTTGTGTCTTCTTGTCGTCATCCCTATGACGATGTGGTCTTTTAGTCGGGTTCCATTTTTCTTCCCGTCAAACCCCTTTGACGATGTGGTTCGCTGGGAATGTTGTCTTTGCGTCAGATTCCTTTGCAAAGTGTGACTGGGCTCTAGTTCTATTGTTTCTCCTGGCAGTTAGCAAATTTTGCGGTTCTTTTTGTATTCAATCACCTTCTACCTTGAATGTCTGAAAGCAGTTGCTATCATCCATTCAGGTCCAAGCTAATTGAATAGGGACAGCTGTAGCACCCCAAAATTTGCCCTACCTTTTTCTAACTTTTTCTGGCTTTCGCTTCGCGTTCATTTTGCATCTCATTAGGCCATACTCATAATCATATCATTGCATTGGTTTTCTGAGACACGAGATCGAAGGTTTTTCTTGTTATAAGTGTTTGCCCTGTTCGGGACCATTCTGCAAGTCATCTTTTGTAAATTTCACCAGTGTACATCTGGGTGATCAAGGTTGAGCTTGTGGACTGTTTATCGGTTGAGATTCTTCAGTGGATCTTGTGAGTGGCCAGATTGTTCAGTGGTAGCTGTGACCATTTCATCAGAGGCTTGTGAATAGTTTGTGATTTGTTTTGAATTCTTTGGGTTATCCATTTTCTATCCATCATGACCATTTTCAACCATTTTAACTAGTTTTCTTTCCACATCCAAATTTATTTCAACATCCATTCCTTACCATTTTAAATCCAATTTTTACCTTTCCTATTATCCATTTTATCACAAGTAACCATATTTCATCCATTTTTCTAAACCAATTATCCATTTCCATTTTCGTTATCCACTTTCAATCTCCAAATCCATCTTGTGTATCCATTTTTCAAACCAATTTCCATAATATCCAGTTCAATTTCCATTAACCATTGATCCAAAAATAATTCATATCCATTTTCTTTCTTTCTAAACATATCCATTTTTAACCATTTTCTTGTCTATATCCAAAACTATATTTTAATACATTTCTTAACCCACATTTTCATTTCAAACCATTTTTCCTACATTTTCAAATCCATTTCAATTTTATCTCACTATTCCAATATCCAATAACCAAAAATCAATATCCATTAATCTATTTCAAAACTAATTCAAAAATCCATTTTTAAAGTCCATATCTATTTGTTTAATCCATAGTCATTTAGATCCATCTTTCAAATCACTAACCACAAAAAAAAAAACCAGTTTTCATTCCAAATACAATCACCTAGTGATAACGAAAGAATTGTGAAGATTTACCCCATTCTAAACGGATTAGGCATTTTTGCTTGTTGGGGTTTTATGAAACCGCGTTCTCGATGGGACTTGTGTTTATCAAATGGGCATGCACATTCTTGCTGATTTGTTTTTCATCACTTCTAGAGTATATTCAGTGGAGGAGATTCTAAAGTTAAAAGAGTGAACTTAGGAGGAAAACTACAAGAAAAATACATAGCAGTAACTAATATACAAGGTAAAAACGCTGCAGCAGAAAAGGAAAAGAAGAAATATATCAGAGTTTTTGGAAAGGTTTACAACAAGAGAAAAATACACCAACAAATTCATCACGAGTTCTCAACAGAACTTGACTTTTTTCTTAAATAGAACTGCCACCAATTCCTTTAACTTCTCTAACAGAATTCTAACAAACTCTAACCGAATTCACCTGTAAATACTATTTTGCCTTCATCCGATTTCTGCTATAAAACCGACATTACCTTCATTCTTCAATCTCTCCATTTTGCACAATTTCCCAATCTTCATCTTCCATTTTCAATTCTCTTCTTCATCTTCAATTCTCTTCTTCATCTTCAATTCTCTTCATCGTCTTCAATTCACACTCAAAATTCATCATCTTCGATATTGATAACCTGCAAAAAATCTTCTCCAATTCAACACGTTCTTCAATCTTCATCACCAATCCAAAACATCGAACATGCAATTCATCTATCATCAATCCTTCAATTCTCTTCACCATCAATTCTTCAAATCCTGCATCAATTCCACAACACGATTCATCAGCAAGCAGAATCACGCAACAATAATTCACATCAGAACAGCTCAAGAATTTGTCTACAACAAAAGGAATGGAGTGATTTCAGAAAAATAGAAAAAGAATTCATAGAAGCTTGCAACAACAACAACAATTGCAGAAGTAGATTGAAAGAGAGGAATCGGAAGTGAAGCGGAGTTGATAATACCTCTGGTTTTCTGTTTTTTTCTTCCTCCGATTTGAAGACGCACCGGACGGTTCTCTGGTAGGTACGTCATCTCCTCTCAAGCTTTGATGCGTTGTTCGTGTTCGCAATTTGTTGTTAATTGTTGTTGATTAGAAATAGGATCGTTGTTGTGATTGCGTCCGAACCTTGCCGAGAGCGTGAGTGAGAGCATTGTGAGGTCTGTTCTAGTAAAGGCTTTATGTGCGGTGGTTGTTATTGAGCGAGCTGAGAGAGTCCGTCGCGGCGAGGTTTGATGGCGACTTCGTGTGTTGAAGGTCTCTGAGTATGAGACGCGATCGGAAGAGACGAAGCCACGACGCAAGCGAGATGAAGGAAAGGATCTTGGCGTGATGCGTCGTTTATTGTTGTTCCGACACGGTGTCCTTTGGTTTCTCCGGCGATGGTGATCTTGAAGGAAGGTGATGGTGAGCAGTTGTTAACGGCGTTGTTTTGTTGGGATGAAGAGAGCTTTTGTTTCGCGGCGGGGATGTTAGCGAGATGGAAGGGGTTGAGACGGCGTTGGATCGAAGAGTTCGAATCGGAGATGATGTTGGTGTAAGTAAATGGATGGCGGAGTAGAACGACGAAGATTTGGAGAAGAAGAAGGAGTTAAGGTTTTGATTAGGCTTTTGTTATCGAAGGTTGTGAGAAGATGATGAAGTAGGAAGGAGGTTTGGACGAAGAGAACGAAGGTGAAGTGTAGACGGAAGGAGGGTGTGAGGTTACGGCGGCGGAAGGTTAGGGGAAGAGGATGAAGAGTGAGATTATTTAGGTTTAGTTTGGTTTTGAACTTTGAAGATTGGCTGAATCGGGCTCCATGTTAGGCCCAAGTTTTTTCCTTCCCACACTTCCATTCCCTCGCCACACACCCCGTTTCACTCATACACTCCCAAACTCCTTTGAATAAAACCGGGCCTGAAACCTCCTAAGCCCAGACGTTGTTTTTTTTCCTTTCCACACCATCCCCCTATAGTACCAATGCACCCCTAGCTATGAGTGAGACAAACCCTTGGGCCAAACATGTACAGCCTACTCGCCTGACCTTCTATTTACACCACTCCAAACGTTATTTTGCACCCCTTGTTGGTTTGGTTTTTATTTTTATTTGTTTTGCTAATTGGAATTAATTAGAATATTAGATTTTAATTTTAGAATTAATTTTCTTTAGAATTAATTTTCCTTTAATGAGGTGTTAATTTTAGAATTAGTCTTTTTCTTGAAATTAATTGGATTAATATTAGAAGTACCTTTAATTAGAAATTAAGTGGGATTTCTTTAGAGATTAACTTGAATTAATTCTAGATTTAACTTTAGGATTAATGTTTTTAGATTTAGTTTAAGAAATTAACTTGGAATTAATTTTAGGATTTAATTTTAGAATTAGTTTTTAATCTTAGATTAATCTTTTCTTACTAGAATTTAATCTTGATTTTTACTTAGCATTTTAATTCTAGCTTGGTTATTTTTGACCATGATTTTGATTGCCTATTCTTGATTAATTGTTGATTAATTTTTGTTTACTTGATTGAATGTTTCTTTGCTTACTTGATTTTCTTCATCCCTCTTTAAGATCAACTTAACTTCCACCTTGGAAGTAAGTTGCTTCTTATGTTCTTCTCCTTTTTTAGGATAGTGTTCTCAAACCTCACAAACCCTTAGGATCACTCCCTTAATTAATCAATTAGGATTGAGTCTTAGTCCATATAGATTTTTACCTTTATCCTTTCTTGAGTCTCTTTTCTCGTCTCAAAGAAAATTCAAAATATCTAATAAAGGTAGGCATTTATTGCATTTAGGCCTTTCATATAAAGAAAAGATTACAGAGGGGTCTTCTCTTATAATCTTAGAATGTGTAGCATATAGCCCATCTTGGGTCAATGTGTTAAACATTTGATCTTGTATGAGGGACTTAAATGCAATACTTGTTGAAGGTACAAATAAAAAACACTTCTTCATTTCATAACCAACAAAAACACTTAATAAACACAAGTATGCTAGTGTGTTTGAACCTTGACAATTGGAACTAAGTGTGAGGGTCTTCTTCACCCTTAGTGTGCTTTCTTACTCATTCCATCTTGGAATGTGAGAATGTACACATTCCAATGACTAAGATTTAGATACACTACCATATGCAAACAAATAACAAAACTTCTTAAAAAGACAAAAACAAACAATAATGTCTTTCCTTCGGGAATTCTTTTTTCAACTCATTCACTCTCAGCGTATGAACGTGCTCCTTCTCGTTCTCTTGCAAGATGGTAACGCACTCGGACCAGCGAGCCTGCAACACCTGAGCTAGAACGTCAGCCATTCCCTAAAAAACACAAACAATCCATCCCTAGTTAGGGGAACTACGTCGCTCTGATTCTCATGTTCCCGATGAGATACGTAGGCAGTGGGGTAGGGCCCATTCGATCACTTCTTTTATTTTCCCTACATTTGTTTCTCGTTCCTTTTCCTTTCTTTCTCCTTTCTTTCTTTCAGTTCTTTTTTCCAGTATCCTTTTCTATCACCCTTTGATCGAGACAAGCAAGCGTGGATCCCATCGGGTACGATGGACACGAGGGGGTGCTAATACCTTCCCCTCGCGTAACCGACTCCCTTACCCATTTCTCTTGGTCGTAATACCATGCTCTATCCTTTCCTTCAGGTTTGTGCGGTGTTTCCTTTCCCTCTCTTGGGATAAATACACATTGCTGGCGACTCTGTTCGGTGCCACTTTCGCGTTTGTACTAGGATGAAAATCCCGGGAGCGACAACCTTCAACATGAAAAATAGAGTATCAAAGAAACCCTTCAAAATGAGCACAAGAACCATACCTTTTGGGTCAAAAACCATGAAGAACCATCCCCTTAAAAATCCAAAAAATCACCTTCTGGAAGCTCATGCAAGAACTCATGTCAAGGTCATTGTCATGGCGGCCTTGATGTGTCTCATTTCAACCACAATTCTCACCATGCTAGAGGCCTCCATTCCACTTACTTCCAACATCAATGTTGTTGCACCAAATACCACCTTTTCAAAGCAACAAAAACCATTCATTTTGATTCAAAATTTATCAAGATACAATGCTTCAAAATCCACCCCGTGAACATGTTTCATGTCAGCCTAAGCCATGACATTTCTCTCCAAAATCCAATACCAATTCATGTTATCCTTACTGCCTCACGTATCATGCGCACTACACACCCCAGGTCACCATCTTTACTTTATAAGACCATGCAAATGTCTTACACAAATCATACAATACATAACAACACTTCAAATGGCCATGAAAGAGACAAGAAAGAAACTTGTTGAGCAAGCATTACACACCCTGCCTTGTACTAACCTTAACATCATCCATCATCATCACCATGATATTAATATGCCATAACCACATCACCATACATCCACCAAATAACTAAAACTCGTGAGTACACCATAACTGATTTTTTTCACTTCTCATAACCAAGATCTTAACTCATCATTAACCATGATTAAATTCTCCTAAACCATTCAAATATAGTCCAAAACCCTAACATAAACGGTTGGAGACTCATTCTTCACCAAAATCTGATCACAAAAATTCATCTTTTTCCTCTGAATTTCTTAGCTTCGAATCAACCATTTTTGGGAAGTTTTTCAGGGTTTCTCTTCACCATTGTCATCACTTCAAGGAATTCTAGCTACTGTATGCATTTCCATTGATCCGGGAGAACTATATTATCATCTGCAGATTCTTTTTTTTTTCATTAGCAAGTTCCATTTTTCCTCAAGATTCAAGGTTCCTGGAGCATTTATTTTGCCCACATTGTAGATCAGAAGCTTGTGCAAGAAGTTTTTTGTGTTTCTTGAAGGTTGAAACTGCATCTCAGATCAGGTATTTCTTTCAATTTTGCAGCATCGTTTTAGGGTAATCCTTGGAGTTAGAAACATGTAGAGGCACGTATCTGAAGTCCTACATTATTGTAGGCAATGCTGGTGGTTTAGTTGTGTTGAAAGATGAAGTTTTAACTTTTCAGATCTAAACTTTTCTTCTTCGAATCTCTCTATATATTATTTGTTTGAGATTTCTGATGGAATTTTTGTGACCTAGGCAAGATTTTGGGTAGGATAGTGGTAGTTTTTTTTTAGTTCTGGGTTGCTCCACCTCTCCGGCTTGTTAGCTCCTAATTTCGACGCCTGATGTTGGATTAAGAATTTTTTTCTAAGAGATAGGATTTCTGAAGTTCTACGAGACTTCGACAGAAATATCGCTATCAGAAAGTCTAGTCGAAAGTTATCCTTCTGCAGAAAAGAAAGGGTTTAAAGACTTAGAAATATTTATAAGATTTTGAAAGGATTCTTTCACAGAGGGCTAAGGAGCACCGTTCGATTTGGAAATTCAAATTCAAAAATAGGAGGGAACAGTTATTCTTATTCGATTCTGAAGGAGGACATGTGGCGTTCATCCAAGAAGTGAAGACATGCACGACGCCATGTATTTCGCCCTGATTAGTAGCCTGTTAGTGGGTAGTTATTTTTAACCATTATAAATAGCAAGTCTTAGTAATAGATTTGTGTGTGTTCAATTATATACAAAAACTCAGTGTGCTCAAAGTACCAGTGTAGAGAAAAGAGCGTGTGAGAATGTATGTTGATGTAACACCACTTTTTTCAATTCAATGCAATTTAATAAGTTTATTTCATTAAAGTCTCTTTTTATTCATGCAAGTTAACTTCTGCATTTTACCAGTCTTTTTTCGAATTAAATCCTTTTTACCTTTCCGTTACTTTATATTTCTTGAAGTTAGCCTCTTTTACTTATGTACGTTGTCGAAGTTTTCTTGATGTTTCCCAGAAACTTACACAAGAAAACAATTAGCACATGTCCTAGGATTTAGTTTGGTCGATCCTGCAAGTTACTCATTTTTACATAAAATTGATAGACCAGAGGTTGCTTACTATTTTTCCCAGTAAACAAATTGGCACGCCCAGTGGGACCCGTGCTAAACGAATTTCTTGCGTTTTCAAAAAGAAACTTATAACTCTGTATTTTTGATTATCTTTTCTGTGTCGAGTACTTCGTTGTATGTTATTAAGAAGTGGAAAAGTAGCCACCGTAAACGAAGAGAGACCAAAAAGAAAGTATACGAGGAAAATGGCAAGTACTAATCAGCCAAATAGTTAGAATCCTCAAACCATGTCAGGTGTCAATGCAGAACCAATCTCAGGGTCTTCGACTAGAGGACCCACGGTCCCTGTGTCCGTATCTGAAACTATGCCATCTATGGCAAGTTCGACACCAACACATTCGATTTCCTATACTGAACCAATTTTAACTTATATTGGGCCAAGGGGACCCCCAATGACTCCCCCACTAATAGGAACGTCTACATATCGACATTTTCTGCCACCTGGTTTTTCGATGCCTTTAAACGGTCGAGAACAACCTTATGGGATGCCAACTGCGATGATGGTAAATTTGCAAAACGCCCCCAGTATATTCAGAACCCGTGATGACATCACCTTTGCAAGGGTCAGGATCGGGGATTAATATGGGTCAAAATAACCAATCTTTAGGAATAGGATATTCAACCCAAATGCCAGGCTTGACGAATACCACTGCAGCCTATTTAAGGCAGCAAATGGATGAAAGTAACCACCAAATGGTCCAAATGATGTCCCAAACTATGGGGGAAATCTTTCAGACTCTAATTCAAAATACTACCCAGACTAATCAGCAAATGGATGCGCAGATGACGCGCCTTGCCGATTTCTTTGGTGTGCCTAACCCTCCTCGACACCCTCAGAGAGAGTATGTCGTAGGAAACCAATGAGTGGTGTTCGAAGATGACCCCACTATTAACCAGAACCAACAAAATCCAGGAAATATACCTCAGGCGAATGTACCAAACCAGCGAATTTTTGAACCCCCTAGGATTCTACCACAAATTCCTGTAGGAGAACCACCAAGGGTGGTTTTGGTGAATAGAAACCAGGATGCCGACAACGTCGTACAACAAGTTCGACGTAATGAGGTGGCAGCAGATAACAATTTGGCTGCCATGGTCGAAAGGATTATGGTCTAAAATAGGGTAAACTTTAGCCTGCGTAGGCCAAATTATACATCTCCATTGTCAGAGTACATTCTCCAGTTGGAGTTACCCCCTAGAACGAAAGTCCCTAAGTTCACTAAGTTCTCTGGGGACACCACTGAATCCACTGTCAAACACGTGGCCAGATATGTGATAGAGGCTAGAGAAATTGCGAATAATGAGAATCTTAGGATAAAGTACTTCCCAAGTTCTCTGACGAAGAATGCCTTCACGTGGTTTACAACTTTGCCACCTAATTCGATCCATAATTGGACCCAGTTGGAATGGTTGTTTCATGAGCAGTTCTATATGGGACAAACAAAGATTAGTCTGAAAGAGTTGGCTAGTATAAAACGAAAATTCACTGAGCCGATAGATGACTACTTGAATAGATTCCGACTGCTCAAGGCTAGATGTTTTACACAGGTGCCAGAGCATGAGTTAGTAGAAATGGCCGCTGGAGGCCTTGATTACTCCATTAAAAAGAAATTAGATACTCAATATCTAAGAGATATGGCTCAATTGACTGATAGAGTTCGACAACTAGAATGCCTAAAAGAAGAAAAGCCTAGGGCGAATAAGAATAAAAGGGTGGCTTACGTCGAAGTTAATGACGAAGATGAAAAATACTATAATGAGCCAGTAAGTTTCGACGAAGGCGAGATCGATCTTGCTGAATTGAAACAAGGCCCACCTTACTCTTGTAAGTTGTTGGCCCATTTGAATGGGAAAAATCCTGTCGAATCAGAGAAAAATGACAAATTCCCTAAGAAAACTTATACTTTCGACGTTACTAAATATGACGAAATTTTCGATTTGTTAGTTAAGGATGGTCAAATGATAGTGCCCCCTGGTGCTAAAATGCCTTCTTCAGAACAAAGGAAAAAGATAGGATTTTGTAAATATCATAATTTCTTGGGCCATAAGACTTCTCAATGTTTTCTCTTCAGGGATTTTGTTCAGAACGCAATCCAAGAAGGAAGGCTAAAGTTCGGAGAGAAGTCCAAAAACCAGATGAAGATCGATTCAGGTCCCCTACCAGTGGCTGATGCTCACTATGCAGAGCCAACGGAGGTTCATATGCTCGAGGTTGCTGAAGGCCTCAACAACGATGTCAATATGGTCGAAATAGCTGACGATTTCAACAATGAGGCAATCATGGTCAGGACTACTGAAAATATCGACCAAGAATTCATAAGGAGTTTTGTTATCGGGGCTCTCAAAAGTTTCACCAACAACACTACTGATGGTGTTGGCATAGGGGTCACTGGAGGCGCCGATAAGGGAGTTACTGAGGATTCCCATTGGATGATGGTAACAAAAGAAACCGCTGATGGTTTCGTTCAGATGGATAAGGCTGCTGAGGACCTACAGATGGAATTGTGCGAGCTTGACATCACTGAGGATGTCAAAATGGAAGTCAATATGGTGGAGATTTCTCAGGAGACACCCATGGGAGTTGGTGATGAACGCCTACAGGAAGAGTACAACAAGTTGGCATTCCCGAAATAGGAGGGGAGTTTGATTGACTTTATACACAGGTGTCAAAGGAAGGGGTCTGAAGTCATGTTGTGCCCCAGGTGTAGTGTTGAAGCGGTAAAGCGGCAAGCAAAAATATTTATTTTTGGAAGAATTCCCTCTGAGATTTATGTCGTGTCCACAGAGATCGGTTCGAGGGAAATAATGTCGTTCGACAATCTCTCGCATTTATGAGTTTGGATTAAATTGGTTTAAAGTAAATGCAGAAAAGTAAACATTAAAATAAAAAGAAATCATTCTTCAGAGAGAAGAAACTTATCCGACATGCACATAATCGACTCCTCATAAACTTAAACTTACTGACCAGTTATACTCAACCTACAATACTCCTCAATATCACCCAGCATTGCTCACAACAGTGTTCATCTCTGACACACTGAGCTGAGAGAACAATCGTGTTACCATCGTCGACACTCTCGCACCCGACTCAAGATACAGAGGCATTAAGCTTCGACGCATTTACAGATTGTTAGCTCTAAATCTATCTCTAGCATCCAGAAACTAACAGATAATCATCCCTAATCAAAGTTTGTGATGTTTATCTCTAACACAACTCAAACCCCACGCATAAAGCAAAAATAAAGGACAATCACCGATAAAGATTTGTAAAGTAAATTTCATACAATGCCATGGGCGACAAATATACATGAGTTCAGAGTAAATACATATACAGAAACCCAACATAGAAGAAAAACACAAAGAATAAGAGAAATAAACCAAACATCTCGCGGTTTGTTGGCGCCGATAGATGAGAAATCCACCCCGGATCATCCGTGTGCAAGCTCCAATGTTGTTTTCTAAGTTAATCCTACTGAAAATTGAAAGTTTGATGCACTGGGAATAAATATTACCCAACTATCCTCTAAAAAATGTGTTTTTGGCCCTTTAATAGTGTTCCTGTCCGTCCAGTTTCGCCCGACGGTATTCTGGATCGCCCGACGCAGTAAGGCGACTTATTCTGTATGTTTTCCACACTTTTGGAGTGCCAGGACCTGCAATGGACCGTCCGGCGTTGCTTCGCCCGGCGGAGCAGAGGCGCAGCTGACAGTAGACATCAAAAATCCAACACTGTTTTGGCCATAACTTTTGAACCGTAACTCTGTTTTTCGCCCGGTTCGAAGCGTTGGAAAGCTTATGCAATGCTCTATACAACAATGGAAAGATATCATTGATTGAATACCTGCAAAAATAAATGGAAATCAATTAAACTCAATGATATTTACACGATAACGCAATATATACACTATAACATAAAGTAAACGTATTTACAAACAAAGCGGGGTTTATTCGAACGTTTTTAACAAAAAGTATCGATAAGTGCAACAAAACATATATACAAAAATAGCTACAATTTGCACTTATCAAACTCTCCCCAACTTACATAATTGTTTGTCCTCAAACAAAGCCAACATCTAAAGGAACAAAAGCAAAATCCAAGAAATCACGCAACAACAAGTTTTGACAAATAAAAACAAATGCAATGGTTCAATCGAAAATGGTACACACAAAGTAAATACTTACCACTAAACTACAACGATAACATAATCACGAAACAAATGCTAAATACAAAGTCATGCCAAACATTCTAAAATAACACAAGTTCAACCGCGAATCACACCTAGCAAAAACAATCATCGGTAGATGAAAAACACTAAATGAGGGACTTTTCACTCACACAACAATCTTGCAAACAAAAAGACTAAATTATGCAATCATCCAAAAACTCATATTAAAAACATAAAAGCACGAATCAAAAGGGCCTTCAAGGTTGTAACGTGGTCGGGTAAACAAACAAGGGGCAATTCTTAAAGGTAATTGAAACAAAAACTTGCTTAAACCTAAGGGAGTGATCAACTCACAATGCTTCAAACACCAAAATTTCAATCAAACTTCTTCTAAAATCCCAAGTGTTACATAAAACACAATACTTATTTAGCACAATTATTTGAACTCTTTTTGTTTTTCTTTTTCAAAACTTTTCTTTTTCCTTCTTTTTTTTCTTTTTCTTTTTCATATTTTTCTCATTTTTCTTTTCTTTTTCAACCTCATAGAAACCAACTAATGAGTAAACAATCATTCTCTCCCCAACTTGAATTCAACCACATCATCATGTGAATACTCCCTACTTTCTAAGGCAAGGTAAAAATTCATACAACAACACATAGTTGAGGGTTCAAGAAAAAATAATCAATCAAAATCCATACAAAAAGTAAATTTGACACTCATAGACAAGCATCAAACTCAAACAACATGGATAATGACCAAAAGCTCAAAGGGGTTACAAATGATCACACACTCACAATGTGAATTGACTATTCGGCTAGGTAGTTGTGCTCAAAATGAAACAAAATGCCTTGATCCTTTTCATGCTTTCATATAATCAACACAAATAAAAGATTAAGCATAATAAAATCCAGTCAAAACAAGAATGTTGGTACTCCGTGTATATATGAACAATAGAAGGCTTCCTCACAAAAAGGGTGGGAATTAAAGTGATTCACATATGAACAAGTATACAAAAGATTGAATGGCATAGAAGTTGTAAAAAGCCTAAGTATTATGAATATGCTAAAGTCAAGAAAGCGATAAACACATACCTTGGCCGTGTACAAAACTTAATAATATCATTACCATACATCCGCAAGTTGAAACGATCAAACTTGGAACATCACCTTAAATTTTCTCAAGCTACTCAAAACAAGCTCATTGACAAGCACAAGAATTATTAATATAAACAAACTAAAAGACCGGGTGAAATTGCATTAAACAAGTTGTAAAGTGAAGATTTGAGAATTTCACGAAAAATCCGAGTACAACTTGTTTAATCAAAATTCACCACACTACCTAAGCTAGAATGAAAAATAATAACGAAACAAAAACAATAAAACATGTTTCTTTTACTTCGTAAGCTCGACGCCTATACTGTGCTTAGCTAGTAACTTCCTTCCTTTATGCCATAGTGATGCCTCACCGCGCTAACCAAAAGCAAGTGTCCTAACCAAACACTTAAACAAACGTTAATCTACAAGTATCAGTATAACAAGTGAAAATATACAATATATACGATATCTACAAAAATCAAAAACAAAGAAACTATCGCAATGCGATTCAATATCAAAACCAATCCCCGGCAACGGTGCCATTTTGTTGAAGCGGTAAAGCGGCAAGCAAAAATATTTATTTTCGAAAGAATTCCCTCCTGGATTTATGTCGTGTCCACAGAGATCGGTTTGAGGGAAAGAATGTCGTTCGACAATCTCTCGCGTTTATGAGTTTGGATTAAATTGGTTTAAAGTAAATGCAGAAAAGTAAATATTAAAATAAAAAGAAATCATTCTTCAGAGAGAAGAAAATTATCCGGCACTTAAACTTATCGACCAGTTATACTCAACCTATAATACTCCTCAATATCACCCAGCATCGCTCACAACAGTGTTCATCTCTGACACACTGAGCTGAGAGAAAAATCGTGTTACCATCGTCGGCACTCTCGCACCCGATTCAAGATACAGAGGCATTAAGCTTCGATGCCTTTACAGATTGTTAGCTCTAAATCTATCTCTAGCATCTAGAAACTAACATATAATCATCCCTAATCAAAGTTTGTGATGTTTATCTCTAACACAACTCAAACCCCGCGCATAAAGCAAAAATAAAGGACAATCACCGATAAAGATTTGTAAAGCAAATTTCATACAACGCCATGGGCGAAAAATATACATGAGTTCAGAGTAAATACATATACACAAACCCAACATAGAAGAAAAACACCAAGAAGAAGAGAAATAAACCAAACATCTCGCGGTTTATTGGCGCCGATTAATGAGAAATCCACCCCGGATCATCCGTGTGCAAGGTCCAATGTTGTTTTCTAAGCTAATCCTACTGAAAAATGAAAGTTTGATGCATTAGGAACAAATATTACCCAACCATCCTCTAAAAATTGTGTTTTTGGCCCTTTAATGGTGTTTCTGTCTGTCCAGTTTCGCCCAGCGGTATTCTGGGTCGCTCGATGCAGTAAGGCGCTTATTCTGTATGTTTTCCACACTTTTGGAGTGCCCAGACCTGCAATGGACCGCCCGGCGCTGCTTCGTCCGGCGGAGCAGAGGCGCAGCTGACAGTAGACAGCAAAAATCCAGCACTGTTTTGGCCATAACTTTTGAACCGTAACTCCGTTTTCGCCCGGTTCGAATCGTTGGAAAGATTATTCAATGCCTTATACAACAATGGCAAGATTTCCTTGATTGAATACCTGTAAAAATAAATGGAAATTAATTAAACTCAATGATATTTACACGATAACGCAATATATACACTATAACGTAAAGTAAACGTATTTACAAACAAAGCGGGGTTTATTCGAACATTTTTAACAAAAAGTATCGATAGGTGCAACAAAACTTATATACAAAAATAGCTACAATTTGCACTTATCTTGTAGCGCTGTATTCGACAAAAAGGCAGCGCAGAATCTCGAGGGAGTGCGAAAGGCCAAGCAAAGGTGGGAGGAGAAAACACGTCATGGCCCGCGAAATTTCGACCCTAGGAGGTCTTCATCGAACCAGGAACACCCAAAGGCTAGAGTGCCAGGGGCAAGGTCTGCTACGTTTAAACCATTTGCTGAACTTTCTAACGGCAAGTGGGTAAAACCAAATGAGAATATGGAGAAAGGTCAACAAAAGTGGAAAGATTTCGACGTCAACAGGGGTTCTTCGATTACCTATCGCAAGGAATTTCAATCCTCCAACAAATTGGCCCATATTTCTAAGAATTAAAAAGGTAAAAATCCCATGTCAAGGTCGCAGTGGAGGAGGGAGCAGCGAAGGAGGAAAGCCCAAAGGGAGGCTGAATCGAAAGATAAGGTGGAATCAAGTACAAACATACCTGCTGAAAGCAACAAAAATGGGAAGATATAAGTTGTCGAAAAGTTGCCCATAGGGCGAAAATTGTTCAAAACCCAAGACGAAGAGGCGAGAGAGAAACATGACTGGGCTATAGCGGAAGACGAGATGATGACAAATAAATTTGATTCTGATTCAGAGGTCTCATTGGACATCATTGTGAATGTGGGATCAGTCTTGCCTAGCGAATTTGATCAGATCACAGAGGTCGAAGAGGCTGATGCCTATACAGAAGCTGAAATGGCGGCACATAAACCAGTGTGCTACTATGTAATGAACAATGACTATGTCGAAGAGCAGAATATGTTATTTGAACGGCCAAATGAGGCAATAAAGAGTCATCTAAAGCCTCTATTCATTACTGGAAAAGTTGAAAATGTTCCAGTGAATAAAATCTTGGTTGACTACGGTGCTACAGTGAATTTGATGCCGCACTTTATGCTCAAAAAGATTGGAAAATTCGATACAGATACTAAACCACACAACATGGTTCTGTTGAATTATGAAGAAAAAATTGGCACCACTCTTGGTGTTATACAGGTTGATCTGACAGTTGAAATAGTTACAAGGCCTACAGTTTTTATGGTGGTCGAAACAAAGGCAAACTATAATTTACTGTTGGGATGAGAATGGATACATGAAATTGGGGTTGTACCATCTTCTATGCACCAGAGGATCACAATATGGAGGACAGACGACATCGTTGAGAATATTGAGGCCGATCAAGGATATTTTAAGGCTCCAATTACCCATCTCGATAGGCGTATGTTCGATAAGCATTTGGCCAATATTGCTCCCTACAATCCAACTGATTTTGCTTTTACTCCAGACGATGAAGCATACTGCTCATTGCATTTGCATCCCGTCAAAAGTTTTAGATGGGATAGAGAGGTAGTAGGTGAGGATGATTTTGCATACCCTGCACCTGTACGTGGAATAACCCCGACAGGTTGGGGAAGCGAATTCAGTGATGATGTCTGAATTCGAAGTACTAAGAAAGATTTTGGCTTACATAGCCGAAAACAAATTGCAAGCGACCTTAGAGGCTGAGGTCAAAAACATGACTAACAAGGCCAACAATGATTCACACATAGGAGGTCCTGGTAAGGACTTCGATCCAAAAACACCTGATCAGGTTCGGGATGGAGAAAAAAGGCTCAACACCATCTATGATGATGAGCCTTTGGGTTTCGAGAAGGACCTGTTGGCAACCAATATCAGAATGCTAGCGCAAGATCCTCTTGAAGAAATCAACTTGGGAGAAAGGGTGGTGAAAAGGCCTACTTACATCAGCGCCAACATTAGTCCACAACTCAGAGTCGAAGTAATCCAATTGCTGAGAGAGTTTTAAGACCGTTTCGCGTGGGATTACGATGAGATGTCTGGTTTGAGCAGAGAGCTGGTCGAACTAAAGCTGTTAATCAAGGCTAAAAAGAAGCTGATCAAGCAAAATCCTAGGCGGTTTGTACCAGCAATTCTATCGAAGATCAAGGAGGAAGTCGAAAGGCATATTCGTTGCAGATTTATTCGAACGGCCAGGTATGTCGAATGACTTGCAAACATTGTGCCTGTTATAAAAAAGAATGGTACTTTGAGGGTTTGCATAGACTTTAAAGATCTGAATACTGCAACCCGAAAGGACGAATACTCAATACCTGTGGTGGAAATGCTAGTCGATTCTGCTGGTGACCCTGAATACCTTAGCATGCTCAACGAGTACTCTGGGTATAACCAGATATTTATTGCTGAAGATGATACCCCTAAGACGGCGTTTCGATGCCCTAGGGCCTTAGGCACTTACGAATGGATAGTCATGCCTTTTGGCCTAAAAAATGCTGGGGCAACATATCAAAGAGCAATGAATACAATCTTCCATGATTTCATAGAAACTTTTATGCAGATTTACATTGATGATATTGTTGTAAAGTTTGTTTCAGGGAAGAATCATATTGACCATCTTCGACAGTCATTCGAAAGGATGCGAAGACATGGTCTCAAAATGAATCCTCTCAAATGTGCTTTTTGTGTGCAGGCGGGAGATTTCTTAGGCTTTGTGGTCCACAAAAAGGGAATCGAAATAAATCAAAATAAAGCCAAGGCCATCATGGAAGTGAAAGCACCATCGACAAAAAAGGAACTGCAGTCGCTGTTGGGAAAGATCAATTTCTTGAGAAGATTTATCTCGGATCTCAGCGGGAAGACTCAAGCCTTTTCACCTGTGCTCTGATTAAATAAGGAGGGATTTTAATGGGGGCAAGCTCAATAGGAAGCTTTCAATAAAATTAAAGAATATTTGAGTCATCCTCCAATCCTAGCACCGCCTTGTAGAAGTAGGAGCATGAGATTGTACATATCCGCGCCAGACAAAACCTTATAGAGCATGTTGGCTCAAGAGGATGGAAATGAAAGAGCCATTTATTCCTTTAGTAGGGTTTTGAACGATGTAGAAACTAGGTATAACATGGTTGAGAAATTATGTTTATGCTTGTATTTCTCTTGTACAAAATTAAAGCACTATATAAAGCCAGTTGATGTTTATATTTCGTCTCATTTCGATAACATTAAGCCTATGTTATCTAAACTGATTTTGCATAGTCGGATTGGTAAGTGGGTGTTGGCATTAACTGAATACTCCCTAACGTATAGACCTTTAAAGGTCGTAAAGGGACAAGTGGTAGCAGACTTTATTGTCGACAACTCTGTAAGCGAGAACGTGTCGAATTATCTTGAGCTTGAACCATGGAAATTATATTTCGACGGTTCGAGTCATAAAGATAGCACAGGTGTATGAGTCTTGATTATTTCTCTTAATAAAATCCCAACAAAATTTAAATACAAAGTCGAAGGTCTTTGTTCAAACAACGAGGCAAAATATGAAGCCTTAATAGCCGGACTTGAAATTTTGTTGGAATTGGGGGCAAATCGAGTCGAAATAATGGGAGACTCAGAGTTAGTCATCAAACAGATTACAAGGGAGTACAAGTGTGTGAAAGAGAATCTCATCATGTACTTTGTAATAGTCAATAGATTACTAAAAAAGTTCGAGATGGTAAGTGTTCGACACATACCTCGACTAGAGAACCATGTGGCCAATGACTTGGCTCAAATTGCTTCTGGGTACAAAATTTCGAAAGAAAAGTTGCAAGACACAATCGAAGTCTGAGGTAGAGTTGCATCAACCAGATTATCCCCATCAGATTTGGAAGCTACAAAGCTAGGGTACGCTGATAAGGACATTTTCAAAATCTTAGCCGTAGATAGTTTGACGGACGAAGAATGGAGGAAACCTGTAGTAGAATATTTGCAAAATCCAGCAGCATCCACAGAACGAAAAATCAGGTATCGAGCTTTGAGTTATGTTCTTTTGGGTAATGAATTGTTTAAAAAGACTCCTGAAGGAGTCTTGCTCAAATTCCTTAGTGAATCAGAGGCATACTTATCTATTTCGACTGTCTATGGTGGGGCATGTGGGGCACATCACGTAGGCCACAGAATGAAATGGCTTCTGTTCCGACAGGGCATGTATTGGCCTACCAAGTTGAAAGATTGTGTCAAATTTGCTAAAGGATGTCAAGAGTGCCAGGTGCATGCAGGTATACAACATGTTCCTGCAAGCGAACTATACTCCATAGTCAAACCATGGCCCTTTAGAGGTTGGGCTTTGGATTTGGTTGGTGAGATTCGACCAGCGTCATCTAAAACTCAAAGGTACATTTTGGTAGGTATTGATTAGTTTACAAAATGGATCGAGGCTATACCTTTACCAAATGTTGACCAAGAGGATGTGATCGAATTCATTAAGAAACACATCATCTATAGGTTTGGAATCCCAAAAACTATTACAACGGATCAGGGATCTGTTTTTACTGGTCGGAAGATGCAGGAATTCGCTAAAGAAATGGGTTTCAAACTGTTAACCTCTACACCCTACTATGCTCAGGCTAATGGTCAATTCGAAGCAGCAAATAAAGTGGTAATTAGCCTAATTAAGACAAATATGGGAAAAAGCCTAGAAATTGGCATAAAACATTGGACCAGTCCTTTGGGCATGTCGAACTTCCCCCAAAGAGGCGATGAATTCCACGCCTTTCCGATTGACCTTCGGCCATGATGTGGTATTACCAGTTGAAATCTATCTTCAGTCGGTAAGAATTCAAAGGCACCATGAGATCCCATCTGAGTCGTATTGGAATATGATGTTAGATGAATTGGTGGATTTAGATGAGGAAAGGCTCAATGCTTTAGAATTGTTGAAAAGGCAGAAAAAGAGAGTAGAATAGTCTTATAATAAGAAAGTCAAAGTGAAGACTTTTTCTCCTGGAGAATTGGTTTGGAAAGTAATTTTGCCTATGGATCGAAATGATAGGTCTTTGGGAAAATGGTCTCCTGAGAGGGAACGTCCTTTTCAAATCATACAAGTTTTTTTCGAAAGGCGCTTATGAGATTGAAGAATTAGATCAAGATAGGAGGATCTTGAGGGTAAATGGGAAGTACTTATAGAAGTACAAGTCAGCTCTTCGAGAAGTAAAAATAGCTAGAGAGTAATCACACATACAAAATAAACGAAGCTAATATGGTAGAATAAAATAAAACACAATGCCAAAATGGCTAAGTTTGTTACATCAAAAGGCGAACAAACATTACAGAATCTAAGGAACAGTGATGGAACATAAGAAGAAATAAAAGTTTTTGGGAATTAAAATGGCATGTTGTCTTTCATGGTGGAGTACTTCGCCCTAAAAAGTTCTAGCGGCCTCTCACACAAGGATTGGTTCGATCTCATGGCCTCCAGTACTGCTTCTATTTTCTGAGTTTTGTCAGCAGAATCCAAACCTATGTTAAGCTCTTTCACTATCTGGGAGTTGTCAAATTTTTCAAGCTCGGCGTTTTGCTTCTTAGCATTCGAAATCTTCGCTTGCAGCTCTTTTATCTGTGCCTCCCAGGATTTGATATTTTGGTCGTTGGCTTTGATTTGAGCCTTGTAGCGAGCAATTTTTGTCGGTGACGCGACCACCTTATTTCTGGGTTTTCCTCACCACAATGGTAGGAGGGGGGTGCTACTTTCTGATTTCTTATTTATCCCGTGAAGCTGGAAGGGAAAGGGAAGGTATCTAAAACTAACCTTGCACGCGAATTTCTAACAGGACAAATGCTTAAAGATATTCGAGGAGTTCGGGGTCAGGTTATACAATGGGTGGTTATCAGTTACCCATCCTATATGTGGTTATCCACAAGATATTAGCTTTAGGTTTTGCTTTGTACTTGATGGTGTTTATCTGTCAATGGGTTGGGAAAGTTTCTTGGGAAATATGATAGAGTAAGATTGAGCTTTTTGTTGATGTTTTTGGTAAGGTACTGGACCTAAGTTTTGATTGATGTATGTAGGTATTGGACCTATTGTTTTTTTATTGGTATGCTCGCTAAGATTTCGCAATCTTATGCCTACGTATTCCCGTTTAGACGAAAGAGGGAAATCAGAGCAATCGTAGTTCCTCCTATTCTAAGGGAGGAAAAAGATGTTTTGGTGTCTCGTTCAAAGCCCAAGACAGAGGCTAAACGGAGTATTTGTATCTTGTTCAAAGCCCAAGATTGAAGCTAAAAGGTTGACTGAAAGAGAATTTGTCATCTCTAAAGAGGAATTGTTGATTTTTGTGTGCCTTGATCGAAGCCCAAGGTTCAAGCTAGGAGGTTGATTGACTATACTAGGGAAGTCCTTATACAAAGCCTAAGAGTAGGCTGTATGAGACCGACTCAACAAGAGAGTGGATATATTGGTGTCTTGTACAAAGCCCAAGACGGAGGCTAAAAGAGATTGACTCTTTGGGGATATTGTAGGAAGCCTAAGAGGAGGCTAACTCCACTGGGGAGGTACTTACCTATCTTGTATGAAGCCCAAGATTGAGGCTAAAAAGGGTTTGACTCAACAAGAGAGTGCTTTTATCTGTCTCGTACGAAGCCCGAGATTGAGGCTAAAAGGGTTGACTCAACAAGAGAGTGTTTTTTATCTGTCTCGTACGAAGCCCGAGATTGAGGCTAAAATGGTGGAATCAACAAGAGAGTGCTCTTTATCTGTCTCGTACAAAGCTTGAGATTGAGGCTAAAATGGTGGACTCAACAAGAGAGTGCTCTTTATCTGTCTCGTACGAAGCCCGAGATTGAGGCTAAAATGGTTGACTCAACAAGAGACTACAAAAAGGTGATGGACTCAACAAGAGAGTCTATGAGAGTGGTTGACTCAACAAGAGAGTCTGGGAAGTAATTGATCGACTCAACAAGAGAGTCTGAAAAGTGGTTGACTGAACAAGAGAGTCTGAAAAGGTGATTAACTCAACAAGAGAGTCTGAAAAGGTTAGCTCTGCTGGGGAGAATCATTGTACAAAGCCCAAGAGAAGGTTGACTTTCCTGAGGAAAAGATCGTTATACAAAGCCTAAGAGGAGGCTATCTTCTGCTGGGAATTATTGAGATCTCGAGGCAGGTCCAAGTGGGGAATCAACTCTTGCTGAGGATGCAGAAGAGTTGATAGATCAGATACCTTAAGGTTCTGATTTGAGATAGTGTTATATGATGATAAACTGACCCTGGTTGGGGAATTTTAGGAGAGAGACGGGGTTTTAGAACCCACAAGTTTTAACTCTGCTGGAGATTAATCCAGAATTCGGGGTTTCTTCCTATGTTTATAGGGAACTTGAGAATGTCTTTGAGACTCAAGGGGATTTAGATTGTCCAAGTCCATTAGTGTGGTTTATCTTTGTACAAGGCCCAAGAGGAGGCCGACTCGTTTAAGGGATGAGTATCAACCCTAAAATTGGTCTGAGGGCTTTTGTGACTCTTTTTAGAAAGAAAAATCTAGCAAAGATGACTAAGTTCTGTCCTATACCTCTAAGAGGTCGTGAGGGTCCTTGTATGAAGCCTAAGAGAAGGCATGAGAACTTTTAAGAAGCTGGCGGGTCCTTGTACAAAGCCCAATAGGAGGCGGGGATACTTTTAGGAAGCCTGTGGGTCCCCAAACCAAGAAAAGTTCAAGAAATGTAATTCACAGAGAAGAGATCATTCCAGAAAAGTTCGAGTATTTTGAAGAAACTCAAGAGATGCTATTCACGGAGAATAGATCAACTCCGAGGAGTAGAATTTCTTTGACAATTTCTAAAGGTGACAGTCTGAGAAAAAGTTCACCGAGAATACTGCCTTTCTCTTTGTTCCATATAGATTAACCGCAAGAGAAGGGAAGACTGTATCTGGAAATCCTATAGGGATCTAGTTTTGTTTGTATTTAAGAGTGACCAACATGACTTTACCTAGTTTTAGACCTAGTTGTCGGGGAAAACTCTAAATAACTATACTGGTATATATACAGTTGATATATGACAAGTATTTAAAGGAGTATGAAAGAAGACTAACCATGTGCAGCTTCTCACAATACAGTTATATATTTGACATGTACTTAAAAGAATGAAAGAATACTAACCATGTGCCGCTTCCCACAATACAGTTATATATATTAAAACGAGTAAATGAAAGCGGATAAAAACTTACAGGTGAGCAAGCTTCCATTCTGTTTTGTTAGTTGTTCAAAGAAATTAAAGAAAGTTTTAATAACAACTGTATACTTGAATCTAAATCAAAAGGGAAATTGTTTTGAAAAGATTGTTGGGGATTATACTCAAAGAGAGGTCCAAGGTTTAACAGTGATCGCACCGTTGTTTTGAATATCGTATCGGGACTTATATAACGACTGAGGCCCAAAGAGGTTTTCTGTACAAAGATATGGGTCTTACAACTCAAGGAGAAACCCAAAGACTATTTAAAAAAAAGATGAGACTTACAATACGAAGGTTGACCCAGATGGTTTGTTTGAAAACGGCAATTGCGCCGACGTTTTTGAAAATACAGTGGGTCTTATACAATGTCTGAGGCCTAACAAGGTATCTTATTTACAAGGAATGGGTTACACTCTATTAGAGGACCAAAAGTGTTTTTGTACAAGTGATGGGGCTTACAACTCAAGAAGAGGCCCAGATGATTTTGAAAAGGCGATGATTGTGCCGTTGTTTTGAAAATATACAGAGGGACTTATACAATATGTGAGACCCAAAAAATGTTTATTTACAAAAAGGGGTTGGATCTTACACTCTATTAGAGGCCCATGAGTGTTTGAAAAAGATTGATGAGGGTTGAATTAATCAAAACCCTAATTTTGTTTAAAATGTAATTAATTTTGTTTAAAAATTAATAAAAATTATTGAAAACATGTGAAAAATGAGTGGTGATCTTGGATCAATGCTTCAAAAATCATGTTTTTATCCACAAAATGTTTGAAAATCAATTAAGTTTGGAAAATCAAGAAAGAAAAAATATTTTAAATGTTAAAAACAAATAAAAATTAATTCTTTTGAAAAAATATCAAGTATATGAAATAAATAATATTTTTGGGAATTTTTGATAAAATAAAATATTTTAACATTTTTGTGAATTATTAAAAAAAGAATCAACTCAAAATCATTAAAATTCAGAGAGAAATCAATTTTTGAATCAATTAAACAAAATCACAAAAATTCAAATATTCAAATATTTGAAAAAGGGCCCCAAGAACACCTTGGTTTTGCCCGCTTGCTCTGTTCTTGGCTGATTTGCGTTTTCTCATCAATCTCACTGAATACTTGATGAAATCACATAATCCACATATCAGTATACTCGTTTTCACCTCACGATCATGTCTATGGTCTTTAATTTCATTTATTTTAAGCATGGAATAAGAAATCAAAGAGAAACCTCAAGAACCCTAAATTCTACATGAAGGCTCAGAAATTCCACACACGATTCATACAAGGCAATTAATAGAAGGGAAACAGTCTATGCATGATTATGAGCATTTGGCAAAAGTATTGTGCGAGGAAATATGCATAGATTAAGAGATGACCAAGTTTAGGCTTACTTGAGGGTCGTGGCAACAAGATCAATCTGATTTTTGAGTTGGAGGTGTTACAGATGAGTTGTGATGACTTGAACAGCTTCCCTACACCATATGGAGTGTGTTTGAATGTTTGGACTTGGTTAGAAATGCTTTGATCACTTCATGGCCTCTCAGCTGCATATAGGCTTCAAGTGGATTTGGAGCTTTGTGATTTTGGTGTTCCAGATGGCTGGAAGTGGTTTAATTAGCTCGGGTATGATATATATGAGGTGTTAGAGCAATTAGTTTGAGTCGAATTGCTCTCTACTGAAAAATTCGATAGTGACTTGCTAGGAAAGGCATTTTTGAGAGTGAGAGGATGATTTTGAGAAAGGCAAGTGTTATAGGCCTTTGGTGTACTCAAACTAATAAAAAATGAGGTCTATTTATAGTGTGTCAAGTTTGTTTTGCAAGGAATAAGGAATGGCAACTGCAGCAGGCCTTTGGCCAATTGGATCACTTTGGAATCTCAAGTCTCCTTTAGCCATTGACTTGAGATTAGAGCGCAGGCCTATGGTTCTCTGATTCAAGGATAAGGCTTGACTGAAGTGTTCATCTTTGCTCTGATACATGCCACCTCTAAGCATCCATTGAATGCCTCAAAACAAAATTGGAGTCTTGAGGCATCTTTAGATTTTAGGGGTGCCAAACCTAAATGTAGTTCCTAAGACTTGGGAGGCTTGTGGATCAGTGTTTGTCCCTCCTTGGTCTCCACCTGAGGTGTACAGATGGATAAACTTGTTTTTCATTTGCACAAATTGATCAAATCGAGCCATAATGCACAAATATGCCTTGTCATGATAGTTGCAGCAAGGCATGTTGCAGCTGTCATAATTCTTAGCTCAGATGGAATTCGATGGAGTTCTTGACCATTTTGGAAAGCTCTCATATGATACAATATATGTGTGATCATAGTTTGTCTTGACACTTTTTGGATCCAAGTGAAAAATGCCCCTACATTTTGAAAAAAGTGAAACAGATTTTGACTTAGTGAAAATTTCACTAAGTGTTGGAAAAAGTGGCATTTTCATGTTTTTGTCATTTTGGTCACTCCATAACTAAACATCCATGAGGAATTGGAATGAGGTGTAGTTGACACTTTTAAAGTATGCCATGAGAGCTACAAATCCATCTTTGGATCATCCAAAATGGTTGCTTGGATCTCAAGTTATGATCCTTGGAAGTTGGTACCCTAGCCATTTTGTTTCATAACTTAGAAAAATTCTAAGTTTTTTATGGTTACCCCTTTTACAAGTTAACCCATTTTATTTGGTTTTTCTTGATGAATTATGATTCTAATCACACATTAACATCATTTTAGGGTCAAGGAACCTTGGTTGACCAAAAAATCAAAAAGTCAAACTTTGACTTTTTGTACAGTAAACTTTTTCAGCAGATGAAATCCAAACTGTGCGATCCTCTATGAAATCAAGTCCTTGACTTAAATAAAACTTAATAGATGGATTCCATAGGTGTTGTAGGGTATATGGAACCATGTTCCAAGGTTTGGGAGCATGTCTTGGTCAAAAGTCAAAGATACAGTTGACTTTTTCCTCAAAACCCTAATTGTGGTTCAGATGAAATTGAAACTTGTGAATCAAGCTTCTTGGGTCAATACATTGTTGCAAATGGATCAATTTAGTGTATTAGAGACCCTCAAATCATGTCTTGAGGTCTTGGCTCATGTTTTGTCCCAAAAGTCAACTTAGGGGTGAATTAGGTTAAGAAACCCCAATTCTTGATTTTTGGTGAATGCATCCCCTGAGGCTATTTTGACTTGATGAGTGGATCCATGAGGTTCCATGGAGTATTTTGGGTTATGCTTTAAAGCATTGGATCATGCCCAGAGTAAAATTTCCACCTGGAGGCCCTGGTCGACCAAAACCCTAATTTGGTGACACTGGCGATCTTGAGGCTTAATCCACTTGGAATGTAGCAACTTTGTGCTTAGTTCTTGATGTGGGAGTCCTATTGATCCTTTATAGGTGTTTGAGATATTAGACAAGTTGAGGATCATGTAGATTCCTTGATTGATCCTTTGTCTAAATGCTCTGAGAGGGTTTAAAACCCTAATTCTGATTGTAGTGAAAGCTCGACAATCCTTGAGGAAATTGATGAGGCATAATGATACATCCATATTGTGGTGATGATTTACACAACGATGGGTGTAGTTGCAAAATCGTGAGTGTAAGCTATTGATTAACTTAACTCGAAAAGCAAGAGTCGCCACCGCACTTTTATTTTATCCAAAAAGGAAAGGAAAAAGAGCGAACAAAACCTACACAAGCTCTAAAACAAGAACAAGTGAACAGAGTCTGGTCAAAGGGGGTTGGTTACGCAATGGGAAAGTGTTAGCACCCAAAACGTCTATAGTATTCTATAGGAACCCTTTGAAATATCTACGCTTTTGGTCTGAAAAAGTTTTCTTGAAAAGTGATTGAGGAGATGAGAAGAGAAATTATTTTTAAGATTTTTGTGTTTGGAGAGACTTGTCGCCTCATGCCTACATACCCACGATGTGCAATGTAGGATCAAAACCCCGTAGTTCGTGGTACAAAGAATGAAATTTGTTTGTTTTGGTTGATTTTAAATGTAAAGACAAGTCGTCATTTCCAAGCGAATAATTCCGTTTAAAGAAATGAATCATGTCTAAACTTGTGAAAAAGTTTAAGGAAAAAGTGCACAAGGGCACAAAAAGAGAGTTTGATGAGTTTGATGTTTTTTAAAGTCTTTTGAAAAATGTGTCAATATGCTTATGTAGTTTAGCATTTGTTAAGAAAAGGAAGAGAAAAGAGTAAAATCACTTGACAAAGTCAAGGTTTGATTATGAAAGAGGTGAGAATTTGAAAACAATAATGTTTTGAAAAAGAGAGAGAGTTTTGAAAATTGAAGAATGGGGGAGGAGAAGAAGTGACTATCCTAAAGCACAAAGTAAAAGCTAAGGATAAGAAAGATCTAACCACAAAAGCAAGCTCTATAGTCTTCGAACCATAATTCCAAAGCAAAGGGAGAAGGTCCTAGTTCTAAGTCCAAGGATCCAAGAATAGCATTGAAGTCCAAGGTCTAGGTGCAAAACTCCATGTCCATTGCAAAGGATAGTAACCATAGTCCAAGATTAGAAGCACAAGTTTTTTAGAGGTTGTTGGTTCTTGGATTGGCTAGAATTTTGGTAAAACAAAGTGTTCAATGTTGATGTCACATGGGTGATGTCTTAACATTGAGTCTTAACATTGAATAATGTTAAGTGTTTAGCTTGTTGAAGTTGTGAAGTCTGATGTCACATGCGATGTCATGACATCAGATATGCAGATCAGTAAAACATCAGGTTTGAGATGTTTTTAGGGTTAAGCGTTTTAGCTAGATTTTGGAAGAGCTGGCAGAGTAATTGGATGCGAATATCTTGGAGGAGATATTTTCTGTTACAAACAGATTTGATGCAGATTTGTAGGAGAGTTTAAAGGCTGAAGATTTAAGAAGATTTTGAGAGAGAAAATCTGTCAAAGATTCAGTTTTAAATAACAAATCAGGTCAGATATTGTAGGAGGTCCAAGACCAGATCAAAGAGCTATATAAAGCGTATCAATCCTTTGAAGAATGCACAGAAGATAGAGAGCATAGACTGAGGGTCATTCATTGTCTTTGTACGTGTTTTTGTAAGCCATTCTAGGTTGAATTGGTGAGTTGTAAAGTGTACTCTCTTAGAGCTGTGAAGCAAGAGAGTGTTGTTACTTGATCAAAGCTTGTAAGCAGGATCAAGGTATTTCTCAAAGTGTGATCTTTGAGGTGTTTTAGGAAGTGAGTAGTGTTCTCATACCTAAGTGGTCTCTTAGGTAGAAAGCTCATTAGGTAGAGATTAAGTTTAGGAGATGTCAACTGGGTTGTTGAGTCTGTAAATTAATTCTACTAATTGTGAAATTCCTTCCTGGCTTGGTAGCCCCCAGAGTAAGTTGTTTAACTGAACTGGGTGAACAATTCTTTGTGTACTCTTCTGTTGTTTTACACTGTCCATTGCAGAGTGTGTTGTTGTGACATCACACGTAACATCACATATCTGGTACCAGAATTTCAATTGGTATAAGAGCAGGCATCCTACTCTGAATCTGGGTGAGATATAGGACTGATACTTTCTGGTAAAGATGGACAAGGAAGTTGGTGGATTTGTGAATAGACCCCCTATTTTGGATGGCTCTAATTATGATTATTGGAAGCCAAGGATGATTACCTTTTTGAAATCCTTGGATAACAGGGCTTGGAAGGCTATCATAAAAGAATGGAAAACACCTGTTGTTGTTGAGAAAGATGATGCTGGGAAAGAAAAAGAAGGCAGCTCAAAACTGAAACCTGAAGAAGAATGGACCAAGGAAGAAGATGAGCTTGCCCTTGGAAATTCCAAAGCCTTAAATGCTATTTTCAATGGAGTTTATAAGAACATATTCAGGTTGATCAATACTTGTGAAGTTGCCAATGAAGCTTGGGACATCTTGAAGACTACTCATGAAGGAACTTCAAAGGTTAAGATGTCAAGACTCCAACTTCTGACATCAAAGTTTGAAAGTATAAAGATGAAGGAAGTTGAAACTATTCATGACTTTCATATGAGTATTCTTGAGTTGTCCAATGCCTCTAGTGCTCTTGGAGAGAAGATGACTGAAGAAAAGCTGGTGAGGAAAATCCTTAGATCCCTTCCCAAGAGATATAAGATGAAGGTGACTGCAATTGAGAAAGCTCAAGACATCAGCAAAATAAGATTTGATGAGCTAATTGGATCTCTTCAAACCTTTGAGTTAGGGTTGAATAAAGAGGAACCTGAGAAGAAGTCCAAGAGTATAGATTTGGTCTCCAGTTCTGAAGAAGCCAAGAAAGGGAATGGTGCTGAATCTCAGGAGGAGCTGTCTCAGGCCATTGTTATGCTGGGAAGACAGTTTAACAAGGTTTTCAAGAGGATGAATAATAACTACAAACCTAATGTCAAGAACATCTCCTCTGACATCAGCAAGTCAAAGGAGAAGGATGAAGAGAAGACTGCTCAAGACAAAGGGATTCAATGCTTTGAGTGTGAAGGATATGGACATGTCAAGAAAGAATGTCCTACATTCCTTAAGAAGCAGAAAAAGGGCATGACAGTTTCCTGGTCTGATACTGACAGTGAAAGTGAAGAAGAGTCAGCTAAGCATGTCAGAGCCTTGACAGGGACATGTGTAGCAAGCGATTTTGGACGCGGTTCTTAAGCGCGGTCGCTCTCTGCGTTTAAGCTTACTACAGGTCGATTCATTTTTTATCCTATTAAAGCTGATGAAGGAAGGGAAATAGATGTCTCCAATTAACCCTACTTTGCATACTGAGTTTAAACAGCGGTCTGTTAGGTTACGGATGCTATCAATGTGGGGGGGGGGGGCCTTTGTACTGGTTATTTGTATATTCGCCAATACTGATTTCTCTCTTTTTATTTTGATAGAATATTTCTGGCGGGGAACAAGGATTAGGATGTTAGGACTGATACTTTTTGATAGATATGTGAGAGTATGGGATTTAGGTTTTTTGTTGATTGCGCTCGCTAAGATTTTTCTTTCAATCTTATGCCTACGTATTCCTGTTTACCGAAACAGGGAAATCAGAGCGTTCGTAGTTCCTCCTATTCTATGGGAGGAAATGAGTGTTTTGGTGTCTTGTTCAAAGCCAAGACGTGAAGTGAAAAGTGGTTTGTATCTTGATCAAAGCCCAAGATATGAAGCTGAAAGGTCTATTTGTGTCTTGTTCAAAGTCCAAGATGTGAAGCTGAAAGGGTTTGACTTTAGAGAGAATTTGTCATCTCTAAAGAGGGGGTTGTATGTCACAACTGTTTATAAAGGAGGATTACTTTAACCGGGATTTGTGAATCCGGCAATGCCATAATTTCCTTTATAAGGGATTTTAACCTGAAGGAGAAGACTTTAACTCAGTGTAGAGCAATGTTATCTTTCCTTAGGAATTTCTCATGCTAAAAGAGAGACAGTGGCATGGATGTAGATGATCCAGAGGCTTGCCACTTACAGCAATTAGATGAAAGGGGAGGAGTTGTTGAAGTTTGTGTACTGTGAACGAGGCACAACTTTGATGCTAAAAGGTTGATTGGATCAACCAGTGGTTTTCTTATACAAAGCCTAAGAGAAGGCTTATATGTGTCTCGTACAAAGCTCGAGAGAGAAGCTAAAAGGTTTTTGACCCAACGATGGAGTCTTTTGGTATCTCGTATAAAGCCTGAGATGAAGGTTATTTGACTCAACAAGAGAGTTTTTTGTATCAAGTACGAAGCCCGAGATAGAGGTGAAAATTGGTTTGGCTCAATAAGAACCTTTTTGTATCTCGTATAAAGCCCGAGATGGAGGCGAAAGGGGTGATTGACTCAACGAGGGAGTCTCTTATGTGTCTCGTATAAAGCCTGAGAGAGATGCTAAATGTTTTTCCAGTTAAGTGACAGGTCCAGTATACTGATTTTGAAAGAGAAAATCAGTTCTTATATGAGCAACACTGTACTCAAAGATTTGTTTCAAGGATTCGGGTTATTCCTGTTCTTTAAGGAAGTGGGAAATCCGAAGGGTATTGAGACTGTCCGAGTCTATGGGTTTCCTTCCTATTTAACGAAGGGTGCTTGAGAATGTCTTTGAGACTCAAGGAAATTAGACTGTCCGCGTCTAGAGTTTCATCTTTTGTACTATGTTTTCAGAAACAGTAGTAGACTCTTTGAAAGGACTGTTCTATGAAGATGACTAAGTCATGTTCCTATACCTCTAGGAGGCCGTCGAGATAATTTGTACGAAGCCCAAGAGGAGGCTAGAGACTTTTAAGAAGCCGACGGGTCCTTGTACTAAGCCCAAGAGGAGGATATCATTCCTGGAGGAAGAGATCATTATACGAAGCCTAAGAGGAGGCTGTGAATACTTCTAAGAAGCTGACGGGTCCTTGTACTAAGCCCAAGAGGAGTCGGGGTTGCTTTTAGGAAGCCTGTGGGTCCTTGTACGATGCCCAAGAGGAGGCTGATGCTTTTAAGAAGCCCGTGGGTCCCCAAACCCCGAGAAATTCAAGGCAAGCTAGTCACAAGGAATAGATCAAGTCAGGAAAGTTCGAGAATTTGGAAGAAACTCAAAGATGTCATTCACGGAGAATACATTCATCTCTGGGAGTAGAGTTTCTTGACAATTCCTAATGAGGACAGCCGAAGAGAAGACTGTATCTGGTGATCCTATTGGGGATCTAGTTGTCTATTTCTATGAGTAAACGAAACGGCGTCACCTAGTTCTAGACGTAGTTGCCGGGGAAACTCGAAATATCTATACTATTATTACACAGTTGATATGAGTTTATGAAAGAAGACTTACAGTGAAACAACCCTACAATACAGTTATATGTATATGAAAGCGGTAAATGAAAGCAATAACCACTTACTCGGTTGTAGAGCTTCCATGTTGTTTGGTTAGTTGTTCAACAAAGAAAGATTGAAAACAACAGTATATTCAAAATCAAAGGAGAAAGTGCTTTGAAAAAGAAATATTTGGGGCTTACAGCTCAAGGAGAGGCCCAAAAGTTTTAAAGAAAAAGAGTGGGGTTTATAACACGAGGGTAGGCCCAGTTGATTTTTTCGTTAAAAATGGCGATTGCGCCGAGGTTTTCTTTTAACGCAGAGGGACTTATACAATAAGTGAGGCCCAAAATTGTTTTGGTTAAAAGGGGGTTGGGTCTTACACTCTATTAGAGGCCCAAAAGTTTTGAATGGGGCTTATAGCTCAAGGAGAGGCCCAAGGTTTATTTTTTCAACGGATGATGATCGCGTCGAACGTTTTGAAATACAACGGGACTTATACAATAAGTGAGGCCTAAAATAGGTTGTATTTATAAAGGGTTGGGTCTTACACTCTATTAGAGGCCCAGATGGTTTATTTTTAAACTGGCGACGATCGTGCCGAATTTAAAAATGTACAGAGGGACTTATACAATAAGTGAGGCCCAAAATAGTTCTGTACAAGTGGGTTGGGTCTTACACTCTAATAGAGGCCCAAGAGTGTTTGAAAAAAATTTGATGAGGGTTGAATTGATTCAAAACCCTAATTTGTTTTCAAAATGAACTTTTAATTGAATAAAAATTCATTTAAAAGGATCAATGTTTGTTAAATATGTGAAAACAAATTATGATCTTGGATCAATGTTCCAAAAAATCAGGTTTCTTCCTACAAAATGATTGAAATCAAATTAGGGTTAGAAAACAAAGGGAGAAAAAATATTTTAAATGATAAAAACACATAAAACATTAATTCTTTGTAAAAATATAAAATATATGAAATAAATATTTTTTTTGGGATTTTTTGGTAAAATCAAATATTTAAACATTTTTGTGAATTATTGCAAAAAGAACCAATCAAAAATGATAAAAATTGAAGGAGTTATTAATTTTTCAAATCATTAAAAATAATAATATGAAAAATAACAAAATAAACAAGTGATAAAAAGAAGTCTGGGGCGAGGGGGATTCGAACCCCAGACCTCTCGCTTGCCAATACACACAAAACCAGCTGATGAACCGCTGGGGCGCAATGCCAATTCAAATATAACATGGCAAGGGAAAAATATATAGAGAACTTGTTGGATTTTCTGAAAATGGCGCCATGACCATCTTCCTCCTCAAGCTCTGATGCGTGAAGCCCTCTATCTCACTCATCTCTCAACCATTTGACATCATTCAAACACCAAACTCATGCGTTTTTTCACAAGGAAGAAGATGGAAATACCCAATTTCATTCATTTTCAGTGTATAGCAAATTATATCATTGTGGCCGAATGAACCCTAATTTTGCAAAAGCAATCGAGTAGGCATGATTATGAGTGCTATGATCAAATTTTTTGAGGGAAAATAATCAACATATGATGGCAAGCAATTGGCAAAAATATCATGCGAGGAAATATGCATGGATCATGGAGTTTGAGTTTTGAGGCTTACCTTGATGCAAGCTGAAATAGAACTCTGCACAAACTTTATTCCAGTTATGAATTAATTATCCCTACAGCTTCAATGTATGTTATGGAGTGTGTTGCAAGCTTTGGAACACTTTGAAACTCTTTGGATCAAGCTGGAGACCTCCACCTGCATAATTGGGGCATAATGGTTTGATTGAAGGGTGATTTTGAGCCTGAGGTGTTACAGTCAGTGTTTAAGTGTTTGGACACCTCAAATACATCATATGTGATGTGTTTGAGCAATTGGAATTGATTGCTTGAGGCTGCAACTCAAAACCCGATAGTGGTTACACAAAAACCAAGAAACTCGAGGTTTAAGGAAGAATGAGAGAAAGCAGTGTTGTAACTGGCTTTGGTGTGAGTTGAATGATCCATTGGAACCTCTATTTATAGGTGATCAACTTTTGTCTTGGAGTAATAGTGAATGGCTGCTGGATCAGATCACATTTGCATGGATTGGCTTGGAGGATTTCTTCTCAAGCAAGGCAAACTAGCCATTCCCAAGAGCAGGGCTATGCCTTGACCAAAATCACATTCTTCAGATGTTTTTATTGTTGTTTAATCAGAGAACTTGACTGAGTATAGTGGCTTTGTTGAAAATGCACTATTCCACATTAATGCCCCTTTGAATTCAAGGCAAAATGTGCCAAAGTGGATGAATTTCAAGTTGGAAGATTCCTTGGCTTTTTGACTCAACCCTATCAGTTGGATCAGTTGGTTCATGGTCAGATTGAAGGCATGTGGCATAGTGATCACTCTTTTTGACTCAAAAATTATGGATGGCACAAAACTCCCAAACTGATTTTTCATGGCAGCCTTGACATGGCATGTTGTGGCAGCCATAATTCTTGGCACAAGTGGATTGGTTTCATGCTATTGAGTTGCTTGGATTCTTGGCAACATTTGCAACAACATTGATGTTTATCTTTGGAACTGATCCAGCTTGCATCTATGTGAAAAAATCCCACAAGTTTTGGTGTTTCAACACAAAATCTGCCTTTCCCAGAATTTTTCTAAATGTTGGAAAATGATGGATTTTCATGTTTTAGTGATTTTGCTCCAACCATAACTCAAAATCCATAATGAATTGGAATGACTTGTAGTTGACACTTTTGTAGAGGGCCATGAGATCTACAATTCAAGCCTTGGATGGGAAAAAATGACTTTGTGGTTTAGGAGTTATGACCCTCCAAAGTTGGTACCTTAGTCACTTTATTTTTTAACTTAGAAAATTTTCTAAGTTTTTATGGTTACCCCTTTTACAAGTTATCCAACTTTTCTTGATTTTTCTTGATGAATGATGATTCAAATCATACATTAACATCATTTTAGGGTTAAAAATCCATTTTTGTGAACAATCTCAAAAAGTTAAAGTTGACTTTTGTGCACAATTGACTTTTTATCAGATGAATTCCAAACTGTGCAATTCTTCAGGAAATTATGTCCTTGACCTAAATTAAACTTGATGGACATGTTCCATGGGTGTCATAGGGTATATTGATGCATGTCATAGGGCTTGGGAGCATGTCCTGGTCAAAAGTCAAAGTTACAGTTGACTTTCCTCGCGAAACCCTAATTGTGGTGCAGATGAAATTGAGACTTGTTGCTCAAGCTTCTTGGATCAATCCATTGTTGCAAATGGATAAATGTAGTGTATTAGAGACCCTCCAATCCTCCTTTGAGGTCTTGGCTCATGATTTGCCCTAAAAGTCAACTTAGGGGTGAATTAGGTCAAAAAACCCTAATTCCTGATTTTTGATGTATGTATCCCCTGAGGCAAAATTGACTTGATGGTTGGGTCCATGAGGTTCCATGGAGTATATTAGGTTGTGTTTTGGATCATTAGCTCATGCCCAGAGGAAAATTTCCTTTTGGAGGCCCTGATAGACCAAAACCCTAATTTGGTGATACTGACGATCTTGAGGCTTGATCCACCTAGAAGGAAGCATCCTTGTGCTTAATCCTTGAAGTGGGAGTCCTTCTTGATCCTTTGTGGATGTTTGAGAGGTTAGACAAGTTGAAGATCCAGTCATTCCTTGATTGATCCTTTGTCTAAAGCTCTGAGAAGGCTTAAAACCCTAATTTTGATTGTAGTGAATGCTCAACAACCCTTGAGGCATTTGATGAGGCATGATGGTTCATCCATATTGTGATGATGATTTGTACAATGATGGGAAATCTTAGTGGTCAAAATTTGGGGTATGACAGATGCCCCTATTTAATCTTCTTGGACCCGAAGGTGTGAATGACGAAGGTATTCGGGCATTCGGGGTGCAAGAGGATTAAATATCGGAATACCCAAAATTTTGATGGTGGTTATGAATGGTAGAGCATGCATTCATCTTTTTTTACTAAGCAATGATGCTTAGAAGAGGTAAAACTTCCCCTCGATCCTGGTCTTCAGCCAAGGAACTGGTCTCAGTTTTCTTTTGAAATGAGCTTCCCCTCGATCCTGGTTTCCTACCAAAGAACTGGTCTTAGTTTCTAATTTAAACTTCCCATCGATCCTGGTTTCCTACAAAGGAACTGGTCTTAGTTTCTGATTTAAAATTCCCCTCGATCCTGGTTTCCTACCAAGGAACTGGTCTTAGTTTCTGATTTAAACTTCCCCTCGATCCTTGTTTTCTACCAAGGAACTGGTCTAAGTTTCTTTTGTCAATAAACTTTATTGACAAGGGACGCTATTCGTAGCGGTTTTCCTCAAACTTCTCACCGAATTTTCCTGGGGAGATGCCATTTGACGGAAACAATTTGATGTCAGATTCGCTGGGGAACCCATTTGTCTGAGTTGTAGAGTTGCACAAACTTCTCTGTTTGGAGACGCCATTTGTTTCTACTGGGGGAAAGCAGGTCTCTTGAGAGACTGCTGTCGCTTGGGATCTTACATCATACTTTTCTCGGGATCTTCCCGGAGAAATGCCATATGATGGGGTCCAATTTTGAGGTACCGATGACCTTTTCATCAGCGGTCTTTTCGAAGCGAAACTGGCATGCTGCCGAATCTCTGATTACGAGGCTTTCTCTGTGGATTCTCCTTAATTCGGGAAAGCAAGGACATCATCCTCATTGGCGAAGAGTGATGCTGACTGAAAGTTCCTCTGGTTTTTCAGAGGTTCAAGTTATCAAAGTGGTCAAGGACTAACTTTATTCCAGATATAAACTGGAGGTGAGATTGTTCAGATGATTCACTTCCTGAGAGGAAAGACTGACAACTCGATCGAGAGAAATGTTATCACTAGGGGACGGGACCGACTAGAGTAACAGTGATGCAATATGAAATGTGAATGCAAATTGAATGTATGTTGTATGTATGTTTATGCTGACAAAACTGGCGCGACATACAAACTGACGAGTGAACACGACTGGATACTCGGCCATCGCGGGGTGAAGAAGTACTGTTGGTTCAGAATATCAATTTCACCTTGCTTAGGAGAGATAGTCCCTGTTGGGAGCTATGTTGGTCGGGCTTAGGAGATAAGAACTCGGTCGAGGGTATCAGATGGGAAAGCCGCATCTCATACAGTTGATCCTTAGTTCAGGCATACTAGCCTAGAAGGAGTACTTTGATTCTGCACTTTGAAGTTCAAACGCCTTTGGAGACGCAATCGACGTTCTTCCGATGCTCAACAGTCAAAAGCAATCACCATCTTAAATTTAAAAGCAGAAAAAGTTTTAACAAGTAAATTCATTTTTGTTTCATTTCAAGAATCGTTAATCATATTAAAATGTCGTTCTGTAAAGCTAAAACAAATAAGAATTACAAACAAAAGCACAAGGGCTCAAATTTTATTGATAAGATGGAGATAAGCTAAACGTGTGATTCCAAAGAGTATATACAAAGTTTGAAAATGGTAATTTACAGGGAAAAGGGCTACGTTGAAACATAACGACCACTATCCTTCTACCAACTTTGAATTCGGGACATCCTGAGCTTCTGTCGAAGATGACCTTGACTGGAGTTTTCCTCTGATGGATGATGTAACTGCTGCTGAGGGATTTGTCCCTTTGTTGAACGTAGTTACTTGCCATTATCCCTAATTTTTTCCTGGATTGTACTATGAGATTTCCAATCCATCAGGATGATTTTTTTTCCATGTCTCTAACTTTTGCCTGGACCGCCCTTTCAGGTTTTCAATCCATCGAGACATTTTTTTTTTAGTTTAGGCGAAGTATTTCTTGACTACATCAACATTCGTGGGGTAGGCAAATTCCTCTCCGTCCATGGTTGCAAGTCTCAAGGCGCCGCCTGAGAAAGCTTTCGTGACCACATAGGGGCCATCATAATTTGGGGTCCATTTGCCCCGAGAGTCAGTGAGAAACGATTGTATCTTCTTGAGCACGAGGTCTCCTTTTCTGAAGACACGAGGTCAGACCTTTTTGTCGAACGCCCTCTTCATTCTCTATTGATACAGCTGACCATGGCATAGCGCCGTGACTCGCTTCTCTTCAATCAGATTCAATTCGTCGTGTCGGCTTTGACACCATTTAGCTTTGGTGAGCTTAGCCTCCATCAATACCCAGATTGATGGGATCTCTACTTCTATGGGGAGCACTGCTTCCATGCCATACACTAGAGAGAAAGGGGTAGCCCCTGTTGAAGTACGGACAGATGTTCGATAACCGTGAAGAGCAAAGGGTAGCATCTCGTGCCAGTCTTTTTAGTTTACATCCATCTTTTGAACGATCTTCTTGATGTTCTTGTTAGCTGCTTCTACCGCTCCGTTCATCTTAGGTCGGTAGGGAGATGAGTTATGGTGTTCAATCTTGAACTCTGCACACAACTCTTTCATCATCTTATTGTTCAAGTTAGATCCATTATCTGTAATGATCTAGCTCAGAACACCATAACAGTAGATGATATTGTTTTTGATAAATTGGACCACCACTTGTCGGGTTACATTGGTGAATGACGCTGCTTCGACCCACTTGGTGAAATAGTCTATGGCTACCAGGATGAACCGATGTCCGTTTGAAGCCTTAGGTTCGATCATGCCAATCATGTCAATTCCCCATATGGAAAATGGCCATGGGGAAGAGAGAACTTTGAGATGTGATGGCGGTACATGAATTTTGTCAGAGTATATCTGACACTTGTGACACCTCCTCATGTACTTGTAGCAGTCGGATTCCATGGTCAACCAATAGAACCCTGCTCTCAGAATTTTTCTCGCCATTGTGTGTCAGTTGGCATGAGTGCCAAAGGATCCTTCATGAATTTCTTTCATAAGCATGTCTGCTTCTGGTCTGTCTACGCATCGGAGCAAGACCATGTCAAAATTTCTCTTATAGAGAGTGTCACCGCTCAGGAAGAAGTTTCCAGCCAATCTTCTGAGGGTTTTCCTGTCTTTTCTGAGTGCCCCAGATGGGTACTCTTGTTTCTGAAGGAAGCATCTGATATCGTGATACCAAGGTCTGTCGTCTAGGACTGCTTCAATCGTGAAGATGTAAGCGGGTCGTTCAAGGCGCATTATGTCAATCTTAGGTAGGTCGTTCCATTGACCTACACTAATCATGGAAGAGATAGTGGCTAATGCATCAGCCATGTGATTCTCATCACGAGGGATGTGATGAAACTCGACTCTGTTAAAGAAAGGTAACAACCTTCTTGCATAATCTTTGTAAGGAATCAATCCTGATTGGTATGTGTTCCAATCTCCTTTTATCTGATTGATAACTAAAGCTGAGTCGCCATATACGTCCAAGTTTTTGATCCTTAAATCAATCGCTTCTTCGAGACCCATAATACAAGCTTCGTATTCGGCCTCATTATTCGTACATTTGAACATAAGTCGAGCGGTGAAAGGAATGTGGGTACCCTGAGGGGTAACAATGATTGCCCCAATTCCGTTTCCATAATGATTGACTACTCCGTCAAAGATAAGTCCCCATTGGGAACCTGGTTCTGGCCCTTCACTGGGTAGCGGTTCATCGCAGTCTTTCATTTTTAGATACATGACATCTTCGTCTGGGAAGTCAAACTCGGTTGATTCTTGATCGTCAATCGGTTGATAAGCCAAATGATCGGCTAAAATACTTCCCTTGACGGCTTTCTGAGCGTGGTACTCTATGTCATATTCTGATAACAGCATCTGCCAACGGGCAATTCTTCCCGTAAGAGCAGGTTTTTCGAAAACGTACTTGATTGGATCCATTTCGGAGACCAACCAAGTAGTATGACGGATCATGTACTGGCGAAGATGTTTGGTTGCCCAAGCCAAAGCGCAACAAGTTTTCTCGAGCATCATGTACCGAGTTTCACAGTCGGTGAATTTCTTGCTCAAATAGTAAATGGAAGACTCTTTCCTTTTAGTTTCGTCTTGTTGGCCAAGTACACATCCAATCGAGTCCTCTAGGACTGTGAGGTAAATGATCAGTGGTCTTCCTTCCACTGGAGGTGATAAAATCGGAGGATTCAACAGGTATTCCTTAATACTGTCGAAGGCGGTTTGGCAATCTTCTGACCAAACGCAATCCTGGTTTTTTTAGTAACTTGAAAATCGACGCACAGGTCGCGATCATAAGGAATATGAATCTGGAGATGTAGTTCAAATGTCCCAGGAATCCTCTGACTTGTTTTTCAGTTTTCGGAGAAGGCATTTCTTGAATGGCCTTGACCTTGTCAGGATCAATTTCAATTCCTTTCTGGCTGACGATGAACCCTAGTAGTTTCCCTGAACGGACACCGAAGGTGCACTTGTTAGGATTCAAGCGGAGCTTGAATTTTCTTAGACGTTCGAACAATTTTGACAGATGTTCAATGTGCTCACTCTCTATTTTTGATTTTGCAATCATATCATCGACATATACCTCGATTTCTTTGTGTATCATGTCATGAAACAAAGTAGTCATGGCCCTTTGATAGGTTGCCCCGACGTTCTTCAAGCCGAACGGCATCACCTTGTAACAAAAGGTACCCCATGGGGTAATGAACGAAGTTTTATCCATGTCTTTCGGCGCCATTTTAATCTGGTTATAGCCCGAGAATCCATCCATGAAGGAGAAAACTTTGAACTTTACTGTACTGTCAACCAGCATATCAATGTATGGTAAAGGAAAGTCGTCCTTTGGACTTACCTTATTCAGATCCCTGTAATCAACACACATTCTGACCTTTCCATCCTTTTTGGGAACGGGTATGATGTTGGCTAACCATTGAGGATATTCAGATGTAGCAAGGAAACCCGCGTCAATCTATTTTTGTACCTCCTCTTTGATTTTGATGGCCATGTCCGGGTGAGTGCGTCTCAACCTTTGCTTTACTGACGAACATTCCAATCTTAATGGTAAATGATGTTCCACGATGCTGGTATCCAACCCTGGCATATCCTGATAGGACCAAGCGAATACAGCGGGAAATTCTCTGAGAAGCTTTATCAAACTCTCTTTGGCAGTTGGACTGAGTAGTGCCCCAATCCTGATTTCTTTTCTCTCTCTTTCTGAATCCAAGTTTACTGTTTCCAACGGTTCTTTGTGAGGTTCAATGGACCTTTCCTCTTGTCTGAGTAATCGAGAGATCTCTTCTGGAATTTTGCCGTCATTTTCTTCTTCAGCCTCGAATACCGGGAACTCAAAGTTGGGAGAAGGCATCGGATCGTATGTTTCAACGGGGTTTAAAACAAGTAATCTGCATGACGTGATGATTCGTGTTTAGAAGAGATAGAGAGAATGCAAAAGTGTGCGCAGTGTATTTATTTTATTACTGCTTATTTTTATTATTGAATTGTTTTTTAGGATTACCATTTTCTGAAAAAAACGAAAAGAGAAAACAACAATTAATGCGGAAATTACATAACAACGTTATTTTATTAATGAACAAGTCGATTCTTGAAACTACAGCCCTATAAAACAAAACTCTGTCGCTTCGGGCAAACCGAAGAGGGAAAATTACAGAAAGCGAGCCCTATCAAAACATCTGTTTCACCTGGGCAGGGTGAAAGGTTAAAGATGGCAATTACTTTAACTGATGAACGATCTTCAGAACATCAACAGCGACCCACTGGCGGCGAACTCCTCGGTGAATCACAAAGTCTGGCACCTTCCTTGATTTGTCTTTAGAAATGACGCTGATTTCTGGTGGAGCAGGATCATTGGAATCTGTCTCCTAGGCAGAGTTGTCGTAGGAGGATTCCTCTGTTGAATTTTGCATAGCATTTGTGCTCTCAGCTGTATCTCCCCATCTAGTTGGTTGGATATCTTCGAGCCTGATACGAGAGCTTTCGGGAGCGGTGTACTTGACCATATAGTCAAACTTTCCACTTGGTTGTCCCAGGGTGTCCCAGACTTCTTTGGAACTGGAGGAGTCATCTCTCTCGATGACGTTGACCTCAGGAAAAGCATAGTTGATGAATTCAAGTCCTGCAAACGTTGCGAATTGATCTTCATGTTGAGTAGTTTCTGAATGACCTGAGTGTTGATCCCATGACATGGTGGGGACACAGGTATTCTGTTCAATGATGCTCAGCTGATTTTCATTGCTCGGCTGACTTTCTGGCCCCAAGTCTCCTGGGTAAGGCTGCCACATTGGCAGGCCATCCATCGGGCCATAGTAATTGTGGTCAAATTTGTCTTTCATCAGAGTGTCTTCCTCTAATGAATTTGGCGGAGCACGGCATCCTTCCGGATCACAATCCCCGTATATCATTTCGATGTCTGACCTGGGTATAAATCTCGGACTCTCTGTAGGAAAGCAAAATGGAGTTTGCGTTTCGTCCTGAGACATATAACCGTCCTTGTTAAGATAGGACTTCCACTCTTCCTCTGTGTCAGAGGGATCTTCCTCATTGATAGCATGGACTGCTTGAGGGACTGGGTGAAGAAAACCTCCACTGTGGAAGAAGTTCTGAATGGGATGAAGACTTCCATCGCTGGCAGCTGTCTGGGTACAGGTTGCAGAAAAACCAAGACCCTTCTTTGTTTTATTATCAATAGGAATGACAAGCTATCCCCATCCAGTTGTATCGGTACTCTCGACCACTTTGGTAGCATCTTTGTATGAGGAAATCGAGGTTCCTCCTTTGAATTGATTATTCTTGCTTACCGACAGTGCTTGGAACTGCGTTCCAATAACCTCCTCGGGTTCTACACAAGTAGATGATGATAAGTTACTCACGAGCAAGGCCTGTTCTCCACAGACTGTGACAAGTTGATCATTCTGAAGGAACTTTAGCTTTTGGTGGAGGGTCGAAGTGACCGCTCCAGCCTGATGTATCCAAGGTCTTCCTAATAAACAACTGTATGTTGCCCGGATGTCCATGACCTGGAAAGTGACTTGGAAAGTGTGAGGACCAATAGTTATGGGAAAATCAACTTCACCGATAACTATTTTTCTGGATCCATTGAATGCTTTGACGATGACCTCGCTGATTCTCATCAGGTCCTTTGAAGGATAATTGAGTCAAAGTGGAGTTCGGCATAACATTCAGGGCTGACCCTGTGTCTACCAGTACGCTGGCTAAAGCATCGTCCTGACAGTTGATTGTGATATTGAGCGCCATGTTATGACGGCGACCCTCTTCAGGTAAATCCTCATCACTAAATCCCAAATTATTGCAAGAAGTGATGTTAGAGATAATACTATCGAATTGTCTGATTGTTACATCTTGTTCCACAAAGGTCTGCTCCAAAACTTTCTGTAGGGCCTCCCTGTGCGCTTCTGAACTGAGTAACAGTGATAATACCGAGATCTTTGAAGGAGTCTGTAACACCTGATCAACAATGTTATATTCACTCCTTTGGATGAGCTTCAGCATCTCATCATTATTTTTCGAAAGGTCGGGATTACTGGATTGACCGACTGATGGATCGGGAGCTTCTGTCTAAAGTTCCTTTTCCTTGTTAGGTTCTCCAACTCCTCGGTTGAAGATTCGACCTCTCCATGTTACACGACTGATGTCTGCAATATTCACGATGGAGGGTAATGGAATTTACTTTCCATTTTCAATTATCGTTGCACCGTATTTGTAAGGGATAGCCTTAGTTGATTCATACGGTAGTGGTCCCGGTAGATAGATGACTATGGGAACTTTTTGATTTTTCTGACCATCATAAGTAATCTCGTTCCGTTCCCAGTTGGGAATTTTAGATTCGTCAAGTAGAGGGATAATGGCAAAAACATCCCTGGTCCTGTGATGACCAGAGATTGTGACAACAACCTCGACTTGATTGGCAAGGTAGTTCGGCGTCCAGTTGATGGGTCCAGAACCCGGATATGGGTGAATCTCTCCACGATCTACCTGACCCTGGAGAGCTGCCCGCACAAGGTAACACCCTTGGTTACTTTCCGAACAGACGCTACAACGGTCATAATTGTGTGGTGGCACCTGGCCACACCCACTTTGAATACAATGTAACCTCACTAGGTTAGCTTCCACAGATCGGACATCCTGACTTTGGCGCCGAGTGGGATTCCTGTTATTGATACTAATTTGTTGAGTATCTTCATCCATATAGATTGACATCCACCAATGATTTAACAAGTGCTAAAGTGCCTCCTGGACAAGGGTACAACCTCGATCGTTTTCGCAACCCGCTTTACAACTTTGATAGTCATGTGATATTAAGAACCCGAGTCGAACCTACTCAGCATGTAACTCTACCAGGTTGGTATTCATCACGCGAATATCGAAGATCTGAACCATGTTGATCTGATAAGGGTTCCTATCATGGTAGTCTTGGATCCATCCAAGATCCATCTGACGCTGGAGGGCCTCTTGTATGAAAGAGCATCCCTGTTTGTTTACCGAGCAAGTCAGACAGGAACTGTATTTGTGTCGCGGCAGATTATGATACTGGCTTTCCCTTGAGTGCATCGCCACCAAGTTGGCATTCATCGCACGGATGTCGTGGTTTTGAATGACGTTGGAATTCGTGTAAAGCATGTTAACTCCACGAACTCGGTGTTCTTGGATCCATCCGAGATCCATTTGTTCCTGTAGAGTTGATTGCACCACAGAACATCCCTGGTTGTCTTTAGAGCAGATATCACACTGATGATAGTTATGAGGTGGCACATGGCCATATCCACTCTGTCTACAATGCATCTTGACCAGATTGGTTTTCAACAAGAGTACATCGTGAATTTGATAGACATCGTTAGTCTCTCCTTCTATCAAGTTGACTGCAACCTTGTCATGTTGAGGCAGCGGGTTCGTGAGAACATTAGGATTTGTATCCTTGAAGGATAAGACCCTGCTCCTAACAAGTTTTTGCACGTCGGACTTGAAATTGAGACAATTCTCTATGTTATGCCCTGATCCTCCTTGATGATAAGGGCATGCCTGATCCACCTTAAACCAAAAAGGTGGATTTTTCGGTACTGTAAGAGGAGACTTAGTCTGGATGTGCCCCTTAGCCAGTAGTAACGGAAACAGCTCTGCGTACGATACGGGTATAGGATCAAATCCTGGTGGCCGTGTTGTACGGTTGTTGTTGTACTGAGGACGAGCCTGCTGAAGAGGTTGTTGTGTCCTTTGCTGATCAGGTTGGCTCTGCGCAACCTGAGGTTGATACGTAGGAATAGGCGCAGGGCTGATAGCAGGAATTACAGCTGCTACCGGCTGATAACGTCGCCTTTGCTTTCCGAGAGAGATATTCCTAATATCTTGCTCTTTTTTCTTATGGAGAGCACTACCATATTTTTTAGTACCGCTCGTCGATCCAGTGTCTTTTACCAAACGTCCTTCTCGGACGACTTCCTCAAGACGTACGCCCATGCCCACCATTTCGGTGAAATCACTGGGTGCACTGGCAACCATTCAGTCATAGTAAAATGAGCTTAAGGTCTTTAAGAAGATCTTTGTCATCTCTTTTTCCTCAAGAGGCGGACAAATTTGAGCGGCAATTTCACGCCACCTTTGAGCATACTCCTTAAAGGTTTCCTTATCCTTTTGCGACATCGATCTGAGTTGATCTCTGTCGGGTGCCATGTCCAAATTGTATTTGTATTGTTGGATGAAGGCAGTACCAAGATCTCTGAAAGTACTGATCGTGGCACGGTTTAAACCCATGTACCATTTGAGTGCGGCACCGGTTAACCTATCCTGAAAGTAGTGAATCAGCAGGTCCTGATTCTCAGTCTGAGCTGACATCCGCCGAGCGTACATCACCAGATGACTCTGAGGGCAAGAGTTACCCTTGTATTTTTCAAAGTCGGACACTTGGAACTTGTGCGGGACTTTCACATTAGGGACCAAGCAGAGGTCTGCAGCGTCCTTTCCAAATAAATCCTGACCGCGAATGGCTTGCAGCTCCTTCTACATTTCCAGGAAGTGCTCCTGGAATTCATCCATTCTGTCAAACAAAGTTTCCTTTTTACCAGTAGGTATTGGTGGAATCGGTCCTTCCGGGACAGTGTGCACCATAGGGGGTGGTATCGTGACTACGACAGTGAGTCTTGGCGTTTCCCAAAGTTTGTAACCTTCAGAAGTCTTCAATATGCCTATGGCATCTTCGCTTTCCCGAAGTTTGTAACCTTCAGGCCCAGTGGATTCTGTTGTGATTCCCTGATCTTCAGTGATCGGCGGAACATATCCTTCTGGGATATAGTTAACAGGCATGCCCTAAGGACGATCTTTCAACATTTGATACCTAGGATCATACTTCTCCATTATGGGCGCTGAGGTGATCTCTGAGATCACAGTCCTTTGTAGCTGAGCTTCTTCCATGGCTTGCATGTCGTTACGAAGCTTTCTCATATCCTCTCTCAGAGCGTCGATCTCTTCTTTCAACTCTCTGTTTTCTTTCTCAAGATCATCCATCTTTTTCTGACGATGGGCCCGAGTATTGTACGAATGAGACAGTTTGACTCTAGAACCGAGACACAAACGTGAGATTCGTAGGTAAGAAGAATACGCGATGATGAATGCAATGATTATATTAATTGTTTTTGGTTTAATCAAAATAAGCTTCGACAATTAGATTGCAAATACCAAACGGTGGGGAAACCCCTTTTTATTGAATTCAAAGGAATGCGGAAACGAAAATACAGTAGATTACAAAGTGCAAAAATAGAAACCTAAGCTAATGGGTCCCGAGAGAACTCAGGTGCTGATTCTGGTATCTTCCTTTTCTTTGACCGGGGCTCTTGGGCCATTGTCGGGTTGTCATTCCTTTGCCAGGTGAAAGGAGCGAGCAAATTCCTTTGGTCATCTTGATTCTCTACAGCATGTTGCTCCAAAATTTCAATCAGAGCATCTTTTTCTTTCAGTAATTGCTGTATTTTGATGCACTCTACGTCGTGGGTGCGATACTTGTTCTTTCAAGACCTTCTCTCCCTTTGAACTTTGTTGAGAGTAACCTGAAGCTTTTCAGTTTCTGTCATGAAGTACATGACAGATTCCCTCGGCGGAAGAATTCCATAACGAGGATAAGGCATCTTTAGCTTGAGAGCTCTAGCTTGTACCCAATGGAGATAAGGCTCCACCGAGACACAGTCTAGTTTTCCCATAGACTCTCATCCTTTCTTATGAACGTGTTTCCAAGCGTGCACTATTTCCATCTTTAGTGCTCTGTCACTTTCTCCTTCCTTGAAGAAAAGGCCTTCTAGATGAACACCCCGTGGGATGTGTCTCATCGGGTATCCAAATTGACGAAGAACCAATACCGGATGGTAGTTGATTCCACCCTTAGTTCTTATAAGGGGTACGTTGGGGAAGTTTCCACAATGGTCAATGATCCTAATTCCATCATAAATCCTATTACACCAGTCTATATCAGAGTTGGTAAGAGACATGATCTTCTGCGACCAACGTAAGTCACTCTTGCAATCCCAAAAAGCAGCAGACTTGGGCAAGTAGGAGATAAACCATTTGTAAAGCACAGGTACACAACATGTGATCTCCCCTCCGCTGTACAAATTCCCTAAGTGTGCAGAATGATACGCATCCGCGAGCAAAGTCGGCACAGGGTTTCCAATGAGAAAAACCTTAATGGAGTTGATATCGACGAAGTTATTGATGTTGGGAAACAAAAATAACCCGTAGGTGAGTAAGACAAAGATGCTTTCAAAAGTAGTCACGTTTCCTATACTGGCAAAATACAGGGCTTTCTTTGTCAGAAACTGGGCTGGCAAACCTTGGATGCCACCCTTAGAGGTCATGTGAGTCCTGACCTCAGACTCGTCCAAATGAATGGCTCTTGCAATGCCCCTACTTCTTTGGAATTTCTTCCAGTCCAAAAAATGGAGCTTGATCAGTGACATGTAGATCAATCAGATGAGAATACTCCTCCAGCGTTGGTCCTAGCTGGTAATCCGGGAATGTGAAACAGTGGTAAACCGGATCGTAGAATTGAACGAATGCGTCCATGATTCCCTCAATCACATGGACCCTTAACAGAGGTAGCAGACCTCCGTGTTTGGCTCTGAAAGCCTCAGGGTTAGTGATCATCCTTGCTAACATTCTCAAATCCTCTAGTTTTGGAACCTTGAATGTGTACGTATAAGTTCTTCTTCTACCAAAATCCATTAGCGCAATCCTTTTCTCTGATATTTGCAATCACAGTCTTAGTTTAATTTGAAAAACAGAGAGACTAGAAGAGAAGATTTTTTGAATGTTTTAATGTTTTTTAAATGAATGCATGAATGCAGCACACAAAAACATAGAAAAAACATGGGGTCAAAGGGTCGTTGTCATGAAGTCAAGGCTCTACCCATCCCCAAAGGTTTATACTAGGGTGATTTTTGTACCTGTACTCATTATCATCAGCTCCTCCCATAAAAGCAAAACAACAAACGGATCGCCAGCGAGTCGTAGAGCAATCTTAGAGTAAGTGCCATTCACCGAGAATAGATCACCAACCTCAAATGAGGGTAGTATCGCGTATCAACTATTCCCGATAGTTTCCGCACTACGAAAGGGTTTGGTTCCTCAGCTTCTCAGACTTAACAATCGGCCCATTGTCTAGGTGAGAAAATGGGTTGCATTGGTCAGCCTCCACTGAGGTTGATGGTCGACCTCGTCGCCGTCACTTATCTTAAGTGTATACTCAATCTTTCCACATGCGGCATCACACGCATTCCCATTAGCAGAAAAATAAACACGTATAGCAATTAGGAAAAGCAGTATATATATTTGTCCTAATCATCCTAGACCTTTAAAGCTATGAATCCTAAGTTCCTGACAGAAAATGGGTTCCCCGGCGGAAGCCCCAATCTGTGGTTTTCACATAAGTGAAGAAAAAAAAGGTTTAGAAGAAAAGCCCCACGGTGGGCGCCATTTTTCTGTAGCGAGCGATTTTGGACGCGGTTCTTAAGCACGGTCGCTCTCTGCGGTTGAGCTTACTACAGGTCGATTCATTTTTTATCCTATTAAAGCTGATGAAGGAAGGGAAATAGATGTCTCTAATTAACCCTGCTTTGCATACTGAGTTTAAACAGCGGTCTGTTAGGTTACAAATGCTATCAATATGGGGGGGGCCTTTGTACTGGTTATTTGTATTTTCGCCAATACTGATTTCTCTCTTTTTATTTTGACATAATATTTCTGGCGGGGAACAAGGATTAGGATGTTAGGACTGATGCTTTTTGATAGATATGTGAGAGTATGGGATTTAGGTTTTTTGTTGATTGCGCTCACTAAGATTTTTCTTTCAATCTTATGCCTACGTATTCCCGTTTACCGAAATAGGGAAATCAGAGCGTTCGTAGTTCCTCTTATTCTATGGGAGGAAATGGGTGTTTTGGTGTCTTGTTCAAAGCCCAAGACGTGAAGCGAAAGGTGGTTTGTATCTTGATCAAAGCCCAAGATATAAAGTTGAAAGGTCTATTTGTGTCTTGTTCAAAACCCAAGACGTGAAGCTGAAAGGGTTTGACTTTTGAGAGAATTTGTCATCTCTAAAGAAGGGGTTGTATGTCACAACTGTTTATAAAGGAGGATTACTTTAACCGGGATTTGTGAATCCGGCAATGCCATAATTTCCTTTATAAGGGATTTTAACCTGAAGGGGAAGACTTTAACTCAGTGTAGAGCAATGCTATCTTTCCTTAGAAATTTCTCATGCTAAAAGAGGGACAGTGGCATGGATGTAGATGATCCAGAGGCTTGCTGCTTACAGTAATTAGATGAAAGGGGAGGAGTTGTTGATGTTTGTGTACTGTGAACGAGGCACAACTTTGATGCTAAAAGGTTGATTGGATCAACCAGTGGTTTTCTTATACAAAGCCTAAGAGGAGGCTTATATGCGTCTCGTACAAAGCCCGAGAGAGAAGCTAAAAGGTTTTTGACCCAACGATGGAGTCTTTTGGTATCTCGTATAAAGCCCGAGATGAAGGCTATTTGACTCAACAAGAGAGTTTTTTGTATCTCGTACGAAGCCCGAGATGGAGGCGAAAATTAGTTTGGCTCAATAAGAACCTTTTTGTATCTCGTATAAAGCCCAAGATGGAGGCGAAAGGGGTGATTGACTCAACGAGGAAGTCTCTTATGTGTCTTGTATAAAGCCCGAGAGAGAGGTTAAATGTTTTTCCAGTTAAGTGACAGGTCCAATATACTGATTTTGAAAGAGAAAATTAGTTCTTATATGAGCAACACTGTACTCAAGGATTTGTTTCAAGGATCCGGGTTATTCCTGTTCTTTAAGGAAGTGGGAAATCCGAAGGGTATTGAGACTGTCCGAGTCTACGGGTTTCCTTCCTATTTAACGAAGGGTGCTTGAGAATGTCTCTGAGACTCAAGGAAATTAGACTGTCCGCATATAAAGTTTCATCTTTTGTACTATGTTTTAAGAAACAGTAGTAGACTCTTTGAAAGGTTTTTTCTACGAAGATGACTAAGTCCTGTTCCTATACCTCTAGGAGGCCGTCGGGACAATTTGTACGAAGCCCAAGAGGAGGCTAGAGACTTTTAAGAAGCCGACGGGTCCTTGTACTAAGCCCAAGAGGAGGCTATCATTCTCGGAGGAAGAGATCATTATACGAAGCCTAATAGGAAGCTGTGAATACTTCTAAGAAGCCGGCGGGTCCTTTTACTAAGCCTAAGAGGAGGCGGGGTTGCTTTTAGGAAGCCTGTGGGTCCTTTATGATGCCCAAGAGGAGGCCGATGCTTTTAAGAAGCCCGTGGGTCCCCAAACCCCGAGAAATTCAAGGCAAGCTATTCACAAGGAATAGATCAAGTCAGGAAAGTTTGAGAATTTGGAAGAAACTCAAAGATGTCATTCACGGAGAATACATTCATCTCTGGGAGTAGAGTTTCTTGACAATTCCTAATGAGGACAGCCGAAGAGAAGACTGTATCTGGTGATCCTATTGGGGATCTAGTTGTCTATTTCTATGAGTAAACGAAACGGCGTCACCTAGTTCTAGACGTAGTTGTCGGGGAAACTCGAAATATCTATACTATTATTACACAGTTGATATGAGTTTATGAAAGAAGACTTACAGTGAAACAACCCCAAAATACAGTTATATGTATATGAAAGCGGTAAATGAAAGCAATAACCACTTACTTGGTTGTAGAGCTTCCATGCTGTTTGGTTAGTTGTTCAACAAAGAAAGATTGAAAACAACAGTATATTCAAAATCAAAGGAGAAAGTGCTTTGAAAAAGAAAGATTTGGGGCTTACAGCTCAAGGAGAGGCCCAAAAGTTTTAAAGAAAAAGAGTGGGGCTTATAACACGAGGGTAGGCCCTGTTGATTTTTTCGTTCAAAATGGCGATCGCGCCGAGGTTTTCTTTTAACGCAGAGGGACTTATACAATAAGTGAGGCCCAAAATTATTTTGGTTAAAAGGGGGTTGGGTTTTACACTCTATTAGAGGCCCAAAAGTTTTGAATGGGGCTTATAGCTCAAGGAGAGGCCCATGGTTTATTTTTTCAACGGAAGATGATCGCGTCGAACATTTTGAAATACAACGGGACTTATACAATAAGTGAGGCCCAAAATAGGTTGTATTTACAAAGGGTTGGGTCTTACACTCTATTAGAGGCCCAGATGGTTTATTTTTAAACTGGCGACGATCGTGCCGAATTAAAAAATGTACAAAGGGACTTATACAATAAGTGAGTCCCAAAATAGTTTTGTACAAGTGGGTTGGGTCTTACACTCTAATAGAGGCCCAAGAGTGTTTGAAAAAAATTTGATGAGGGTTGAATTGATTCAAAACCCTAATTTGTTTTCAAAATGTACTTTTAATTGAATAAAAATTCAATTAAAAGGATCAATGTTTGTTAAATATGTGAAAACAAATTATGATCTTGGATCAATGTTCCAAAAAATCAGGTTTCTTCCTACAAAATGATTGAAATCAAATTAGGGTTAGAAAACAAAGGGAGAAAAAATATTTTAAATGCTAAAAACACATAAAACATTAATTCTTTGTAAAAATATCAAATATATGAAATAAATAATATTTTTGTGATTTTTTGGTAAAATCAAATATTTAAACATTTTTGTGAATTATTGCAAAAAGAACCAATAAAAAATGATAAAAATTGAAGGAGTTATTAATTTTTCAAATCATTAAAAATAATAATATGAAAAATAACAAAATAAACAAGTGATAAAAAGAAGTCTGGGGCGAGGGGGATTCGAACCCCAGACCTCTCGCTTGCCAATACACACAAAACCAGCTGATGAACTGCTGGGGCGCAATGCCAATTCAAATATAACATGGCAAGGGAAAAATATATAGAGAACTTATTGGATTTTCTGAAAATGGCGTCATGGCCATCTTCCTCCTCAAGCTCTGATGCGTGAAGCCCTCTATCTCACTCATCTCTCAACCATTTGACATGATTCAAACACCAAACTCATGCGTTTTTTCACAAGGAAGAAGATGGCAATACCCAATTTCATTCATTTTTAGTGTATAGCAAATTATATCATTGTGGCCGTATGAACCCTAATTTTGCAAAAGAAATCGAGTAGGCATGATTATGAGTGCTATGATCAAATTTTTTGAGGGAAAACAATCAACATATGATGGCAAGCAATTGGCAAAAATATCATGCGAGGAAATATGCATGGATCATGGAGTTTGAGTTTTGAGGCTTACCTTGATGCAAGCTGAAATGGAACTCTGCACAAACTTTATTCCAGTTGTGAATTAATGATCGCTACAGCTTCAATGGATGTTATGGAGTGTGTTGCAAGCTTTGGAACACTTTGAAACTATTTGGATCAAGCTGAAGACCTCCACCTGCATAATTGAGGCATAATGGCTTGGTTGAAGGGTGATTTTGAGCCTGAGGTGTTACCGTCAGTGTTTAAGTGTTTAGACACCTCAAATACATTATATGTGATGTGTTTGAGCAATTGGAATTGATTGCTTGAGGCTGCAACTCAAAACCCGATAGTGGTTACTCAAAAACCAAGAAACTCGAGGTTTAAGGAAGAATGAGAGAAAGCAGTGCTGTAACTGGCTTTGGTGTGAGTTGAATGATCCATTGGAACCTCTATTTATAGGTGATCAACTTTTGTCTTGGAGGAATAGTGAATGGCTGCTGGATCAGATCACATTTGCATGGATTGGCTTAGAGGATTTCTTCTCAAGCAAGGCAAACTAGCCATTCCCAAGAGCAGGGCTATGCCTTGACCAAAATCACATTCTTCAGATGTTTTTATTGTTGTTTAATCAGAGAACTTGACTGAGTAGAGTGGCTTTGTTGAAAATGCACTATTCCACATTAATGCCCCTTTGAATTCAAGGCAAAATGTGCCAAAGCGGATGAATTTCAAGTTGGAAGATTCCTTGGTTTTTTGACTCAACCCTATCAGTTGGATCAGTTGGTTCATGGTCAGATTGAAGGCATGTGGCATATTAATCACTTTTTTTTACTCAGAAATCGTGGATGGCACAAAACTCCCAAACTGATTTTTCATGGCAGCCTTGACATGGCATGTTGTGGCAGCCATAATTCTTGGCACAAGTGGATTGGTTTCATGCTATTGAGTTGCTTGGATTCTTGGCAACATTTGCAACAACGTTGATGTTTATCTTTGGAACTGATTCAGCTTGCATCTATGTGAAAAAATCCCACAAGTTTTGGTGTTTCAACACAAAATCTGCCTTGCCCAGAATTTTTCTAAGTGTTGGAAAATGATGGATTTTCATGTTTTAGTGATTTTGCTCCAACCATAACTCAAAATCCATAATGAATTGGAATGACTTGTAGTTGACACTTTTGTAGAGGTCCATGAGATCTACAAGTCAAGCCTTGGATGGGGAAAAATGACTTTGTGGTTTAGGAGTTATGACCCTCCAAAGTTGGTACCTTAGTCACTTTATTTTTTAACTTAGAAAATTTTCTAAGTTTTTATGGTTACCCCTTTTACAAGTTATCCAACTTTTCTTGATTTTTCTTGATGAATGATGATTCAAATCATACATTAACATCATTTTAGGGTTAAAAATCCATTTTTGTGAAAAATCTCAAAAAGTCAAAGTTGACTTTTGTGCACAGTTGACTTTTTATCAGATGAATTCCAAACTGTGCAATTCTTCAGGAAATCATGTCCTTGACCTAAATCAAACTTGATGGACATGTTCCATGGGTGTCATAGGGTATATTGATGCATGTCATAGGGCTTGGGAGCATGTCTTGGTCAAAAGTCAAAGTTACAGTTGACTTTCCTCGCAAAACCCTAATTGTGGTGCAGATGAAATTGAGACTTGTTGCTCAAGATTCTTGGATCAATCCATTGTTGCAAATGGATCAATGTAGTGTATTAGAGACCCTACAATCCTCCTTTGAGGTATTGGCTCATGATTTGCCCTAAAAGTCAACTTAGGGGTGAATTAGGTCAAGAAACCCTAATTCCTGATTTTTGATGTATGTCTCCCCTGAGGCAAAATTGACTTGATGGTTGGGTCCATGAGGTTACATGGAGTATATTAGGTTGTGTTTTGGATCATTAGCTCATGCCCAGAGGAAAATTTCCTTTTGGAGGCCCTGATCTACCAAAACCCTAATTTGGTGATACTGGCAATCTTGAGGCTTGATCCACCTAGAAGGGAGCATCCTTGTGCTTAATCCTTGAAGTAGGAGTCCTTTTTTATCCTTTGTGGATGTTTGAGAGGTTAGACAAGTTGAAGATCCAGTCATTCCTTGATTGATCCTTTATCTAAAGCTCTGAGAAGGCTTAAAACCCTAATTTTGATTGTAGTGAATGCTCAACAACCCTTGAGGCATTTGATGAGGCATGATGGTTCATCCATATTGTGATGATGATTTGCATAATGATGGGAAATCTTAGTGGTCCAAATTTGGGGTATGACAACATGTGTGAGTGATGGAGAATCAAGTGATGAGGAACTAACTTTTGAGGAGTTAACAGCCTCCTATCATGAGTTATGTCTGAAGAGTGCAGAAGTATGTCAAGAAAGTGAGAAACAAAAGAAACAAATTGTTCAACTTGAGACTGTCAAAGCTGATCTTGAAAATGAAGTCTTGTTGGTTAAATCTTAACTTGATCAAATGACAAAATCTGTTAGAATGTTGAACAGTGGATCTGATACTCTTGATAAGATCCTTCAGGCTGAAAAAGTAGCAGGAGACAAATCTGACTTAGGATTCGTTGAGGAGAAGGTTTCTGCTGAAGCTAGTACTTCAGGAACCAAAAAGGACATGTCTCAACCAATGTCTCAACATAACAAAAAGAGACATAATCCTAAACCCAAGCAGGTTGCTCACCAACAACATCAGAATGTTGGGATAAGGGATGCTCATGGTCCTCATCAAGGGAAGGTACACACTTATGGAGCTAGGCAGTATATGCCTCCTCAATACCATAGGAGTATGCAGGCTCCTAGGTTCAACATGTTCCATCAGATGTCTCAACATCAGGGGAAGATGTATGGCTTTGAATATAATAATGATGTGCCTCATTATTATGGAAGAAGGAAGCCACATCACCATAGAAGATAGCCTAAGAGACAGAATCCTCACTACAGGAGACATGCAAACTATGGAAGAAAACAACATCAGTACTATGGATGGTAGCCACAACAGTTTCATCATCAAGGTGGCAGGAAGTTTAACAACTTTAGAAAAGAAAGAGTAAGGCGCTTCTATTATGGAAGATTTTGCCATATGCAATTTTCTTGCTTCAAGCTTCATGGTTATCCAAAGTCTATCCCTCAACCTAGACAGAAGGATAACAGGCCCAAGGTTGTTAAGCAGTGGGTTCCTAAAGAAGAGGTTAAATGTCTATTGGCTCATTTTTCAGATAAACACTCTGCTAAGGATGGATGGTACTTTGACAGTGGTTGTTCAAAGCACATGACTGGATTCAAAAACCAATTGGTGGATGTCAATTCTTGCTCATCAATTGATGTTACTTTTGGAAATGGAGAGAAATGGGTGGTAAAAGGTGTTGGAAAAGTGAAGTTTCATGATGGACCTAATCTTGACAATGGGCTACTTGTCAAAGGTTTGAGTGCTAACCTGATTAGCATAAGTCAGCTCTGTGATGATGGATATAAGGTCAGCTACACTAAAGATGAGTGTTTGATAACTAATGAGGAAAATGAGGTAGTTATGAAAGGAGTCAGATCCAGAGATAATTGTTATCAATGGATACCTCAAGAGGTCTGCTCATCTAATGATGTTAAGGTTAATGTTGTGACATCAAACTGTAACATTAAGGGTGATAGTCTGAGCATGCTGAAAGGTCAAGTAGGGTCAATAACTTGTGGTGTGAATCCTTTTAAAAATTTAAAAGGAAAGTTATTTTGGAGGGAGAAAATCCTTGATTGGCGTTTAAGTGACACACAAAATCAGGCTCCATACTTTAGTCAGTCATTTCCTATTATAGCCATCTCACGCTTCATCAAACTTCATATCCCTAATCTGTTCATCTCCTTCTCCTTCAACAGAAATCGCCATTCATCTCTGAATCTAAAGTGCTTCACAGGAACAATGTCAAAACATATATCATCTCCATCTAAGAAATTTGCCTCACAAAGTTCATCACGAGATAAAGCTAGGGTTTCTACAGAAGAGGGCTCTGCAGAAGAAGCTTTGAATGTAGAACCCATCTCCATGATAGTTTCTGAATCTCGTAGGTCAAGACCTTCCAAACTAAAACCAAAAAGGGATGGAACTAAATTTAATGATAATGAAACTAAGAGGCTAGTCACTAGTGTACTTTTTAGCGATAAATCTGCATCTAGGTCTTCCACCTCTCAAGCTGTTGAGGAGAGGTTTAATGTTGATCGCAGTCTTAATCAGATTTCCACCAAGATTTTGGATAAGGGTTTATCTGTAAAAGGAATTTCTATTCCCCTTATACAAATGCCTGCTGAAAAGGAGGACATGCAAAGTGCTGCTACAAATCTTCACAGACTGGCTATGTCTGTAATAGAAGATGCTGAAGGAGGTGGTGAAGAAGAAGGTGTTCAGGAGGAAGCTGATGTTGAAACAAGTGTCAGAACACCGCCTGAAAGAAATGTTGAAACTACGCCTAGTGAAAAGAAGAATACTGATCAGGTGGATGTAATTGATCTGTCTGATAATGAAGTGATTGGAAAAGCTGTCCCTGGGATTGCCAATAGATTAAAAGCAAGGAAAGGAAAGAATGTGGAATCCTCTCCTAAGAAGTCAGCTGAAGGCAAGAAGAAAAAGGCTTCTGTGGTTGGTCCAACCAAGTCATGGAGCAAAGTGGTTGTGAAATCCAAAAAGAGAAAGGTGAGGGAGGATTCAGAATCTGAATTTGATGTTGAGGATGATGTTTAAGACATCACACCTGTGAGAAGGTCTATATTAAAAAGAATTGCTGATAAGATCCCTGACATCCCTGTTGACAATATTTCATTCCACTATGCTAGCAGTGCATCCATGTGGAAATTTGTCTGTCAGAGGAGACTAGCACTAGAGAGAGAACTTGGTGGAGATGCCTTGGATCTTAAGGAAGTCATTGAATTGATTAGATTTGTTGGGTTAATGAAGACTGTGTCTGAACTGTCCAAGTGCTATGATGGATTAGTCAAGGAATTTATTGTCAACATTCATATGGCTATTAATGACAGCAGAAATATGGATTTTAGGAAGGTTTATGTGAGAGGCCAATGTGTAAAATTTTCTCCTGAGGTAATTAACACGTATCTAGGAAGGGATGAGCAGGAGTATAGAGAGTTAGAAGAAACAGACAATGCTGTGTGCAAGGAAATCACAGCAGGGCAAGTGAAAGTCTGGCCTCTGAAAGGAAAATTGTCTGCCAGTTTGTTGAGTGTCAAATATGCTATTCTGCACAGAATAGGAGCAGCTAATTGGGTCCCTACCAATCACAAGACAACTATCTCTGCTGTTTTAGGAAAATTCATTTATGCTGTTGGGACAAAGAGGTTGTTTGATTATGGGGCTTATATAAATGATCAGACTATCAAGCATGCTGCTAGAAATGCAGTGAAGATGCCTATTGCCTTTCTCTCTCTCATTTGTGGGATCATCTTGTCACAACATCCTGAGATTCTTCATCAATCTGATGTGGTGTGTAAGAGAGAATCTGCCTTGTCAATCCACTATAAGTTGTTTGAAGGGAAGCATGTCCCTGACATTGTCAAGACATCAGCTTCAACATTACAACAGCCACCTGCCAAAACTACGTTGATTTCAGAATTGGAGGAGGCTTGCAAGGAGTTGGATGAAGTCATCAGAGTGGGTACTGAAAGATAGCTAAAATTTGAAAAACTTCTCATGACTCTGAGATTGGCAGAAAAAGAAGATGAAGCAGTAAATGCTAGCCAAAATGATGATGATGTTGAAGAACCAGGTTCTGAAGAAGGTGGCCCTAGCACTGATGATGAAGATGGGGCTAGCTCTGATGAAGATTAAATTGCTTTTGTTGTTTTGTTCTGCACTTGATGTGCTTAATTATGTAATTTGAATATTATGGCTCTTTAAGCACTTTTATGTTCTATGATTTGTCTTGTCTTGCATGCTGACTTTAGACTGACAATGAGAGCTAGCTTAGTACTAACTGGTTGTTAGTAGGTGTTTGTCCAATTATGTCTAAAAAGGGGGAGAGTTAGCCAAGTTAGCCAAGCCAAGGTGGGCAAGGTGGGGTTGTGAATCCTGTTTCTGATATGCTGCAGAAGTTGAGGGGGAGAGTGTTGGTGCAGCTGTTTGCTGGTTCTGGTTTTGAGGGGGAGCTTGACCCTTTGCTGAGCTTGTGCAGCATTTTGAAGTAGGAGCTGTTTTGAGGGAGGTCTGCTAACTGCTAGGATTTTTTAACTGTTTTTAAATTTTTTTATCCGCTGCTGAAGTCTCTGATGTTGCAGAAATCGTTTTAGCCAAAATTAGCCAAAGGGGGAGATTGTTGGTTCTTGGATTGGCTAGAATTTTGGTAAAACAAAGTGTTCAATGTTGATGTCACATGGGTGATGTCTTAACATTGAGTCTTAACATTGAATAATGTTAAGTGTTTAGCTTGTTGAAGTTGTGAAGTCTGATGTCACATGCGATGTCATGACATCAGATATGCAGATCAGTAAAACATCAGGTTTGAGATGTTTTTAGGGTTAAGCATTTTAGCTAGATTTTGGAAGAGCTGGCTGAGTAATTGGATGCGAATATCTTGGAGGAGATATTTTCTGTTACAAACAGATTTGATGCAGATTTGTAGGAGAGTTTAAAGGCTAAAGATTTAAGAAGATTTTGAGAGAGAAAATATGTCGAAGATTCAGTTTTAAATAACAAATCAGGTCAGATATTGTAGGAGGTCCAAGACCAGATCAAAGAGCTATATAAAGCGTATCAATCCTTTGAAGAATGCACAGAAGATAGAGAGCATAGACTGAGGGTCATTCATTGTCTTTGTACGTGTTTTTGTAAGCCATTCTAGGTTGAATTGGTGAGTTGTAAAGTGTACTCTCTTAGAGCTGTGAAGCAAGAGAGTGTTATTACTTTATCAAAGCTTGTAAGCAGGATCAAGGTGTTTCTCAAAGTGTGATCTTTGAGGTGTTTTAGGAAGTGAGTAGTGTTCTCATACCTAAGTGGTCTCTTAGGTAGAAAGTTCATTAGGTAGAGATTAAGTTTAGGAGATGTCAACTGGGTTGTTGAGTCTGTAAATTAATTCTACTAATAGTGAAATTCCTTCCTGGCTTGGTAGCCCCCAGAGTAAGTTGTTTAACTGAACTGGGTGAATAATTCTTTGTGTACTCTTCTGTTGTTTTACATTGTCCATTACAGAGTGTGTTGTTGTGACATCACACATAACATCACATATCTGGTACCAGAATTTCAGAGGTTTTGGCCTTTATTAATGTTTTTGGTCCAAGTGGACAAAGAGAAAAAAGGCATAAGCATAAACATGTGTCCAACGGACAAAGTAAAAATTACGGAAGCATAAACATGTGTCCAATGGACAAAGGAAAAATAGTGGAAACATAAACATGATATGAAATGATAATAATGAAGCATAAAAGTAAAGGAGAGATAGGGAGCGAGAAGGAATTGTAAACAAAGTTAGAAGTTAGTGATTAGTAGCACAAGGCTCTAGTGCCATAAGCCTTCACCGATTATTCCGTTTCGCTCTTGAACTATAGTGATTAAAAAATGTACTTAGGTCAAGGTTAGTGAAGACTTGTTAGAAGATTTATAGAATCAAAGCCTCTACAACAACAAGCTTCAAAGATTTTAAACCTAATACAAAAGATTAACCAACATTGGGTTGACGCGAACAATCAAGGTCCAGACCACAAAAGTTTAAATTCCGAATTGGATAAAGATGGACAAATGTTGCGCTATGTTAAGCAATCGCCGAGTAATTTACAGAGTAATTACCCTACAATGAGGCCGGCTAATAGATCTTTGTGCTAATGCATGCTAGATGAATGATATGTAAATCGTCATTCGAAAGCAATACCCCACGAAAAGAAAATAGGTAACGATCTAGTCTTGATCAAGAATTCAACAAAGAAATTCTAAGATCCATAAGACTTTCATCGATCAAAATAAAAGAAGAAATAGATGAAGAGAAAGCCAAATTAAATCACAAAATTACGTGATATAAGGTTAAGAACAAAGGAAAATGGAAGAAAAAGGAAGAAAAGCCAAAACAGCCCCAAAACAAGCCAAAAAACACAATTCTGCCTCAGTGCAATCGATTGCACCTGTTCAAAATCAGCAAATCAGCACAAATTTTACATTGCGCAATCCATTGGGCAAAAGGTGCAATCGATTGCACCTATTCAAAAAACAGAAAATCAGCATTTTAAGAGGCAAATCCTTGATCAATCATTTCATCAAACACTTATTGATCATGGATTCAAGTGTGCACGAATTTTAAAGTAAAACATCAGTAAAAACTTGCAATTAAACATAATTACAAGATCCAAAAGATCAAGTAACAAAGATCTCCAAAGATCTACATTGTGGAAGATGAAATTGAAGCTTCAACAATGGTGAAAGATCAATTACCACTTCAAATCTGAAAATTCCTTCAAATTGCTTCAAGATCCAAACACCAAAGCCTTGATCTATGAGAATTGATGAAGAAAATAAGTTTGGATGAAGGTTTAGCTCAAAGTTGAACAAGATTTAATGTGAATTCTTGTTAACTTTCAAAGGAAGAAATATGAGCTTTGATGAATTTTGTGGTTGGGGAGAGAATTTGCAAGAGGTTTTTGGCTCTCAAAAGCTTGTGAAATGAATGAAATGAGGGCTCTATTTAAAGAGTTTAGGCTTGGGGATTTGGTGGTTTGGAATTTGGTTTGGAAGATCAAAATTAGGCTTAGAATTTGAATTTGGAGGGAAATTCATAAAAGAGTGGTGATTAGTGAAGGTGTATGGTAGGAATTAATTATGATGATGTATGGAATTAAAATGAGATGGTCTAGAATATCCCAAATGTGATCAAAATGATGAGAATTGGTGTGAAAATTGCTGAATTTGAATTTGCTGATTTTTTTTTCAAATTTCCACGAAGGTAACTGGTTACAGACTATATGATAACCGATTACTTAGTGCAAATTTTGAAAAATACTTCTTTTGAATGCACTGTTGTGATTCGGCTCGATTCTTTTGCTCGTCAAAGAAGGCATGGAAATAAACACATGAACCTTGGAGTCTCTTAAATAATAATCAATTAAAACTTGGGGGAATCCTTGACCAGATAAATTTGACATGATTGCGGATCAACTTTGACTTTTCTCAGATAAAATTCATTCGAGCTGTAGGACTGTTATTTTGGCATTTTTGACCTGTTCTTCCCCTGAAAATGTTAGTGAAAGAAAACAAAAATATTTTTGAATTTTGGTTAAGGTTAGTAAAATATAAACAAATAAAGCAATAAAGTTAATAAGAAACACACAGATGATCAGTAAACCCTGTAAGGCATAAACCCAAAGATGAGAGGGACGAGGGAACCAATGTGTGATCTTGTTTGTGGTAAAGATGCAAATGAAAATATGAATGATATGTGGAATCTTAGGGGTCAAAAATTAGGGTCTTACAATGGGAAATCTTGGTGGTCAAAATTTGGGGTATGACAGATGCCCTTATATAATCTTCTTGGACCCGAAGGTGTGAATGGCGAAGGTGTTCGGGCATTCGGGGTGCAAGATGATTAAATATCGGAATGCGCGAAATTTTGGCGGTGGTTATGAATGGCAGTTTGCCCACCCATCTTCTTTCGCTAAGCAATGATGCTTAAAAAAGGTAAACTTCCCCTCGATCCTGGTCTTCAGCCAAGGAACTGGTCTCAGTTTCTGAAATAAACTTCCCCTCGATCCTGGTTTCCTACCAAGGAACTGGTCTTAGTTTCTGAATTAAACTTCCCCTCAATCCTGGTTTCCTACCAAGGAACTGGTCTCAGTTTTTGAAATAAACTTCCCCTCGATCCTGGTTTCCTACCAAGGAACTGGTCTAAGTTTCTGAAATAAACTTCCCCTCGATCCTAGTTTCCTACCAAGGAACTGGTCTAAATTTCTGATATAAACTTCCCCTCAATCCTGGTTTCCTACCAATGAACTGGTCTAAGTTTTTGATATAAACTTCCCCTCGATCCTAGTTTCCTACCAAGGAACTGGTCTAAGTTTCTGATATAAACTTCCCCTCGATCCTGGTTTCCTACCAAGGAACTAGTCTCAGTTTCTTTTGTCAATAAACTTTCTTGACAAGGGAAGATATGTGTAGCGGTTTTCCTCAAACTTCTCGCCGAATTTTCCTGGGGAGATGCCATTTGATGGGAAAACCTTTTGATGCCAGACTTGCTGGGGAACCCATTCGTCTGAGTTGTAGAGGTGCACAAACTTCTCTATTTGGAGACGCCATTCGTTGACTCTACTGGGGAAAACGAGTCTCTTGAGAGACTGCTTTCAGCTTGGGGGTATTACATCATACTTTTCTTCGAGATCTTCTCGGAGAAATGCCATACAATGTACCCCAATTTTGAGGTGCTGATGACTTCATTAACATTGACTCTATTGGAGGGAAAAATCAATGTGTTGCCGAGAGTCTTTAGTTGCAAGGCTTTCTCTGGGGATTTTCCTTAATCCGGGAAAGCGAAGATATCATCTTCAATGGCGAAGAGTGATGTTTGTCGAAGGTTCTCTGGTCTTTCAGAGGTTCAAGTTATTAAAGTGGTTGAGGACCAACTTCATCCCAGAAATAAACTGGAGGAGAGAGATTGTTCAGACGCAACATTTCCTGACGAGGAAAGAACTGACAACTCGATTGAGAGGACTTCTATCACCAGGGGATAAGATTGACTAGAGTGATAGTGATGCAATATGAATGTGAATGTAAATCAATAATGCATGATGTATGTATGTATATGCTAACAAAACTGATACGACATACAGACTAATAGAGGAACACGTTTGGATACTCGGCCACTGTAGGGGACGAAGAATTATCGTTCATTCATGATAGCAATTCTGCCTTGCTTAGGAGAGATAGTCCCTGTGGGGGAACACGTTGGTCGGGCTTAGGAGGTAAGAACTCTGTCGGGGATATCAGATGGGAAAATTACATCTGATACAGCTGATCCTTCATTCAGGCGCACTGGTTTAAAAGGAGTACTTTGATTCTGCACTTTGAGGTTCAAACACCTTTGGAGAAGCAATCGATGTTCTTTCGATGTTCAACAGTCAAAAGAAATTTCCATCTTTATTTAAAAAAGCAAAAAAATTGGACAAGTAAAATTCATTTTTGTTTTATTTCAAGAATCGTTAATCATGTCAAAACGTCGTTCTGTAAAGTTAAAACAAATAAGAATTACAAACAAAAGCACAAGGGCTCAAATTTATTGATAGGATGGAAATCAGCCAAGCGTGTGATTCCATAGAGTATTTACAAAGTTTAGAAAATGGTAATTTAAGGGAACATGGCTACATTGAAACATGACGACCGCTACCCTTCTACCAACTTTAAATTCTGGGCATCCTGAGCTTCTGTCGAAGATGACCTTAACTGGAGTTTTCTGATGGATGGCATGACTGCTACTGGGGGATTTTCCCCTTTACTGGACGTAGTTACTTGCCATTATCCCTAAATTTTGCCTGGATTGTACTTTGAGATTTTCAATCCACCGGGATGATTTTTGATTATGTCTCTAATTTTTGCCTGGACCGCCCTTTCGGGTTTTCAATCCATCGAGACGTTTTTTTTATTTAGGCGAAGTATTTCTTGACTATGCCAACATTCGTGGGGTAGGAAAATTCTTCTCCATCCATGGTTGCAAGTCTCAAGACGCCGCCTGAGAAAGCTTTCTTGACCACATAGGGGCCGTCATAATTCAGAGTCCATTTGCCCCGAGAATTAGTGAGAAATGATTTTATCTTCTTGAGAATGAGGTCTCCTTTCCTGAAGACGTGATGTCGGACCTTTTTATCAAACACCTTCTTCATCCTTTGTTGATATAACTGGCCGTGGCATAAAGCCGTTATTCGCTTCTCTTCGATCAGATTCAATTCGTCGTGTCGACTTTGACACCATTCAGCCTCTGTTAGCTTAGCTTCCATCAATACCCAGACTGATGGGATCTCTACTTCTATGGGGAGAACTACCTCCATGTCATATACTAGAGAGAAAGGGGTTGCCCCTGTTGAAGTGCGGACAGATGTACGAAAACTGTGAAGAGCAAAGGGTAACATCTCGTGCCAGTCTTTGTAGGTTACGACCATCTTTTGAACAATCCTCTTGATGTTCTTGTTAGCTGCTTCTACTGCTCCGTTCATCTTAGGTCGGTAGGGAGATGAGTTATGGTGTTCGATCTTGAACTCAGCGCACAACTCTTTCATCATCTTATTATTCAAGTTAGATCCATTATCAGTAATGATCTGGCTTGGAACACCATAACGGCAGATGATATTGTTTTTGATAAATCGGACCACCACCTGTCGGGTTACATTGGCGTACAATGCTGCTTCAACCCATTTGGTGAAGTAATCAATGACTACCAGGATGAACCGATGTCCGTTTGAAGCTTTGGGTTCAATCATGCCAATCATGTCGATTCCCCATATAGAAAAAGGCCACGGGGAAAAGAGAACTTTGAGATGTGTTGGCGGTACATGGATTTTGTCTGAGTATATCTGATATTTGTGACATCTCCTCATGTACTTGTAGCAGTCGGATTCCATGGTCAACCAATAATACCCTGCTCTCAGAATTTTTCTCGCCATTGTGTGTCCGTTGGCATGAGTGCCAAAGGATCCTTCGTGAATTTCTTTTATCAGCATGTTTGCTTCTGGTCTACCTACGCATCGGAGCAAGACCATGTCAAAATTTCTCTTATAGAGAGTATCACCGCTCAGGAAGAAACTGCCTACCAGCCTTCTGAGGGTCTTTCTGTCCTTTCTGGATGCCCCAGGTGGGTATTCTTGTTTCTGAAGGAAGCATTTGATATCGTGATACCAAGGTTTGTCGTCTATGACTACTTCAATCGTGAAGATGTAAGCGGGCCTTTCGAGGCGCATTATGTCGATCTTAGGTATGTCATTCCATTTACCTACACTAATCATGGAAGAGAGAGTGGCTAATGCATCAGCCATGTGATTCTCCTCACGAGGGATGTGATGAAACTCGATTCTATTGAAGAAGGGTAACAACCTTCTCGCGTAGTCTTTGTAAGGAATCAGTCCTGATTGGTATGTGTTCCAATCTCCTTTGATCTGATTGATAACCAGGGCTGAGTCGCCATATACATCCAAGTTCTTGATCCTTAAGTCGATCGCTTCTTCGAGACCCATGATACAAGCTTCGTATTCGGCCTCGTTGTTTATGCACTTAAATGTCAATCTGGCAGTGAAAGTAATGTGGGTACCCTGAGGTGTTATGATGATTGCCCTAATTCTATTTCCATAATGATTTACAGCTCCGTCAAAGATTAGTCCCCATTAGGAATATGGTTCTGGACCTTCACTAGGCAGCGGTTCATCGCAATTTTTCATTTTTAAGTACATGACATCTTCGTCTGGGAAGTCAAACCCAATTGATTCTTGATCATCAATCGGTTGATAAGCCAAATAATCGGCTAAAATACTTCCCTTGACGGCTTTTTAAGCGTGGTATTCTATGTCATATTCTGATAACAACATTTGCCAACGGGCAATCCTTCCCGTGAGAGCAGGCTTTTCAAAGACATACTTGATTGGATCCATTTCTGAGATTAACCAAGTAGTGTGACGAACCATATACTGGCGAAGACGTTTGGCTGCCTGATAAGTATCTGGTTGTAAATGAATTTTAGATCAATTTTCTGCCTTTTTAAGCTCTTTTCCAAATGCCTGAATGCGAAACAGCTTATTTTTAAGTGATTTTTGAATCAATGTTTTATTTTGGTCTATTTAATATTTTTGTTAGTTTTACAGCATTTTTCGTAAAAGGGACGCGGCAAAAATCGGAAGAAAACACGATGAAATGAGCAATGTCGCGTGTCTGCAACAAACAGTGAACTCGCCAGGCGAATGGGTGGCGGAAAGAGAAATTCGCCAGGCGAATGCCTGGCGAGTCAGCTGGCGAGTGAGTTCTCAGATTTTAGTAGCTTCTATAAGTGCTTCACTGGAAGATTCGTCAGGCGAAGGTGTGGCGAAAGGAATTCGCCTGGAGAGCCTGGAATTCGCCTAGCGAATGCAAGATTTTTTCCCAGATTTCTCTGCACTGTTTTGGCACGTGGGTTGTACTTAAAGGTTTCGCCAGGCGAATTTTGTAGCTCGCCTGGCGAATTTGTCTGGGCAGAAAGTGGTATTTAGGGTGTTTGTTAGATATTTTTGAAAAGGGATTTTTAGAAACAATCTTTGTAACCTAGAATCATCTTGAGAGCTCAAAATCTTCATCTTTTATTATTTTTCTTATAATCCAAGGCTTTTATGCTTCAATCCTTGAATCATTGAAGATTGATGCTCCAAAAGCTTTGCAACTTACTTGTCAAGCAAGCTACCATGTCTATGGCTAGCTAAAGCACTTTTGTGTCAAGATTAGTGGTAGGTGATCCATTATTTTGTATGTATTCTTATTGATTGTAAGCTTGTGAACCTTGTTGATGATATTTATAGAAGAAAAACTTTGTTTACATTGTATATTTTGTTTTATTTCATGTTCGAGAGAAATGTTATAAAACTTGATCGAAGTTTTATTCCATCAATATTCATGAGGCTAGATATAGTTTTGAATGTTGATGTTCATAAATATTGTTCTTGAATGTTATCATTTTGATAGTTTGTGTGAGAGATTAACAAAGAATCAAAAAGGTAAATCCCACAACAAGTGTTTGAGAGAAACTTGTTGAGAGGATATGTGGTTATAATTGTTGTTAACAAGTTCATACTCGTAATCGAGAAAATACGTATAAAACGGATCACCGAAACCTAATCTTGACATGTTTTATCAAAACCCTAAAACAACTTTTTTTTACCGTTAATTTCTAAACTTCGAATGCAAATGATCCAATTGAAAATTACCAAAACCTTTGTTACAATCAAAGTTTGAAACCTTTTAACGATCGAACGACGACAATATACATAATCTCTATAAACACCCCCCTAAAACTGTTTCAACAAATTAGCATCGTTGTCGAAGCTGCCTCAACAAATCAAAGAGATGCATGAGTTGCCTAACAAAAATGAGCAAGTCTTGGTATGTGAGCTTTGTAAAGGTGATCATCCAACTGGCTATTGTCCTCCTCCTTGTCCTCCGGTGGAAGAAGAAGTGAATTACATGAACAATCCAACTCAACAACAAGGTTACCAAAGGCAACAACAACCTTATAACCAAGGGTATCAAACTCAACAACCAAGACCAAATTATCAAAATCAAGGATATCAGCAAAATCGACAAAATCCTTATCAACCTCAAGGTGGGAGTTCCAAACTTGAAAAAACTCTTAACCAATTCATTCAAATGTCCATGGCAAATCAAAAGTCAAACGAAGCATCAATCAAGAATCTAGAGAATCAAGTTGGGCAACTTGCAAAACAAGTGGCCGAATAACAAGCAGGACCTTCTTTTTCCGCTAACACTCTACCAAACCCAAAAGAGCATTGTAAAGCTATTGTTACTAGAAGCGGGAAAGTGTTGCGTGAAGGAGAGAAAAATGAGAAAGATGTGGATGTTCGAATTGAGGAGGTTGTTGAGGAGAAAAAAAGCGATGAGGTTGTTGTTGAAAATAATGAGGAGGAGAAAGTTGAAAAAGAAAAAAATAATGATAAGGAAGAAGTTGAAAAAGATAACCTTGAAAAAGAGAAGATAGAAGAAAAGAAAAGAAGAGTGAAAAAAGAGAAGGAGATAGTGAATCCAATTCCGATCCAAAACTTACCTTACCCTCATGTACCCACCAAGAAAGACAACGAATGGCATTACGCTCGTTTCATGGACATTTTCAAATAATTACAAATCAATATTCTGTTTTCCGAAGCTCTTGAACAAATGCCAAAGTATGCTAAGTTTATGAAGGATATCTTGACAAAGAAAAGAAGATGTTCGGAGCTGAAAACAATTGTCCTTGATGCTAGTTATAGTGTTATCATTCAAAGAACTTTACTAAGAAAAGAAGTCGATCCGGGACCTGTTACTTTGCCGGTAACAATTGGTGATGTCTATGTTGGAAAGGGCTTAATTAATTTGGGCTCAAGCATAAATTTAATTCCACTGTCCATTGTGAAAAGGCTTGGGAACATTGAGATGAAGGCAATTCGGATGACGTTACAATTGGTCGACAAGTCCACAACTTATCCGCATGGGATGGCTCAAGATGTCTTAGTCAAAGTTGATAAGTTTTTCTTTCCGGTAGACTTTATTGTTATGAATATGGAAGAAGATGAAGATGCTCCATTAATACTTGGTCGCCCTTTCATGAAAATCACCCATATGATGATTGATGTTGACGACGGTCTAATGAAAGTGCGAGTTTAAAATGAAGAAGTGAGTTTTAATCTCTTTGAAGCAATGAAGCATTCTAACGACAAACATGATAGTTTCCATATTGATGCAACGAAAGAAGCCGTGATGGAAGTTTCAAAGCAAGTTCATGTGGTGTCTCCTTTGCAAAGAGCTCTTGATGATTCCTTTGAAGTATTTTCCGATGAAGAAGAAAGGGCACTTGAAGAGTGTTTGAGGGAACTCGAATCTTTGGAGGAGTTACAACCGTGGGAATGCGAAGAGAAAGTGTTAAAGAAGGAAGTGAATGATGAGAAGTCGCAACTTGAATTGAAGGTTTTGCCTTCCAATTTGAAATACGTGTTTCTTGATGATGGTTGTAACAAGCCGGTTATCATTAGCAACGTTTTATCTGAAAAAGAGGAGGACCGTTTGATTCAAGTTTTGAAGAAAAATCAAGAAACTTTAGGTTGGGTTCTTTCCGATTTGAAGGGAATTATTCCGGCTTATTGCATGCATAAGATTTTAATGGAAGAGGATTATAAAGCGGTAGCCCAACCACAACGCCATTTGAATCCAACTATGAAAGAAGTAGTAAGGAAAGAGGTTGTCAAGCTCTTGGATGCTGGTATGATTTACCCAATTTCCGATAGTCCTTGGGTAAGTCCGGTCCAAGTTGTGCCTAAGAAGGGAGGAATGACCATAATCCGAAATGAAAAAAATGAGTTGATTCTGACAAGAACGGTGACGGGTTAGAGGATGTGTATAGATTATATAAAGCTAAACACTGCCATAAGAAAATACCATTTTCCACTTTCATTTATGGACCAAATGTTAGAACGATTGTCGAGCAAACAATTCTATTACTTTTTGGATGGTTACTCTGGTTATAACCAAATTTCGGCTGACCTGGATGACCATGAGAAGACAGCATTCACTTGTCCTTTTGGGATTTTTGCCTACCGAAAGATGCCTTTTGGTTTATGCAATGCACCAGCAACGTTTCAACGTTGTGTTTAAGCAATTTTCTCCGATCTTATTAAAAAAATGATGGAGGTATTCATGGACGACTTCTTCGTTTTCGGAGGGTCTTTTGATCTTTGTTTGAGAAATTTAGAGGTTGTGCTTGAACGGTTGATGACACTGAATTTCACCGTATTTTTGACTCCGATTTCGCATGCATTCTTAGTCTTTTAATGTCATTTTATTATGTTATTATTATGTTTTTCTTTGTTTTCAAGTTTTTAGTCTAATCGGAGCCCCGAGCGAGAAAAGGAGCGAAAAAGGAGCCGAAATGAGCTAAAATAGAGAAAATCAGCATTTTGCACTTATGGCATCCACTATGGCGGCCGCCACAGGGTCTTCCATGACGTGGCCATGTCTCAAACTCCTCCCAACTATTTTTCCCCACGATCTCCAACAGCCCAAGCAAGTTTACACTCATGGCGGGCGCCATGGTGTTGTGGCGGGCGCCACAAGAACAAAACGAGTTCCCTCCCAAATTCAAATGCTAGGGGCATCCTTGTCTTTTCCACATGTTTCCTTGCCTATAAATAGGACTTTAGATTTTCGTTTTTCTTCATCCAAGCTTAGTTGTTCATAAGCATATATCAGTGTAATAGTGGTAATCGCTTCACATCGAGGTGTTACTACATTCGAGAGATCGAGTCTGTAAGAGCCTGTGAGATTGAGTCTTGGAGCACTCTGGAAGGAAGTTAATCCTGCCGCCATTTTACTTTCAGTTCGCATTTTATTCAACCACTCCGATTGGAGCAGGTTTTTATTACTTTACCTTTTGTCAACTTTATTTCTTGCACTGTCTTTTAATTTCATTTATTTTCCGCACTGCTTTACTTTCATTTACTTTCCGTACTCGTACTACTTTCATTTACTTTCCGCACTCGCACTACTTTCATTTACTTTCCGCACTCGCACTTAAATACTTTTTTTATGAAAAATCTAAAAATGAACTTTTACTTTACCATGTCTGGCTAATTTTATAAAGGTTAGAATGTGAAGATCATAACTGAACCGATAATCTGTACAATTGTTAGTAGAAACACTTAAGGGCTATTTTAACTTTCAATATAAGTTTTCCTGTTCTTAAAATCCGTCGGGTAAGATCGAAAGCCGTCCAACGCCTATCTAAACTTAATTATTTTTAAACTATTTCAAAAACAGCGAAAGCGCTTTGTCTAGTTTATTAGGAGTTTTTAATTTAAAAGGAAAAGAGATTTTAAAACCATTTTCGGACGCGTTAAGAAGTTTAAAGTCTGGTTCGTAAGAACCTCTTTTTTTTAGAAAATCCAGGTTAAAATACTTTTCAACTTGGTCAAGATACTATATTTCTTAAAAATAGGTTTACTACTCTAACGCAATGCGCGCCTTTTTATCCGTGACAATAAGAGGGTTTGATTAGGGGGTACAACTCGGTTCTGAATACGCGAAAGCGACAGTTCCTGTCAAATTAGTTCTTTTCAAAGTAGAAAACATTGCCCGTAAGTAGTTCTATTGGCAAGTACTTGGATTATCAATTGGTTGTGTGAATTGCATTCGAACCTGTCTTTATCAATTAATTTTAATTACTTTATTTACTACCGTGCACTCTTCAAAACTACTATTTTCAATCGCCTTAGATACACACCTTAACAATAGATAGCAATAGATTGACACTTGGTCTCTGTGGATACGATAATCTTTTATATTACTCTGACGCGTTCGTACACTTGCGAAAAAACACGCATCAAGTTTTTGGCGCCGTTGCCGGGGACCAATTTCGTCAAATTTCGTACCCTGTTGTTATACCGTTTATACTAAGGAAGTTACCCGCCGGTCAATGCGAAAAACTCGTAGTACCGGTAGTTTAGTAGACCCTCTAGCTGAACCAGAACGTTACGCTCGCGCACGTTTATATTTCCGTAAACTTAGGAAAGCTATGGCCGAAGATCAAAATCAAATACCTCTTAAGGATTTCGCCCAACCATCCAACGAGGAACCTAGTTCTAGTATAGTAAATCCAGCCATACCAGCTAACAATTTTGAACTTAAACCATCCCTGCTGTAGTTAGTACAACAGAGACAATTCGCAGGTCTTGCTACAGAGAACCCAAACCAACATTTGAAAAACTTTCTCCAACTAGCAGACACCTTTAAAACCAATGGAGCCCCTCCTGAGGCGATTCGCTTAAGATTATTTCCTTTTTCCCTCAGAGATAAGGCCCTATCTTGGTTAGATTCCCTTCCACCAAATTCCATAACAAGTTGGGAAGACCTTAGAAAAGTATTCCTTGCCAGATATTTTCCCCCGAGTAAGACCGCTGTTCTTCGAAACCAAATAACTAGATTTACCCAAAACCAAGGAGAATCGTTGTTCGAAGCCTGGGAGAGATATAAAGAGCTATTAAAAGCATGCCCACATCATGGTTTAGAAAATTGGTTAATCATTCAAACCTTCTATAATGGACTTCATTATAACACTAAGATGACCATCGACGCCGCCGCAGGTGGCACACTGATGAACAAACCTTACCCTGAAGCTAGTGCCCTTATCGAAGATATGGCCCAAAACCATCAATCATGGGGAGTAGAACGAGCGACAGTGGAAAAGAAGGAAGCCCAAGGAGGAATACATGAGTTAAGCTCTATAGACATGATGCAAGCTAAAATGGATGCATTAGCCCTAAAAGTTGAGCATATGTGTACAACCCCGAATACTGCAGCCGTAGTTTCGTCAGATTGTGAGATATGTGGGACAAAAGGACACCAATCCGCAGAATGCAGTCTGTTAAACGAGACCAGCTCTGAACAAGTGAACTACACCCAAGGGAACCCATTTTCAAATACCTATAACCCTGGATGGAAGAATCACCCAAACTTTTCCTATAAGAATAATAACCCTATCCAAAATACTGCCCCTCCGAGACAATCAAGTTATCAAGCCCCAAGATCAAATCAACCTATGCAACCTGTACCACCAAAATCGAGCCTTGAGAAAATCGTGGATAATTTTGTCGCTGCTCAAATCCAACAAAACAAGGAGTTCATGAACCAAAACATCCTTGTTAACGAACTAATTACCCAGTTAGGAACCAAGGTTGACCAAATAATCACTCACAATAAGATGCTTGAAACCCAAATCTCGCAGGTAGCTTTAAACCAAGCCCCTCAGACCACACCTGGAGGACAATTCCCTGGACAACCTCAACAAAATCCGAAAGGACAAGCAAATGCCATTACCCTACGGAGTGGGACCGCTTATGATGAACCTTGTAACCCAAGGTTGAGTGATCCCAAAACTTCTAAGGAAGATGACAACATCCCAGATAAAAAGAAGAAACCAGAGGAATCTGTAAACCAGGAAAGTCAAGAAAAAGGAGAAGAACCCAAAGACAAAACCTATATACCACCCCCGCCATACAAACCACCAATACCATATCCGCAAAGACTTAAACAAACCCAGATCAATAATCAGTATCAGAAATTCATTAAAGTTATAGAAAAACTTCACGTAGAAATCCCGTTCACAGAAGCCATTACCCAAATACCATCCTACGCAAAGTTTCTCAAAGACATCCTTACCAATAATCGTAGACTTGATGATCCGAAACCCTTGGAATGTAATTCTATTGCCGAAAATAAATTAGCAAAAAAGGATAAAGATCCTGGAAACTTTTCCATTCCTTGTATTTTGGGGAGTCATGTCATCGAAAAAGCTTTTCTAGACTTAGGAGCTAGTGTGAGCTTAATGCCCTTAGCGGTTTGCGAAAGGTTAAATTTAGGAGAGTTGCAACCTACCAAGATGTCACTTCAATTAGCCGATAGATCTGTTAAATATCCGATAGGCATACTTGAAGACGTCCCTGTTAGGATAGGTCAGCTGTTTATCCCTACTGATTTTGTTGTCATGGACATTAAAGAAGATGATGACATACCAATTCTTCTAGGTAGACCATTCTTATCGACTGCTGGAGCCATAATAGATGTCAAAAAGGGGAAGCTAACCTTTGAGGTAGGGAACGAGAAGATAGAATTTATACTTTCAAAATTTCTTATGGCACCTGTGATAGGAGACGCGTGTTATGCAATAGATATCATTGATGAATGTGTTAGGGAGTTACAGCAAGAAGAAGTCATTGAAACAATTAAGCTGCCATCAACTCTTATTTTGGAAGATGACAATTATAAGAAACCCTACATCAATGATAACCTTTACGAATGTTTATCCCTTACCCCAGATCCTATGCCTTGCCCTATTAAACCAGCCTTGGAACTTAAGGAACTGCCTAAGAACCTGAGATATGAGTTTCTTGATGAAGAAATGAATCGTCCGGTTATAGTTAGTGCTGCCTTGAGACAAAAAGAAACAGATCAACTCTTGGACGTTCTACGAAGATATCCCTCAGCCTTAGGATATAATATCTCTGATCTGAAAGGTATAAGTCCATCCGTATGCATGCATCGGATTTCGCTCGAAGTAGATTCAAAACCTTCCAGAGAGCACCAGAGAAGGATAAACCCTATACTGAGTGACGTTGTCAAGAAGGAAGTTCTGAAGTTGCTAGAAGCAGGTATAATATATCAGATCTCGGACAGTAAGTGGGTGAGCCCTGTGCATGTGGTACCCAAGAAGGGAGGCATCATAGTTGTGCAAAATGAGAAAGGTGAACAAATAGCAAAGCGGATAAAAGGAGGTTGGCGTATGTGCATAGACTATAGAAAGTTAAATAAAGCAACTAGGAAGGATCATTTCCCTTTACCGTTCATAGACCAGATGTTAGAACGTCTTGCCAGAAATTCTTACTTCTGCTATCTAGACGGGTATTCGGGATTCTTCCAAATACCTATACATCCAGAAGATCAAGAAAAAACTACCTTTACATGCCCTTTTGGAACTTTTGCCTACAGACGAATGCCTTTTGGACTCTGTAATGCCCCTGCTACTTTCCAACGTTGCATGATGTCAATCTTTGCAGATTATCTAGATGGAATCATGGAAGTATTTATGGATGATTTCTCGGTTTGCGGTTTTGATTTCCAAAATTGTCTTATCAACCTTGAGAAAATCCTGGAAATATGTGTGGAGGTGAACCTTGTGCTGAATTGGGAAAAATGCCATTTCATGGTGACTGAAGGAATTGTTTTAGGACATATAATCTCCGAAAGAGGTATAGAGGTAGATAAAGCAAAAATAGAAGTTATAGAGAACCTAAAACCACCCAAGACTATCAGGGAAGTTAGAAGTTTCCTTGGACACGCTGGATTCTACCGCCGTTTCATCAAGGACTTCTCCAAAATAACAAAACCTTTAACTGGCCTGTTAATGAAAGATGCTGAATTCATCTTTGATGAAAAATGCAATGAAGCATTCAACCTTTTGAAGCAAGCATTGATTTCAGCACCCATTATGAAACCCCCTGATTGGTCTGAACCGTTTGAGATAATGTGTGACGCCAGTGATTATGCTGTAGGAGCCGTTCTAGGTCAGAGAAAAGATAAAAGATTACATGTAATATATTATGCCAGTAGAACCCTAGACGCCGCCCAGCTCAATTACGCAACAACCGAGAAAGAACTCCTAGCGGTAGTTTTCGCCATAGACAAATTTAGATCATATCTAGTAGGAGCCAAAATTATAGTTTACACCGATCATGCTGCCATCCGTTACCTACTAAGTAAAAAAGATGCTAAACCCAGGTTACTTCGATGGATTTTGTTGCTACAAGAGTTCGACTTAGATATCCGAGATAAAAAAGGCACAGAAAATGTAGTAGCCGATCACCTATCTAGGCTAGAATACCTGAATCCTGAATTAGTACCCATAAATGATGATTTTGCCTATGATAGACTGATAGCCCAGTTGGAAACCATTGAAGATAAAAAACCAGACCCTCATGAGCACTTTCAAAAATCCTTAGCTGTAAGTAACGTGCCCTGGTACGCTGATTTTGTTAATTACCTAGCTGCTGATATAATACCCCCTGATCTCGATTACCACAAGAAGAAGAAGTTCTTAAGTGATGTTAGAAACTTCTATTGGGACGAGCCACTTCTTTTCAAGAGAGGTAAAGATGGCATTTTCCGCCGTTGCGTTCCAGAAGACGAGGTAGAAAGTATAATTCAGCATTGTCACTCTGCGCCTTATGGTGGACATGCAAGCACCTCTAAGACCTACGCCAAGATTCTTCAAGCTGGCCTATTCTGGCCTACCATGTGGCGTGATGTCCATGCTTACATTGTCAAATGTGATAGATGCCAACGCACAGGAAATATTTCAAGACGCGACGAAATGCCTTTAAGAAACATCCAAGAAGTAGAACTCTTCGACGTATGGGGTATAGATTTCATGGGACCATTCCCACCATCTTTAGGAAACAAGTATATCTTAGTTGCAGTAGACTATGTGTCTAAATGGATTGAAGCGATAGCTGCACCCACAAACGACACTAGAGTAGTGATTAAATTATTTAAAAATTATATATTCCCCAGATTTGGAACACCCCGTTTAGTTATAAGTGATGGAGGATCTCACTTCATATCAAGAATTTTTGATAAGCTTTTAAGCAAGTATGGAGTTAAGCATAGAGTAGCAACACCATATCACCCACAGACTAGTGGCCAAGTGGAAGTATCTAATAGGGAGATTAAACAAATTTTAGAAAAAACTGTCTCTGTATCCAGAAAAGATTGGTCGCAAAAGCTTCAAGAGGCTTTATGGGCCTACAAGACCGCTTTCAAAACCCCTATAGGAACAACCCCCTACCAACTAGTCTATGGAAAATCTTGTCATTTACCTTTTGAGTTAGAGCATAAGGCCTATTGGGCCATTAAAACTTTGAATTTGGATTACCTAACTGCTGGTGAGAAACGTATCCTTGACATCCACAAATTGGAAGAACTCAGACAGCAAGCCTACGAGAATGCCATAATATACAAAGAAAGAACAAAAGCTTGGCACGACAAAAGAATCGTAAGAAAATACTTCAACTTAGGCGACCCTGTTCTCCTGTTCAATTCTAGGCTACGGCTCTTCCCAGGAAAGCTCCGTTCAAGATGGACCGGCCCCTTCAAAGTATCAAAAATTCTGAGGTCTGGAGCTGTTGAAATAAAAAACGAGACATGTAAACCATTCATCGTCAATGGACAAAGACTGAAGCTCTACGAAGGAGGAGACATTCCAACAACCGACTCCAGCCACACTCTAAGCGATCCACCAATCCCGACAAGAGATGTATAAGTTCCAGTCGTCAAGCTAACGACGTTAAACAAGCGCTGCATGGGAGGCAACCCATGATTTTCTTACCTTATTTACTTTTTCTACATTTTGTTTTATTTTATTTCTTGTTATATTTTGTCAGGACTAATGTTTGAAATGTTTGTGTTTTACAGGACCTTCTTCCTAACTCTGTGCAGAATGCAGAATTTTGACGACATGCATGTGACTTTCAGGAATGACGCCCAGAGAGAACGTTGCTTTGTCCACTACAGGCATTCCCAGCAGGACGACGAGGGCACCAGTGGTCCACATCAGTAGTTTTACAGGTTACTCTCCTTATCTTATTTCGAAACATTGGGGACAATGTTCGATTTAAGTGTGGGAGGGGATTTTATTGCTTTCTATTTCCATTTTTAGTTAGTTGTTTATTTCTTGTTTTTGTCTATGTCTTTTTTGTAGAAAATGCATGAGTCTGACGAGTCACCAGTACAGTGTATCCCTAGTGCACCCTCATTTTTCCCCATTTCTTTAGCCCTACCAAAAAAAAAAAAAAAAAAAATTTTTTTGCAAAAAGAAAACATTGTTGTTCTACACGTTTTTTGGGCTTTAAGACAGGTTTGGATTAGGATGTGGTGACTTAGGTGAACTTTTTGAAACATTAGCATCGTTTTAGCACCGTAGACTTCACGAATATAGGAATCATTCCAAAACCCCATGTACCATGGCCTTAATTATCATTTCCAAATTTGTCATAAGTAGTTTATTTCAGCAGTCAGCTCCGGCCTAAGGATGTTCTACGTAGGGGACTGATGAACACAAGTGAATGATCCAGTAAAATAAATAAAGAAAAAGGCAAACTCCGGATAGATGACCCTCACAAGGTCGTTTAAACCAAAAAGTTGAATTGTTGCCACAAAAAAATAATAATAATAATAATAATAATAATATATATATATATATATATATATATATATATATATATATATATATATATATATATATATATATATATATAATTTTAGCTCACCCATTGTTAGTTGGTTCAGAGGTATCTGGCGCTGAACTCGGTAGGGCGGATTACGATCCGATCCCCCACAACTGCATTTGGGTTAAATAAAAGGGTTTACACAGTCATATGTGCCAGAAACCCTATGTTTTGGATCAGAATCACTAACAGGTCACTCTACTATGAAACATGTACGGATAACGGGCTTAATGTGATTGCGCCTGAATGAAAAGGACCCAAAAAGAGATGAAGAGGTAGGCCTAGTTATTGTGGGATGACACGGTTGATTAATATAAGAATGAAGTTTATGTCTGCCTCTGCGGATAAGTGTCATTACGATACCCTTGGTTCACTTAGTACCTGTCACTACATCCTGACTTGAACTTAGAAGCCCTTTTTGCCCGAATCACGTGTCAGCACTAGTTTTCTTACTTTGAGCTTTAAATGTTTTGCTTGAGGACAAGCAAAGGTCTAAGTGTGGGAGAATTTGATGACACTGAATTTCACCGTATTTTTTACTCCAATTTCGCATGCATTCTTAGTCTTTTAATGTCATTTTATTATGTTATTATTATGTTTTTCTTTGTTTTCAGGTTTTTAGTCTAATCGGAGCCCCGAGCGAGAAAAGGAGCGAAAAAGGAGCCGAAATGAGCTAAAATAGAGAAAATCAGCATTTTGCACTTATGGCATCCACTATGGCGGCCGCCACAGGGTCTTCCATGACGTGGCCATGTCTCAAACTCCTCCCAACTGTTTTTCCCCACGATCTCCAACTGCCCAAGCAAGTTTACACTCATGGCGGGCGCCATGGTGTTGTGGCGGGCGCCACAAGAACAAAACGAGTTCCCTCCCAAATTCAAATGCTAGGGGCATCCTTGTCTTTTCCACATGTTTCCTTGCCTATAAATAGGACTTTAGATTTTCGTTTTTCTTCATCCAAGCTTAGTTGTTCATAAGCATATATCAGTGTAATAGTGGTAATCGCTTCACATCGAGGTGTTACTACATTCGAGAGATCGAGTCTGTAAGAGCCTGTGAGATTGAGTCTTGGAGCACTCTGGAAGGAAGTTAATCCTGCCGCCATTTTACTTTCAGTTCGCATTTTATTCAACCACTCCGATTGGAGCAGGTTTTTATTACTTTACCTTTTGTCAACTTTATTTCTTGCACTGTCTTTTAATTTCATTTATTTTCCGCACTGCTTTACTTTCATTTACTTTCCGCACTCGCACTACTTTCATTTACTTTCCGCACTCGCACTACTTTCATTTACTTTCCGCACTCGCACTTAAATACTTTTTTTATGAAAAATCTAAAAATGAACTTTTACTTTACCATGTCTGGCTAATTTTATAAAGGTTAGAATGTGAAGATCATAACTGAACCGATAATCTGTACAATTGTTAGTAGAAACACTTAAGGGCTATTTTAACTTTCAATATAAGTTTTCCTGTTCTTAAAATCCGTCGGGTAAGATCGAAATCCGTCCAACGCCTATCTAAACTTAATTGTTTTTAAACTATTTCAAAAACAGCAAAAGCGCTTTGTCTAGTTTATTAGGAGTTTTTAATTTAAAAGGAAAAGAGATTTTAAAACCATTTTCGGACGCGTTAAGAAGTTTAAAGTCTGGTTCGTAAGAACCTCTTTTTTTTAGAAAATCCAGGTTAAAATACTTTTCAACTTGGTCAAGATACTATATTTCTTAAAAATAGGTTTACTACTCTAACGCAATGCGCGCCTTTTTATCCGTGACAATAAGAGGGTTTGATTAGGGGGTACAACTCGGTTCTGAATACGCGAAAGCGACAGTTCCTGTTAAATTAGTTCTTTTCAAAGTAGAAAACATTGCCCGTAAGTAGTTCTATTGGCAAGTACTTGGATTATCAATTGGTTGTGTGAATTGCATTCGAACCTGTCTTTATCAATTAATTTTAATTACTTTATTTACTACCGTGCACTCTTCAAAACTACTATTTTCAATCGCCTTAGATACACACCTTAACAATAGATAGCGATAGATTGACACTTGGTCTCTGTGGATACGATAATCTTTTATATTACTCTGACGCGTTCGTACACTTGCGAAAAAACACGCATCAACGGTGTGTTGAGACAAATTTGGTATTGAACTGGGAGAAGTGCAATTTTATGGTAACGGAGGGGATTGTGCTTGGCCACAAAGTCTCCTCTAAAGGCCTTGAGGTTGATCAAGCAAAAATTAAAGTGATTGAAAAGTTGCCTCCTCCAATAAATGTCAAAGGCATCCGAAGTTTTCTTGGCCATGCTGGTTTTTATCGGCGATTTATCAAAGATTTCTCCAAAGTTGCAAGGCCATTGAGTAATCTACTCAACAAAGATAAGTCCTTCTCCTTTGATGATGATTGTTTAAATACCTTTAAAATTTTGAAAGAGAAACTCATCACCGCACCTATAATCGTTGCTCCAAATTGGACTTTGAATTTGGAATTAACGTGTGATGCAAGCGATTATGTCGTTGGTGCGGTGCTTGGGCAAAGAAAGGCCAAAATTTTCCATGCTATTCATTATGCGAGTAAAGTTCTTAATGAGGCACAAGTTAACTATGCCACCACCGAAAAAGAATTACTCGCTATTGTTTACGCACTTAAGAAATTTTGGTTTTATCTGATTGGTTCTAAGGTGGTAGTCTACACTGACCACTCGACAATTAAATATCTGCTCACCAAGTCGGGTTCGAAGCAAAGGCTCATCCGGTGGATCCTCTTGTTATAAGAGTTTGATTTGGAAATCCGTGACAAGAAAGGATCGGAAAACTTGGTAGCGGATCATTTGTCTATGTTGGTCAATGTAGAGGTAACTCACCGTGAGAATGAGGTCTGTGAAGAATTTCCGAATGAAAATTTTTTTCAAGTACAAATTAGGCCGTGGTTTGCAGATTTTGCTAACCACAAAGCCACCGGGTTTATACCGGAGGACCTAACTTGGAATCAAAGACGGAAATTCCTCTCGGATGCTAATTACTATGTTTGGGATGAACCATACTTGTTTAAGTTAGGAGGTGACAATTTGTTAAGGAGGTGTGTCACTCTTGATGAAGCCAAAAGTATCCTTTTGTATTGTCACAACTCGCCTTATGTGTAGCGTAATTTTTTTGGTTTCGAATCACTATCGCTTTGGTACTATAGTTCGATTCATTTTTTATCCTGTTGAGCTGATTAAGGAAGGGAAATAGATGTCTCCAATTAACCCTGCTTGCAAACTGAGGTTAAACGGTCAAAACTGTTGATTTACAGATGCTATCAAAATAGGGGGATTCTCCTTTGGGTTATTTTCCTAAGAATACAAGTGTCGGGATTATCTGTGAGGTTTTTGGTAAGATGTTAAGACTTGGTGCTTTTCGATTGATGTATGAAGGTATGGGATTTTGGGTTTTTGATTAGTATGCTCGCTAAGATTTTTCAATCTTATGCCTACGTATTCCCGTTCAGGGAAATCAGAGCGATCGTAGTTCCTCCTATTCTAAGGGAGGAAAGGGATTGTTTTGGTGTCTGTCGTAACCCAAAATTTGACCTCCTTCTTTTGCCTTTTGCATGAGCATATGCATTCGCATCGCTCGCATACGCATTCGTATTTTTCCTCTGGTGTTTTAATTGCAGGATATTCAGGTTTCTAAGCCCGATTAATCATATCCTCACAAGGTCATCACCTCATCAAAACAAGCACAAAATGAAGGTTTCCATACCTATTCATCAATACAAGAGGTGGAAAATCGAAGCCGCGACCACAACACCCTTTTTTAGGCAAATTGGGCACATTTTGGCCTGGTTAATCGATTAACCATTTGCAGTGCAATTGTGTTAATCGATTAACACAGGAAAAATAGGCACAATTTGCTGTTTTTTCATGACAGCACCTTTGCACACATTTTGGTCTTGGATTCTAGCAGCATATGGAATATTCTAGACACCTCTAAACATTTCCAAGCTACTCAATTCATTCCAAGTGCATTTGCTATGATACTTCACTTCAAATCAAGTGCACCATGTTCCTTGTTCTCCAAGTAATGTGGATCCTTGGATGTTGGAATTCACCTTGGGATGGTTACCGAGTTGGTTCTAACTAACCTAGTTAACCGCCTTGACTCGGTGAGTCAAGTCCAACTAACTCCTAACCTAGCTCCAAACCCAAAGCTAATTCCAAACCAAATTCCAAACCATCTCATATTCCAAACCTAAAGCCTATATAAACACACCTTCACTCACTTTTCAATTCCTCAACCATTCTCTACCATTTTTCACCAAACTTCTCACATTTCACTCTCAATTCTCTCACTTTTTCTTTGATTTCTCTACTCATTCTTCATCTTCATCTCAATTCTTCTCCATCAAACCTCACCAAAAGCTCTTATTCTTGAAGGATAATCACTTTTCACATTGAAAGTGATTAATTCTTGAGCCTAACCTTCATCATTTGGCATTCTTTGGTTGGATTTCTGAAATTACATCCCATTCTACTTCAATCCAAGGGTTTCACACCATTTATTTTGGTGCAAGTTCGATTTCGGTGCATTTTCGACCGGTTTCGACGCGTTTCGTCTACAATTCAAGGATCCTCTGGTTTTCTTTAATCTTCTGCACCAAGATCACATTGCAACATTTACCAAGGCACATCTCAACCTTGTAGGTTGGTGGATTTCATTCATTTTATCATTTCGATCGTTTTCGTATCGTTTGCGATATAATTTCGATATTCTTGCATGTGAATTAATTACACTTTTGATAGATCCATGATCTTGATTGTTAATTGATTCTATTGTTGATCATTTTCTATTTCTAAACTTGATTTTTCGTGCATAATTGTTTGCCCTAGCATTGGAGTGATTGCACAATCAAAAAGTTGGCCAAAAGCACTTTTCAAAACTAATTTTCTGCTCCCTGTACAGTGTTAATCGATTAACACATTGCAGTGCAATTGTGTTAATCAATTAACCAGTGTTTTTTCGCACTTTTTCAAGTGTTATCGATTAACACTTTGCAGTGCAATTATGTTAATCGATTAACACTGAACCAGAAGGCCATTTTCTTGCATTTTCAAGTATGTTTGCCATGTTTTTTTCATTTTAACTTCCATTGATTGTCATGCTTGATTTTATGGATGTTTTTAATGTCATTTCACTTTTGGTTGAAGCAAATTCACGAACTTTCGATGCACATTTTCGATTATTCATTTGTTTCATGTTCTTAGCATTGTATGAACAGAGCAATTCTTGCACTATCTTTGTTCACATGATACATGATTTTGTGTGGCATTTTGATGATCATTTGGCACTGTTTTGCACTTTCCATTTCAGTTTGCATTAAGTTTATTCTTCATGGATAAACTTAATCTTGTATAATCAATAATTCACTCCTTTGTGCTTTAATGACTTTTCATCCTCTTTGGAAAGTTGTTAGTATGTTTATCCCTTGATGAATTGATCGAAACTTTGTTTTGATTAATCGATCTTCCTAACTTTCGTATTACACCCTGTGTCTGTTAGGGAAGGGATGAGAAGGGAGAATTCCTACTCTCATTCTGACTACTTCAGGTAGGGGACGAATGACCCTGTGCTTGGCTTAGTCATCTCTATCTCCATGGGGTAATGTGCTTTCCTTCCCCAGTCAAGCTGATCCTTGATCACTCTTCTCTCTTTGCGATCCCTTTCGATCCTTGATCACACCTATCTCAATCTCTCTCTTGATCAATCACCTTCTTGGTTACGATCCTTTGTTCCTTGGGTTAGCAAGCTTTCTTCGTTTCAATACCCTATGTTCTTCTTGTAATCAATCATTTCTTTTTGATTCCCCCGAAAAGTTTCAATTCTCTCTCTTTGGTCCAACACAGTCTTCCTGTCACGACCATTTTTCCCCTGGAGTTCGCAACCTTCTCTTGGTTCTTCTCCTTTGTTGGGTTGATCACCTTCTCTTGGTTAATCATCCGTCTCTTCAGTTAATCACAGTCCGTCTGTTAATCCCTGAGCACCTCTTGGGTTAATCACCTCTTCTTAGTTAATAACCTTTTTCTTCAGTTAACCACAGTCTGTCTGTTAAAATACTGAACCCTTTCGAGTTAATCACCTTCTCTTGGTTAATAACTCGCTTTTCTCTTCGGTTGGTCACAGTTCGTCTGTAAACACCAATCCCCCGGAGTTGGCAACCTCCTCTTGGTTCGAATACTTGTACCCTTGGGTTAGTAACCTTTCTTTGGTTCAAATACCCTTTCTTCGGTTGAGTACTGTTTATTCTGTTAGTTGACCGAACCCTTTGGGTCACGACCTTTGCTCGATCCTATACCCGTCCTTTGGGTTATGATCTTTATTCGGTCCTACACCCGCTTTTCTGGTTAATCGCAGTTTTCTCTGCTAAAACCAATGCTTCTCTACCCCCACAGAGTTGCAGTCCTTTCTTTCCTCGGTTGATCACTGTTTACCAGTTAATGTGCTGAGGCCCCTTCAGAGTTAAACACCTTCTCTCTGTTCATCACTTTCTCTCTTGGTTTATCACAGTCTGTCTGTTGACACCGGCTTCTTTTCCCCGCCAGGGTTCTACTCTCTTTCTTCGGTTAACCACTGCCATCTAGTTAATATACCGAATCTTTCTTGGTTTCGACACCAATTCTCTTTGTTATCCCCAGCGGAGTTTCTTTCATTCTTAGTTTTGACACCATTCTTTTCCTATCCTTTTGTGCAAACGCTCTTACTGCGGGGTCTTTCCCAGTAGATTTTTTCTCCATCTCTTGCTCTTGGTTTTGACACCACTTCTTTCATCTCCTTGTTTCTTTCTTGTTTTGTTTTCAGTTCAGTTCCCTGAACTACGGAAGCTCTGATTCTGCATTCTTCTGAATGTATGATACGTAGGCATGAGATCGCAATGATCTCGGCGAGCACACTTCCACCTTTCTTCCGTCTTTCACCCTTCTTTCCTTCTCCCTTTCTTCTTTCCTTTTCTTCGTCCCCTGGTTCCATGAACTACGACGCTCTGATTTCCTCATTACACTATGAGGGTACGTAGGCACGAAGACTTCATTCCTCCGCGAGCACCTTCTTTCTTTCTTTTCTTTTTCCCCTCTCTCTCTCTCTCTCTCTCCTTCTTTTAGCTAGAAGCCTTTAGATAGATAACCCATCCAAGCCTAGAAGAAAGCAAAATGGTTCCCGTCGAATACGACGGATGCGTGCTAATACCTTCCTTTCGCATAACCGACCCCCCGTTCTCGTTTCTCTTCCCCTTGGGGTTTATCGATATTTTCCCTGTCCTTTGGGACTAAATAAAGTTCGGTGGTGACTCTGTTGTATCATTGAGTATGCGATTCACTCAGGTAGAAACCATCCATCTTCAGCTGGCGACTCTGCTGGGGACAGATTGACCTCTTGCTGGTACATCCCTTGAGGGGTCTCGCCTAGATTTGTTTGCTTTTTCTTGCTTTCTTGGGTGTTTATCTTTAGCGCTTTACTAGCTTTATTTTACATGCTTTAGCTTTATTTTTATTTATCGCATTTCTTTACTGCTTTAAATATTCATTTGCTGCAAATTCTGGATATCTGCTATTTTTTGCTGTTGTTGGGATGGGTAGATATTATTGGAGAGAAAGGTCCTAACACCGGGCCTAGTATACACATAGGCTAGAACGTGGATAGTCGTGAGGCCTACGTTTTGCGCGTTGGGATATCACGAGACCCACATCCCAGATCGTGATTCATTTGAGAATACCTCCGTCTTGTGAGAATTCACTACGACGGGGGATTTTCATCCTGAGTCCTATGGTTTGGGCGACCTTTTCTAGGGACTACCTTGTTGTGTCTAGATCACACCTGTGAGGAGGATGGGTTTTTGCAGGAAAATAGGCCACTTCATACCCTTGTTCTCATACACGCCAGGTTTCTTCACCGACATATCAGATTATGTTGCACTGACACAGATTATATGCAGATATCCGGATTGTTCAGATTTGATTATTCGAACAGTGTTGGCTTCTTGTTGTTGTGTTGCATATCATTTCATCATGTAAATTAATTTTTGCATGTGCATTTCCAGGTTTTCGAGGGCTTATCTTTTGTTGACATTATCATAGAGATGAGTACTGGTTGTCGCGGCATCGTCAGTTACAAGTTTGTGGAGCCTAAGCTGGGTATCTTGAGAGGTTTGGCATCTTTGTTGGTTGGAGATCACAGAGGGGTTTTCATAGGTACTTATGGTAATTTGTTGACCATCCTCAACACTAAAGTCAACATCACTGCTATTCATACTCTGGTTCAGTTCTACGACACGCCGTATAGGTGCTTCACATTTCAGGATTATCAGCTAGCACCTACACTTGAGGAGTATGCTTATATTCTGGGGGTTGAGATCAAGAAGCAGGTTCCTTATGTTTACACTAGTGGTTGTCCGAAGTTTCATCTTATTGCTGATGCGCTTTGCATTAGTAAGAAAGATGTGGAGGATAATCTCAAGACCAAAGGGAAAGGTATTCGAGGGTTTGCTTTGAAGTTCTTGGTTGACAAGGCTACTACTTTTGCTAAGGATGGAAACTGGAAGGCTTTCAACGCGGTTCTCGCTTTGCTGATATATGGGATTGTCTTGTTTCCGAACATGGAAGATTTCGTAGATCAGGCTGCCATCAGCATTTTCTTGTCTAAGAACCCTGTTCCGACGCTTCTTGCTGATACCTACCATTCTATTCATTCTAGGAATGAAAAGAAGAAAGGAACCATTGTCTGTTGTGCTCCTTTGTTGTACCAATGGTTCATGTCTCACCTTCCACATAAGGGTCCTTTTGTTGAGAATAAGGATAATTTCAAGTGGTCTCAACGAATCATGTCTCTTACCGCTGATGATATTTCTTGGTATTCTCGAGTATTCGACGACATTCCAATCATTCTTCATTGTGGGAAATTCTCCAATGTGCCTCTCTTGGGTACAAAGGGTGGAATTAACTACAATTCAAGAATGGCTTTCCGACAGTTGGGATACCCTATGGTTGACAGACCTGATCCTGAGGTAGTGGAAGAATTCATCTTTCATGAAGGGGTTGACGACATGGGTTTGCTGAAGAGGTTTAGTGCCGCTTGGACTCAGATTCATCTCGAAGGAAGAGCCAATTTGGGTAAGAAGAATTGCGTAGCCAAGGAAGCTTACACACTTTGGGTCAAAGAGCGCGTCAAAGAGATCCTGTTGCCATTCTCTCCTGAGCCTTCCATGAATGCCAAGCCTCCTGAACTTGCCATTGTTCCTCCATCTCAGGTCGATCAACTCAAACTGATTATTGAGAAGTTGAAGAAGGAGAATGTTGATCTTCGTCTCAACCTTGATAGAGTCACTTCTGAGAAGGATAGTCTATAGATTCAGCTCCATCAGAAGCGCGAGCGCATGCTCAAAGAGGTGGAGGTTGAACAGAACAAACGTAGAAAGGTGGGGGATGCTTTGAAGAGCACCTATGAGGGACTTGCTTCAAAGAAGAGACAACTCGTCCATGCTCATTATCAGGCCTACAAAGAGGAGCTGAGCTACAACAAGCAACTTGAAGAGCTTCGAGGGAAGTTATCCGAGTTTAAGGCAAAGTGGCAAAGTGAACAAGACTGTGCTAATCAGTTAGCAAAGGACTTTTCCCAATGTCAAGCTAAGCTCGACAAAGTCTTCAGTGAGATTCAGAAGCTGTAAGATCAAGCACATCAGAGCCAAGAGCAGATTAGCCAGCTCAACACAGAGAGCACTCATTGGGAGCATCAAAGTCGTTATCTACAGAACCTCCTGGATCAGAAAGAGGCCTTTCTTCAGGATATGCTTCAGGGACCTAATCATTCTTTGCTGCACAACCTCATGAAGGATGTGAAGTACTAGAGTGAGAGACACGGCCGTCAAGCTAGATTCGCTGAGCATTCATTGGAGGACCTACCAGGGATGTATACGCTGATGCATTGCCGCACCGGCTTCCTTGGGCGGTTTTTCATTTCTTATCTGTGTGTAGGGTGGTATTTGATAGGATCCGTGTGGATTCTGTTGTAGCCCAAAAGGCAGATATTTGACTTGTATTTCTTCCTCTATTTAATGAATGAATAGAGATGCTTGCTCACTCTATCTTTTATGCCTTTACTTGTATGCTTTATGATTATTGTCAACAAAGATAAGTTTAAGAATTCCTGGAATTTAAAACTTTCTTTTTGCATGCATATCATACATTCATCTGCACACATATGTACGTCCCTTCATCCAACCCCATTGCTCATCCTTGTCTGCATTCCTTGTAGCAAGACGACGACTCGACATTGGTATTTTACTCGCTCAAGCAAATCCAGAATCATGGCTGACTTCGAAGCTGAGAACGCTGCGTACAAGGAAACTCTGGCACAATTCCAAGGACGGATGGATCAGTTCCAGACGAACATGGATGTCATTATGGAGCTTTTTTGTGCGCAGAGGGATGCTACTGCTGCTGCCACTGTTGTTGCAACTACTACCGATGCAAATGTTGTCACTCCTGTGACTGTTCCTCATGTTGTTACGCCTACTCCTGCTGTTGTGGTTCCTTCTCCTGCTAGAGTTGAAGTGCCAGTTGAGCCTGTGAATCAGCCTGCCGTTCAACCCAGTTTGAACCAGATGCCCGCTGGTTTACCTTGGGGCATGCCTCCGAATTATACTCCTCAGATTGCAAATAATGGTAGTGCCTTCATGCCATATCGGCCTTCTGTTGCACCCATGCCTAATGGGAATGCTGTCGCCTATCCATGGGTCATGCCTACTCTAGTCCCGCCTCCAGTGGTGAATGATGATCCTGAGAATCTTCAGGCTCAAACTCATCAAACTGCCGAATTAGTCGACACTGAAACTCCTGATGAAGAAGAGCATGTGTATAGAGGACCTCCTATTCATGTTCTGGTTTCGTCTCAAGTTGCTCAAACCGCTGTTCCGAATGCTCATCCTGGGATGTTCTATCCTGGGGCATCTTCCTCAGCTGCTGTGATGCCTCCTCTGATTCATCCGTATGGTGTTCCGTTGGGTCAGAATGCTGGTCAGATGGTTAATCCGGGTTTGGTGTATCCTTCTCAGTTTGCTACTCCGCAAGTGAATGCTCCTGCCACTTCTCAGCTGCCAAATCCTCAGATTCTGGTCAGGCCCACTAATCAGAATAGATCGGTTGACTACAAGTTGTTGGAAGACCGTATCAGAGCTATCGAAGGGTTCTCTGCTTTTGGTATGGAAGCCAAAGACTTGTGTCTGGTTCCAAATGTTGTTCTGCCGCAGAAATTCAAGATACCTGATTTACCAAAGTATAAAGGCTTGAGCTACCCGCGTAGTCACATCAATATGTACTGCAGGAAGATGGCACCCCATATTGATAATGATAAATTGCTAGTTCATTGTTTTCAAGATAATTTGTCTGGTGCTTCATTGGATTGGTACATGGGCCTGGGCGTAGCAAAATCCGTACTTGGAGGGATTTGTCGGAAGCGTTCGTGAGACAATACAAGTATAACCTTGATCTGGCGCCAACTAGATTGCAATTGCAGAATCAGTCCCAGCGCTCAGTTGAAACATTCAAGGAGTATGCACAAAGATGGCGTGAGATGGCATCTCGTGTGCGACTGACTCTCTCTGATAATGAGTTGGTTGACATCTTTATGGGTATATTGCAAGGATCTTACTATGAGAAAATGGTGGGTAGTTCTTCATCGAGTTTTGTTGATGTTATAACCATTGGTGAACAAATTGAGAATGGTTTGAAGACTGGAAAGATTCCTGGAACTGCTTCCCAGCAGCCGACCACTCGGAAGTCTCAGAACAGTCATTCCAAGAAAAAGAAAGGTGAAGCCAACGCTGCGACAGCTCAAGTTTCTCCTCAGTATCAAGCTCCCATGGCTCCCTTGCCATACTATCTGTATTCGTACATTGCTGCTGCACAGTATCAACAACCTCCATATCAGTATCATCCGCAACAACCAGTTCAGAATGCTCAGAATCAGCAACAGAATCAACAGAACAAAAATCAGCGGAATCAAAACCGTTAGAACAACAACAGTCAAGGAAACCGCAAGCGTCCAAATTTTGATAGAATTCCGGTGTCATACACGGAACTGTTTCCTTATTTGGTTCACCAAGGGGTAGTCCCCAAGCAGATTGCGCCTGCAATTCCTCCATTTGGCCCGAAGCATAACCCAAATGCATCATGTGCTTATCATGCTGGATACATAGGACATGCAACAGAAGATTGCTTTGTTTTCAAAACCAAGGTTCCGGAACTCATTGATAAGAAGGTTCTGACTTTTGCTGAGGAAGGACCCAACATTCAGAGTAATTCGTTGCCGAATCACGGTAGACCTACGGTTAACATGATTGAGGATAGTCTGGAGGCTGAATTGATCATGGATGTTGACGAGGTAAACACTCCGATGTCTGTGGTTTTCAAGAAATTGAAGGAACATGGGTTGTTGAAAGGTTTGCATGGTAAGTGTCAGATTTGCGACGATAATCCCAACCAGTGTCGAAGGCTGAAGGGTTGTGTCCAAATTCTGATGAACCGTGGTGAAGTGCAATTTGCCAGATCTAAACCTGTTGAGGAAGTTGCTGCTATTGAGCTGTTTACCATCGTCTATAGGAAGGTTCCAGTTGAATCCCCTAAGCAGAAGAAGGTGCAACCCATCGTTGTTTGCCCGCCGAAGCCGTTTCCGTATCAGAATTCTAAAGAGGTACCATGGAAGTATGGGTCTACCATGTTTTCTGGAGGTCAAGAGATAAGGTTCTCCGAATCCGAGATCGTGAATGTTACAGTTGGTGGAGGTATGACTCGTAGTAGACGTGTGTTCGCTCCAAAAGTCACTACAAAGCCTGTTTAAGTTCCAACTATTTTTTCTCCCAAGGAAACGCATGCATCTGCGATCCCTGTTGTTCAACAAGGGGCGTCTTATACTGCTATTCCAGTACTGACTATCTCGTCTGAGGATGTTTCAAAGAGCAAGGAGACCCTTGATGATCAAGAGTTCCTTAAGCTGATCAAGAAAAGTGATTTTAAAATTATGGATCAGTTAGGTCAGACTCCCTCGAGGATCTCAATTTTATCCTTACTCATGAGTTCGCCTGTGCATAGATCAATTTTGTTGAGTGTGTTGAACAGTGCCTATGTCATGCAAGATATATCCGTCGTCGAATTCGATGATGTTGTGGCCAACATAACTGCAAGTCGGTATTTGGGTTTCAATGAATCGGAATTGCCTCCTGAAGGAACGGCCCACAATAAAGCGCTGCACATATCTGTAACCTGCACAGACATCCTATTATCTCGTGTTCTAGTGGATACTGGTTCTTCTCTCAATGTGATGCCTAAGGGTACATTGAGTCAGTTACTGGTGGAAGGAATCGAAATGAGACCAAGTGCCTTAGTTGTCAGAGCCTTTGACAGTTCTCAAAGACAGGTCATTGGAGAAGTGGATTTACCCATCAATATTGGGCCGCATTTTTTTACCATTACTTTCCAAGTGATGGATATCAATCTGGCGTACAGTTGCCTACTGGGTCGTCCATGGATCCACGCGGCAGGGGCAGTTACATCCACTTTACATTAGAAGTTGAAATTCATGTTTGACGATCAACTTGTCATTGTCTGTGGTGAAGAGGATTTGATTGTAAGCGAGTTATCGTCCTTTCGATACGTCGAGACCGAAGAAGGCATAGATGAGGTGCCGTTGCACTGTCTCAAGTTCGAAGATGTCAGCTCTGCTTCAACTAGTCAAAGTAGATCACCACAATTGACTTTAGCATCTGCTAAGAGTGCTAAAGAGATCATCGATAGAGGTGCCTTGCCAGGCTGGGGGCACCTGATTGATGTGGTTGAGAAGCATAATCATTTTGGATTGGGCTATTATCCTGGTCGTCAATATGGTTCCTTTGATCAGAAACAATGCAACTTTGTCAAGTTCCATAGCGCGGGTTTCCTGCAAGGTGACATCGTGGCAGCTGCTGATGATGCTGGTCCCAGTAATCCGATTTCAAGCTTTGTGCACAAATGTTCGCCGGGTTTCAAGCTCAACAATTGGACATCTACCGTGATTCCTGTGGTTTTCCCATATAACATGTAATGCATTTTGCTTTCTCATCCCCTCGTCCTCGCCCGAGACGAGTGGACAGCTTGTAAAGGGCCTCGCATTTTTGCAATATTATGTGATCAATAAATAAAAGTTTTTTTCATTCAAAATCATGCTCTATTTTCTTTCTTTACTTTACTTTTTCACACAAAACAAATGGTAAAAGTTTATTTTCTTTCTCACTTTTTAAATAGCTCATTCTAAACATATTCATAAACATGCAGAACTAATAAAAGCGTTGATGACAACATGGCAAACATCCATTGTAATTCTAGAATTCCAATTAACCAAACCGAAGAAGATGGCTAGGAAGATTATGAATTACCGGCTGAACTGGCAAGGCTCCTTGAGCACGAGCGTAGAGAGATTCATCCGCACAAAGAGCCAGTGGAAGTTGTCAATCTTGGTACTGATGAGGTCAGAAGAGAAGTCAAGGTTGACGCATCCCTCGTAAAGCATGTACACTTCGAGTTGGTCAAGTTATTGAAAGAGTATGTTGATATCTTCGCCTGGTCCTATCAAGATATGCCTGGGTTGGATACCAACATCGTTGAACATCACTTGCCACTCAAGCCCGGATGTCCTCCTGTCAAGCAGAAGCTCAGGATGACTAGACTCGACATGGCACTCAAAATCAGAGAAGAGGTAAAGAAGCAGCTTGATGCTGGGTTCCTCGCCACTTTCGAATATCCTGAATGGATTACCAACATTGTCCTGGTTCCCAAGAAGGACGTCAAAGTCAGAATGTGTGTGGATTATCGAGATCTTAACAAGGCAAACCCAAAGGATGATTTTCCTTTGCCTCATATTGATGTCTTGGTAGACAACACTGCGCAATTCTTTGTCTTTTCCTTCATGAATGGTTTTTCAGGATATAATCAAATCAAGATGCCCTAGCTGATATGGAGAAGACCACATTTATCACGCCATGGGGTACATATTGCTACAAAGTCATGCCATTCAGTCTAAAGAATGCAGGGGCAACATACCAGCGTGCCATGACAACCCTCTTTCACGATATGATTCATAAAGAGATTGAGGTTTATGTGGACGATATGATTTCCAAATCCAAAACTGAAGATGATCACTTGGTTCATCTAAAGAAACTGTTTAACAGACTCCGGAAGTTTAGATTACGGTTGAATCCTGCGAAGTGTACCTTCGGAGTTTGATCTGGTAAACTGTTAAGCTTTATTGTGAGTCAGAAAGGCATTGAAGTTGATCCTGATAAGGTTCGGGCAATTCAGAACCTACTGCCTCCCAAAACAGAAAAAGAAGTCTGTGGCTTTCTGGGCAGACTCAATTACATTTTAAGATTCATTTCTCATTTGACGGCTACCTGTGAACCAATGTTCAAATTGCTAAGGAAAAATCAATCGGTTGAATGGAATAATGATTGTCAGGAAGCATTTAACAAAATAAAACAATACTTGCAAGAACCACCGATCTTAGTAGCGCCGGTTCCTGGTAGGCCTTTAATCATGTATCTCACCGTTCTCGATGAATCGATGGGATGTGTATTGGGTCAACATGATGACACTGGCAAAAAAGAACATGCAATATACTATCTGAGCAAGAAGTTCACTGACTGTGAGACCAGATACTCACTCTTGGAGAAAACTTGTTGTGCTCTGGTCTGGGCTGCTCGACACCTACGACAATACATGATTTGCCATACTACTTTGTTGATATCCAAAATGGATCTGATAAAGTACATCTTTGAAAAGCCTGTTGTCTCTGGAAGGATTGCTCGGTGGCAGATGCTATTAACTGAGTATGATATCCAACATGTTACCCAGAAAGCAATAAAAGGGAGCGTCTTGTCTGATTACCTTGCTCATCAACCTGTAGAGGGCTATCAACAAATGAAGTTTGACTTTCCCGATGAGGATGTTCTATTTATCAGAGATTATGAGACTCCAGACCCTGAAATAGGACCCGAACCAGGGGCGTGATGGACGCTCGTGTTCGACGGTGCCTCCAATTCTAAAGGTCGTGGAATCGGTGCTATCCTCATCTCTCCAACATGTTTTCACCTTCCCTTCATTGCTAGATTATGCTTTGCATGCACCAACAATATAGCTGAATACGAAGCATGTATCTACGATATTGAAGCGGCTATTGACATGAGAATCAAGATTCTTGAGGTCTATGGAGATTCTGCCTTGGTCATCGGTCAAGTTAGAGGGAACTTTGTGACTCGGGATTCCAAGCTGGTTTCGTACCAACAACACATAGTGAAGTTGATTCCTTACTTTGATGAGATCACTTTTCATCATATTCCCATAGAGGAAAATCAACTAGCTAATGCTCTTGCCACTCTAGCATCCATGTTCAAGGTCAAGTGGAAGAATGAAGCTCCTCATATCCGCATTGATCACTTGAACGAACCAGCACACTGTTTAGCAATCGAGGAAGAGTCTGATGACAAGCCTTGGTTCTACAACATCAAAAGATATCTGGAAAAACAGGAATATCCCGAGGGTATCACTATCACTGACAAGAAGGCTCTTAGACGGCTTTGCGCCAAATTCTTCTTAAGTGGTGGTGTACTGTACAAGAGGAATTATGATTCCGTGTTGCTCAGATGCGTGGATACACACGAAGCAAACACGATCATAAGGTCTATACATGAGGGCTGCGAGGGTGTACATGCTAAAGGTCCTGCTATGGCTAAGAAGATCCTTCGGGCTGGGTATTACTGGACAACAATGGAGGTAGATTGTTACAACTTTTCCAAAAGATGTCACAAGTGCCAAATCTACGGAGACAAGATCCATGTGCCTCCAACTCCATTGAATGTTTTGACTTCACCTTGGCCATTTTCTATGTGAGGTATAGATATGATTGGAATGATCGAGCCGAAGGCTTCCAACGGCCATTGATTTATTCTGGTTGCTATCAATTACTTCACCAAGTGGGTTGAAGCTGCTTCCTACGCAAACGTTACACGACAAGTGGTTGCCAGATTTATCAAGAAAGAGATAATCTATCGCTATGGCATTCCTAGCAACATTATCACGGACAATGCAAGCAACCTGAACAACAATATGATGAAGGAGTTGTGTCAAGAATTTAAGATCGAGCACCACAACTCTTCACCATATCGGTCTAAGATGAATAGCGTCGTCGAAGCAGCAAACAAAAATATTAAGAGGATTGTCCAGAAAATGGTCAAGACTTACAAAGATTGGCATGAAATGCTTCCCTTTGCACTGCATGGCTACATAACTTCAGTTCGCACTTCCACTGGGGCAACTCCGTACTCACTTGTGTATGGTATGGAGGCTGTTCTACCCATCGAAGTCGAAATTCCTTCGCTCAGAGTCATCATGGAAGCAGGTCTTGATGAAGCTGAATGGGTTCAATCCAGATACGACTAGCTGAATCTCATCGAAGAGAAGCGCCTTACATCCATTTGTCATGGTCAATTGTATCAGAGATGCCTCAAGCGAGCTTTTGACAAGAAAGTTCTCCCTCGAACATTCTGTGAAGGCGAACTCGTGCTCAAGAGGTATTCACCTGTTCACTCGGATCCACGAGGCAAATGGACTCCTAATTACGAAGGACCTTTTGTTGTCAAGAAAGCCTTCTCATGCGGAGCCCTGATCCTCACCACAATGGATGGGGAGGAGTTGCCATCGCCCGTGAACTTCGATACAGTCAAAAAATATTATGCCTGAAAAAAAAGGATAAGAGTCCGCTAGATTGACATCCGTAAGGACAATTTAGGCAAAAATGGACGTCCCGATGGACCAAAAAAAGAAATGTCCATGCAAAAGTTAGGGAAAATGGAAAAAAAACAATAATAGCCCGCTAAGTTGAAAACCTGAAAGGGCGACTTAGGCAAAAATGGGCATCCCGATGGACAAAAAAAATGTGAAAACATGTCCAGGCAAAAATTAGGGATAAAGGCATTGACTGTGAACACTTGAGCCTCTTTTCCTCACGGCTAGACCTCAAACGGTAACAGAACACTCCAATCATCATCGACTGGTGTAAGGCGTTGGAACCTAGACTTACTATGGATGGTGGCCAATATTGTAATCAATGCAAAACATGATTTCCCTTTACCATTTACATTTGTTTTTCAATTTTTATTACAAACTTCCTCATCAAGGATTTTGCATCCTTGTACACACTTTATGTACAAAAAATTTTACATTCAATAAAATGCATTCTTTGTCATCTCAATTTGTTCTCATTCTAGTATTTTGTTTGCAAAATAAACAATTATTTGTGATCACATAATACTAAAAAGCGTTGAGAATAATAAAAAGCTAAATCAATCGAGAAAGCATTATGCATCGCATGTGTTACTGGTAATTCCTGCAGGATAATCGGTAATATCCATCGGTAAGCCTAACGCCTGGCCGGTAGTGGGATGATTCTATGAAGAAGTTGTTCCTCAGCAGAGTCATCATTCTCCCCAGCAGGTGACCAAGGTGTTCCCCAGCAAAGACGCTTTGTTCTTTCTTCCCCAGCAAGGGTTGTGCATCATCTCTTATGATTAGGAACTATTTGTCACCAGCAGCAGTGGTTTCTCCTCAGCTGAGTCAACATGATTCGGGAATCTCTTTGCCCCACACAGAGCCAGTCTTGGTAGGAAGGATTGATTTAATTCCTCCATCCCCAACAAGGATAGCCATGGTGATTTAGAAACCTGAGGTGTTCTCAGTTTCTTTCCCCGGAAGAATCATCGTCCTTTGTGAACTGTTTTCTCCAGCAGAGATTGTCTTCATCTGCGGGTCCTCTCCCCGACAGAGGGTGTTAAAGTCGTTTTGCTATGGTTTTTGCCTAATCACTTCTCACCGTGCCTCACTTGAGCGTTTGCATTGCATGATATCAAGCATCATGTAGAGACGCATACATAGCATATGCATCGATCATACTCCCTCTCTTTTTTGCCTGACTTATCTCCCAGCAGATTTTCAGCCAAACCTTGCACTTATCTATTCTTCAACTCTTCTTTTGTCGCCGTCGGCCAAATTCTCTAGCTACACTTTTATTTAATCCCCTTTTACCTCGAATCATCGAAAAGCTACCGCAATTCATACATTTAGGTCCAAGAGGATTAAATAGGGGCAGCTGTCGTAACCCGAAATTTGACCTCCCTCTTTTGCCTTTTGCATGAGCATAAGCATTCGCATCGCTGGCATACGCATTCGTATTTTTCCTCTGCTGTTTTGATTGCATGATATTCAGGTTTTCGAAGCCCGATTAATCATATCCTCACAAGGTCATCACCTCATTAAAACAAGCACAAAATGAAGGTTTCCATACCTATTCATCAATACAAGATGCGGAAAATCGAAGCCGGGACCACAACACCCTTTTTTTAGGCAAATTGGGCACATTTTGGCCTGGTTAATCGATTAACCATTTGCAGTGCAATTGTGTTAATCGATTAACACAGGTAAAATAGGCACAATTTGCTGCTTTTTCATGACAGCACCTTTGCACACATTTTGGTCTTGGATTCTAGCAGCATATGGAATATTCTAGACACCTCTAAACATTTCCAAGCTACTCAATTCATTCCAAGTGCATTTGCTATGATATTTCACTTTAAATCAACTGCACAATGTTCCTTGTTCTCCAAGTAATGTGGATCCTTGGATGTTGGAATTCACCTTGGGATGGTTACCGAGTTGGTTCTAACTAACCGAGTTAACCGCCTTGACTCGGTGAGTCAAGTCCAACTAACTCCTAACCTAGCTCCAAACCCAAAGCTAATTCCAAACCAAATTCCAAACCATCTCATATTCCAAACCTAAAGCCTATATAAACACACCTTCACTCACTTTTCAATTCCTCAACCATTCTCTACCATTTTTCACCAAACTTCTCACATTTCACTCTCAATTCTCTCACTTTTTCTCTGATTTCTCTACTCATTCTTCATCTTCATCTCAATTCTTTTCCATCAAACCTCACCAAAAGCTCTTATTCTTGAAGGATAATCACTTTTCACATTGAAAGTGATAAATTCTTGAGCTTAACCTTCATCATTTGGCATTCTTTGGTTGGATTTCTGGAATTACATCCCATTCTACTTTAATCCAAGGGTTTCACACCATTTATTTTGGTGCAAGTTTAATTTCGGTGCATTTTCGCGTTTTCGATCGGTTTCGACGCGTTTCATCTACATTTCAAGGATCCTCTGGTTTTCTTTAATCGTCTGCACCAAGATCACATTGCAACATTTACCAAGGCACATCTCAGCCTTGTAGGTTGGTGGATTTCATTCATTTTATCATTTCGATCGTTTTCGTATCGTTTGCGATGTAATTTCGATATTCTTGCATGTGAATTGATTACACTTTTGATAGATCCATGATCTTGATTGTTAATTGATTCTATTGTTGATCATTTGTTGTTTCTAAACTTGATTTTTCGTGCATAATTGTTTGCCCTAGCATTGGAGTGATTGCACAATAAAAAAGTTGGCCAAAAGCACTTTTCAAAAATGATTTTTTGCTCCCTGTACAGTGTTAATCGATTAACACATTGTAGTGCAATTGTGTTAATCGATTAACCAGAATTTTTTTGCACTTTTTCAAGTGTTAATCGATTAACACTTTGCAGTGCAATTATGTTAATCGATTAACATTGAACCAGAAGGCCATTTTCTTGCATTTTCAAGTATGTTTGCCATGTTTTCTTCATTTTAACTTCCATTGATTGTCATGCTTGATTTTATGGATGTTTTTAATGTCATTTCACTTCTGGTTGAAGCAAATTCGTGAACTTTCGATGCACATTTTCGATTATTCATTTGTTTCTTGTTCTTAGCATTGTATGATCAAAGCAATTCTTGCACTATCTTTGTTCACATGATACATGATTTTGTGTGGCATTTTGATGTTCATTTGGCACTGTTTTGCACTTTCCATTTCATTTTTCATTAAGTTTATTCTTCATGGATAAACTTAATCTTGTATAATCAATAATTCACTCCTTTGTGCTTTAATGACTTTTCATCCTCTTTGGAAAGTTGTTAGCATGTTTATCCCTTGATTAATTGATCGAAACTTTGTTTCGATTAATCAATCTTCCCTTTTCCTCTCTTTAGGCCTCCTTTAGAGCTTTCTCTCTCTTTCCCCCCGTGGAGTTGGAGTTTCGCGCTGCACCTTGCATCGAAGCACTGTACAAATTGACGCCGTTATGCTGTCTGTTTCTCTACGCAGGAGCACTGTACAACTTGGAGCTATTGGGCCGTCCGGTTCAACTTCCGCATTACACCCTGTGTGTGTTAGGGAAGGGATGAGAAGGGAGAATTCCTACTCTCATTCTGACTACCTCAGGTAGAGGACGAATGACACTGTGCTTGGCTTAGTCATCTCTATCTCCAGGGGGTAATGTGCTTTCCTTCCCCAGTCAAGCTGATCCTTGATCACTCTTCTCTCTTTGCGATCCCTTTCGATCCATGATCACTCCTATCTCAATCTCTCTCTTGATCAATCAACTTTTTGGTTACGATCCTTTGTTCCTTGGTTAGCAAGCTTTCTTCGTTTCAATACCCTATGTTCTTGTAATCAATCATTGCTTTTTGATTCCCCCGAAGAGTTTCAATTCTCTCTCTTTGGTCCAACACAGTCTTCCTGTCACGACCATTTTTTCCCTGGAGTTCGCAACCTTCTCATGGTTCTTCTCCTTTGTTGGGTTGATCACCTTCTCTTGGTTAATCACCCGTCTCTTCAGTTAATCACAGTCCATCTGTTAATCACAGAGCACCTCTTGGGTTAATCACCTCTTCTTGGTTAATCACCTTTTTCTTCAGTTAACCATAGTCCGTCTGTTAAAATACTGAACCCTTTCGAGTTAATCACCTTCTCTTGGTTAATCACTCGCTTTTCTCTTCGGTTGGTCACAGTCCATCTATAAACACTGAATCCCCCGCAGTTGGCAACCTCCTCTTGGTTCGAATACTTGCACCCTTGGGCTAGTAACCTTTCTTTGGTTCAAATACCATTTCTTTGGTTGAGTACTGTTTGTTCAGTCAGTTGACCGAACCCCTTTGGGTCACGACCTTTGCTCGATCCTATACCCGTCCTTTGGGTTATGATCTTTACTCGGTCCTACACTCGCTTTTCTGGTTTATCGCAGTTTTCTCTGCTAAAACCAATGCTTCTCTACCCCCACAGAGTTGCAGTCCTTTCTTTCCTCGGTTGATCACTGTTTACCAGTTAATGTGCCGAGGCCCCTTCAGAGTCAAACACCTTCTCTCGGTTCAGCACTCTCTCTCTTGGTTTATCATAATCCATCTGTTGACACCAGCTTCTTTTCCCCGCCAGGGTACTACTCTCTTTCTTCGGTTAACCACTGCCAGCCAGTTAATATACCGAATCTTTCTTGGTTTCGACACCAATTCTCTTTGTTATCCTCAGAGGAGTTTCTTTCATTCTTGGTTTTGACACCATTCTTTTCCTATCCTTTTGTGCAAATGCTCTTACTGCAGGGTCTTTCCCAGTAGAGTTTTTCTCCATATCTTGCTCTTGTTTTTGACACCACTTCTTTCATCTCCTTGTTTCTTTCTTGTTTTGTTTTCCGTTCAGTTCCCCGAACTACGGAAGCTCTGATTCTGCGTTCTTCTGAATGTATGATACGTAGGCATGAGATCGCAATGATCTTGGCGAGCACACTTCCACCTTTCTTTCATCTTTCACCCTTCTTTCCTTCTCCCTTTCTTCTTTCCTTTTCTTCGTCCCCTGGTTCCATGAACTATGACGCTCTGATTTCCTCATTGCACTATGAGGGTACGTAGGCACGAGGACTTCGTTCCTCCGCGAGTACCTTCTTTCTTTCTTTTCTTTTTCTCCTTTCTCTCTCTCTCTCTCTCTCTCTCTCTCTCTCCCTCTTTTAGCTAGAAGCCTTTAGATAGATCACCCATCCAAGCCTAGAAGCAAGCGAAATGGTTCCCGTCGAGTACGACGGATGCGTTAGGTGCTAATACCTTCCTTTCGCATAACTGACCCCCCGTTCCCGTTTCTCATTCCCTTGGGTTTTATCGATATTTTCCCTATCCTTTGGGACTAAATAAAGTTCGGTGGTGACTCTGTTGTATCTTTGAGTGTGTGATTCACTCAGGTAGAAACCAGCCATTTTCAGCTGGCGACTTTGCTGGGACATATTGACCTCTTGCTGGTCCATCCCTTGAGGGGTCTTGCCTAGTTTTGGTTGCTTTTTCTTGCTTACTTGGGTGTTTATCTTTAGCGCTTTACTAGCTTTATTTTACATGCTTTAGCTTTATGTTTATTTATCACATTTCTTTACTGCTTTAAATATTCATTTGCTACATATTCTGGATATCTGCTATTTTCTGCTGTTGTTGGGATGGGTAGATATTATTGGAGAGAAAGGTCCTAACACTGGGCCTAGTATACACATAGGCTAGAATGTGGATAGTCGTGAGGCCTGCGTTTTGCACGTTGGGATATCACGAGACCCACATCCCAGATCGTGATTCGTTTTAGAATACCTCCGTCCTGTGAGAATTCACTACGACGGGGGATTTTCATCCTGAGTCCTATGGTTTGGGCGACCTTTTCTAGGGACTACCTTGTTGTGTCTAGATCACACCTATGAGGAGGATGGGTTTTTACAGGAAAACAGGCCACTTCATACCCTTGTTCTCACACACGCCAGGTTTCTTCACCGACACATCAGATTATGTTGCACTGACACAGATTATATGTCGATATCCGGATTGTTCAGATTTGATTATTCGAACAGTGTTGGCTTCTTGTTTTTGTGTTGCATATCATTTCATCATGTAAATTAATTTTTGCATGTGCATTTCCAGGTTTCCGAGGGCTTATCTTTTGTTAACATTATCATTGAGATGAGTACTGGTTGTCGCAGCATCGTCAGTTACAAGTTTGTGGAGCCTAAGCTGGGTATCTTGAGAGGTTTGGCATCTTTGTTGGTTGGAGATCACAGAGGGGTTTTCATAGGTACTTATGGTAATCTGTTGACCATCCTCAACACTGAAGTCAACATCACTGCTATTCATACTCTGGTTCAGTTCTACGACCCGCCGTATAGGTGCTTCACATTTCAAGATTATCAGCTAGCACCTATACTTGAGGAGTATGCTTATATTATGGGGGTTGAGATCAAGAAGCAGGTTCCTTATGTTTACACTAGTGGTTGTCCGAAGTTTCATCTTATTGCTGATGCGCTTTGCATTAGTAAGAAAGATGTGGAGGATAATCTTAAGACCAAAGGGAAAGGTATTCGAGGGTTTGCTTCGAAGTTCTTGGTTGACAAGGCTACTACTTTTGCTAAGGATGGAAACTGGATGGCTCTCAACGGCGTTCTCGCTTTGCTGATATATGGGATTGTCTTGTTTCCGAACATGGAGGATTTTGTAGATCAGGCCGCCATCAGCATTTTCTTATCCAAGAACCCTGTTCCGACGCTTCTTGCTGATACCTACCATTCTATTCATTCTAGGATTGAAAAGAAGAAAGGGACCATTGTCTGTTGTGCTCCTTTCTTGTACCGATGGTTCATGTCTCACCTTCCACAGAAGGGTCCTTTTGTTGAGAATAAGGATAATCTCAAGTGGTCTCAACGAATCATGTCTCTTACCACTGATGATATTTCTTGGTATTCTCGAGTATTCGACGACATTCCGATCATTCTTCATTGTGGGAAATTCTCTAATGTGCCTCTCTTGGGTACAAAGGGTGGAATTAACTACAATTCGAGAATGGCTTTCCGACAGTTGGGATACCCTATGGTTGACAGGCCTGATCATGAGGTAGTGGAAGAATTCATCTTTCATGAAGGGGTTGACGACATGGGTTTGCTGAAGAGGTTTAGTGCCGCTTGGACTCAGATTTATCTAGAAGGAAGAGCCAATTCAGGTAAGAAGAATTACGTAGCCAAGAAAGCTTACACACTTTGGGTCAAAGAGCACGTCAAAGAGATCCTGTTGCCATTCTCTCTTGTGCCTTCCATGAATGCCAAGCCTCCTGAACTTGCCATTGTTCCTCCATCTGAGGTCGATCAACTCAAGCTGATTATTGAGAAGTTGAAGAAGGAGAATGCTGATCTTCGTCTCAACCTTGATAGAGTCACTTTTGAGAAGGATAGTCTACAGATTGAGCTCCATCAGAAACGCGAGCGCATGCTCAAAGAGGCGGAGGTTGAACAGAACAAGGGTAGAAAGGTGGGGGATGCTTTGAATAGCACCTATGAGGGACTTGCTTCAAAGAAGAAACAACTCGCCAATGCTCATTATCAGGCCTACAAAGAGGAGCTAAGCTACAACAAGCAACTTGAAGAGCTTCGAGGGAAGTTATGCGAGTTCAAGGAAAAGTGGCAAAGTGAACAAGACCGTGCTAATCAGATAGCAAAGGACTTTCCCAATGTCAAGCTAGGCTCGACAAAGTCTTCGGTGAGATTCAGAAGCTGTAAGATCAAGCACATCAGAGCCAAGAGCAGATTAGCCAGCTCAACACAGAGATCACTAATTGGGAGCATCAAAGGCGTCATCTACAGAACCTCCTGGATCAGAAAGAGGCCTTTCTTCAGGATATGCTTCAGGGACCTAATCATTCTTTGTTGCGCAACCTCGTGAAGGATGCGAAGTACTGGAGTGAGAGGCATGGCCGTCTAGCCAGATTCACTGAGCATGCATTGGAGTACCTACTGGGGATGTTGAGGGATGCATACGCTAATGCATTGCCCCATCAGCTTCCTTGGGCGGTTTTTCATTTCTTATCTTTGTGTAGGGTGGTATTTGATAGGATCCGTGCAGATTATGTTGTAGACCAAAAGGCAGATATTTGACTTGTATTCGACTTGTATTTCTTCCTCTATTTAATGAATGAATGAAGATGCTTGCTCACTCTATCTTTTATGCCTTTACTTGTATGCTTTATGATTATTTTCAACAAAGATAAGTTTAAGAATTCCTGGAATTTAAAACTTTATTTTTGCATGCATATCATACATTCATCTGCACACATATGCACATCCCTTCATCCGAAACCGTTGCTCATCCTTGTCCGCATTCCTTGTAGCAAGACAACGACTCGACATCGGTATTTTACTCGCTCAAGCAAATCCAGAATCATGGCTGACTTCGAAGCTGAGAATGCTTCATACAAGGAAGCTCTGGCACAATTCCAAGGACTGATGAATCAGTTCCAGACGAACATGGATGTCATTATGGAGCTTCTTCGTGCCCAGAGGGATGTTACTGCTGCTTCCACTGTTGTTGCAACTACTATCGATGCAACTGTTGTCACTCCTGTGACTGTTCCTCCTGTTGTTACGGCTACTCCTGCTGTTGTGGTTCCTTCTCCTGCTAGAGTTGAAGTGCCAGTTGAGCTTGTGAATCAGTCTACTGTTCAACCCAGTTTGAACCAGATGCCCGCTGGTTTCCCTTGGGGCATGCCTCTGAATTATACTCCTCAGATTGCAAATAATGGTAGTGCCTTCATGCCATATCAGCCTTCTGTTGCACCCATGCCTAATGGGAATGTTACCGCCTATCCATGGGTCATACCTACTCCAGTCCCGCCTCCAGTGGTGAATGATGATCCTGAGAATCTTCAGGCTCAAACTCATCAAACTGCCGGATTGGTCGACACTGAAACTCCTGATGAAGAAGAGCATGTGTATAGAGGACCTCCTATTCATGTTCTGGTTTCATCTCAAGTTGCTCAAACCGATGTTCCGAATGCTCATCCTGGGATGTTCTATCCTGGGGATGGAGGCTAAAAGTGTTTTAGTATCTCGTATGAAGCCCGAGATGGAGGCTAAAAGTGTTTGACTCAATAAGAGAGCCTTTTATACTCAACAAGAGAGTGTTTTAGTATCTCGTACAAAGCCCGAGATGGAGGCTAAAAGTGTTTGACTCAACAAGAGAGTCTTTTATACTCAACAAGAAAGTGTTTTGGTATCTCGTATGAAGCCCGAGATGGAGGCTAAAAGGTTAGCTCCGCTGGGGAGGATCATTGTACAAAGCCCAAGAGGAAGCTGTTTATGCGGGTAACTGTTTCAGTTGATTGACAGGTTCAATGTGTTGGATGAAAGAGAAAATCAGTTCTTATATGGGTAATGTTGTGCTTAAGGATTGATCAGAGGATCAAGGTTATGTCCTGTTCTTTAAGGAAATGGGAAATCCAAAGGGTATTGAGACTGTCTAAGTCTACTAGTGTTTTGAGAAATTGATTCTCAGATAAGTGAATGATCTTTGTATAATGCCCAAGAGAAGGTTGGTGTGTTAAGGGATGAAGGTCAATCCATTAACTGGTCCGACACTTGACTCAGAAAGACATCTCTAGCAAATTGATGACTAGGTTCTGTTCCTATACCTGTAGAGGTCTCTGGGTCCTTGTACTAAGCCCAAGAGAAGGCATGAGAGCTTTTAAGAAGCTGAAGGGTTCTTGTACAACACCCAAGAGGAGGCAGGGATGCTTTTAAGAAGCCTGTGGGTCCCCAAACCCCGAGAAGTTCAAGACATGCCATTCACCGAGAATAGATCAAGCCCGGAAAGTCCGAGAATTTGGAAGAAACTCAAGAGATGCCATTCACGGAGAAAAGATCATCTCTGGGGAGTTAGAGTTTCTTTGACAATTTCTAAGGGTGACAGTCTGAGAAAGGGTTCACAGAGAATGCTGCCTTTCACGTCTCCATATTATTTAACCCCAAAAGGAGGGAAGACTGTGTCTGGTAATCCTATGGGGATCTAGTTTTGTTTGTATTTAAAAATGACCAACAGGGCTTTACCTAGTGCTAGACGTAGTTGCCGGGGAAAACTCTAAATAACTATACTAGTATTACACAGTTGATATTTGACAAGTATATAAAAGTTTGTGAAAGAAGACTTACAGTGAGCAGCCCCACAATACAGTTATATATATATATATATATATATATATATATATATATATATATATATATATATATGAAAGCGGATAAAGAAAGCGGGTAAACACTTACTCGGTTGTAGAGCTTCCATGTTGTTTTGTTAGTTGTTCAACAAAGAAAGCTTTGATAATAATATTATATTCTAAATCAAATGAGAAAGTACTTTGAAAAGTTTGTTGGGGCTTACAGCTTCTGGAGAGGCCCAAGTTTTGACGATGATTGCACCGTTGTTTTGAATTTGTGCAGAGGGGCTTATACAAGTGACTGAGGCCCAAAAAGGTTTTCTGTACAAAGGGATGGGTCTTACACTCTCTCAAGAGGCCCAAAAATTTATTTTTATACAAGTGGTTGGGCTTACAGCTCAAGGAGAGGCCCAGGGTTTTGTTTTGAAATGGTGATCGCGCCGAGATTTTCTTTTTAGCGCAGAGGGACTTATACAATATTTGAGGCCCAAAAAGGTTTTGGTTAAAAGGGGATTGGGTATTACCTCCATTAGAGGCCCAAAGAGTTTGAAAATGAATAAAGATGGGTCTTATAGCTCCAGGAGAAACCCATGGGTTTTTGTTAAAAAAGCGACGATCGCGCCGAACTTTTTGATGGTATCGGGACTTATACAATACACTGAGGCCCAAATCATTTTGGTTTTCAAAAAAGGTTGGGTCTTACACTCTACTAGAGGCCCAAAGTGTTTTAAAAGTTTTGTTTGGGTGAAATCAAAGAAACCCTAAATTTGATTTCTTTTAAAAGTAAATATTTAAAGAAAATCAAATAAAATGATAAAAATACCAAATAAATTTGAATAAACCACTTGTAATTTTTGTTTAAGGTTTTAAAAATGAGGTTTTAATCACAAGATGAATTAAAACTCATTTGGTTTTGATTTTCAAAGTAAATATTCACTTTTAAATGTTTAAAAACAATTAAAAATGAATTTATTCACAAAAATACTAATTATATTAAATAACTAATATAAATTTAATTTTTTTGTGGAATAAAATATTTCAACATTTTTTTTTGATTTTTTGCAAAAAGAACCAATAAAAAATAATTAAGATTGAGGGAGTTATTAATTTTTCAAATCATTAAAAATAATAAGAAAAAACAATAAAAAGTGGAAAAAAAATAGCAAAAAGAGGATCTGGGGCTAGGGGGATTCGAACCCCAGACCTCTTATGTATAGGGCGCGCGCCTTACCACTAGGGTGGTGATACATCCGTTGATTGAAACACAACCACAAATATACAAGGCTTGCCTTGCTTTTGGCCTGGCCCAAGGCAAGGCAAGGCAAGATTTTGGTTGAAAACGTGAAGGTCATAACTTTCTCATTTCTCCATGGATTGGGACAAAATTTAGGTCTATCCTGCCTAGAATTTCATAAGGAATCCAATGGTGGTGGTGTTTTTTTTTTCAGATCATGCTCCTATTGAAAAATCCGATAGTGGTTTTGAAATAGGCCATGATTTGCATTTTCTGTGCCATCTCTTGGTACAAGCATGAATTACATGATAAATTGGTGCAAACACAACACATATAACATGTATAAGAGATGCATGATCAGTGGACATCAAAATAAAGCATGATTCAAAGAATCTAAGTTGTGATGCTTACCTCTTTTTGGAGCTTTTGTGCAATCTGCCAAGGGCTTTGTTCCAGAAATGATTTGATACTTTGGACACCCTCAAATGATCTCTTAGAAGCTTTTAGGATGGTTGGAATCAGCTGGAAACCTCAGGAACAAGTTTGAGCTCTTTCTTGCAAAAGGGGCAAAAGTGGCCAAAATAACAACTCTCTCAAATGGTGTTCCAGATGTGTGGAATCATTTGGGACAGTTCAAGGATGATATTTGGAGTTGTTTGAGGTTTTATCTGGTTTGGAAAGTGACTGAATCAAGACATGGCTTAAAAAATACACAAAAGTCCTATTTTGAGGTTTTGAGAGGTGACTTTGTGATTTTGGTGTTACAGGTCACTTGTGAGAGTTTGAACAGTTTAGATATGACATATTGGATGTGTTTGGATCATGAGCTATGGTGGAATTTCTCTCTAACTCAAAAACTCAGAGTTACCTTGCTAAAGAAGGTATTTTTGCCTAGAGAAAGAGATTTTGAGGAAAGCAAGTGTTGTAGTGCTTTGGTGTACATAAACTGAACACAATTGAGCTCTATTTATAGTAGAGCAAGTTTGTTTTGGGTGCAATAGTGAATGGAAATTGCAGCAGAGGTTTAGCCAATGTTGAGCAATGAGAATCCAAGTCTCCTCTAGCCATTGACTAGAGGCTAGGGCACAGGCTGCTGGTTCCCTTGGTCTTGGATAAGTCTTGACTGAATTCAGTTGGGAATGGCTCAGTCCATGCCACCTTGGTGCATCCATTAAATGCTCCAATCAAAAATTGGAGTCTTGTCCCTCTTTTAGGCACTTCTAGGTTTGGCATGCTACTTTTGGTTCCAAAGACTTGGGAGGCTGATGGATCAGTGTTTGTCCCTCCTTGGTCCCCCTTGAGGTGTTCAGATAGATAGAGTTGCTTGCCCTTTGCAAATTTGTAGCAAATCAAGCAAAACTCCCAAATATGCCTTGCCATGACAGTTTGCAGCAAGGCATATTGGCATTGTCATATCTCATGGCTCAAGTGGAATTTGATGGAGTTCTTGGACATTTTGGAAAGCCCTCATATGATACAACAACTGTTTGATCATAGTTAGTTTTGATACCTTTTGGATCCAAGTGAAAAATGCCCCTACATTTGGAAAAAAGTGAAGGCAAATTCTGACTTAGTGAAAATTTCACTAAGTGTTGGAAAAAAGTGACATTTTCACTTTTTGTGATTTTGATCATTCCATAACATAAAATCCACGAGGAATTGGAATGAGTTGTGTTTGAAGCTTTTGTAGAGGTCCATGAGAGCTACAAATCCAGCTTTGAATGGGGGAAAAATGGCCTTGTGGTTTAGGAGTTATGATCCTCCAAAGGTTGTACCCTTGCCACTTTATTCCATAACTTAGAAAATTTTCTAAGTTTTTATGGTTACCCCTTTTACAAGTTATCCCACTTTTCTTGGTTTTTCTTGATGAATGATGATTCCAATCATACATTAACATCATTTTAGGGTCAAATAACCATAATTGTGAAAAATCTCAAAATGTCAAAGTTGACTTTTGTGCACAGTTGAATTTTTATCAGATGAATTCCAAACTATGCGATCCTCTATGAAATCAAGTCCTAGACCTAAATCAAACTTGATGGATTGATTTCATAGGTGTTATAGGGTGTATTGAATCATGTCCCAAGGTTTGGGAGCATGTCTTGGGTCAAAAGTCAAAGATACAGTTGACTTTTCCCGCGAAACCCTAATTGTGGTTCTGATGCAATTGAAACTTGTTGCTCAAGATTCTTGGATCAATCCATTGTTACAAATGGATCAATGTAGTTTATTAGAGACCTTCAGATCTTCTCTTGAGGTCTTGGCTCATGATTTGTCCCAAAAGTCAACTTAGGGGTGAATTAGGTCAAAAAACCCTAATTCCTGGTTTTTTATGAATGCATCCCCCAAGGCTAAATTGACTTGATGATTGGGTTCATGATGTCCCTTGGAGCATCTTAAGTTATGCTTTGAAGCATTGGCTCATGCCCAGAGAAAAATTTCCATCTGGAGGCCCTGGTCGACCAAAACCCTAATTTGGTGACACTGGCGATCTTGAGGCTTAATCCACTTGGAAGGCTGCAGCCTTGTGCTTAATCCTTGATGTGGGAGTCCTCTTGATCCTTTGTGAAGGTTTGAGAGGTTATACAAGTTGAAGATCATGTCATTCCTTGATTGACCCTTTGTCTAAGAACTCTGAGAGGGCCTGAAACCCTAATTTTGATTATAGTGGATGCTCACTCATCTTTGGGGAGACTAATGAGGTATGATGGTTCATCCATGTTGTGATGATGATTTGCACAATGATGGGAATCTTAGTGGTCAAAATTTGGGGTATGACAGATGCCCCTATTTAATCTTCTTTGACCCGAAGGTGTGAATGGCGACGGTATTCAGGCATTCGGGGTGCAAGATGATTAAATATCGGAATACGCGAAATTTTGACGGTGGTTATGAATGGTAGCTTACGCATTCATCTTCTTTTGCTAATCAATGATGCTTAGAAAAGGTAAACTTCCCCTCGATCCTGGTTTCCTACCAAGGAACTGGTCTCAGTTTCTGAAATAAACTTCCCCTCGATCCTGGTTTCCTACCAAGGAAATGGTCTCAGTTTCTGAAATAAACTTCCCCTCGATCCTGGTTTCCTACCAAGGAACTGGTCTCAGTTTCTGAAATAAACTTCCCCTCGATCCTAGTTTCCTACCAAGGAACTGGTCTCAGTTTCTGAAATAAACTTCCCCTCGATCCTGGTTTCCTACCAAGGAACTGGTCTCAGTTTCTGAAATAAACTTCCCCTCGATCCTGGTTTCCTACCAAGGAACTGGTCTCAGTTTCTTTCGTCAATAAACTTTCTTGACAAGGGACGCTACGTGTAGCGGTTTTCCTCAAACTTCTCGCCGAATTTTCCTGGGGAGATGCCATTTGATGGAAATATTTGCTGTCAGACTTGCTGGGGAACCCATTCGTCTGAGTTGTAGAGGTGTACAAACTTCTCTGTTGGAGACGGCATTTGTCGACTCTATCGGGGAAAACGAGCCTCTTGAGAGACTGTTTTTGCTTGGGGATATTGCATCATACTTTTCTCGGAGATCTTCTCGGAGAAACGCCATATGATGTGATCCAATTTTGAGGTGCTGATGACCTTTTTGTCAGCGGATTTTTCGGAGAAAATCTACCATATTGTCAAATTTCTGATTACGAGGCTTTCTCTGGGGATTTTCCTTAATCCGGGAAAGCGAAGACATCATCTTCAATGGCGAAGGGTGATGTTTGTCGAAGGTTCTCTGGTTCTTCAGAGGTTCAAGTTATCAAAGTGGTAAATGGCCAATTCTAATCCAGAAATAAACTGGAGGAGAGATTGTTCAGACGCAACATTTCCTGACGAGGAAAGAACTGAAAACTCGATTTAAGAGGACTTTTATTACTAGGGGATAAGACCGACTAGAGTGATAGTGATGCAATATGAATGTAATTCAATAATGCATGATATATGTATGTTTATGCTGACAAAACTGACGCGACATACAGACTAGTAGATGAACACGACTGGATACTCGGCCACAGTGGGAGATGAAAAGTATCAATGGTTTAGAATGAGTACTTCGATTCTGCACATTGAGGTTCGATTACTTCTGGAGAAGCGATCGATGTGCTTTCGATGTTCAAAAGTCAAAAGAAATTGCCATCTTTATTTTAAAAGCAGAAAAAGTTTGACAAGTAAATTCGTTTTTTGTTTTATTCCAAGAATTGTTGATCATATTAAAATATCGCCCTGTAAAGCTAAAAAAAATAAGAATTGCAAACAAAAGCACAAGGGCTCAAATTTTATTGATAGGATGGAATTCAGCCAAACGCGTGATTCCATAGAGTATTTACAAAGTTTATAAAATGGTAATTTAAAGGGAAAAGGCTACATTGAAACATAACGACCACTATCCTTCTACCAACTTTGAATTCTGGACATCCTGAGCTTCCGTCGAAGATGACCTTGACTGGAGTTTTCTGATGGACGACATAACTGCTACTGAGGGATTTGCCCCTGTCGAACGTAGTTACTTGCCATTATCCCTAATTTTTGCCTGGATTGTACTTTGAAATTTCCAATCCACCGGGATGATTTTTGCTTGTGTCTCTAATTTTTGCCTGGACCGCCCTTTCGGGTTTTCAATCCACCGAGACGTTTTTTTTTAGTTTAGGCGAAGTATTTCTTGACTACATCAACATTTGTGGGGTAGGAAAATTCTTCTCTATCCATGGTTGCAAGTCTCAAGGCACCACCTGAGAAAGCTTTCTTGACCACATAGGGGCCGTCATAATTTGGAGTCCACTTGCCCCGAGAATCAGTGAGAAAAGATTGTATCTTTTTTAGCGTAAGGTCTCCTTTCCTGAAGACGCGAGGTCGGACTTTTTTGTCAAACGCCCTCTTCATTCTTTGTTGATACAACTGACCATGACATAAAGCCGTTATTCACTTTTCTTCTATCAGATTCAGTTCGTCGTGTCGACTTTGACACCATTCAGCTTCTGTAAGCTTAGCTTCCATCAATACCCGGATTGATGGGATCTCTACTTCTATGGGGAGCACTGCTTCCATGCCATATACTATAGAGAAAGGGGTTGCCCATGTTGAAGTGCAGACAGATATGCGATAACCGTGAAGAGCAAAGGGTAGCATCTTGTGCCAATCTTTATAGGTTACAACCATCTTTTGAACGATCTTCTTGATGTTCTTGTTAGTCGTTTCTACCGCTCCGTTCATCTTGGGTCGGTAGGGAGACGCGTTATGGTGTTCGATCTTGAACTCTGCATACAACTCTTTCATCATCTTATTGTTCAAGTTAGATCCATTATCAGTAATTATCTGGCTCGGAACACCATAACGGCAGATGAGATTGTTTTTGATAAATCGGACCACCACTTGTCGGGTTACATTGGCATAGGACGCTGCTTCGACCCACTTGGTAAAGTAATTAATGGCTATCAGGATGAACCGATGTCCATTCTAAGCCTTGGGTTCAATCATCCTAATCATGTCGATTCCCCATATGGAAAAAGGCCATAGGGAAGAGAGAACTTTGAGATGGGTTGGAGGTACATGGATTTTGTCGGAGTATATCTGACACTTGTGACATCTCCTCATGTACTTGTAGCAGTCGGATTCCATGGTCAACTAGTAGTACCCTGCTCTCAGAATTTTTCTCGCCATTGTGTGTCCGTTGGCATGATTGCCAAAGGATCCTTCGTGAATTTCTTTTATCAGCATGTCTGCTTCTGGCCTGTCTATGCATCGGAGCAAGACTGTAGCGGAGAAATTTGTGAGTGTAAGCTATTGATTAACTTAACTCAAAAATAAGCAAGAGTCGCCACTGCACTTTTATTTTTATCCACAAAGGGAAAGGAAAAAGAGCGAACAAAACCTAAAGAACTCTAAAAACAAGAACAAACAGAGAATGGGTAAGGGGGGTTGGTTACGCAATGGGAAAGTGTTAGCACCCAAAACGTCTATAGTACTCTATAGGAACCCTTTGAAATATCTACCGCTTTTTGGTTTGAAAAGGTTTGCATGTAAAGAGATTGAGGAGATGAGAGGAGAATTATTTTTTAAGATTTTTGTGTTTGGAGAGACTTATCGCCTCATGCCTACGTATACACGATGTGCAATGTAGGATCAAAACCCCGTAGTTCGTGGTACAAAGAACGAAAAATTGTTTGTTATGATTATTTTTAATGTAAAGACAAGTCGGCATTTCTAAGCGAATAATTCCGCTTAAAGAAATGAATCATGTCTAAACTTATGAAAAAGAATTTAAAAGAAAAAAGGTGCATAAAAGCACAAAAGATTTGAGTGAGTTTTATATATTTTATGTTTTCATGAAATGGTCAAAGTATGGTTAAGATAGATTGACATTTATTAAAGAAAACGAAGCTTTAAAAGTCACTTGACAAAAGTCAAGGTTTTATTATGAAAGCGGTTTTAAGTTGAAAACAAGAAGGTTTTGAAAAAAGAGAAAGGAGATTTTGAAAATTTAAGAATGGGGAGGAGAAGAAGTGACTATCCTAGTGCATAAAGTAAAAGCTAGGGAAAAGAAGGATCTAACCAAAATGGAGTCACTTTAAAGCAATATTAAAAGAAATCCATCCTTAAGGAAATTGGCCAATAAAGGCAAGTCTTCAATCAATACTCCAAGAAAAGGGATAAGAAGTCCTAATTCTAGGTCCATAAGTCCAATATTACTTCAAAAGAGGTCCATAAAGAGATCACTCCAAAGCATAGGATAGTAACCAATAGTCCAAGATGAGGAGAATTAAGTTTTTTATGGTTTAAGCCTTTATTAATGTTTTAAGTCCAAATGGACAAAAGAAAAATGGCATAAGCATAAACATGTGTCCAACGGACAAAGGAAAAAATTTCGGAAGCATAAACATGTGTCCAACGGACAAAGGAAAAATTGCGGAAGCATAAACATGATATGTAATGAAGCATAAAAAAATAAAAGAGATAGGGAGCGTGAAGGAAACATAAACAAAATTAATACAAAATATTGTTAGTAAGTTAGTGATTAGTTGTTAGTGTTAGTGATCAATAACAATTGAATAATTGCACTTAGGTCAAGGTTGATGAAACTCATTGGAGGATTGATAAGACCAAAGCCTCCTAACAACAAGTTTCATGAGTTTTGAACCATAAGACAAATAATCAACCATTCTTATTAGTTTTCCGATACGGGATAAATATTGCACTATGTTAAGCAATCGCCGAGTAATTTACAGAGTAATTACCCTACAATGAGGTCGGTCAATAGCTTTTTGTGCTAATGTATACTAGATGAATGATATATAGATCGTCATCCGAAAGCAATACCGCACGAAAAGAAAAGTGGTAGCGATCTCGTCTCGATCGAAATTCAACAAAAGAATTCCAAGATCTTTAGACTTTCATCGATCAAAAAGAAAAAAGAAATAGGTGAAGAGAAAACTAAATTAAACCACACAAATATGTGATCTAAGGCTAAGAACAAAGGAAAGGGGAAGAAAATGGAAAAGGAACTAAAACAACCCCAAAAACAAAGCAAAAATTGCATTCTGTTTCGAAGTAACCAGTTACAGCATATCTGCTAACCGGTTACTTAGCTCAAATAAGCACAGTTTTTTTTCAAAATTTACACAGTGTAACCGGTTACAGCATAACTGCTAACCGGTTACACAACACCAGAATGCAGAAAAATGTGCAAAATTCAGCATGATCCATTTCCAAAACTTTTTACAAACACCTTATGATCATGGAACTGAAATTGCATGAAATTTAAAGTAAAATAACAGCCAAAACCAGCAATAAACACAAATTGCAAGATCCAAAGATCAAGCAAACAAGATCAACAAAGGATCTACATTATGGAAGATGAAGATTAAGCTTCAACAATGGTGAAAAGTGAATTACCAATCCAAATCAGAAAATCCTTCCAAATTGCAGCAAGATCTACACTCCAAAACCTTGATCTATGAACAAAAACAAGAAATGATGAAGGTTTAGCTCTAAATTAGTAAGAATCAATGTGAATTCTTACTAACTTATGAAAGAAGAAATTGAGCTTTTGGTGATTTTGTGGTTTGGGGAGAGAAATTGCAAGGGATTTGTTGGCTATCAAAAGCTTGAAGAATGAATGAAATGAAGCCTCTATTTATAGAATTTAGGCTTGGGAAATTTGGTGGTTTGGAATTAGGCTTGGATGATCAAAATTAGGATTGGAATTCAAATTCGGAGGGAAATCACAAAAGAGTGGTGATTAGTGATGGTACATGGTGGGAAATGATCAAAGTGATGTAGGGAATTAAAATGAGATGGTCTAGAATATTCCAAATGTAATCAAGGGCTGAGATTGGTGTCAATTGCTGCAGAATTTGAATTTGGCACATTTTTTCAAAAATTGCACGTGTTAATCGATTAACCACTTCACAGTGCAATTAGGTTAATCTATTAACACAGTGAAAAATGGGAAAAAATGGCTTTTTGATGTGCTGTCTTGGCTCTGGCTCGATTTTCTTGCTTGTCAAAGAAGGCATGGAAATAAACACATGAACCTTGGAGTCCCTTGAATGATAATCAATTAAATCTTGGAAACTCTTGATCAGATAATTTTTGAATTAATTGCAGATCAACTTTGACTTTTCTCAGATAAAATTCATTCGAGCTGTGGGACTGTTATTTTGGCATTTTTAACCTGTTCTTCCCCTGAAAATGTTAGTGAAAGAAAACAAAAGATTTTTGGATTTTAATTAATGGTTAGTAAACATAAACAAATTAAACAAATCAAACGTACACAAACTCAAAGATCCCTGCAAGGCACAATCCTATCAAAGAGGGAACCAATATGTGATCTTGTTTGTGGTATGCAAAAATGCAAATGATATGTGGGATCTTAGGGGTAAAAATTAGGGTATTGCAGTTGCCCCTATTTAAGTTTCTTCTATCCGGAGATAAGAAGATTGACATCTTTGTCTCGACGAGATAGAAGAGACTTAAATATAACAATAAACCTAAATTTTTTGCCCTAAGAGACCACAAAATGATATGATTATGCAAATGATATGCAGACACAAGACCACCGTGGGGAAAATATGCCACAGGAGATAAACAAAAAGAAGAAATGGGAGAAAGGAAACTCCACCGGGGAAACACATCATAGGAGACCACCAACTAGCCGGGGAACACACCGCACAACTAATGGGACTCAGCTGAGGAAAAGATTCAAACTGGGGATAACTGTATATGGAAATAAACCATAACACAACAAGGATATAACTCAACGGGGAAGACTTAGCACAACAAAGCTCCACTGGGGAAAATTAAAACCTCAACAATGAACTATCTCTAGCATATCGAAGAGACTAACCATCCATCATAGTAAAAAACCTCAACAACAAACTGTCTCGTCTAACCGAAGAGACTTACCATTCATTGGAGTAACAAAATCTCAACAACGAACTGTCCCATCAAACCGAAGAGACTTACTGTTCATTGGAGTCGCAAAATCTCAACAACGAACTGTCCCATCAAACCGAAGAGACTTACCATTCATTGGAGTCACAAAATCTCAACAACGAACTGTCTCATCAAACCGAAGAGATTTACCATTCATTGGAGTCACAAAATCTCAACAACGAACTGTCTCATCAAACCGAAGAGACTTACCATTCATTGGACTCACAAAATCTCAACAACAAACTGTCCCATCAAACTGAAGAGACTTACCATTCATTAGAGTCACGAAATCTCAACAACGAACTGTCCCATCAAACCGAAGAGACTTACCATTCGTTGGAGTCACAAAATCTCAACAACAAATTGTCCCATCAAACCAAAGAGACTTACCATTCATCGGAGCCACAAAATCTCAACAACAAACTGTCCCATCAAACCGAAGAGACTTATCATTCATTGGAGTCACGAAATCTCAACAATGAATTGTCCCATCAAACCGAAGAGACTTACCATTCATTGGAGTCACAAAATCTCAACAACAAACTATCCCATCAAACCGAAGAGACTTACCATTCATCGGAGTCACAAAATCTCAACAACGAACTATCCCATCAAACCGAAGAGACTTACCATTCATCAGAGTAGAAAATCTCAACAATGAACTGTCCCATCAAACAGAAGAGACTTACCATTCATTGGAGTCACGAAATCTCAACAACGAACTGTCCCATCAAACCGAAGAGACTTACCATTCATTGGAGTCACAAAATCTCAACAACGAACTGTCACGTCTAACCGAAGAGACTTACCATTCATCGGAGTAGAAAATCTCAACAACAAACTGTCCCATCAAACCGAAGAGACTTACCATTCATTGGAGTCACAAAACCTCAACAACGAACTGTCCCATCAAACTGAAGAGACTTACCATTCATTGGAGTCACAAAATCTCAACAACGAACTATCCTCTCAAACCGAAGAGACTTACCATTCATCGGAGTAGAAAATCTCAACAACGAACTGTCCCATCAAACCAAAGAGACTTACCATTCATTGGAGTCGCAAAATCTCAACAACGAACTGTCCCATCAAACCGAAGAGACTTACCATTCATTGGAGTCACAAAATCTTAACAACGAACTGTTCCGTCTAACCGAAGAGACTTACCATTCATTGGAGCCACAAAATCTCAACAACGAACTGTCCCATCAAATCGAAGAGACTTACCATTCATTGGAGTCACAAAATCTCAACAACGAACTGTCCCATCAAACCGAAGAGACTTACCATTCATTGGAGTCACAAAATCTCAACAACGAACTGTCCCATCAAATCGAAGAGACTTACCATTCATTGGAGTCACAAAAGGTATTAACTGCATCGCCTCAGGCTTCTCAAATAAAGGAATGCCATGAAACAGTATTGAACCTTCCAAAAGGGGAATCATATGCAGATTTCAGCTGAAGGGCACAAAATCCTCAAAGGTGCAAAATAAATGCACTCTCAATCTAGGTTTCATAGCCTAGAGATCCAAACAAATATTGCAGGGGACCAAAGTTCAATCCAGGAACAAGCTGGAGAGAAACGGTCAAACAAGACTCATCCCGAGGAGGAAATATCTCAACTGGGGACTAATTCCATCTAGATAATGAACTGGAGAGGAAGTTGAATCAAAATCTTCCACGAGAAATAAACTCAGTGGGGAATTAACAAAGATAGGCATTTTTCTACTTACGGGTCGACACTCTAAATGGAAGGAGGACACACACGCTCTGCGGGTATAACAACACCAGAGAGCAAAGAAGCACCAACACAAATGCAAAATGCACAATGCAACAACAACATGCTATACACAACAAATGAATACGTATGCAATGCTTATGAGTATGAATATGCTGACAAAACAGACATAAAGAATAAGCAGAGGGTGGAATAAACATCACAACACCATTAAATACTCGGCTAATCTCAACAAGATGAAGATATCATTAGCAACTCTGATATGCATTTAGCTGAAGAAATCCTACAAGGGATACACAAAAGCCATCAAAGGAAAATAAATCCTACTACAAGGCTCAAATCTTGCTGGAGAAAAAAAAATTTCCTTGGGGAAAGACCCGAATATCAATCTTCTAACATAGATGATCCACAAAGAGGATAACAACATAAACTCTGCTTTGAGGATGGCAAGAAATGTGTCGGGGAATCATACAACCCAAATCTTTCTGAATCTTCCTGGGGATCATAAAAATTCATAGGAACTTCCATTTCAAAAGGGTGAAGAGATCTGTTGCGGAGAAATAAAGAATGAATCCGCTGGGGATTGTGGTCATATAAACATCTATGCAAAAATCCACTGGGAAAACAAGGCAGATCTGCTGGAGATACGAGAACACTCTCAGAGGATTAACCAATTCTGAGCAAAGCATCTTGGACTTGCTGGGAAAACAGTAAAAGGTCAAACTGTGGGGGATTTTAGATCAATGCTCATCATGAGTGCGAGAAAATCCAATAGGTAACTAGTGTATCAATAATCCTTGAATAAAGATATCATCAGCGACTTCACTGGGGAATAGCCACAATAGTGATGCATAATCTTCACTAGGAGGATAAATCTCTGTAAAAACAATCCAGAGAAAAGTACATCCTGGACTTGCCGGGGGAATGAGAAATTAACCTCACTGCTTTATGCTTGGAGAACAAATGAAACAGTAATGCTCTGTCTCCACTGGGGAATTAACAAGGATAAATCATCCTGGCGAGAAATACAACCACAGATAAGAATCCAACAAACAACCACCAAGTCCACGCTTCTTAAAAATAACATGGCTCTCTGTTCGGGGATATTTAAAGCAACAACAACACATCTAGAGGGTAAACTTCTGGGTGAAGATTCCTCATATGATTTCGGCTAGGGATAGTGAAAATGAATCTTTGCATGGGGACCACCATTAAGGAGAAGTGGACCTCAAAACTACTCAACTGCCTGACCATAACATAATTAGCTGGAGAGGATTCAGATCAAGACCTAGCTGGGGAGAAACCAAACAGCACTGGACCTTATGAATTCAACACATCATAATAAACCCATCATCTTGTCAAAAACTGATCACATTCATAGGAACAAACTCTGCCGAGGAAATATCAACAAACTCTACTGGGGATCTGTTAATAAATTCCACCAAAGGGGCGAGAATAAACCCTGTTGAAGAAGACATTGATCCTACCATTCTTGGAATAACCGTTGACATTCCTTTTTTATATTCATAAATCAAAGGAAAATGTTTTTATAATTTTCAAGCATTTAAATCATTTATTCACATTTTGTTTCAAAAATCATCATCAGCAATAAATGAAATTTTGCAAACAGAAACAAAATAAGAATTGCAAACAAAGGGACAAAGGCCTAAATTTTATTAATAGAATGGAAGTCCGCAAATGGCGTAATTCCATGGATCATTACAAAGTTTGAAAAATGGTAAATACATGGAAAAGGGTTACATTGAAATACAATGACCACTATTCTCCCAAACAACTTTGAATTCCGTTGTGCTTACAACTTCAGCCGAGGATGATTTAAGCATAATCCTTGATAGACAATGTTGCTTTCAAATGATCAAGACTGGCCAGATGCAGTTACTTGCCAGAATCCCTAACTTTTGCCTAGATTGCCCTTTTAGGTTTTCAATCTACCGGGATGATTATTTCTGTTTTTGTCTCTAATTTTTGCCTGGACCGCCCTTTCGGGTTTTCAGCCCACCGAGACGCTCATTTTTGCCTAAGCCGCCCTTTCGAGTTTTCAACTTAGCGAGTTGTTCTTTTATTCTTTAGGCGAAGTATTTCTTGACTGCATCGGCATTCACAGGACGAGTGAACTCTTCACCATCCATAGTTGTAAAAAGTAATGCACCGCTAGAGAAGGCTCTCTTAACAACATATGGGCCTTCATAATTAGGAGTCCACTTGCCCCTAGAATCATTGGTAGAAGTCGAGATCCTTTTGAGCACGAGGTCGCCTTCTCCGAACACACGAGGTCAGACCTTCTTATCAAAAGCTTTCTTCATTCTCTGTTGATACAATTGGCCATGACACAAGGCTGTCATTCTTTTCTCTTCAATCATATTCAACTGGTCATATATGCTTTGACACCATTCAGCCTCAGACAATTCAGCTTCCATCAAAACTCTCATAGAAGGAATTTCAACTTCTACCGGGAGCACTGCTTCCATACCATAAATAAGAGAGAAAGGGGTTGCCCCTGTTGAAGTGCGGACAGATGTACGATAACCATGCAAAGCAAAAGGGAGCATCTCATGCCAATCCTTATAAGTAACAACCATCTTCTGAACAATCTTCTTAATATTCTTATTAGCAGCTTCAACAGCCCCATTCATCTTAGGTATGTAAGGAGAAGAATTATGATGCTCAATCTTAAACTCATAGCATAATTCCTTCATCATCTTGTTATTCAGATTCGACCCATTATCAGTGATAATCTTGCTCAGAACACCATACCGACAAATGATTTGGTTCTTGATAAATCGGACCACTACTTGCTTGGTCACATTGGCATATGATGCCGCTTCAACCCACTTGGTAAAATAGTCAATAGCCACCAATATGAAACGGTGTCCATTCGACGCTTTGGGCTCAATCATTCCAATCATATCAATGCCCCACATGGAGAAAGGCCAGGGAGAAGAGATAACATTGAGAGGAGTTGGTGGTACATGAATTTTGTCAGCATAAACCTGGCACTTATGGCACTTTTTCACAAATTTGCAGCAGTCGGATTCCATTGTCAGCAAATAGTAACCTGTCCTTAACATCTTCTTAGCCATTGCATGCCCATTGGCATGGGTACCAAAAGACCCTTCATGAATCTCTTTCATCAACATGTCTGCTTTGTGTCTATCCACGCATCTGAGCAAGACCATGTCATAATTTCTTTTATACAGCACATCATCGTTCAGGAAGAAATTACCAGCCAATCTTCTTAAAGTCTTCTTATCTTTCTTAGATGCCCCAAGCGGGTACTCTTGATTTTGAAGAAAGCATTTAATATCATAATACCACGGTTTATTATCAACGACCTCTTCAACCGCAAACACATGATATGGCCTATTAAGCCGCATAACATCGATTTTGGGCACATCATTCCACCGATTCACCACAATCATGGAGGATATAGTTGCTAAGGCATATGCCATTCGATTTGCTGCTCTGGGTACATGGTGAAACTCAACCTTATTGAAGAAAGTTAACAACCTTCTTACATAATCTCGATAAGGAATCAAATCAGGTTGACGTGTCTCCTATTCTCCTTTAATCTGATTAATCACCAGGGCTGAATCTCCGTATACATCAAGAATCTTGATTCTTAAATCAATAGCTTCTTCCAATCCCATAATACACGCTTCATACTCAGCCGCATTATTTGTGCAAGTGAACATCAACCTTGCAGTGAAAGGAATGTGAAAACCATGAGGAGTAACAATTATTGCCCCAATACCATTTCCATACTCATTAACAGCTCCGTCAAAAATCAAACCCCAACGGGATCCAGGCTCAGGCCCTTCGTCAAGTAATGGTTCTTCACAATCTTTTACCTTTAGATACATCACATCCTCATCAGGAAAATCAAACCTAGTAGATTGGTAATCATCAATGGGCTGGTGTGCCAAATAGTCAGCCAAAACACTTCCTTTTATCGCTTTTTGAGTTCGGTACTCGATATCATATTCTGACAACAACATTTGCCAACGAGCAATCCTCCCAGTTAAAGCAGGCTTTTCAAAGATATACTTGATTGGATCCATTTTGGAAATCAACCAAGTTGTATGATTCAACATATACTGGCGGAGGCGCTTGGCAGTCCAAGCTAAAGCACAACATGTCTTTTCAAGCATTGAATACCGAGACTCATAATCAGTGAACTTCTTGCTCAAATAATAAATGGCAAACTTTTTTCAACCAGATTCATCTTGTTGACCCAGGACACAACCCATAGACTCTTCCAGCATAGTAAAATACATGATCAAAGGTCTTCCTTCCACGGAAGGAGACAAAATCGAAGGTTTAAGCAGATACTCTTTAATTCTTTCAAAAGCTTTCTGACAATCTTCTATCCAGACACAACCCTGATCTTTGTGAAGAAGCTTGAAGATCGGCGCATATGTGGCAGTCATATTGGATATAAATCGGGAGATATAATTCAAACGTCCCAAGAATCCTCTTACTTGTTTCTCTGTTTTGGGCGCAGGCATTTCCTGAATGGCTTTAACTTTACCAGGATCAATTCAATACCTTTTTGGCTGACAATAAAGCCCAACAACTTTCCAGAACGGACACCAAAAGTACACTTATTTGGATTCAAACGGAGCTTAAACTTTCTCAAACGCTGAAACAGCTTCAATAAGTACTCAATGTGATCTTCTTCAGTCTTCGACTTACAAATCATATCATCTACATAGACCTCAATTTCTTTATGCATCATATCACAGAACAAAGTGGTCATAGCTCTCTGGTACGTTGCACCAGCATTTTTCAAACCGATGGGCATCACTCTGTAACAGAATGTTCCCCAGGGTGTAATGAATGTTGTTTTTTCCATATCCTTGGGTGCCATCTTTATTTGATTATAACCAGAAAATCCATCCATAAAAGAAAAGATAGTGAATTTAGCAGTATTATCTACCAACATATCAATGTGTGGCAGTGGAAAATCATCTTTTGGACTCGCTTTATTCAAATCTCTATAGTCAACGTACATTCAGACTTTTCCGTCTTTCTTTGGAACAGGCACAATATTGGCCACCCATTGAGGATACTCAGAAGTCATAAGAAAACCAGCATCAATCTGCTTTTGAACCTCCTCTTTGATCTTCACAGCCATATCGGGATGAGTTCTTCTCAATTTCTGCTTCACCGATGGACATTCAGGCTTCAACGGCAATCTATGCTCCACAATATCAGTATCAAGACCAGGCATGTCTTGATAAGACCAAGCAAACACATCAACATATTCTCTAAGAAGCTCCACAATCCTCTTCTTAACATCTGACTGAAGTAGTGCCCCAATCTTGACTTCTTTTATATCATCGTCTGAACCCAAATTAACCAATTCCAACGGCTCTTCATGAGGCTGAATGGTTTTTTCCTCGTGCTCAAGCAACCGAGAAATTTCATCTGGAATCTCCTCAATATCCTCCTCTTCAGCTTCAAACACAGGGAACTCAAAGTTGGGAGGGGGCATAGGGTCATTGTTTTCAATGGGTTTAACAATCAATATGCACAATGATTTATGTTTCATTTTAGAATATGAACAAAAAGTGCAAGTATCATGCAGATAAAAGTGATTATCACATTTTTTTTTTTTTTATGTTACCATTTTTCAGAAATCAAGCAAAAAGGGAAAACATAATATGGATAAACAAAATAACATTTTATTGATGATGATAAAATTTGAAACAAAGCCCTCACAAATTCACTTTCACCTTGGGCAGAGTGAAAGGATTTTTGAAAGAAACAAAAACAAATTACTTTGAAATATGAACAACAGTAGAAACATCAACAGCTATCCAATTCTGGCAGACTTGTCCATGTGTCACGAAATTGGGAAGTTCTTCCTCTTCATCATCTTCAATGATGGCAGTGACTTCATATTCCAGTTCCTTAAACTTCTTCCGAGGGGAATAAAAAGGCACATATGCATCCTCCGGGGACATATACTCGGGGTCTTCCAAATAAGGCTCTCAGTCTTCAGTAGGAATGACATCATCTTCATAACCAAATGGGATGTAACCTATAGGGTCATCTTCAAGAATCGCAGCCATAGAAAGATCTTCACTAGGGCAATCTTGAATCATATTGACAGACGCCTTGCCATGATTAGGCAGCGGATTCAATTGAACATTAGGATTGGAATCTTCAAAAGACAAAATACCACTTCTAGCCAACCTTTACACTTCCATCTTCAATGGATAACAGTTCTCAGTATCATGTCCAGCTCCTCCCTGATGGAAAGTACAATGAGCTTCAGGCTTATACCGCCATGGTGAGTCTTTTGGAACAGCAGGTGGTGGACAGGTCTGAACAATATTCTTCTTAATTAAACAAGGAAGCAATTCCGTGTAGGTCATCGAAATCAGATCAAAATCTTTATGAAAACGGCCCAGTTGATTGTTTGGCTGATTAGAACGTTGTTACTGAGCAGGAGCTGCCTGAACAACATGAGCTGAACTGATAACATGAGTGATAGATGCAACATGTTGCTGACACTGATTGTTCTTATCATGAGGTCTTCTATACCTTTCTCGGGAAACGACATTGGGCTCTCCTTCTTTCTTTTTGGCAAATCCTCCACTATATTTTTTGGAACTTCCAGTAGAATTACCATCTTTCGACAAACGTCCCTCACGAAAACCCTCTTCCAATCTCATCCCCATGTTAACCATCTCAGTGAAATCACTTGGGACGCTAGCAATCATACACTCATAATAGAAAGGACTCAGAGTTTTCAGAAAAATCTTGGTCATCTCCTTTTCTTCCAAAGGAGGTTTGATCTGAGCAACAATCTCACGCTACCTCTGCGCCTATTCTTTGAATGTTTCCTTATCTTTCTGAGCCATTGCCCGAAGCTGGTCACGATCAGGAGCCATATCCACATTATACTTATACTGTTTCACAAACGCCTCACCCAAATCTTTAAAAGTGTGAATTCGAGCACTATCGAGTCCCATATACCATTTCAAAGCAGCACTAGACAAACTATCTTGAAAGTAGTGAATGAGAAGCTGATCATTATCCTTCTGAGCCGACATCTTACGAGCATACGTAGTCAAGTTACTCAACGGACAAGAGTTACCTTTATACTTTTCAAAGTCAGGGGCCTTGAACTTATGCGGGATCTTTACATTTGGAACCAAGCATAACTCATGAGCATTCTTTCTAAACAGCTCTTTACCTTTCAGAGCTTTTATCTCTTTCTGCATTTCAGCAAACTGGTCTTGAATCTCTTCCATTCTATCATACGCATTGGCATTCTCACTTGGAGCAGTATGAAAAATTTACTCTTCACCAAAAGGAACAGTGTGAACCACAGATGGTGGCACAATCATCACAGGTTGAACGGTAGGAACAACTGGAACTTCAGGAGGTGGTGGTGGTTGATAACCTTCAGGAACAAAGTTATAAGGCATGCCCTAGGGGAAACTAGGAGGCATGGAGTATTGAGGAACACTAGCAGGCGCCACAGAGATGGGCGTAGAGATAATCTCATAAATGAATGTCCTTTGCACAGGAGTTAAAAGCGGGGGAGAAGGAGGTGGTGGCTGATTCTGAGCAGCCACCAGAGCTTCCATCATAGCAGTGAGTCTTTCCAAACCATCCTTCAGAGTTGATACTTCTTCACGAAGCTCACGGTTCTCTTGTTGCAATTGATCCATCTTTTTCTTCAGATTAGCTCGAGTATTATACTGGTGCGACAGCTTGGCTGAATGAAGACCAAAGGGAAACAATAAGACACCTGGAAAAGGCAAGAAACAAATGCAAAAGATGATGCTTGATATGCAAGATGCAAATGCAAAGTTTCAAGGAAATATAAGGCATATTACAAACATTGTTATCTGAAATACCAAAATCTCATTCATTAATGATGGAAAAGATTACATCTCGGAAGTACAAATCCATGAATCCTAAAACAAATAGAGAATGAAGAAAACTAGATCCCTAGAAAATCCTATGAGAAGAAGTCCCAGCTCTATCTTCCAGCTTCTTAATGTAGGCCTGCATTTGAGTCTTCTCAATCAGCAACTTATCGACTATCAACTTCTAAGGAGATTCTGAACTCTTCGGAATATCAGAAACTGGCTGAATGAGAGAGGAAAATAAATCCTCTTGCGCCTTTCTCTTCTTGTTGGCAACTTCATCTCCATTCTTCTTCTTGAAGTGCGCTTGAAGCCTTGCATTTTCTAACTCAATAATCTGATACTTGTTCTTCCAAGCATCTCTCTCTTGTTGCATCTCGGCCAAATCAATCTGAAGCTTCTCTCTGTCTTCCATAAAGTAGAGAGTAGGCTTCTTATCAGTTAGAGATAAAGGCTCCTGATGCTTATAAGGCATCTTCAAAGTAATAGCTCTATTTTTAACCCACTGGAGGTAAGGTTCCAAAGAGACACAATTCGGATTTCCCAAACTTTCCTTTCCTTTTCTATGAATGTTGCATCAAGCTTCCACAATTTCTTTCTTGAGAGCAACCTGAGATTCTTCTTCCTTGAAAAAGAGACCGGCTAAATGAATGTTCTTCGGTACCTCTCACAAAGGATATCCCAACTGACGATGAGCCAACACCGGATTGTAGCTGATTCCTCCCTTTGTACCAAGAAGAGGCACATTGGGAAAATCACCACAACTATCAATAATCATCGCTCCATAAGGAACACGGCTACCCCAATCAATATCAGAATGAGTGAGAGACATGATCTTCTGCGACCAATATAAACCATCCTTGAGATTCCAGAAAGCTGCAGACTTCGACAAGTGAGAAATAAACCACTTGTAAAGCAAAGGCGCACAACAGATAATCATCCCATCACCATGGAAATTCCTGAGGTGAATAGAATGGTAAGCATCGGCAAGCAAAGTGGGAATTGGATTCCCAATCAAGAAGATCTGAATAGCATTGATGTCGACAAAGTTCTCAACATTCGGGAAGAGGAACAGTCCATAAATAAGCAAGGAAAGAATAGCCTCAAAAGCAACTGTGTTCTTCATACTAACAAAGTGATGAGCTCTATCCATCAAGAACTTAGCGGGTAACCCAAGAATCTTTCCTTTGGTATCCATGCGAGCCTTAATCTCAGAAACCTTCAAGTGGATAGCCTTCGCAATAACATCATGCTCGGGAGCGGGGTCCAAACCAGAGAAAATACGACCATAAACAGGCAAACCAAGCAGGAGAGAATACTCCTCTAGTGTAGGTACCAACTGATAATCAGGAAAGGTGAAACAATGCAGCAAAGGGTCATAGAACTGAACCAAAGTAGCAAGCAATCCTTTAGCCATATCAACCTTCAAGAGAGACAAAAGCCTTCCATATCTGGACTCAAACTTCTTGGTATCAGCAACCAAAGATACTAGCTCTCTCAAACCCTCTAATTTAGGACTCTTGAAAGTGTACTTCTTTGTACTTCTCCTTCCAAAATCCATAACAAAAGTATCTGCAATGTTTGCAATAACACCTTTAAGTTCCTTGAAACCTCCAAAAAGAATGCTCATGAATGCATGAGTGCATGGATGCAACAACCACAAACAAGATCACACAAAGCACACGGGTCAAGGTTCAAGTCACGAGCATGAAGCCAAGGGTAAGAACCAATCCCACAAAGGTATGTATTAAGGTTTTGTCTTCATTGTACCTGCAAAAAAAAGTGGTTCTAACAAAGTGCCCAGGGTCCACAATCCACTATCAGACACACCAGCACACCGATTTGCTCGGAGGTTGGTAGTTATCCTCAAGAGAATCTAACCTGAGTGTAGCATGTAACGCCCCAGTTTTGTCAGTTTTTATTTAATTGAGTCGTTTTGATTATTTTATTATTATTTTATTTTATTTTTGACTTTTATGTGAAAATATGTTATTTTTCATCGTGAATATATTTTATCGGGTTTTGGGAACGTTTGCGAGATATTTGAGTGTGGGGGTATTTTGGTCATTTCATGATATTTTTCATTAAGTAGAAGAATAGAAAATAGAAAGAGAGAAAGAAAGAGAAGAGAAAGAAAAAGTGAAGAAGAGAAGAAAAAGTGAGAAAATCTTGGAAATCAAGAAATCAACTTCTGGAATCGATTTAATCGGGTAAGGGTGCGAAACTCGATTATTATATGCTTGTGTATGATTATGTATGTGTGTATTGGATTGTTTGTTGTGTTTTCATAGTTTCTATTCTAGGTCAATAATGAGAAATCGATGGTTTTACGGTCGAAAATCGGTGTAAACGTAGTAGAATACCTGTTATCATGATAGAGTCATGTTCTGATTGTTATATGTTGGTTTGGAAATGTTTTGGATGAGAAAACATCATTTTTGGATGAACTGGTGCGCTGCTGGGTTTTGTTGAAATCCCAGGTTCGCACTGCGAATGGCCAGCGAAGGAGTGGCGAGCGTTCGCGTGAGGTTCACATTGCGAACGTTGTATTATTTTTCATGCTGCCACTGTTCGCTGGAGGATTCGCATTGCGAATGGAGTAGCGAGCATTCGCTGGATGGTTTGCACTGCAAACGTTGGGAATTTTCTAGGCTATTTTGCTTCTGCCACTGTTCGCTGGGACATTCGCACTGCGAATGAAGTAGCGAAGGACTCGCTAGGGGATTCGCACTGCGAATGTAGCAGTTTTTCCCAATTTGTTTTCTCTGTAACTTTTGATCTGTGAGTCGGTTTGAGGCGTGGTTGGGTGCGTTAGAAAGCTTGTAGTGTGTACTTTCTTATGATGAGGGTTTTGAGATTATTGGCCGATTAAATTATGTCAGGAATTAGAAAATGTGTTGTTTTATTATCGACTTTTGCCGTTTAATTGGGTGAACTGGATGTGTATGTACAATATGTTGTTGGTGTGAATATTTTATGACTTGTGTACTGTTGAGAGATGTAAATGCATGATTATGGGTGTGTATATATGTGCATATTAAATGCTATGAGTCATTGTATGCCAAGCATCATGATATGCATTGTTGTGACGTCCTGAGTGACGGATTGATTCCAGAGGGAATCTGCTATAACATCGTGCGCCTTAAAAATAAGAGGGCCTAAAGCGACGGGGAACATCGTAGGCCCGAAGGGGTGTTACTTGAGTGATCCTCAGTAACGAGCGATGATTCCAGCAGAGTTCCTAAGTGAACTAGTGATGAGAAATATTGGAAGTCGGTACCGCATGGCATGTGCATAGAGTCGTTGTGTCGGTCTCTGTGCATTTGCATAAAACATGGATTAATTGTGCATGGAATTGTGAATGTGATTGATGAGATGGAATATGTGTAATTGTATTGATGATGAGTGTATTGTGTATGGTTGATGGGTAGTGGTATTTGATACTTGAGAATTGCACTGTGTTGTGTTATATGTGATTGTGGTGCGTTGGTGGTGGGAATATTTCACTTGTGTATTTTTATGTTATATATAATTATACGCAACTGTATTATGATTATTTTTCTCACCCTTCTGCTGTTTTATAATGCTCTATGAGGCATTGCAGATTAGTAGCTGGAGGTCTTTTTGTGAAGCTTTGCGTCTTCATTCTTTTGTCGGTCGGCTCTGATATGTGACACCGGGTAGTTAGGGAGGCCGTTTGTGATTATTTGTATTATGTATATATATATCTTTTGGCTTGTGCATGTATAACTTGATGTATGACAACTTTTCATGTAATATATATATATATATATATATATATATATATATATGATATTCAGTTTTAGATTTTCTGCTTTTATTCTAAATCTGAAATGTGGGCGTAAGGAACTGAGTTCCTCTGTTGATTGCTACCCCACTGTTGCATATCTTTATGAGCAGGTGTTGTATGATTGGTTTCAATATAATGTGATTCTCCCTCGTCTATGCCATGATAATCTAAATGTACTCTGATGAGATATTGAATTTTCTTTTACTGCTTTATATAATTGGGGGTATAGATTGTCGGTGTTACATAGCATCGCGTGACAGCTAAGTCAGATTTGCATCTTCATAGCTTCCGCGCTACGATCCTAAAAAGGCTAGGATGGGTTAAGGGTTACTACGGTCCTCAGTGTTATAGGCTTCTATAGAAAAAGTAATGCCTTCTCGATCGCTCGATCGGCATCAGTAATTCCAAAGAGGCAACCACCGAGTGGATAGATTCTCAAGTTCTTCTTTTTCAGGATTCGATTCCTTCAAAGTTCCCTTGACTATACTATCCCCTATCTCAAAGTGCACTCTGGTCCGGGTATAGTACCTATCTCACACACAGAGGAACTCCCAAACAGAATAAATAAGTAACAAGCAAATCAAACAAAAAGCAGTAAATAAATCAAAGTAGGCTAAACCCCTCAAGGGAGATGAAGAGCTCCCCAGCAGAGTCGTCACTTTTCTGTAGCGGGGAAATTTGTGAGTGTAAGCTATTTATTAACTTAACTCAAAAATAAGCAAGAGTCGCCACCGCACTTTTATTTTTATCCACAAAGGGAAAGGAAAAAGAGCGAACAAAACCTAAAGAGCTCTAAAAACAAGAACAAACAGAGAATGGGTAAGGGGGGTTGGTTACACAATGGGAAGGTGTTAGCACCCAAAACATCTATAGTACTCTATAGGAACCCTTTGAAATATCTACCGCTTTTTGGTTTGAAAAGGTTTGCTTGTAAAGAGATTGAGGAGATGAGAGGAGAATTATATTTTAAGATTTTTGTGTTTGGAGAGACTTATCGCCTCATGCCTACGTACCCACGATGTGCAATGTAGGATCAAAACCCCGTAAATCGTGGTACAAAGAACGGAAATTTGTTTGTTATGATTGATTTTTAATGTAAAGACAAGTCGTCATTTCTAAGCGAATAATTCCTCTTAAAGAAATGAATCATGTCTAAACTTATGAAAAAGAGTTTAAAAGAAAAAAGGTGCATAAATGCACAAAAGATTTGAGTGAGTTTTATATTTTTTATGTTTTCATGGTCAAAGTATGGTTAAGATAGATTGACATTTATTAAAGAAAACGAAACTTTAAAAGTCACTTGACAAAAGTCAAGGTTTTATTATGAAAGTGGTTTTAAGTTGAAAACAAGAAGGTTTTTGAAAATTTAAGAATGGGGAGGAGAAGAAGTGACTATCCTAGTGCATAAACTAAAAGCTAGGGAAAAGAAGGATCTAACCAAAATGGAGCCACTTCAAAGCAATATTAAAAGAAATCCATCCTTAAGCAAATTGGCCAATAAAGGCAAGTCTTCAATCAATACTCCAAGCAAAGGGATAAGAAGTCCTAATTCTAGGTCCATAAGTCCAATATTACTTCAAAAGAGGTCCATAAAGAGATCACTCCAAAGCATAGGATAGTAACCAATAGTCCAAGATGAGGAGAATTAAGTTTTTTATGGTTTAAGCCTTTATTAATGTTTTAAGTCCAAATGGACAAAAGAAAAATGGAATAAGCATAAACATGTGTCCAACGAACAAAGAAAAAAATTGCGGAAGCATAAACATGTGTCCAACAGACAAAGGGAAAATTGCGGAAGCATAAACATGATATGTAATGAAGCATAAAAAAATAAAAGAGATAGGGATCGAGAAGGAAACATAAACAAAATTAATACAAAATATTGTTAGTAAGTTAGTGATTAGTTATTAGTGTTAGTGATCAATAACAATTGAATAATTACACTTAGGTCAAGGTTGATGAAACTCATTGGAGGATTGATAAGACCAAAGCCTCCTAACAACAAGTTTCATGAGTTTTGAACCATAAGACAGATAATCAACCATTCTTGATAGTTTTCCGATACGGGACAAATATTGCGCTATGTTAAGCAATCGCCGATTAATTTACGGAGTAATTACCCTACAATGAGGCCGGTCAATAGCTCTTTATGCTAATGTATGTTAGATGAACGATATATAGATCGTCATCCGAAATTAATACCGCACGAAAAGAAAAGTGGTAGCGATCTCGTCTCGATCGAAATTCAACAAAAGAATTCCAAGATCTTTAGACTTTCATCTATCAAAAAGAAAAAAGAAATAGATGAAGAGAAAGCCAAATTAAACCACACAAATATGTGATCTAAGGCTAAGAACAAAGGAAAGGGGAAGAAAATGGAAAAGGAACCAAAACAACCCCAAAAACAAAGCAAAAATTGCATTCTGTTTCGAAGTAACTGGTTACAGCATATCTGCTAACCAGTTACTTAGTTCAAATAAGCACAGTTTTTTTTTCAAAATTTACATAGTGTAACCGGTTACAGCATAACTGCTAACCGGTTACACAGCTCCAGAATGCAGAAAAATGTGCAAAATTCAGCATGATCCATTTCCAAAACTTTTTACAAACACCTTATGATCATGGAACTGAAATTGCACGAAATTTAAAGTAAAATAACAGCCAAAACCAGCAATCAACATAAATTGCAAGATCCAAAGATCAAGCAAACAATATCAACAAAGGATCTACATTATGGAAGATGAAGATGAAGCTTCAACAATGGTGAAAAGTGAATTACCAATCCAAATCAGAAAATCCTTCCAAATTGCAGCAAGATCTACACTCCAAAACCTTGATCTATGAACAAAAACAAGAAATGATGAAGGTTTAGCTCTAAATTAGTAAGAATCAATGTGAATTCTTACTAACTTATGAAAGAATAAATTGAGCTTTTGGTGAATTTGTGGTTTGGGGAGAGAAATTGCAAGGAATTTGTTGGCTATCAAAAGCTTGAAGAATGAATGAAATGAAGCCTCTATTTATAGAATTTAGGCTTGGGAAATTTGGTGGTTTGGAATTAGGCTTGGATGATCAAAATTAGGATTGGAATTCAAATTCGGAGGGAAATCACAAAAGAGTGGTGATTAGTGATGGTACATGGTGGAAAATGATCAAAGTGATGTAGGGAATTAAAATGAGATGGTCTAGAATATTCCAAATGTGATCAAGGGCTGAGATTGGTGCCAATTGCTACAGAATTTGAATTTGGCACATTTTTTCAAAAATTGCACGTGTTAATCAATTAACCACTTCACAGTGCAATTAGGTTAATCGATTAACACAGTGAAAAATGGGAAAAAATGGCTTTTTGATGTGCTGTCTTGGCTCTGGCTCGATTTTCTTGCTTGTCAAAGAAGGCATGGAAATAAACACATGAACCTTGGAGTCCCTTGAATGATAATCAATTAAATCTTGGAAACTCTTGATCAGATAATTTTTGAATTAATTGCAGATGAACTTTGACTTTTCTCAGATAAAATTCATTCGAGCTGTGGGACTGTTATTTTGGCATTTTTAACCTGTTCTTCCCCTTAAAATGTTAGTGAAAGAAAACAAAATATTTTTGGATTTTAATTAATGGTTAGTAAACATAAACAAATTAAACAAATCAAACGCACACAAACTCAAAGATCCATGCAAGGCACAATCCTATCAAAGAGGGAACCAATATGTAATCTTGTTTGTGGTATGTAAAAATGTAAATGACATGTGGGATCTTAGGGGTAAAAATTAGGGTATTACAAAGACCATGTCAAAGTTTCTCTTATAGAGTGTGTCACTGCTCAGAAAGAAGTTGCCTGCTAGTCTTCTGAGGGTCTTTCGGTCCTTTCTGGATGCCCCAGGGGGATACTCTTATTTCTGAAGGAAGCATTTGATATCGTGATACCAAGGTTTGTCGTCTATGACTGCTTCAATCGCGAAGATGTAAGCGGACCTTTCAAGACGCATTATGTCGATCTTAGGTAGGTCGTTCCATTGACCTACACTAATCATGGAAGAGAGTGTGGCTAATGCATCAGCCATGTGATTCTCTTCACGAGGAATATGGTGAAACCCAATTCTGTTGAAGAATGGTAACAACCTTCTCGCGTAATTTTTGTAAGGGATCAGTCCTGATTGGTATGTGTTCCAATCTCCTTTGATCTGATTGATAACCAAGGCTGAGTCGCCATATACATCCAAGCTTTTGATCCTTAAGTCGATCGATTCCTTGAGACCCATGATACAAGCTTCGTATTCGACCTCGTTGTTTGTGCACTTGAATGTCAGTCGGGCAGTGAAAGGAATGTGGGTACCCTGAGATGTTATGATGATTGCCCCAATTCCATTTCCATAATGATTGACAGCTCCGTCAAAGATAAGTCCCCATCGGGAACCTGGTTTTGGCCCTTCATTGGGTAGCGGTTCATCGCAATCTTTCATTTTTAAGTACATGACATCTTCTTCTAGGAAGTCAAACCCGATTGATTCTTGATCGTCAATTGGTTGATGAGCTATATGATCAGCTAAAACACTTCCTTTAATGGCTTTTTGAGCGTGGTACTCGATGTCGTATTCTGACAACAACAATCTGCCAACGGGCAATCCTTCCCGTGAGAGCAGGTTTTTCAAAGTCATACTTGATTGGATCTATTTCTGAGATTAACCAAGTAGTGTGACGAATCATATACTGGCGAAGACGTTTGGCTACCCAAGCCAGAGCACAACAAGTTTTCTCAAGCATAGTGTACCGAGTCTCACAGTCGGTGAATTTCTTGCTCAGATAGTATATGGTAAACTCTTTCCTTTTTGTTTCATCTTGTTGGCCAAGTACACAACCCATTGAGTCTTCCAAGACTGTTAAGTAGATGATCAGTGGTCTTCCTTCCACTGGAGGTGATAGAATCAGTGGATTCAACAGATATTCCTTAATACTGTCGAAGGCGGTTTGGCAATCTTCTGTCCAAACACAATCCTGGTTCTTTTTTAGTAACTAAAAAATTGGCGCGCATGTCGTGGTCATGAGGAATATGAATCGGGAAATGTAATTTAAACTTCCCAGGAATCCTCTGACTTGTTTTTCAGTTTTCGGAGAAGGCATTTCTTGAATGGCCTTGACCTTGTCAGGATCAACCTCAATTCCTTTCTGGCTGACGATGAACCCTAAGAGTTTCCCTGAACGGACACCGAAGGTGCATTTATTTGGATTCAAGCGGAGTTTATATTTTCTTAACCGGTCAAATAGCTTTGACAGGTGTGTCACATGCTCCTCTTCTGTCCTAGATTTTGGCAATCATATCATCGACATATACCTCGATTTCCTTATGTATCATGTCATGAAAAAGAGTAGTCATGGCCCTTTGATAGGTTGCCCCGGCATTCTTCAAACCGAACGACATTACCTTGTAACAAAAGGTACCCCATGGGGTAATGAACGAAGTTTTCTCCATGTCTTTCGGCGCCATTTTAATCTGATTATAGCCCGAGAATTCATCCATGAAGGAGAAGACTTTAAACTTTGTTGTACTGTCTACCAGCATGTTAATGTGTGGTAAAGGAAAGTCGTCTTTTGGACTGGCCTTGTTTAGATCCCTATAGTCGACACACATTCTGACCTTTCCGTCCTTTTTCGGAACTGGTACTATGTTAGCTAACCATTGAGGATACTCTGACGTGTCGAGGAAACCCGAGTCAATCTGTTTCTGGACCTCCTCTTTGATTTTGATGGCCAGGTCCGGGTGAGTCCGTCTCAACCTTTGTTTCACTGACGAAAATTCTGACCTTAATGGTAAATGATGCTCCACGATGTTGGTATCCAACCCTGGCATATCCTGATAGGACCAAGCGAATACATCGGGAAACTCTTTGAGAAGCTTTGTCAAACTCTCTTTGGCAGTTGGACTGAGCAGTGCCCCAATCCTGATTTCTTTTCTTTCTTTTTTCGAACCCAAGTTTACCGTTTCTAACGGCTCTTTGTAAGGTTCGATGGACCTTTCCTCTTGCCTGAGTAGTCGAGAGATCTCTTCTGGAATTTCGTCGTTAACTTCTTCTTTAGCCCCGGATACCGGGACTTCAAAGTTGGGAAAAGGCATCGGATCGCGTGTTACAACGGGGTTTAAGACAAGCAATCTGCATGACGTGATGATTCGTGTTTAGAAGAGATAGAGAAAATGCAAGAGTGTGTGCAGTGTATTATATTTTTTTTTACTGCTTGTTTTTATTATTGAGTTATTTTTTAGGGTTACCATTTTCTGAGAAAAGCGAAAAGAGAAAACAACAATTAATGCGGAAATTACATAACAACGTTATTTTATTTATAAACAAGTCGATTCTTGAAACTACAGCCCTATAAAACAAAACTCTGTCGCTCTGGGCGAAGCGAAGAGGGATATTTACAGAAAGCGAGCCCTATCAAAACATCCATTTCACCTGGGCAGGGTGAAAGGTTAAAGACGACAATTACTTTGACTTATGAACAATCTTTGGAACATCGACAGCAACCCATTGGCAACGAAATCCTCGGTGAATCACAAAGTTTGGTACCTTCCTTGATTTGTCTTAAGAAATAACGTTGATTTCTGGCGGAGTAGGATCATTGGAATCTGTCTCCCAGGCAGAATTGTCGTAGGAGGATTCCTCAGTTGTATTTTGCAGAGTATTTGTGCTCTCGGGCAAATCTCCCCATCCAGTTGGCTGGATGTCTTCGAGCCTGATACGAGAGCTCACATGAGCAGTGTACTTGACCATATAGTCGTATTTTCCACTTGGTTGTCCTAAGGTGTCCCACACTTCTTTGGAATCGGAGGAGTCATCTCTCTCGATGATGTTGACCTCTGGAAAAGTGCAGTTGATGAATTCTAGTCCGACAAGCTTTGTCAATTCATTGTTATGCTGGACGTTTTCTGAATGACCTGAGTGATGATCCCATGACATGGTAGGGACGCAGGTATTCTGTTCAATGATGCTTAGCTAATTTTCATTGTTTAGCTGATTTTCTTGCCCCCAATCTCCTGGGTACGGCTGCCAAATAGGCAGGCCATCCATCGGGCCATAATAGTCGTGGTCAAAGTTGTCCTTCATTAGAGTGTCCTCCTCTAATGAGTTTGGTGGAGCACGGCATCCTTCCGGATCACAACCTCCGTATATCATTTCAACATTTGACCTCGGTATAAATCTTAGACTCAATGCGAGATAGCAAAATGGTATAGGCACCTCTTCCTGAGATATATAACCATCCTCATTAAGATAGGACTTCCATTCCTCATCTGTGTCAGAGGAATCTTCCTTGTTGATAGTGTGTACTTCTTGGGACACTGGGTGAAGGATACCTCCACTGTGGAAGAAGTCCTGAATGGGATGAAAACCTTCATCATTAGTAGCAGTCTGAGTACAGGTTGAGGAGAAACCAAGACCTTTCTTTGTCTTGTTATCAGTAGGAATAACAAGTTATCCCCATCCTTTCGTATTGTTACTTTCAATTGCCCCGAGAGCATCTTTGTACAAGGAAATCGAGGTTCCTTGCTCTGATTGATTCTCATTGCACACCGAAAGTGCTTAGAATTGAGTTCCAAAAACCTCCTCGAGTTCTACACAAGTAGATAATGACAGGTTACTCACGAGCAAGGCTTGTTCTCCACAAACCGTGACGAGTTGATCATTCTTGACGAACTTCAATTTTTGGTGCAGCGTTGAAGTGACTGCCCCCGCCTGGTGTATCCAAGGTCTTCCTAATAAGCAACTGTATGTTGCCCGGATGTCCATGACTTGGAAAGTGACCTGGAAAATGTGAGGGTCGATGGTTATGGGAAGGTCGGCTTTGCCGATAACTGCCTTCCGAGATCCGTCGAAGGCTTTGACGATAACCTCTTTGCCCCTCATCGGGGATCCTTTGAACGATAGTCGCATTAAAGTGGACTTCAGTATAACGTTGATGGCCGATCTTGTGTCTACCAGTATGCTGGCTAAAGCATCGTCCTGGCAGTTAGCTGTGATATTGAGCGCCATGTTGTGGCGTTTGCCCTCCTCTGGCAAATCCTCATCACTGAACTCTAAGTTGTTGCAGGAAGTGATGTTAGAGATGATGCTATCAAATTGTCGTATTGACACATCTTGTTCCACAAAGGCCTGCTCTAAGACTTTCTGTAGAGCCTCTCTGTGGGCTTCGGAACTGAGTAAAAGTGATAGCACAGAGATCTTTGAAGGAGTTTGTAACAGCTGATCAACAATGTTGTATTCACTCCTTTGGATGAGCTTCAGCATCTCATCATTGTTTTTTGAAAGGTCGGGATTACTGGATTGACCGACTGGTGGATCAGGAGCTTCTGTCTGAAGTTCCTTTTCTTTGTTAGGTTCTCCAACTCCTCAGTTGAAGATTCGACCACTCCGTGTTACTCGACTGATGTCTGCAATATTCACGACGGAGGGTAATGGAATTTCCTTTCCATTTTCAATTATCGTTGCACCGTATTTATAAGGGACCGCCTTAGCTGATTCATATGGTAATGGTCCCGATAGATAGATAACTACGGGAGCTTTCTGATTTTTCTGACTGTCGTAAGTCACTTCAATCAGTTCCTGGCTAGGAACTTTTGATTTGTCCAGTAGAGGGATGATGGTACAGACATCCTTGTTCTGTTGATGATCAGAGATTATGACAATGTCTCTGATTTGATCAGCGAAGTAGTCCGACGTCCAGTTGATTAGCTCAGAACTTGGACATGGGTGAATCTCTTTACGATCCAACTGACCTTGAAGAGCTGCTCGCACAAGGTAGCATCCCTGGTTATTCTCCGAACAGACTCTACAGTGTTCGTATTTATGTGGTGGCACCTGGCCACGTCCGCTTTGAATACAGTGTAACCTCACTAGGTCAGTTTCCATAGATTGGACATCCTGACTTTGACGCCGAATAGGGTTTCCATTAAACACACTGATTTGTAGCGTGTCTTCATCCATATAGATCGGAAGCCACCAATGGTTTAACAAGTGTTGTAAAGTTCTTTGAATAAGAGTGTACCCTTGGTTACTCTCAATGCATACTTTACAGTTCAGATAATCGTGAGAAGTGAGAAAATCGAGTTGGACTTGCTTGGCATGTAACTCTACCAAGCTGGTATTCATCAGACGAATATCAAAGATTTGAATCATGTTGATCTAATAAGGATTTCTATCATGGTAGTCCTGGATCCATCCAAGATCCATCTGACGCTGGAGGGCCTCTTGTATGAAAGAGTATCCCTGTTTGTTTACCGAGCAAATCAGACAGGAATTGTAATCGTGCCACGGCAGATTATGGTACTGGCTTTGCCTTGAGTGCATCGCCACCAAGTTGACATTCATTGCACGGATGTCGTGGTTATGAATGATGTTGGAATTCGTATAGGTCATGTTGACTCCACGAACTCGATGCTCTTGGATCCATATGAGATCCAATTGTTCCTGTAGAGCTGATTGCACCACAGAACATCCTTGATTTTTTTAGAGCAGATATCACACTAATGATAATTATGAGGTGGCACATGGCCATATCCACTATGTCTACAATGCATCTTAACCAAGTTGGCCCTTAATAAGAGTACATCGTGAATTTGATAGCTATCATTGGACTCTCCCTCTATCAAATTGACCGTAGCTTTCTCATGTTGAGGCAGCGGGTTCGTGAGAACATTCAAATTCGTATCTTTGAAAGATAAGACCCCGCTCCTGACAAGCTTTTGCACATCAGATTTGAAACTGAAACAGTTTTCTATGTTATGCCCTAGTCCTCCTTGATGGTAAGGACAAGTCTGATCCATTTTGAACCAAAAAGGCGGATTTTCCGGTACGGTAAGAGGAGACTTAGTTTGGACGTGTCCCTTGACCAGTAGTAATGGAAACACTTATACGTACTACGTGGGTATAGGATCAAACCCTGGTGGTCGTGTTGCACGGTTGTTGTTGTATGGAGGACGAGCCTGCTGGAGAGGCTGTTGTGTACTTTGTTGATTCGGTTGGCTCTGAGAAACCTGAGGTTGATACGTAGAAACAGGCGCAGGGTTAATAGCAAGAGTTACAGCTGCTATTGGCTGGTAACGTCGCCTTTGCTTTCCGAGAGAGATATTCCCAATATCCTGCTCTTTTTTCTTAGGGAGAGCACTACTGTATCATTTCGTACTACTTGATGGTCCAGCGTCTTTAACTAAACGTCCTTCTCGGACTGCTTCCTTAAGACGAACTCCCATGCCCACCATCTCGGTGAAGTCATTGGGCGCACTGGCAACCATTCTATCGTAGTAAAATAAGCTTAAGGTTTTCAAGAAGATCTTTGTCATCTCTTTTTCCTCTAGAGGTGGAGAAATCTGAGCGGCAATTTCACGCCATCTCTGCGCGTATTCTTTAAAGGTTTCCTTGTCCTTTTGTGACATCGATCTGAGCTAATCTCTGTCCGGTGCCATGTCCAAATTATACTTGTACTATTGAACAAAGACAACGCCCAGATCTCTGAATGTGCCGATCGTGAGGCGGTTTAAACCCATGTACCATTTTAATGCAGCACCAGTTAAACTATCCTGAAAGTAGTGAATGAGCAGATCCTGGTTCTTTGTCTGAACTGACATTCGCTGGGCATAAATCACCAAATGGCTCTGAGGGCAAGAGTTACCCTTGTACTTTTCAAAGTCAGGCACTTGGAACTTGTGCGGAACTTTCACATTGGGGACCAAGTAGAGGTCCGAGGCGTCTTTTCCAAATAAATCCTGACCGCGAATGGATTGCAGTTCTTTCTACATTTCCAGGAACTATCCCTGGAATTCATTCATTCTTTCGAACATGCTGTCGTTCCCACCAGAAGGTATCGGTGGAATCTGTCCTTCCGGGACAGTGTGTACCACGGGCGGTGGTATAATCACTATGGCCAAGACTCTCGGTGTCTCCCGAAGTTTGTAACCTTCAGGAGTTGCTGTCATGCCCCTGGTATCTTCGCTTTCCCGAATTTTGTAATCTTCAGGCCCAGCGGTTCCTGTTGCGGTTCCCTGATCCTCAGCGATTGGCGAAACATATCCTTCCGGGATATAGTTGGGTGGCATGCCCCAGGGACGATCTTTCGGCATTTTGTACCTAGGATCGTACTTCTCCACTATGGGCGTTGATGTGATCTCTGAGATCATAGTCCGTTGTTGTTGCATCTGAGCTTCTGCTAGAGATTGCATGTCGTTATGAAGCTTTCTCATATCCTCTTTCAGAGTGTCGATCTCTTCTCTCAACCCTCTGTTCTCTTCCTCAAGATCATCCATCTTTTTCTGACGATTGGCCCGAGTATTGTACGAATGAGACAGTTTGACTCTAGAATCGAGACACAAATGTGAGATTCGTAGGTAAGAAGAATGCGTGATGCGAGAATGATGAATGATATGTAATGATTATATATGTTTTTGTTTATTCAAAGTAAACTTCGACAATTAGATTGCAAATATCAAACAGTGGGGATACCCCATTTTATTGAATTCAAAGATTGCGGAAACGAAGTTACAATAGATTACAATGTGCTGAAAAAGGAAATTTAAACTAAAAGGTCCTGAGTCCTCCCTGAAGAGAGCTCAGGTGCTGGTTCTGGTGCTTTCCTTTTCTTTGATCGGGGCTCTTCAGCCGTTGTCGGGTTGTCATTCCTTTTCCAAGTGAAAGGAGTGAGCAAATTCCTTTGGTCATCCTGATTTTCTACAGCATGTTGCTCTAAAATTTCAATCAGAGCATCTTTTTCTTTTAATAGCTGCTGTATTTTCCTACATTCCACATTGAGAATGCGGTACTTGTTCCTCTAAGACCTCTTCTCCTGCTGAACTTTGCTTAGAGTAACCTGAAGCTTTTTCGTCTCAAACATGAAATAAAGGGCAGAGTCCCTTAATGGAAGAACTTCCTGACGAGGGTAAGGCATCCTCAGCTTGAGAGCTCTAGTTTGTACCCAGTGGAGATAATGCTCTACCAAGACACAGTTCGGTTTCCCTATAGACTCTCGTCCTTTACTATGAACATGTTTCCAAGCATGCACTATTTTTGTCTTTAGTGCACTGTCATTTTCTCCTTCCTTGAAGAAAAGACCTTTCAAATGAGCATTACGCGGAACATGCCTCATTGGGTATCCAAATTGACGACGAACCAACACCGGATGATAGTTGATTCCTCCCTTAGTTCCTATAAGGGGTACATTTGTGAAATTTCCACAACGGTCAATGATTCTGATCCTGTCATAGATTCAATTGTACCAATCGATGTCAGAGTTGGTAAGAGACATGACTCTCTGCGACCAACATAAAGTATTCTTTTGATCTCAAAATGCAGCAGACTTGGGCAAATGGGAAGTGAACCATTTGTAAAGCAAGGGTACATAGCACTTGATCATTCCTCCGCTGTATAAATTCCTTAAGTGTACAGAATGATACGCATCTGTGAGTAAGGTTGGTACAGGGTTTTCGATCAGGAAAATCTTAATGGCATTGATATTTACAAAGTTATCAATGTTGGGAAACAAAAATAACCCGTAGGTGAGTAAAACGAAGATGCTCTCGAAAGCGGCCACGTTCCCTATACTGGCAAAGTACAGGGCTTTCTTTATCAAGAATTGGGCTGGCAAACCTTGGATGCCACCCTTAGTGGTCATGTGAGTCCTGACTTCTGACTCGTCTAAATAAATTGCTCGTACAATGGTTTGATCCTTTGGAATTTCTTCCAGTCCAGAAAAGGGAGCTTGATCAATAATGTGTAGATCAGTTAAGTGAGAATACTCCTCCAGTGTTGGTGCTAGCCGATAATCCGGGAATGTGAAACAGTGATAGACTGGATCGTAGAACTAGATTAGTGTGGACAAGATTCCTTCGATTACATGGACCCTTAATAGAGACAGTAGTCCCCCATACTTAGCTCTGAAAGCCTCGTGGTTGGTGATCATTCTCGCCAAACCTCTCAAATCCTCCAACTTTGGAACCTTGAAGGTGTACTTATGAGTTTTCCTTCTACCGAAATCCATTAGCGCAATCTCCTTTCTCTGACATTTGCATTCATTGTCTTAGTTTAATTTGAAAAAGAGAGACTAGAAGAGAAGATTTTTCTTTGTATTAATGTTTTTTAGATGAATGTATGAATGCAGCACACAAAAACATAGAAAAAACATGGGGTCAAAGGGTCGGTCTCATGAAGTCAAGGCTCTACCCCCCCCCCCCCAAAGGTTTATACTGGTGATTTTTGTACCTGTCCACAAAATCATTGACCCCTCTTGGGATGACAACAGCAAGCGGATCGCCAGTGAGCTGATGTATCCTAGAGTGATCTTAGATGAGGGTAGTATTGCATGACAACTATTTTCGATAGCTTCCGCACTACAAAATGGCTTAAGTCTGCTAAAAACCTCAGCTTCTCAGATAACCCAGTCGACCACACTACTTTCAACAACCGAAGTCGTATAGGCAATGTATCTGCAAAGGGAGTCTCCACTGAGTTTGATGGTTGATCGGGGGCTCTTAACTGGGATTCACTCCCCGCAAGATTACCCACATTGCCATCACCTATCTTAGGTGTATACTCAATCTTTCCACATGCGGCATCACACACATTCCCATTAGCAGAAAAATAAACACATATATCAATTAGGAAAAGCAGTATATATATTTGTCTTAATCATCCTAGACCTCTAGTCTTATGATCCTATACAAACAATGACTCCCCAACAGAATCGCCATTTCTGTGAACTAAACTTAGGGTTTCGTCCCTTGGGAAAGCAAGAAAGAATGCCTCCCACTATGGTCGCCACTCTGCTGTAGCGCGATTTTTGTGGTTTCGAATCACTATCATTTTGGTACTACAGTTCGATTCATTTTTTATCCTGTTGAGCTGATTAAGGAAGGGAAATAGATGTATCCAATTAACCCTGCTTGCAAACTGAGGTTAAACAGTCAAAACTGTTGATTTACAGATGCTATCAAAATTGGGGGATTCTCCTTTGGGTTATTTTCCTAAGAATTCAAGTGTCGGGATTATCTGTGAGGTTTTTGGTAAGATGTTAAGACTTGGTGCTTTTCGATTGATGTATGAAAGTATGTGATTTTGGGTTTTTGATTAGTATGCTAGCTAAGATTTTTCAATCTTATGCCTACGTATTCCCGTTCAGGGAAATCAGAGCGATCGTAGTTCCTCCTATTCTATGGGAGGAAATAGATTATTTTGGTGTCTTGTTCAAAGCCCAAGTCGTGAAGCTAAAGGGAGTATATGTATCTTGTTCAAAGCCCAAGATGTGAAGCTAAAATGGTTTTGGCTTGAGAGAGAATTTATCATCTTTAAAGAGGGATATTTGGTCTGATTGTCACGACTGTTAGGTGACTGATTATAAAGGAGAATTACTTTAACTGGGATATGTGAATCCAACATTGCCATAATTTCCTTTATAGGGGATTTTTAACCTAAAGGAGAAGACTTTAACTCAGTGTAGAGCAATGCCATCTTTACTTAGGAATTTCTCATGCTAAAAGAGGGGCAGTGGCATGGATGTAAATAATCCAGAGGCTTGCCGCTTACAGCAGTTAGATGAATGGAAAAGGAGTTGTTGATGTTTGTATGCTGTGAGCAAGACACAAGTTTGATGCTAAAAGGTTGATTGACTTAACCGAGGTTTCCTTATACAAAGCCTAAAAGGAGGCTATTGACCCAACAAGAGGGTGTTTTTTATCTGTCTCATACGAAACCCGAGATAGAGGCTAAAAGGGTTGACTCAACAAGAGAGTGCTATTGTACTCAACAAGAGAGTGTTTTTATATGTGTCTTGTACGAAGGCCAAGACGGAGGCTAAAAGGTGATTGACTCAACAAGAGAGTGTTTTTGTATCTTGTACGAAGCCCGAGATGGAGGCTAAAAGTGTTTGACTCAACAAGAGAGTCTTTTATACTCAACAAGAGAGTGTTTTAGTATCTCGTACGAAGCCCGAGATGGAGGCTAAAAGTGTTTGACTCAACAAGAGAGTCTTTTATACTCAACAAGAGAGTGTTTTAGTATCTCGTACGAAGCCCGAGATGGAGGCTAAAAGTGTTTGACTCAAAAAGAGAGTCTTTTATACTCAACAAGAGAGTGTTTTAGTATCTCATACGAAGCCCGAGATGGAGGCTAAAAGTGTTTGACTCAACAAGAGAGTGTTTTACTATCTCGTACGAAGCTCGAGATGGAGGCTAAAAGTGTTTGACTCAACAAGAGAGTCTTTTATACTTAACAAGAGAGTGTTTTGGTATCTCGTACGAAGCCCGAGATGGAGGCTAAAAGGTTAGCTCCGCTGGGGAGGATCATTGTACAAAGACCAAGAGGAGGCCGTTTATGCTGGTAACTGTTTCAGATGATTGACAGGTCCAGTGTGTTGGATGAAAGAGAAAATCAGTTCTTATATGGGTAATGTTGTGCTTAGGGATTGATCAGAGGATCAGGGTTATTTCCCGTTCTTTAAGGAAATGGGAAATCCAAAGGGTATTGAGAATGTCCAAGTCTACTGGTGTTTTGAGAAATTGATTCTCGGATAAGTGAATGATCTTTGTATAATCCCCAAGAGAAGGCTGGTGTGTTAAGGAATGAAGGTCAACCCATTAACTGGTCCGACAGTTGACTCAAAAAGACAGCTCTAGCAAATTGATGACTAGGTTATGTTCCTATACCTGTAGAGGTCTCTGGGTCCTTGTACTATGCCCAAGAGAAGGCATGAGAGCTTTTAAGAAGCCGGAGGGTCCTTGTACAACGCCCAAGAGGAGGCGGGGATGCTTTTAAGAAGCCTTTGGGTCCCCAAACCCTGAGAAGTTCAAGACATGTCATTCACTGAGAATAGATCAAGCTAGGAAAGTCCGAGAATTTGGAAGAAACTCAAGAGATGCCATTCACGGAGAAAAGATCATCTATGGGGAGTTAGAGTTTCTTTGACAATTTATAAGGGTGACAGTCTAAGAAAGGGTTCACAGAGAATGCTGTTTTTCACGTCTCCATATTGTTTAACCCTAAGAGGAGGGAAGACTGTGTCTGGTAATCCTATGGGGATCTAGTTTTGTTTGTATTTAAGAATGACCAACAGGGCTTTACCTAGTGCTAGACGTAGTTGCCGGGAAAAACTCTAAATAACTATACTAGTATTACACAGTTGATATTTGACAACTATATAAAAGTTTGTGAAAGAAGACTTACAGTGAGCAACCCCACAATACAATTATATATATATATATATATGAAATCGGATAAAGAAAGCGGGTAAACACTTACTCAGTTGTAGAGCTTCCATGTTGTTTTGTTAGTTGTTCAACAAATAAAGCTTTGATAACAATATTATATTCTAAATCAAAGGAAAAAGTACTTTGAAAAGTTTGTTGGGGCTTACAGCTCAAGGAGAGGCCCAAGTTTTGACGATGACTGCACCGTTGTTTTGAATTTGTGCAGAGGGGCTTATATAAGTGAGTGAGGCCCAAAAAGGTTTTCTGTACAAAGGGATGGGTCTTACGCTCTCTCAAGAGGCCCAATAATTTATTTTTATACAAGTGGTGGGGCTTACAGCTCAAGGAGAGGCCCAGGGTTTTGTTTTGAAATGGCGATCGCGCCGAGATTTTCTTTTTAACGCAGAGGGACTTATACAATATCTGAGGCCTAAAAAGGTTTTGGTTAAAAGGGGATTGGGTCTTACACTCTATTAGAGGCCCAAAGAGTTTGAAAATGAATAAATATGGGTCTTATAGATCAAGGAGAAGCCCATGGGTTTTTGTTAAAAAGGCGACGATCGCGCCGAACTTTTTGATGGTATCGGGACTTATACAATACACTGAGGCCCAAATCATTTTGGTTTTCAAAAAGGGTTGGGTCTTACACTCTACTAGTGGCCCAAAGTGTTTTAAAAGTTTTGTTTGGGTGAAAATCAAAGAAACCGTAAATTTGTTTTCTTTTAAAAGTAAATATTTAAAGAAAATCAAATAAAATGATAAAAATACCAAATAAGTTTGAATAAACCACTTGTGATTTTTGTTTAAAGTTTGAAAAATGAGGTTTTAATCACAAGATGAATTAAAACTCATTTGGTTTTGATTTTCAAAGTAAATATTCACCTTTAAATGTTTAAAAACAATTAAAAATGAATTTATTCACAAAAATACTAATTATATTAAATAACTAATATAAATTTAATTTTTTTTTGGAATAAAATATTTCAACATTTTTGTGATTTTTTGCAAAAAGAACCAATAAAAAATAATTAAAATTGAGGGAGTTATTAATTTTTCAAATCATTAAAAATAATAAGAAAAAACAATAAAAAGTGGAAAAAATAGCAAAAAGAGGATCTGGGGCGAGGGGGATTCGAACCCCAGACCTCTTGTGTATAGGGCACGCGCCTTACCACTGGGGTGGTGATACATCCGTTGATTGAAACACGACCACAAATATACAAGGCTTGCCTTGCTTTTGGCCTGGCCCAAGGCAAGGCAAGGCAAGATTTTGGTTGAAAACGTGAATGCCATAACTTTCTCATTTCTCCATGGGTTGGGACAAAATTTAGGTCTATCCTGCCTAGAATTTCACAAGGAATCCAATGGTGGTGGTGTTTTTTTTTCAGATCATGCTCCTATTGAAAAACCCGATAGTGGTTTTGAAATAGGACATGATTTGCATTTTCTGTGCCATCTCTTGGTCCAAGCATAAATTACATGATAAATTGGTGCAAACACAACACATATAACATGTATAAGAGATGCATGATCAGTGGGCATCAAAAGAAAGCATGATTCAAAGAATCCAAGTTGTGATTCTTACCTCTTTTTGGAGCTTTTGTGCAATCTGCCAAGGGCTTTGTTCCAGAAATGATTTGATGCTTTGGACACCCTCAAATGATCTCTTAGAAGCTTTTAGGATGGTTGGAATCAGCTGGAAACCTCAAGAACAAGTTTGAGCTCTTTCTTGCGAAAGGGGCAAAAGTGGCCAAAATAGAAACTCTCTCAAATGGTGTTCCAGATGTGTGGAACCATTTGGGACAGTTCAAGGATGATATTTGGAGTGTGTTTGAGGTTTTATCTGGTTTGGGAAGTGACTGAATCAAGACATGGCTTGAAAAATGCACAAAAGTCCTATTTTGAGGTTTTGAGAGGTGACTTTGTGATTTTGGTGTTACAGGTCACTTGTGAGAGTTTGGACAGCTTAGATATGATATATTGGATGTGTTTGAATCATGATCTATGATGGAATTGCTCTCTAACTCAAAAACTCAGAGTTACCTTGCTAAAGAAGGTATTTTTGCCTAGAGAAAGAGATTTTGAGGAAAGCATGTGTTGTAGTGCTTTGGTGTACTCAAACTGAACACAATTGAGCTCTATTTATAGTAGAGTAAGTTTGTTTTGGCTGCAATAGTGAATGGCAACATCAGCAGAGGTTTGGCCAATGTTGAGCAATGAGAATCCAAGTCTTCTCTAGCCATTGACTAGAGGTTAGGGCACAGGCTACTGGTTCCCTTGGTCTTGGATAAGTCTTGACTGAATTCAGTTGGGAATGGCTCAGTCCATGCCACCTTGGTGCATCCATTAAATGCTCTAATCCAAAATTGGAGTCTTGTCCCTCTTTTAGGCATTTCTATGTTTGACATGCTACTTTTGGCTCCAAAGACTTGGGAGGCTGATGGATCAGTGTTTGTCCCTCCTTGGTCCCCCTTGAGATTTTCAGATGGATAGAGTTGCTTGCCCTTTGCAAATTTTGAGCAAATCAAGCAAAACTCCCAAATCTGCCTTGCCATGACAGTTTGCAGCAAGGCATATTGGCATTGTCATATCTCATTGCACAAGTGGAATTTGATGGAGTTCTTGGCCATTTTGGAAATCCCTCATATGATACAACAACTGTTTGATCATAGTTGGTTTTGATACCTTTTGGATCCAAGTGAAAAATACCCCTACATTTGGAAAAAAGTGAAGGCAGATTCTGACTTAGTGAAAATTTCACTAAGTGTTGGAAAAAAGTGACATTTTCACTTTTTGTGATTTTGATCATTCCATAACTTAAAATCCATGAGGAATTGGAATGAGTTGTGTTTGAAGCTTTTGTAGAGGGCCATGAGAGCTACAAATCCAACTTTGAATGGGGAAAATGGCCTTGTGGTTTAGCAATTATGATCCTCCAATGTTGGTACCCTTGCCACTTTATTCCGTAACTTAGAAAAATTTCTAAGTTTTTATGGTTACCCCTTTTATAATTTATCCCACTTTTCTTGATTTTTCTTGATGAATGATGATTCCAATCATACATTAACATCATTTTAGGGTCAAAGAACCATAATTATGAAAAATCTCAAAAAGTCAAAGTTGACTTTTGTGCACAGTTGACTTTTTATCAGATGAATTCCAAACTGTGCGATCCTCTATGAAATCAAGTCCTTGACCTAAATCAAACTTGGTGGATTGATTTCATAGGTGTTATAGGGTGTATTGAATCATGTCCCAAGGTTTGGGAGCATGTCTTGGGTCAAAAGTCAAAGATACAGTTGACTTTTCCCACGAAACCCTAATTGTGGTTCTGATGGAATTGAAACATGTTGCTCAAGCTTCTTGGATCAATCCATTGTTACAAATGGATCAATGTAGTTTATTAGAGACCTTCAGATCTTCTCTTGAGGTCTTAGCTCATAATTTGTCCCAAAAGTCAACTTAGGGGTGAATTAGGTCAAGAAACCCTAATTCCTGATTTTTTTATGAATGCATCCCCTGAGGCTAAATTGACTTGATGATTGGGTTCATGATGTCCCTTGGAGCATCTTAAGTTATGCTTTGAAGCATTGGCTCATGTCCAGAGGAAAATTTCCATCTGGAGGCCCTGGTCGACCAAAACCCTAATTTGGTGACACTGGCGATCTTGGGGCTTAATCCACTTGGAAGGCTGCAGCCTTATGCTTAATTCTTGATGTGGGAGTCCTCTTGATACTTTGTGGAGGTTTGAGAGGTTAGACAAGTTGAATATCATGTCATTCCTTGATTGATCCTTTGTCTAAGAACTCTGAGAGAGTCTGAAACGCTAATTTCGATTATAGTGGATGCTCGCCCATCTTTGGGGAGACTAATGAGGTATGATGGTTCATCCATGTTATGATGATGATTTGCACAATGATGGGAATCTTAATAGTCAAAATTTGGGGTATGACACTACGGAGGGCATTACAATGGTTTTAGAACGGTAACTAAAGTCCTCCAACCGGGCTTTTATTGGCCTACATTGTTCAAAGACGCCAACCTCTATGCTAAAAGTTGTGATACTTGCTAAAGAAGTGGCAGGATTAGAAAAATAAATGAAATGCCTATGCATTCTATTTTAGAAGTCGAAGTTTTCGATTGTTGGGCCGTTGATTTTGTTGGACCATTCCCACCATCTTTTTCAAACGAGTATATCTTAGTTGCGGTTGACTATGTTTCCAAGTGGGTGGAAGCAATTGCGTCACCGAGGGTCGATGGCAAGACAGTGATAAATATTTTAAAGAAAAACATATTCTCCTGTTTTGGCACCCCTCGTGTGTTAATTAGTGACGGAGGCTCGCATTTTTGCAATGCGGCGCTCGAAAAAGTTTTAAAGCATTACGGTGTAAAACACAAAGTTGCAACTCTGTACCATCCACAAACAAATGGTCAAGACGAGGTGTCTAATAGAGAGGTGAAAAGAATTTTGGAAAAAGCTGTGTCAAGTTCGAGGAAAGACTGGTCACAAAAGTTAGATGAAGCTTTGTGGGCGTATCGCACCGCTTACAAAGCGCCAATCGGTCTAACTCCTTTTCAAATAGTTTATGGCAAGTCTTGCCACCTACCCGTTGAATTGGAGCATAAGGCTCTTTGGGTGTTAAAAATGTTAAATTTTGATCCGAGTTTGGCCGGTGAAAAGAGAAAAGTCCAATTGCACGAATTAGAAGAAATGCGAAATAATGCTTACCATTCAAGTAAGATATACAAAGAAAAAGTGAAAAGATATCATGACAAGAAAGTTTCTCAAAAGGAATTTCAGGTTGGTCAGATGGTACTTTTGTTCAATTCCCGTTTGAAATTGTTTCCGGGAAAATTAAAGTCCAAATGGTTGATGCGGTGTTTTAACAAGTATACGAATTGCTTCAGAGTAATATAAAAGATTATCGATCCCACAGAGACCAAACGTCAATCTATCGATTTCTATCGTTACGGTGTTTATCTAAGGAAAATCAATCGGGAGTTCGTGAGTGCACAGTAAAAGCAGAGTAAAGTACGAAGATATAAAAATTCAATAAACAACAGGCTTGAATGTAATTCACACAGTCAGATAATATTCCAGATGCTTGTAAATAGAACTACTTATGGGGTAATGTTTTCTACTTATGAAAAGAACTAATTTAACGGGAACTGTTGCTTTCGCGTATTCAGAACCGAGTTTATCCCTTAATCGAACCCTCTTATTGTCACTTATAAAAAGGCGCGCATTGCGTTAAAGTAATAGACCTATTTTTAAGAAATATAGTTTCTAGACTTAGTTGAAAAGTATTTTGACTTGGAACTTTTAACAAAAAGAGGTTCATGCGAACCGGACTTTAAACCCATAAACGCGTCCGAAAATAGTTTTAAAATCGTTTTTCTGAAGTATTAAAAACTCCTACTTAACTGGACAAAGCACTTTCGCTTCCTTTGAACAGTTAAGATTAACCAAGCTTAACCAAAGGTTGGACGACTTTCGATCTTACCCAACAAAAATAAAGTACAGAAAACTTGTGTCAAAAATCAAAATAACCCCTAAGCATTTCTATCGACACATTGCATGGAATATTACTTTAACTATGATCCTTACATTCTAACATTTAAGATTTAGCCGGACATGGAAATGTAAATAGACATGTTGAAATAGATCATGTTAAAGTAAATTCTTAGAAAGGTTTTGAAAGTAAAGCGAGTGAGAGAAATAAAGAAAGTAAAGCGAGTGCGAGAAATAAAGAAAGTAAAGTGAGTGCAAGAAATAAAGGAAAGTAAAGCGAGTGCGAGAAATAAAGGAAAGTAAAGCGAGTGCGAGAAATAAAGAAAAGTAAATGCTGAACTTGTAAATAAAACCTGCTCCAAATCGGAGGCTTTAAATCTGGTACAACTGGAAATAAATGACTGGAAATGAAAATGGCGGCAGGATTAACTTCTACCAGAATGCTCCAAACTCGATTACAAACTCGATCAAACAGTGTGATAACTCCCCGATGTGAAGAGTTTATCACTTTACAATACTGGAATATATGGTTTGAGTTCTGAAACTAAGCTTGGATGAAGAAAAATGATTCAGAACTCGTCTATTTATAGCCTAGGAAATTAACATGGAAGGACAAAAGTGCCCCCCAACTTCTTTTGGGAGGGAAATCAAATGACAAAGGTGGCGCCCGCCACCCCCTCATGGCGCCCGTCATGTGAACCAAGGGAGAAAGATGAGGATATCGTGGCAGTTGACAGCAGTTGACTCTTATCCAAGTCATGGCCTACCATATGGCGCCCGCCATGGTGGATGCCGTGTGTACAATTTCCTCAAAAACTGGTTTTCTTGCTCGTTTTTCTTCATTTCTTCACAAGGAGCTCTGAAAATACGAAGAACCTGAAAACAAAACAAAACACAAGCATAACACAAGAAAATGGCAATAAAATCCTAAGAAACATGTGCAATTCGAGTCAAATACATAGTGTGATTCAGTGTTATCAATGGTCTGGACCGTTTCTTGTCAAGGAGGTTAAGCATTATGGAGCTATCGTGATAGAGGATTTACAAAAAAAAGAAAGTTGGATCGTGAACGGCCAACGCTTGAAAATGTATCTTGGAGGCGATTTTGATCGTGAGATTGGTTCTGTGTTTCTTGATGATTGTTGATCGTCTTGGACCGTCGAGCTTAGCCGACGTTAAACAAGCACTGGTTGGGAGGCACCCCAACATTGTAAGTATTTCATTTGCTGTTTTAATTTTTGATTTGTGTGATATTGTGTGTGAATTTGGAACATTTGGAAAAATTTTGCAGTGCATCATTGACAGCAGAAAATTCTGTTTCTGGTGTAATTCGCCTGGCGAATCTAATTTTGCCAGTCCCTCGCCACACATTCACCAGGCGAATTTGGAGTGACTTGTGATTTTTGTTGCAGAAAGAAAAAGAAAAAAAGAGTTAATTTAATTATAATATTTCATTTTCTTTTAGGTCTACTTGGGACCACTAATATTTTCACTCTATATCTATTTTCCTCTCACTTTTCCTCTTTCGCTCTCACTCTCACTTCTCCTCTCACAACACTTACACTCTAAACGTTTCCTTCTCCATCACTTTCACCCCATTTAAGGTATGTTTTTCATTTTTCATTCTTGTTCTTATTTCTATTTTTTTACCTAATTTGTTCAACTATGTTAGATTAGGGTTTAATTTCACAATTGTTAGGGTTGTTGTTGAAACCTTAGAACTTTGCTTAGTGATAGTGTTGTGGATTGTTGTTGTATTTTAAAGGGTCATTGCGATGGTATCTTTGGAAGATGACCCCTGCATGTAAATTTTTCTGGATTTCGCAGAAATCGCCACACATTCGCCAAGCGAGTGTGCCGCGAGTGGTCGCCCCTGTTTCGCCTGGTGAGCACGGGGCGAATGACCATTTTTCAATTTTTTTTAATTTTTTTGATCTGGTTTGCAATTATGTCTTAATTTTTTGTGTTTTAGTTTCTGTTTTGAATTTGTTTTGCTGTTTGGATTTTGCTGACATTAGACAATAATTCATTTGCTTTGTGTCTTCTAATTTTTCAAATGCCTCCTAAAACCAGAGTCACCGGCGGAAAGAAGCATAAGACGGTCGTAGGAAGCAGTTCCGGGAAATAACCTGAGTATGATCCAACTCGATTCTTAAGTGCAGCTCATGCTGCCCGGTACACAATGCTTGAAGGCCAGCAGTTTTTATCGGAGAAAAGGTTTGATATCCACCCCGAGGGACCGTACCAGAAGTTGGCTAAAATTTTCAACAATAAAAAGTGGGGACATTTGATAAATCCTTTGGAAGCACTACCCTACGAGATGGTGCGTGAATTCTACGCAAATGCTCTTGAATTCCCCGAAACTCAAGGAGATATGCAAGTGTTCCGGTACATCACTTATGTTCGTGGCAAAGAAATTAGGTTCGATCGTGAGGACATCAATAACCTTTTTGGAAAGCCGAGTTCTTTAGGAATGTTCAAAAAGGATGCCTACACTAAGGAGCTTAGCACGCGTCTTGATCATGATAAGATTGCCAGGACCATTTTATTTCTGGGAAAAAGTGTGGAAAGGAATGCTGTAGGAGAAGCCATCCGTTATCGGAGGGAGGACATGCCTCCAGATGTGCAAGCTATACTTCTTCTAATCCTCCATAACATTAGGCCCAAATCGCACCGTTCCTCTATTCCGCCTGATGTTGGCCTCCTTCTTTATTACATCATGGAAGACAAAGAGGTTGATGTTGCTCGGATCATTGCGTCTGAAATGAAAAATTTCATCGAGAATACACGACGACCCGAGGTACATGCTACTGCCCCTATTATTTTTCCTTGTTTTGTAACAGCACTTTGTCTTAAAAAGTGGATCATGATGCCCGGCGTGATTAATGAGAAGAGGATGGGGGGTTATTAATGATGATTATATTGAGAGGTATTGTAAGAACAAGCTGATTGAGAAGAGGAAGGGTTCTTGTGTTGGTCAGTCATCCCGCTCGCAAGCTAGTGAGCAGCCTAGTGAGCAGTCTGAGGCTCTTGATTATTCAACTTGGGATCCTAAAATGCGAGCAACATTCAGTTACTCGTGGGATATGGCTGAAGCTTACCAAAGATCATCGAAATTCAATTTTAATTGTATGCAACAGCTGTACCAGTTCCAAACCACACCGCAAGAATTTGTTCCTTTTCCTACTAGGACGGATTATGATAACTATGCAAACTGGCCTGTGGGCAAGTGTCCTTTCTTTTCAGGGGGAGGAGCAGCCGAAGCTGTTAATAATGATGCGAGTGGAGCTGGTGATGATGATGATGATGATAATGATGATGACGATGGTGGTGACGAGACCCAGGATGATCTCAATGATTTGATTAATTAAGCTACAAAGTGAAGGGCTTTTAATTTGTTTTGTTCTTTATTTCATGTAGTTTAATTTCAGTTTTTTTATGATAGTAAGAATTTTGGACCGCTTCGGCGAGTACAATTTCGGTGTGTTTACACCAGTACTTATAATATTTCAGTTTGATGTTAAATTTTGTTTAGTTTAAAGTCTGTTTTATTTTATGTGTGTTTGCGCAATGAAAGTGATATTTGCCCTTTTTTTTTGAAAATTTTGTGTGTTAGCACAAGAAGAGTGATTTGTTAACATTAAACATTGATGGTGATGATAGAATTCTTAATTTTGTGTACAATCAAAGTGTGAATGGGTTGTGTAGAATTTTAGCATGATTATGAGTTGGTGCTTTATACAAAATTATGGTAATGCATTGTGTTGTAAATACTTGTTCATGTGTGAATCAATTAGGACAAAACCACAAAAGTGATATGCTTTCCATTGTTCACAAAAATAGAGTCAAGTAATCGTTGTTTTACTCGTTTTGTCCATGTTTAATCTTGTGAGTTGTTTTAAATGATTGGAAACTTAGAAATGATCAAGGAAATTTTTTAGCACTATGAGGAAAACCACCGTTCCAAAAACACTTCCAAGTAACCTTGTGAGTGTGCACGTATTTGAAACTCCTTTTGAGCCTAAAAAGATTTTTTTTGTGTGAATCATGAACCCGAATTTTAACCCGTTTTGAAGAGCATTTAAAATGAACTTGTAGTATTGTTGAAGTTGGAGAGAATGGTTTAACTTGAAAGGAGAAAGGAATTGGTGATACAATGCATTCTAAGAAAAAAAAAAGAATGCATTGTGAAAGGAATGAATAAAGAGTGAAAAAGAATGCGAAAGTTGAAAAAGAAATGCTCTTCATTGTTATTACCCGTTTTTTGTTCAATGATCGTTTAGATATGACCCTTGTTTTTAACCCAAGCCAAATTACAACCATAAAGTCCTTCGTGATCTTTGTTTCTACTTATTTTTTATAGCTTTGTGAGATGAATGCATGAATGAGTCTGGATGTGGCACGATTGCTTGTGAGAGTGTTTTGTCCCGTGTGAAATTATGTACATAGTGTGCTGATAATAAGTGAATTTAGGCGATTCAACTTGAGCTTGTAGGTACTTGATTTTGCATTATATGATGTTGTGTTTAGAACTTAATTCATAATTATGTTTTGATTCTATGCAACTTTGTCGAAGTACTTTGTGCGTGTATGTGTTGAGTTTGAACCATTGATGTTTTCAGTTGATTTAGTGCTTGGAATACTTGCTTGTGATGTTTGGAACTTACTTTTGTTTGAGGGCAAACAACGAGGCAAGTTGGGGAGAGTTTGATAAGTATCTGGTTGTAAATGAATTTTAGATCAATTTTCTGCCTTTTTAAGCTCTTTTCCAAATGGCTGAATGCAAAACAACTTATTTTTAAGTGATTTTTGAATCAATGTTTTATTTTGGTCTATTTGATGTTTTTGTTAGTTTTGCAGCATTTTCGTAAAAGGGACGCGGCAAAAATCGGAAGAAAACACGATGAAATGAGCAATGTCGCGTGTCTGCAACAAACAGTGAACTCGCTAGGCGAATGGGTGGTGGAAGGAGAAATTCTCCAGGTGAATGCCTGGCGAGTCAGCTGGCGAGTGAGTTCTCAAATTTTAGTAGCTTCTGTAAGTGCTTCGCTGGAAGATTCGCCAGGCGAAGGTGTGGCGAAAGGAATTCGCCTGGCGAGCCTGGAATTCGCCTGGCGAATGCAAGATTTTTTCCCAGATTTCTCTGCACTGTTCTGGCATGTGGGTTATGAAGGTTTCGCCAGGGGAATTTTGTAGCTCGCCTGGCGAATTTTTCTGGGCAGAAAGTGGTATTTAGGGTGTTTGTTAGATATTTTTGAAAAGGGACTTTTAGAAACAATCTTTGTAACCTAGAATCATCTTGAGAGCTCAAAATCTTCATCTTTTATTATTTTTCTTAGAATCTAAAGCTTTTATGCTTCAATCCTTGAATCTTTGAAGATTGATGCTCCAAAAGCTTTGCAACTTACTTGTCAAGCAAGCTACCATGTCTATGGCTAGCTAAAGCACTTTTGTGTCAAGATTAGTGGTAGGTGATCCATTATTTTGTATGTATTCTTCTTGATTGTAAGCTTGTGAACCTTGTTGATGATATTTATAGAAGAAAAACTTTGTTTACATTGTATATTTTGTTTTATTTCATGTTCTAGAGAAATGTTATAAAACTTGATCGAAGTTTCATTCCATCAATATTCATGAGGCTAGAGATAGTTTTGAATGTTGATGTTCATAAATATTGTTCTTGAATGTTATCATTTTGATAGTTTGTGTGAGAGATCAATAAAGGATCAAAACGGTAAATCCCACAACAAGTGTTCGAGAGAAACTTGTTGAGAGGATATGTGGTTATAATTGTTGTTAACAAGTTCACACTCGTAATCGAGAAAATACATATGGAACGGATCACCGAAACCTAATCTTGACATGTTTTATCAAAACCCTAAAACAACTTTTTTTACCGTTAATTTCTAAACTTCGAATGTAAATGATCCGATTGAAAATTACCAAAACCTTTGTTACGATCAAAGTTTGAAACCTTTTAACTATCGAACGGCGGAAATATACACAATCTCCGTGGATACGATAAAACACCCCCCCCTAAAACTGTTTCAACACTGCCCAAGCCAAAGCACAACAAGTTTTATCTAGCATAGTGTCCCGAGTCTCACAGTCGGTGAATTTATTGCTCACATAGTAGATGGTAGACTCTTTCCTTTTTGTTTCGTCTTGTTGACCAAGCACACAACCCATTGAGTCTTCCAAGACTATTAAGTAGATGATCAGTGGTCTTCCTTCCACTGGAGGTGATAGAATCGGTGGGTTCAAGAGATATTCCTTAATACTGTCGAAGGCGGTTTGGCAGTCTTCTGTCCAAACGCAATCCTGATTCTTTTTGAGTAATTTGAAAATCGGCGCGCATGTCGCGGTCATGAGGAATATAAATCTGGAAATGTAGTTTAAACATCCCAGGAATCCTCTGAATTATTTTTCAGTCTTTGGAGAAAGCATTTCTTGAATGGCCTTGACTTTGTCAGGATCAACCTCAATTCCTTTCTGGCTGACGATGAACCCTAAAAGTTTCCCTGAACGGACACCGAAAGTGCACTTATTGGGATTCAAGCGGAGTTTGTACTTTCTCAGACGCTCGAATAGGTTTGACAGGTGGGTTACATGCTCCTATTCTGTCTTAGATTTAGCAATCATATCATCGACATATACCTCGATTTCTTTGTGTATCATGTCATGAAACAGAGAAGTCATGGCCCTTTGATAGGTTGTCCCGGCATTCTTCAAACCGAACGACATTACCTTGTAACAAAAGGTACCCCATGGGGTAATGAACGAAGTTTTCTCCATGTCTTTCGGTGCCATTTTTATCTGATTATAGCCCGAGAATCAATCCATGAAGGAGAATATTTTGAACTTTGCTGTACTGTCTATCGGCATGTCAATGTATGGTAAAGGAAAGTCGTCCTTTAGACTGGCCTTGTTTAGATCTCTGCAGTCCACACACATTTTGACCTTTCCGTCCTTTTTTGAAACTGGTACGATGTTGGCTAACCATTGAGGATATTCTGACGTGGCGAGGAAACCCGCGCCAATCTGTTTATGTACTTCCTCTTTGATTTTGATGGCCATGTCTGGGTGAGTTCTTATCAACCTTTGTTTTACTAGCGGACATTCTGACCTTAACGGTAAATGATGTTCCACGATGTTGGTATCCAATCTGACATGTCCTGATAGGACCAAGCAAATACATTTGGAAACTCTTTGAGAAGTTTTATCAAACTTTCTTTGATAGTTGAACTGAGCAGTGCCCCAATCTTGATTTCTCTTCTCTCTTCCTCCGAACTCAAGTTGACCGTTTCCAACGGCTCTTTGTGAGGTTCAATGGACCTTTCCTCTTGTCTGAGTAGTTGGGAGATCTCTTCTGGAATTTCGTCGTCACCTTCTTCTTCAGCCTCAAATACCGGGAATTCAAAGTAGGGAGAAGGCATTGGATCGTACTTTTCAATGGGGTTTAAAACAAGCAATCTGCATGACGTGATGATTGTTTTTAGAAGGGATAGAGAAAATACAAGAGTGTGTGCAGTGTATTTTCTTTGGAAAACTGCTTGTTTATATTATTGAGTTGTTTTTTAGGATTACCATTTTCTGAAGAAAAAAAACGAAAAGAGAAAACAACAATAAATGCGGAAATTACAGAACGCCGTTATTTTATTTATGATCTTGTCGATTCTTGAAACTACAGCCCTATAAAACAAAACTCTATCGCTTTGGACGAAGCGAAGAGGTATATTTACAGAAAGTGAGCCCTATCAAAACATCCATTTCACCTGGGCAGGGTGAAAGGTTAAAGACGGAAATTACTTAGACTTATGAACGATTTTCGAGACATCGACAGCAACCCATTGGCGACGAACTCCTCGGTGAATCACAAAGTCTGGCACCTTCTTTCTTGACTTTTCTTCAGAAATGACGCTGATTTCTGGCGAACCAGGAATGTTGGAATTTGTTTCCCAAGCAGAGTTGTCGTAGACGAACTCTTCTGTTGTATCTTGCATAGTATTTATACTCTCAGGTGGATCTCCCCATCCAGTTGCCTGGATGTCTTCGAGTCTGATACGAGAGCTCTTAGGAGCGGTGTATTTGACCAAGTAGTCATATTTGACACTCGGTTGTCCTAAGGTGTCCCACACTTCTTTGGAACTGGAGGAGTCATCTCTTTCTATGACATTGACCTCGGTAAAAGCATAGTTGATGAACTCTATCCTTGCAAGCTTTGCAAATTCATCATCGAGCTGGATATTTTCTAAATGCCCTGAGTAATGATCCCATGATTCGGTGGGGACGCAAGTATTCTTTTCAATGATGCCCAGTTGATATGCATCGTTGGGCTGACTCTTTTGCCCCAAGTCTCCTAGATACGGCTCCCAGATAGGCAGGCCATCCATTAGGCCATAATAGTCACGGTCAAAGTTGTCTTTCATCAGAGTGTTCTCCTCTAATGAGTTTGGTGGAGCACGGTATCCTTCTGGATCACAATCTCCATATATCATTTTGACGTCTGACCTATGGATAAATCTCGGACTCTGTGCGGGATAGCAAAATGGCATAGGCACCTCTTCCTGAGACATATAACCGTCCTCGTAAAGATAGGACTTCCACTCTTCATTTGTATCAGAGGAGTCACCCTCGTTGATGGTATGTACTTCTTGAAGCACTGGGTGAAGGAAACCTACACTATGGAAGAAGTCCTGAATAGGATGAAGACTTTCATCATTAGTAGCAGTCTGGGTACAGGTTGAGGAAAAACCAAGACCCTTCTTTGTTTTGTTATCAGTAGGAATGACAAGCTATCCCCATCCCTTTGCATCGTTATTTTTTATTAATTCGAGAGCATCTCTGTACGAGGAAATCGATGTTCCTTTTTCTGATTTGTCACTGCTCACCGAAAGTGCTTGGAACTGAGTTCCAACAACCTTCTCTAGTTCTACACAAGTGGACGATGATAAGTTACTCACGATCAAGGCTTGTTCCCCACAGACTGTGACTAGTTGGTCATTCTTGACGAACTTTAGCTTCTGGTGCAGTGTTGAAGTGACTGTCCCAGCCTGGTGTATCCAAGGTCTTCCTAATAAGCAGTTGTACGCTTCCCGGACGTCCATGACCTGGAAAGTGACTTGGAAAGTGTGAGGACCGATAGTTATGGGAAGGTCGACTTCACCAACAACTGCTTTTCGGGATCCGTCAAATGCTTTGACGATGACCTCACTGCCCCTCATCAGGGATTCTTTGAATGATAGTCGGATTAACGTTGATTTCGGCATAACATTCAGAGCCGATCCGGTGTTGACCAGTACGCTGGCTAAAGCATTGTCCTGGCAGTTGACTGTAATATTGAGCGCCATGTTGTGACTTTTTCCTTCTTCTGGAAATTCCTCGTCACTAAACCCCAAATTGTTGCAAGAAGTGATGTTGGAGATGATGCTATCGAATTATCTTATCGTTACATCCTGTTCCACAAAGGCTTGCTCTAAGACTTTCTGTAGAGCCTCCATGTGGGCTTCAGAACTGAGTAAAAGAGATAACACAGAGATTTTTGAAGGAGTTTGCAACAGTTGATCTACAATGTTGTATTCACTCTTTTGGATGAGCTTCAGCATCTCATCGTTGTTTGTTGAAAGGTCGAGACCACTGGACTGACCGACCGGTTGATCGGGAACTTCTGTTTTAGGTTCCTTTTCTCTGGTAGGTTCTCCAACTCCTTGGTTGAAAATTCGACCACTCCGTGTTACTCGACTGATGTTTGCAATATTCACTACGGAGGGTAATGGAACTTTTTTTCCATTCTCAACTGTTGTTGCACCGTTCTTGTAAGGGATTGCCTTATCGGACTTGTATGGTACTGGTCCCGGCAGATAGATAACTACAGAAGCCTTTTGATTTTTCTGACCATCGTAGCCAGCCTCAATCAGTTTGAGATTAGGAACCTTTCTACTATCAAGAGGGACTCTTGATTCACGGAGTAAAGGGATTATGGCACACACGTCCTTGGCCACTTCTCGCTTAGGGATCAAGATAACATCCTTGCTTTGATCAGGATGATAGTTTGGCATTAAATCAGAGCTTGACTATGGTTGAATTTCCTTATGGTCCAACTGACTTTGAAGGGCTGCTCGCACGAGGTAGCTTCCTTTATTATTCTCCGAGCAGACTCTACAATGCTCGTAGTTATGTGGTGGCACCCGACCACGTCTGCTTTGAATGCAGTGTAACCTCACTAGGTCTATTTCCATTAATCGAACATCCTGACTTTTATGCATAGTAGGGTTCCCATTAATCATACTGACTTATTATGTGTCTTCATCTAGATAGATTGGAAGCCACCAGTGGTTTAACAAATGTTGAAGTGTTCTTTGAACGAGTGCACAACCTTGGTTACTTTCACGACATACGCTACAGTTCTGATACTCATGCGAAGTCAGAAAACCAAGTTGGACTTGCTTAGCTTGTAACTCCACCAAGCTGGTATTCATCAAGCGAATATCGAAAATTTGAATGATGTTAACTTGATACTGACTTCTATCGCGGTATTCCTGAATCGATCCAAGATCCATCTGACGCTGGAGGGCCTCTTGTACAAAAGAGCATCCCTGATTGTTTACCGAGCAAATTAGACAGGAATCATAATCGTATTGTGGCAGATCATGATGTTGGCTTTGCCTTGAGTGCATGGCCACCAAGTTGACATTCATCGCACAGATGTCGTGGTTTTGAACGATGTTGGAATTCGTATAAGTCATATTGACCCCATGAATTCTGTGATCCTCGATCCAACTGAGATCTAACTGTTCCTGTAGAGCCTACTGCACCACAGAACATCCTTGATTGTCTTTAGAGCAGATATCACACTAGTGATAGTTATGAGTTGGTACATGCCCATATACACTCTGTCTGCGATGCATCTTGACCAGGTTAACCTTTAATAAGAGTACATCATGAATTTGATAGCTGTGTCTAGACTCTTCCTCTATCAAATTGACTGCAGCTTTCTCGTGTTGAGGTAACGGGTTCGTCTGAACATTCGAGTTTGTATCCCTGAAGGATAAGACCCCGCTCCTGACAAGCTTTTTCACATCGGATATGAAGTTGAAATAGTTTTCTATGTTATGCCCTGGTCCTCCTTGATGGTAAGGACAAGTTTGATCCACTTTGAACCAAAAAGGAGGATTTTTTGGTACTATAAGAGGAGACCTAGTTTGGACGTGCCCCTTGACCAGTAGTAATGGAAACAGTTCTACATACAACATTGGTATAAGGTCGAACTCTGGTGGTCGTGTTGTACGATTGTTGTTGTACGGAGGACGAGCCTGCTGAAGAGGCTGTTGTGTCCTTTACTGATATTGTTGTTGATTCGGTTGGCTCTGAGCAACCTGAGGTTGATACGCAGGAACAGGCACATGGTTAATAGTAGGAGTTACAGCTGCTACCGGTTGGTACCTTCGCCTTTGCTTTCCGAGAGAGATATTACCAATACCTTACTCTTTTTTCTTAGGGAAAGCACTACCGTATCTTTTGGTACTGCTTGATGGTCCAGTATCTTTAATTAAACATCCTTCTCGGACTGCTTCCTCAAGACGAACTCCATGCTCACCATCTCGGTGAAGTCACTGGGCGCACTGGCAACCATTTTGTCGTAGTAAAATGAGCTCAAGGTTTTCAAGAAGATCTTTATCATCTCTTTTTCCTCAAGAGGTGGACAAATCTGAGCAATAATTTCACGCCATCTCTGAGCATACTCCTTGAAGGTTTCCTTATCCTTATGCGACATGGCTTTGAGTTGATCTCTGCCCAGTGCCATGTCCAGATTATACTTATATTGTTGAACAAATGCAGCACCAAGATCTCTAAAAGTGACGATCTTAGTACGGTTTAATCCCATGTACCATTTGAGTGCGGCACCAGTTAAACTATCCTGGAAGTAATGGATCAGTAGCTGTTGGTTCTCTGTCTTTGTTGACATCCTCGGAGCGTACATCACCAAATGAATCTGAGGGCAAGAGTTACCCTTGTATTTTTCAAATTCAGGCACCTTGAATTTGAGCGAAACTTTCACATTAGGGACCAGACAAAGGTCTGCGGCGTCCTTTCCAAATAGATCCTGACCGCGAATGGCTTGCAGTTCCTTCTGCATCTCCAGGAACTGTTATTGGAATTCCTTCATCTTATCGTTCATACTCTCATTTCCACCAGAAGGTATATGTGGAATCTGTCCTTCTGGGACAGTGTGTACCACGGGTAGTGGTACAGTCATTACGGCAGTGACTCTCGGTGCTTCCCTCTCCCGAAGTTTGTAACCTTCAGGAGTTGCTGTCATGCCCCTTACATCTTCGCTTTCCCGAAGTTTGTAACCTTCAGGCCCAGCGGCTCCTGCTGCAGTTTCTGGATCTTCCATGATCGGCGGAATATATCCTTTCAGGATATAGTTGAGTGGCATGCCCCATGGACGATCTTTTGGCATGTTATACCGAGGATCATACTTTTCCACTATGGGCGTCGATGTGATCTCTGAGATCACAGTTATTTGTTATTGCATCTGGGCTGCTGCCAGAGCTTGCATGTCATTGTGAAGTTTCCTCATATCTTCTTTCAGAGTGTCGATTTCTTCCTCAGCCCTTTGTTCTCTTCCTCGAGATCATCCATTTTCTTTTGACGATTGGCCCGAGTATTGTACGAATGAGACCGTTTGACTTTGGAATCGAGACACAAATGTGAGATTCGTAGGAAAGAAGAATGTGTTATAGGCGAATGATGAATGATATGAAATGATTATATTAATTTAATTTTTGTTATTCAAAAGAAACTTTGACAATTGGATTGTAAATATCATACAAAGGGGAAACCCCGTTTTATTGAATTCAAAGATTGCGGAATGGAAATACAGTAATTTACAAAGTGCTGTAAAAGGAAATGTCTAAACTAATGGATCCTGAGTCTCCTCTGAGGAGAGCTCAGGTGCTGGTTCTGGTATTTTCCTTTTCTTTGACCGGGGCTCTTGAGCCGTTGTCGGGTTGTCATTCCTTTACCAAGTGAAATGAGCGAGCAAATTCCTTTGGCCTTCTTGATTCTCTACAGCATGTTGCTCTAAAATCTCAATCAGAGCATCTTTTTCTTTTAACACTTGCTGTATTTTGTTACACTCCACTTTGAGAATACGATATTTGTTCCTCCAAGACCTCTTCTTCTGTTGAACTTTGGCGAGAGTAACCTGAAGTTTTTCCGTATCAGACATAAAATAAAGGAGAAATTCTCTTAATAGAATAACTTCTTGACGAGGGTAAGGCATCCTCAGTTTGAGAGCTCTAGTTTGTACCCAGCGGAGATAAGGCTCCACAGAGATACAGTCTGGTTTTCCTAAAGACTCTCTTCCTTTCCTGTGAACATGTTTCCAAGCATGCACTATTTCTGTCTTTAGTGCCCTGTCGTTTTCTCCTTCCTTGAAGAAAAGACCTTCTAAATGAGCATTACACGGGACATGCCTCATCGGGTATCCGAATTGACGACGAACTAAAACTGGATGATAATTGATTCCTCCTTTAATTCCTATGAGGGGTACATTAGGGAAGTTTCCACAACGGTCAATGATCCTGATCTCGTCATAGATTCGATTGTACCAATCGATGGCAAAGTTGGTAAGAGACATGATTCTCTGCGACCAACGTAAAGTACTCTTTTGATCCCAAAATGCGGTAGACTTGGGTAAATGAGAAGTGAACCACTTGTATAGCAAGGGTGCACAACATGTGATCATTCCTCCGCTGTATAAATTCCTCAAGTGTACAGAATGATAAGCATCTGCGAGTAAGGTTTGTACGCGGTTTCCAATTAGAAAAATCTTAATGGCATTGATATCAACGAAACTATCAATGTTGGGAAACAGAAATAACCTGTAGGAGAGCAAAGCAAAGATGCTTTCGAAAGCAGGTACATTCCTTATACTAGCAAAGTACAGGGCTTTCTTCATTAAAAATTGGGCTGGAAGATCCTGGGTTCCACCCTTAGTGGTCATGTGAGTCCTGACTTCTGACTCATCCAAATAAATTGCCCTTGCAATGGTTTGATCTTTTGGAATTTCTTCCAGTCCAGAAAAGGGAGCTTGGTCAGTAATGGGTAAATCAGTCACGTGAGAGTACTCCTCCAGTGTTGGTGCTAGCTGATAATCCGGGAATGTGAAAGAATGATAAACTGGATCGTAGAACTGGATAAGTGTGGACAGGATTCCTTCGATTACATGGACTCTTAACAGGGACAACCGTCCTCCATACTTAGCTCTAAAAGCATCAGGGTTGGTGATCATCCTCACAAATCCTCTTAAATCCTCTAGTTTTGGAACCTTGAAGGTATACTTGTGAGTCCTCCTTCTACCGAAATCCATAATACAATCTTTCTCTCTGACATTTGCAATCATTGTCTCATTTTAATTTGAAAAAGAGAGACTAGAAGAGAAATTTTTTCTCTGTTTTAAGTTTTTTAAATGAAATAAATGCATGAATGCAGCACATAAAAACATAGAAAAAACATGGGGTCAAAGGTTCGGTGTCATGAAGTCAAGGCTACCCATCCCCAAAGGTTTTACTGGTGATTTTTTCTACTTGTCCGCAAAATCATTGACCCCTCTTGGGATAACAACAGCAAGCTGGAATCACCCGAGCGAGCTGATGTATCTTAGAGTAATCTCAAATGAGGGTAGTATCGCGTGACAACTATTTTCGATAGCTTCCGCACTACAAAATAGTAACATAGTTTCAGTCTACTAAAATTCTCAGCTTCTCAGATAACCCAATCGAACAATCTGCTTTCAACAACCGAAGTCGTATTGGCATTGTATCCGCAAAGGGTATCTCCACTGATTCGATGGTCTACCGGGACCTCTTATTTGGGAGTCACTCCCTGTAAGATTACCCGTCTCGTGCCATCACCTATCTTAGGTGTATACTCAATCTTTCCAGATGCGACATCACCCGCAGTCCCATTAGCAGAAAAATAAACACGAATATCAAGTAGGAAAAGCAATATATATATATATATATATATATATATATATATATATTAATTCCTAAAGCTAACATCCTAGACAATAAAATGCATCCCCAGTGAAGTCGCCATTTTACTGTAGCGAGCGATTTTTGTCGGTGACGCGACCACCTTATTGCTGGGTTTTCCTCACCACAATGGTAGGAGGGGGTGCTACTTTCTGATTTCTTATTTATCCCGTGAAGCTGGAAGGGAAAGGGAATGTATCTAAAACTAACCTTGCACGCGAATGTCTAACAGGAAAAACGCTTAAAGAGATTTGGGGAGTTCGGGGTCAGGTTATACAATGGGTGGTTGTCAGTTACCCATCCTATATGTGGTTATCCACAGGATATTAGCTTTAGGTTTTTCTTTGTACTTGATGGTGTTTATCTGTCAATGGGTTGGGAAAGTTTCTTGGGAAATATGATAGAGTAAGATTGAGTTTTTTGTTGATGTTTTTGGTAAGGTGCTAGACCTAAGTTTTAATTGATGTATGTAGGTATTGGACCTAGAGTTTTTTTATTGGTATGTTCGCTAAGATTTCGCAATTTTATGCCTACGTATTCCCGTTTAAACGAAACAGAGAAATTAGAGCAATCGTAGTTCCTCCTATTCTAAGGGAGGAAAAAGATGTTTTGGTGTCTCGTTCAAAGCCCAAGACATAGGCTAAACGCAGTATTTGTATCTTGTTCAAAGCCCAAGATTGAAGCTAAAAGGTTGACTGAAAGAGATTTTGTCATCTCTAAAGAGGGATTGTTGATTTTTGTGTGCCTTGATCGAAGCCCAAGGTTGAAGCTAAGAGGTTGATTGACTCCACTAGGGAAGTCCTTATACAAAGCCTAAGAGGAGGCTGTATGAGACCGACTCAACAAGAGAGTGGATATATTGGTGTCTTGTACAAAGCCCAAGACGGAAGCTAAAAGAGACTGACTCTTTGGGGATATTGTAGGAAGCCTAAAAGGAGGCTAACTCCACTGGGGAGGTACTTACTTGTCTTGTATGAAGCCCAAGATTGAGGCTAAAAAGGGTTTGACTCAACAAGATAGTGCTTTTATCTGTCTCGTACGAAGCCCGAGATTGAGGATAAAAGGGTTGACTCAACAAGAGAGTGTTTTTTATCTGTGTCGTACGAAGCCCGAGATTGAGGCTAAAATGGTGGACTCAACAAGAGAGTGCTCTTTATCTGTCTCGTACGAAGCCCGAGATTGAGGCTAAAATGGTTGACTCAACAAGAGAGTACAAAAAGGTGATGGACTCAACAAGAGAGTCTATGAGAGTGATTGACTCAACAAGAGAGTCTGGGAAGTAATTGATCGACTCAATAAGAGAGTCTGAAAAGTGGTTGACTCAAAAAGAGAGTTTGAAAAGGTGATTGACTCAACAAGAGAGTCTGAAAAGGTTAGATCCATTGGGGAGAATCATTGTACAAAGCCCAAGAGAAGGCTGATTTTCCTGAGAAAAAGATCATTATACAAAGCCTAAGAGAAGGCTATCTTCTGCTGGGAATTGTTGAGATCCCGAGGCAGGTCCAAGTGGGGAATTAACTCTTGCTGAGGATGCAGAAAAGTTGATAGATAAGATACCTTGAGGTTTTGATTTGAGATAGTGTTATATGATGATAAATTGACCCTGGCTGGGGAATTTTAGGAGAGAGACGGGGTTTTAGAACCCACAAGTTTTAACTCTGCTGGAGATTAATCCAGAATCCAGGGTTTCTTCCTATGTTTGTAGGGAACTTGAGAATACCTTTGAGACTCAAGGGGATTTAGACTGTCCAAGTCTATTAGTGTGGTTTATGTTTGTACAAGGCCCAAAAGGAGGCCAACTCGTTTAAGGGATGAGTATCAACCCTAAAATTGGTCTAAGGGCTTTTGTGACTCTTTTTAGAAAGACAGCTCTAGCAAAGGATGACTAAGTTCTGTCCTATACCTCTAAGAGGTCATGAGAGTCCTTGTATGAAGCCCAAAAGAAGGCATGAGAACTTTTAAGAAGCCGACGGGTTCTTGTACAAAGCCCAAGAGGAGGCGGGAATGCTTTTAGGAAGCCTGTGAGTCCCCAAACCAAGAGAAGTTCAAGAAATACAATTCACATAGAAGAGATCATTCCAGGAAAGTTCGAGTATTTGGAAGAAACTCAAGAGATGTTATTCACGGAGAATAGATCAACTCTGGGGAGTGGAGTTTCTTTGACAATTTCTAAAGGTGACAGTCTGAGAAAAGGTTCACCGGGAATACTGCCTTTCTCTTTGTTCCATATTGATTAACCCCAAGAGAAGGGAAGAATGTATCTGGAAATCCTATGGGGGTCTAGTTTTGTTTGTATTTAAGAGTGCCCAACATGGCTTTACCTAGTTCTAGACCTAGTTGCCGGGGAAAACTCTAAATAAATATACAGGTATATATACAGTTGATATATGACAAGTATTTAAAGGAGTATGAAAGAAGACTAACCATGTGCAGCTTCCCACAATACACTTATATATTAGACAAGTATTTAAAAGAATGAAAGAATACTAACCATGTGCCGCTTCCCACAATACAGTTATATATATTAAAGCGAGTAAATAAAAGCGGATAAAAACTTACAGGTGAGCAAGCTTCCATGCTGTTTTGTTAGTTGTTCAAAGAAATTAAAGAAAGTTTTGATAACAACTGTATACTAGAATCTAAATTATAAGGGAAATTGTTTTGAAAAGATTGTTGGGGCTTATACTCAAAGAGAGGCCCAAGGTTTAACAGTGATCGCACCGTTCTTTTGAATATCGTATCGGGACTTATCCAACGACAGAGGCCCAAAGAGGTTTTATGTACAAAGATATGGGTCTTACAACTCAAGGAGAAGCCCAAAGATTATTTTAAAAAAAGAAAGATGGGACTTACAACACAAAGGTTGGCCCAGATGGTTTGTTTAAAAACGACGATCGTGCCGAGGTTTTTGAAAATACAGTGGGTCTTATACAATGTCTGAGGCCCAACAAGGTATCTTATTTACAAGGAATGGGTCTTACACTCTATCAGAGGCCCAAAAGTGTTTTTGTACAAGTGATGGGGCTTACAACTCAAGGAGAGGCCCAGATGATTTTGAAAAGGCGACGATTGTGTCGTTGTTTTGAAAATATACAGAGAGACTTATACAATATGTGAGGCCCAAAAAATATTTATTTACAAAAAAGGGTTGGGTCTTACACTCTATTAGAGGCCCATAAGTGTTTGAAAAAGATTGATGAGGGTTGAATTAATCAAAACCCTAATTTTGTTAAAAATGTAATTAATTTTGTTTAAAAATTAATAAAAATTATTGAAAACATGTGAAAAATGAGTGGTGATCTTGGATCAATGCTTCAAAAATCATGTTTTTATCCACAAAATGATTGAAAATCAATTAAGTTTGGAAAATCAAGAAAGAAAAAATATTTTAAATGTTAAAAACAAATAAAAATTAATTATTTTGTAAAAATATCAAGTATATGAAATAAATAATATTTTTGGGAATTTTTTATAAAATAAAATATTTTAACATTTTTGTGAATTATTAAAAAAAGAATCAACTCAAAATCATTAAAATTCAGAGAGAAGTTAATTTTTAATCAATTAAACAAAATCACAAAAATTCAAATATTTGAAAAAGGGTGCCAAGAACACCTTGGTCTTGCCCGCGTGCTCTGTTCTTGGCTGATTTGCATTTTCTCATCAATCTCACTGAATACTTGATGAAATCACACAATCCACATATCAATCTACTCGTTTTCACCTCACGATCATGTATATGGTCTTTAATTTCATTTATTTTAAACATGGAATAAGAAATCAAAGAGAAACCTCAAGAACCCTAAATTCTGCATGAAGGCTCAGAAATTCCACACACGATTCATACAAGGCAATTAATAGAGGTGAAACATTCTATGCATGATTATGAACATTTGGCAAAAGTATTGTGCGAGGAAATATGCATAGATTAAGATATGACCAAGTTTAGGCTTACTTGAAGGTCGTGGCAATAAAAGCAATCTGATTTTTGAGTTGGAGGTGTTACAGATGAGTTGTGATGATCTGAACAACTTCCCTACACCATATGGAGTGTGTTTGAATGTTTGGACTTGGTTGGAAATGCTTGGATCACTTCATGGCATCTCAGCTGCATATAGGCTTCAAGTGGATTTGGAGCTTTGTGATTTTGGTGTTCCAGATGGCTGGAAGTGGTTTGATCAGCTCAGGTATGATGTATATGAGGTGTTAGAGCAATTGGTTTGAGTGGAATTGCTCTCTACTGAAAAATTCGATAGTGACTTGCTAAGAAAGGCATTTTTTAGAGTGGGGGGATGATTTTGAGAAAGGCAAATGTTATAGGCCTTTGGTGTACTCAAACTGATCAGAAATGAGGTCTATTTATAGTGTGTCAAGTTTGTATTGCAAGGAATAGGGAATGGCAACTGCAGCAGGCCTTTGGCCAATTGGATCACTTTGGAATCTCAAGTCTCCTTTAGCCATTGACTTGAGATTAGAGCACAGACCTATGGTTCTCTGATTCAAGGATAAGGCTTGACTGAAGTGTTCATCTTTGCTCTGATACATGCCACCTCTAAGCATCCATTGAATTCCTCAAAACAAAATTGGAGTCTTGAGGCATCTTTAGCTTTTAGGGGTGCCAAACCTATATGTAGTTCCAAAGACTTGGGAGGCTTATGGATCAGTGTTTGTCCCTCCTTGGTCTCCCCCTGAGGTGTGCAGCGGATAAACTTGTTTGTCATTTGCACAAATTGATCAAATCGAGCCATAATACATAAATTTGCCTTGTCATGACAGTTGCAGCAAGGCATGTTGCAGCTGTCATAATTCTTAGCTCAGATGGAATTTGATGGAGTTCTTGTCCATTTTGGATAGCTCTCATATGATACAACATATGTGTGATCATAGTTTGTCTTGAAACTTTATGGATCCAAGTGAAAAATGCCCCTACATTTTGAAAAAAGTGAAACAGATTCTGACTTAGTGAAAATTTCACTAAGTGTTGGAAAAAGTGGCATTTTCATGTTTTTGTCTTTTTGGTCACTCCATAACTAAAAATCCATGAGGAATTGGAATGAGGTGTAGTTGACACTTTTAAAGTATGCCATGAGAGCTACAAATCCATCTTTGGATTATCCAATATGGTTGTTTGGATCTCAAGTTATGATCCTTGGAAGTTGGTACCCTAGCCATTTTGTTTCATAACTTAGAAAAATTCTAAGTTTTTTATGGTTACCCCTTTTACAAGTTAACCCATTTTCTTTGGTTTTTCTTGATGAATGATGATTCTAATCACACATTAATATCATTTTAGGGTTAAGGAACCTTGGTTGACCAAAAAAATCAAAAAGTCAAACTTTGACTTTTTGTACAGTTGACTTTTTTAGCAGATGAAATCCAAACTGTGCGATCCTCTATGAAATCAAGTACTTGACTTAAATAAAACTTAATAGATGGATTCCATAGGTGTTGTAGGGTATATGGAACCATGTCCCAAGGTTTGGGAGCATGTCCTGGTCAAAAGTCAAAGATACAGTTGACTTTTTCCTCAAAACCCTAATTGTGGTTCAGATGAAATTAAAACTTGTGAATCAAGCTTCTTGGGTCAATCCATTGTTGCAAATGGATCAATGTAGTGTATTAGAGACCCTCAAATCATGTCTTGAGGTCTTGGCTCATGTTTTGTCCCAAAAGTCAACTTAGGGGTGAATTAGGTCAAGAAACCCTAATTCCTGATTTTTGGTGAATGCATCCCCTGAGGCTATTTTGACTTGATGAGTGGATCCATGAGGTTCCATGGAGTATTTTGGGTTATGCTTTGAAGCATTGGCTCATGCCTAGAGGAAAATTTCCACCTGGAGGCCCTGGTCTACCAAAACCCTAATTTGGTGACACTGGCGATCTTGAGGCTTAATCCACTTGGAATGTAGCAACTTTGTGCTTGGTTCTTGATGTGGGAGTCCTCTTGATCCTTTATAGGTGTTTGAGATGTTAGACAAGTTGAGGATCATGTTGATTCCTTGATTGATCATTTGTCTAAATTCTCTGAGAGGGTTTAAAACCCTAATTCTGATTGTAGTGAAAGCTCAACAATCCTTGAGGAAATTGATGAGGCATAATGATACATCCATATTATGGTGATAATTTACACAATGATGGGAAATCTTGGTGGTCAAAATTTGGGGTATGACAAACCTTGCTCTGTTCTTGGATTTGTTCCAAATTTTCCAGTCTATTGGTGGATTCTGTGGCAGCATCCCATGCAACCGCGACTGAGCCAGTTTGATTTTCAATATCTTTCGAGAGTTGTTTGATTTTGGCAAGGTCCGTGGTAATTCGATCAACCATCGAGGTCAGCTCCAAGATGATATTAGCAATTTTTGGAGAAGTAGTTAGGATATCAACCTCTTTGAAGAGACTCTTCAAAGCAATTGGAGAAGTGGGGTCATACTCAATAAGTCGAAACAAGTCACCCTTGAAAATATTTTCTTTAATCTTTGACAACATTTGGCTTGAAGGATCAGCAGTGGTTTGACCACAAGATACAGAGGGCGAACTGAGGGTTTTGTCAGACGAACTTCCCCTGGAACCAAGTAAAACTTTTAAGTACTCCAGAGGATTGTTCTTTTTCAGGGCTTCTAGTTCTTCTGTAGAAAGTATCATGGAGGTTTTGCTCGAATCCTTTGCAGTTGACAGATTAGGGTTAGGAGTTGTTTTGACAATTATATCCTCTTGAACGTCTTCTTCCTCTTCTGCATCATGATCATTACCAGCTTCGATGTTTTCATCATCGTCCATAAAATCCTCAATAGTCATTGATTGGTTAGGGAACATAGAATGTTTACCTCCCTCTTCCATAACAACATCTTCAGCGTCATCTGAAGTATCGACTCTTGGAGATCTATCATCAACTTCTTCTTCAACTTGCGCCTCAGGGTTATCCGCCTCCATGTCAGCCCCAGTTGTTTCAGCCTGTGTGCCTTTGTCTTGGTCATCTTCGTGGTCAGATTCGCTAGTGTGAGAAGTTTGTGTGGTGGTCTTGGGCGGAGAAGTTTCAAGTTGTCTCTCGACCACCTGGTTGATTTTGCTCAGTGAGTTCTTCCCAGAATCCTTTGCTGGAGTATGGTGGTATGGTGGTTCACCTTCGCTGGTGAGGATTATTGGATTGGTGGATTCGGCGGATGGTTGAGTCGAAGTTCCCGTGTCATCCTAAAAGGCATCAATAAAGTTAATAGTCGAAGAGAAAAACCAGGGGCAATGAGGTATACGTGCGAATCATTTTTTTGTACCTTAGGAGCTTCTGCCCCGGGACTTGAGTTATCACTTTTAGGTTGCTCTGCAGTATTTTTCGACATCTCCTCAGGTGTTGGCTCTGAGATGGTCAGTTTGGTGGATTTCTTGATCACGACCTTCATGCCTTTCGCCTAAGATTGAGCGATGGCTTCGTTTATCTTTGGTTGCCTCTTCTTCTTCTTCAGAGGTTGTTCAGCAGTTGGAGATAGGTCTTCATCTTTAGATTCGATTATCACTAGTGTATCATCTGTGACCTTCCTTTTCTGGGGAGTCGGAGGTGGTTTTCGAGCGTCCTGAAGAAAAAAAATGTTAGAAAATAATGGACATAGAATGACAAATTTAATAAAGGGTGTGAAAATACCTTTGTTGTTGTTGTTGTCTTGTTTCCTTCCTCTTCCTTCACTTCTGCAAGCTTTCTAGTTGGTGGTTTCTTCGGAGGAATCTTAGTGGTTAAACAAATAGAAAAGCAGTCATTATATGTGAAAATAAGTAGACAAGAAAATGTTGGGTCGGAATCCTCCAGTTCTACACCTTAATATATTTCAGATTCGATGCAAACATATTCGATCCTAATATGAAGATGCCCTTTGAAACTGTCTAGTGTATGCTTGGCCAGAACCACCCACTGTGCTTTTGGTTTTGATTGTTGGCGAAGGATTTTGATAGAATCCCCACAGAAGAACCAGTCTGGAAATGGAGGGGCAAGGGCCACTCCAAAGTTAGCACTTGGCAGTCGAGGGAATTTGGGAGGAAACATATTGAAAGTCGTTTATATCGTTTCTCAGGAGGAACGTACGAAGGTATCTTTAAGTTCTCCATTTTCTTTAAAAAAAATTCTTTCAGAGTGATAGCTGCATCGCGGAGAGTTGGGCCAAGATCATTGGGTCGATAAACAGTTTCAAAGTATTTTTGAAAGGCTTGGATTTCTTTAATGTGCGTCGAAGTACCTTTCTTCACTTTTTCCTGTACAGAGTGGAAAGCTTTGTTAATATGGTGCATGAATGCAGCCACATCGAAAAATTCTTCAGCATAATAAGTCTTCCACTAGTCATCAAATTGTTGAGTACAAAGGAAGCTTGGTTCGAAAGCCACTGGAAGAAGCTACGTTCGACCAGCATATCGTGCAATCTGCTTGATGGCCATTGCTTCACTATGGCTGGCGTTGTAAAGAAGAAGAACACCTTTTTTGTCATAGATGGGTTAAGGTAAGACTTAAACCAATCCAAATTGTCGAGCGACAAGATTTGGTTGGTAAGTTATCAAGGAAACTTGGATTTTGGAGAGGTTAAACCTGAGGGTTAAGATCCTAGGGGTTAAGAAGGCTTCCTAAATCGAAATGGATTCTGCTGCATGTGCTTTCGATGGCGCTGGGAATGGCCTGATGAACCACTCAGGACCATACTTCCTTGCAGCAAAAGGAGCCATGTTGGGCGTAAAGTCATAGCGCTTGGCGAACATCATGATAAAGTTGGTAAAAGCCTATTGGACAGGTCGACCATCATCAACAAGTGTCAACTTCGCCAAACGAGGGCCTTCTACTCTTCGATTTTTCACATCATCAGCATCCTCATTGATTTGATTTTTGAGGGGGAGACAAGCTTCGAACGAGGCATTTAACCACAACTAAAGCATCCAGAAGGGACCAGAGAGTAATAAACTTCCTTTGTCAGCTAGGTTTTTGAGCTGGGTGACCCCTTCGCTCATGGATTCGTAAAGGTTGGCTATAATCAACTCATTCAAACATAAGTTATGACCAGCATGTAATTGGTTCGCCATAGTCAGAAAATTTCTAGCGACCTGCAGTGACTTCGAGCAGAAGACACAGTGTGACAACCACAAAGCTAAAAAAGCTATGTGTTCGACGTCCGATACTTCCTCCGTGCTCTTGTCATGATAGTGAGCTATATGGGTCGAATAAGCCGCCTTAGAGGTAGTAAATCCTATGTTATCCTCAGCCATGAAGTCAGGATCATAGGTATTCCCAGTAGGTTTAATCCCTCTGATAGTGGCTATGTCGAAAAGGGTAGGTGTCAGCATGCCACACGGGAGATGAAGAGTGTAGTGGGTACTATCCCAGAAGTACAAGGACGAAATCAGCATATTCGAACAATAGTCAGGTCCTACTTTCGACAGCATAATCAGGTCATAAATACCCATTTGCTTCCAAACGTCAGATTTTGTTTTCTCTAATTTGTTCAGCCACCCTAAATAATCAGCAGGATCCTTAAAGGTCGGGCTTGCTCTAAAGGCTCTAAAATGGTTCAAATATCTAAGGTTAATAGCTTCTTCAATCGAAGGGTTGTTAGGATTAGCAGGGTTTTCAGTGCTAGCCTTAGGTTTTCTACATTGCCTTACAGGTTTGTATTTATGATAAGAGGGGAAATAATCCTTAAGTTTAGCAAGATCTACTTCCAAATAAGCTAAAGGGCCAAACAAAGCAAATGGCTTATCAGAGACAGTTAAAGGAATAAGTACATGAGAAGCGTAAATTCTCCTCTTTTCTTCATCGAGGGGTTCAGGTAGATATTGTTGGTTCCCCACCAGGGTAGGTCTAGAAACAGAGTCAACCGGGGCAAGTTGAGAAATCTTTTTTGGAGCTCTCATGGGTTTGCCAGCATCCTTGGTGGCCTTAGCAGCGTCTTTAGTAGAGCGTGTAGAGGAAGCCATTTTTGATGGAAAAAGAAGAAGTTTTGAGTTTTTGAAGTGCAGAGATTACTGGGAGATTTGAAAGGAAGAAGATGCGAAAGTGAAAACAATTGTGGGAGTTGGTATTTATATGTGAGGAAGTGGAAGCGATTTTAAAAAATTTTGAAATATTAGGACTGATAGTGGGACACGTGTTTCCCCCACGTTTTCTGATGAAACGGTGGTAATAAGTGCATACCTCCCCATGATCTCCTAGACCCTAGGGAGGGGTGATGATGACTAAGATTTTGCGTGATTTGAAAAGACATGTCAGATTTAGCAATAATGGCTACGACGTCATAGGTCTGCTGAAGGGAAGGTGAGCAGTTAAAGCCACTAATAAGCGTCAAAACCATACAAGGTCTAAGTGAGGCATCAAATTACATTCTCAAAAAATGCCCTTTTCTGCAATAATGTCGAAATGACATTTTTGGGGGGCAATTTGTTAGCTCCTAATTTCGACGACTAATGTTGTATTACAAATTTTTCTAAGAGATAGGATATTTGAAGTTCTACGAGACTTCGACAGAAATGTCACTATCAGAAAGTCTAGTCGAAAGTTATCCTTCTGCAGAAAAAATAGGGTTTAAAGACTTAGAAATATTTCTAAGAGTTTGAAAGGATTCTTTGACAGAGGGCTAAGGAGCACCGTTCGATTTGGAAATTCAAATTCAAAAATAGGAGGAACAATTGTTCTTATCCGATTCTGAAGGAGGACATGTGGCGTTCATCCAAGAAGTGAAGACATGCACGACGCCATGTGTTTCACCCTGATTAGTAGCCCGTTAGTGGGTAGTTATTTTTAACCATTATAAATAGCAAGTCTTAGTAATAGATTTGTGTGTGTTCAATTATATACAAAAACTCAGTGTGCTCAAAGTACCAGTGTGGAGAAAAGAGCGTGTGAGAATGTATGTTGATGTAACACCACTTTTTTCAATTCAATGGAATTTAATAAGTTTCTTTCATTAAAGTCTCTTTTTATTCATGCAAGTTAACTTCTGCATTTTACCAGTCTTTTTTCAATTTAAATCCTTTTTACCTTTAAGTTACTTTATATTTCTTGAAGTTAGCCTCTTTTACTTATGTACGTTGTCGAAGTGTTCTTGATGTTTCCCAGAAACTTACACAAGAAAACAATTAGCACATGTCCTAGGATTTAGTTTGGTCGATCCTGCAAGTTACTCATTTTTATATAAAATTGATAACTTTTTTCTTTTTTTCATTTTTATTTCAAATCTGAATAAAAGGTTGAGTTAATCTAGGTCGTTCATAGTCTTAATCCAAGGGCTACTGGGTTGCCAACACACATTTCATTTTAATTCTAAAAATAAAAAATAAGAGTGGTATAATCATGGTTGTTGGTTTGTTTTGATATAGAGGCTATTACGTGCTCCTTGGCACGTGATTCACATTTCCCATTCTTTTCTTTCATTCAAAATCTGAACAAAAAGAGGACGTTTTTGAAGCGTTGGGCTTAACCCAATTGCTATTTGTACACCCCATCCTGAGCCCATTTGACTTTTGAACTAGTAAATTACTAGTGTAGCAGCCCTTTCTCTTTCATGTGTTTTTTTATTTATTTTCCTTTTGTGCATGTTTGGAAATGAAATTTTTAATAATAATTTCTGATGGCTAAAAATTCCAAATAAATTCACATATGACCTTGAAGGTTTTAATTAATTTTTGGATATTTTTAATTTCACTTTTGGGTTGTTTGGCTATTTTTCATGAATTTTTGAAAGACACGTGTGCTTAACATGATACCTTGTGACATAAGTTCCAAAAAGTGATCTTTCTTTGATCTTTTGGATCTGATTTTTTGTGTACACTTAGCTCATTGATGGTGCAATATCTTGAGGTTCATTTTCCCTTTTTATCATGAGTTTTAGGTTGCTTTTGAATACCAAGTTTGAGGCTTGCTTTGTATGATAACCTTTGGATGACATGCTTGGTATTTGTGATTAATCGAGTGCTTTTGGTTCATGATTTGGATCCAAAATCTTGCATGTGATCACCTACTGCCCTTGACATAATTTGGTTGATTGTTCATAATTTTTTTAAGCCTTTAGCTATTTTACCTTGAATTTTCTTTGATTACCTAGATGTTAGGTGATGCTTAGGATTAGGGTTGGCTTTGAGATCTTCATGAGACTTGCCTTAAAGTGAAATCTTTGGTATGATTAGGTATACTCCATAGAACCTTTTGTGCCTTGTTATGATGCTTTGACATAGGTGTTTGGACCATGATTCATATGTTCACTCTTAAGTCATTGCTGCATACCCGATGCTTGTCTAATATTTGCCTAATTGCTTGGATTTTGAGGATGCATTTATGCAATCCATTAGGAATCTTTGGTTCATTTATTTACATTGTTAAGACATGAGGTAAAGCCTTGTAATTTAATTTTATAGGTCATCATTGGATGTTTGAAAATGGCTTGAACTTGTTTGAACATGACTTCAAATGTGCACCAATTTTGGTTATTCTTTTTTATGTCTTGTGATTATGCCCTGTGATCATTCCTTTAACAGTTGAACATGTAATATTAGAGGTCTTTACCCACTGACTTGGGTACTCATACATGTGTATATGCTTTATGTGTTCCATATTTACTTGACTTCCAAGTTACAAGTCCTTAGAAAATGTTTGAAGCTTGTTTTGTGCATTACTTGTTTCACTTCTACAAGTGCTTTAACATGATACTTCCATGACAACTTGAGGTCACTCTCATACCTTGAACACATGCTTTAAGTTCTGATCCATGTCATTTACATGTCCATCTCATACTCTTTTGTGCATCATACAACCTTAAGTGATTGATTCATCCTAAGTGAAACATCTTTGTGCAAGATTTTCTAAACTTTTGAATGTGGTTTGGTATGAATGTCATGATCAATTCTTCACATTTAAAACTTCATTTCTCATGGTGTACACTAATGAACTCATCTCATATATGTGCCTTAATTCAATTCATGTGACCTTTAGACACCAATTGTGCATAGTTTGGGAATGACATGTGTTTGTGAGTTAACTTAGGACACAACTTAGAATTGTTTGATCTTCCTTAGAACACTAACTTAGATAGGATTAAACTTGGGTTAGCTACTGACCTATATAGGATCTTACCCTCTTAGTACCTATTTCACTTTATTTGTGGTTTGCCATTGCCTCTAGAGCCATTGTAGGGCATTTACATTAGTTTTAGGACATAGTTTGCATAAACTTTCAACTATTCATTAGTTGAGCTTGTTTGCATAAACCTTTCAACCAACAATTGGTTGAGCTTGGGTGTGAGGTAAGTCTCTTTGATTAGATGTTTACATTCTTATGCAACCTCTCTCTCATCTCATCTCTCTTTCTTCTTTGAATTATGGATTGCTTCCACTTAATGTTTACTTGTGCAATAACATGATCCCATAGGACTCCTAGCTTAGTTTTAATTTTTGATTAAGACAAAAGTAGGATAGACATTAGGTAAGCAATCCTTTGCATGCTAACAAGTATATTAGTCCCCTCTTAACCTTAACCATAGGGCCACCATTGTATGATAACGTTAGGATCTAGACTCCCTTAATTTTTTCTTTCAAATTTGAGTCCTTTCTATTCTCTCGTCTCAAAAGCAAAACTAAAAAACACTTAGTAACTATCGTATGCGGAGTGTGCCACGAGCCTTAAGCATATGGGAAATGATTAATGGAGGTCTCCTTCCCTCTTCTAGGATGCTTTGCAAATGTTCCGTTGGGAGTGGCCTTGTAAAGTATTCGCTCCTATGTCATAGTCTTTAGCACGAAACATACCACAAACACAGTCAACCAAAACATTTTCTTCTAAAAAACAAAAACAAACAATCGTCTTCCTTCGGGATTCTCGTCTCATCTCCCTCACTCCATTCGTAAAGGATATGTCATTTCTGTTCTACCGTAAATAGGTAAACGCGTAAGACTCCATACAAAGAGCGGCAACACCTAAACTGCTGGAACACGGACGTTGGCGTCTTCCATTAAAAAAACACAAAACAACGAGACCCTGTTAGATCGAACTACGACTGCTCTGACTTCCTCTTTCCGGTCCGATTGAGGATACGTAGGCACGAGACGTGATATCTTGGCGAGCAACCTTCCCCCATTAATCCCGTAGTCCGTCGAACAATGTCGACTCTGATTCTTCATCCGTCCATGAAGATACGTAGGCATAGGACTGCGATGATCCTTGCGAGTCTTCTTTTGGTTTTCACCTTCCCTTTTCTCTCGTTCCATTTCCAGTTAGCATTGAGCTTCAGATAACCCACACCCTTTGATCGATAATAACAAGCGTGGATCCCATCGAGTACGATGGACGCGAGGGGGTACTAATACCTTCCTCCCGCGTAACCGACTCCCGAACCCAGGCTATGGTCGCGATGACTGTAACACCCCCAATCTATACCCCCAAATAAATTAAACGATAAAAATTTCATCAGAGTATAATTAAAACATTCATGGCATAGACTGAAGAGTCACATCAATTAAGACAAAACACAATAAACTTGCTCATAAAGATATGCAACAATCAGGTAGCAAATAACAGAGGAACTTAGTTCCTACTACCCACAATTCAGTTACAGAATAAAAGCGGAAAATCTGCAACTGAATCTCCTATATATATATATATATTAGTTCCTACTACCCACAATTCAGTTACAGAATAAAAGCGGAAAATCTGTAACTGAATCTCATATATATATATATATATATATATATATATCACATAGAAAGTCTGTCTGTCATATACAGGGTCACACATGTACGATCCAAAAGATACATATACATATACATAATATCACAACGATCTCCCCGACTACCCGGTGCTACATATCAGAGCCGACCGACAAAAGAATAAAGACCTAAGCTTCACAAAAAGACCTCCAGCATCTAATCTGCAACGCCTCGTAGAGCATTTAAAACAGCAGAAGGGTGAGAAACACAATCATAATATAATTGCATACTGTCGCTCCCGGGATTTTCATCCAAGTACAAACGCGAAAGTGGCATCAAACAGAGTCGCCAGCAATGAGTATTTATCCCATGAGAGGGAAAGGAAACACTGCATAAACCTGGAGAAAAGGATAGAGCATGGTCTTGCGACCAAGAGAACTGGGTTCGGGAGTCGGTTACGCGAGAGGAAGGTATTAGCACCCCCTCGCGTCCATCGTACCCGATGGGATCCACGCTTGCTTGCTTCGAACAAAGGGTGATAGAAAAGGATACTGGAAAAAGAACTGGAAAAGGAATGAAAAGGAAAAAGGAGCAAATGTAGGGAAAATAAAAGAAATGCTCGAATGGGCCCTACCCCACTGCCTACGTATCTCATCGGGAACATGAGAATCAGAGCGACGTAGTTCCCCTCACTAGGGATGGATTATTTGTGTTTTTTAGTGGAGTACGTTAACGTTCGCGTCCTAGCAGTTCGGTGTTGCGGCTCGCTGTAGGGAGACTTAGGCGTTACCTATTTGCGGTAGAACGGAAATGACGCATCCTTACGGAAAGAGTGAATGAGATGAGGAGAGAATTCCCGAAGGAAAGACGTTATTGTTTGTTTTTGTCTTTTAAGAGTTTTTTATTTGTTTGCATATGATAGTGTATCCAAATCTTAGTCATTGGAATGTGTGCATTCTCACATTCTAAGATGTAATGATTAAGAAAGCACACTAAGGGTGAAGAAGACCCCCACACTTAGTTCCAATTGTCAAGGTTCAAACACACTAGCATACTTGTGTTTATTAAGTGTTTTTGTTGATTATGAAATGAAGAAGTGTTTTATTATTTGTACCTTTAACAAGTATTGCATTTAAGTCCCTCATACAAGATCAAATGTTTAACACATTGACCCAAGATGGGTTATATGCTACACATTCTAAGATTATAAGAGAAGACCCCTTATAATCTTTTCTTTATATGAAAGGCCTAAATGCAATAAGTGCCTACCTTTATTAGATGTTTTTTTCTTTTGTTTTGAGATGAGAAGATGAAAGACTCAAGGGCGGAGAAAAAGTAAAAGTCTATATGAACTAAGACTCAATCCTAATTGAAGATTAAAGGGAGTGATCCTAATGGTTTGTGAGGTTTAAACCTAAAGTCTAAAGCAAGAATGAGGATACGTAGGCACGAGACGTGATATCTTGGCGAGCAACCTTCCCCCATTAATCCCGTAGTCCGTCGAACAATGTCGACTCTGATTCTTCATCCGTCCATGAAGATTAGTAGGCATAGGACTGCGATGATCCTTGCGAGTCCTCTTTTGGTTTTCACCTTCCCTTTTCTCTCGTTCCATTTCCAGTTAGCATTGAGCTTCAGATAACCCACACCCTTTGATCGATAATAACAAGCGTGGATCCCATCGAGTACGATGGACGCGAGGGGGTACTAATACCTTCCTCCCGCGTAACCGACTCCCGAACCCAGGCTATGGTCGCGATGACTGTAACACCCCCAATCTATACCCCCAAATAAATTAAACGATAAAAATTTCATCAGAGTATAATTAAAACATTCATGGAATAGACTGAAGAGTCACATCAATTAAGACAAAACACAATAAACTTGCTCATAAAGATATGCAACAATCAGGTAGCAAACAACAGAGGAACTTAGTTCCTACTACCCACAATTCAGTTACAGAATAAAAGCGGAAAATCTGCAACTGAATCTCTCTTATATATATATATATATATATATATATATATATATATATATATATATATATTAGTTCCTACTACCCACAATTCAGTTACAAAATAAAAGCGGAAAATCTGCAACTGAATCTCATATATATATATATATATATATATATATATATATCACATGGAAAGTCTGTCTGTCATATACAGGGTCACACATGTACGATCCAAAAGATACATATTCATATACATAATATCACAACGATCTCCCCGACTACCCGGTGCTACATATCAGAGCCAACCGACAAAAGAATGAAGACCTAAGCTTCACAAAAAGACCTCCAGCATCTAATCTGCAATGCCTCGTAGAGCATTTAAAACAGAAAAAGGGTGAGAAACACAATCATAATATAATTGCATACTGTCGCTCCCGGGATTTTCATCCAAGTACAAACGCGAAAGTGGCACCAAACAGAGTCGCCAGCAATGTGTATTTATCCCATGAGAGGGAAAGGAAACACTGCATAAACCTGGAGGAAAGGATAGAGCATGGTCTTGCGACCAAGAGAACTGGGTTCGGGAGTCGGTTACGCGAGAGGAAGGTATTAGCACCCCCTCGCGTCCATCGTACCCGATGGGATCCACGCTTGCTTGCTTCTAACAAAGGGTGATAGAAAAAGATACTGGAAAAAGAACTGGAAAAGGAATGAAAAGGAAAAAGGAACAAATGTAGGGAAAATAAAAGAAATGCTCGAATGGGCCCTACCCCACTGCCTACGTATCTCATCGGGAACATGAGAATCAGAGCGACGTAGTTCCCCTCACTAGGGATGGATTGTTTGTGTTTTTTTTAGTGGAGTACGTTAACGTTCGCGTCCTAGCAGTTCAGTGTTGCGGCTCGTTGTAGGGAGACTTAGGCGTTACCTGTTTGCGGTAGAACGGAAATGACACATCCTTACGGAAAGAGTGAATGAGATGAGGAGAGAATTCCCGAAGGAAAGACGTTATTGTTTGTTTTTGTCTTTTAAGAGTTTTTTATTTGTTTGCATATGATAGTGTATCCAAATCTTAGTCATTGGAATGTGTACATTCTCACATTCCAAGATGGAATGATTAAGAAAGCACACTAAGGGTGAAGAAGACCCCCACACTTAGTTCCAATTGTCAAGGTTCAAACACACTAGCATACTTGTGTTTATTAAGTGTTTTTGTTGATTATGAAATGAAGAAGTGTTTTATTATTTGTACCTTTAACAAGTATTGCATTTAAGTCCCTCATACAAGATCAAATGTTTAACACATTGACCCAAGATGGGCTATATGCTACACATTCTAAGATTATAAGAGAAGACCCCTTATAATCTTTTCTTTATATGAAAGGCCTAAATGCATTAAGTGCCTACCTTTATTAGATGTTTTTTTCTTTTGTTTTGAGATGAGAAGATGAAAGACTCAAGGGCGGAGAAAAAGTAAAAGTCTATATGAACTAAGACTCAATCCTAATTGAAGATTAAAGGGAGTGATCCTAATGGTTTGTAAGGTTTAAACCTAAAGTCTAAAGCAAGAATGAGGATACGTAGGCACGAGACGTGATATCTTGGCGAGCAACCTTCCCCCATTAATCCCGTAGTCCGTCGAACAATGTCGACTCTGATTCTTCATCCGTCCATGAAGATACGTAGGCATAGGACTGCGATGATCCTTGCGAGTCCTCTTTTGGTTTTCACCTTCCCTTTTCTCTCGTTCCATTTCCAGTTAGCATTGAGCTTCAGATAACCCACACCCTTTGATCGATAATAACAAGCGTGGATCCCATCGAGTACGATGGACGCGAGGGGGTACTAATACCTTCCTCCCGCGTAACCGACTCCCGAACCCAGGCTATGGTCGCGATGACTGTAACACCCCCAATCTATACCTCCAAATAAATTAAACGATAAAAATTTCATCAGAGTATAATTAAAACATTCATGGCATAGACTGAAGAGTCACATCAATTAAGACAAAACACAATAAACTTGCTCATAAAGATATGCAACAATCAGGTAGCAAATAACAGAGGAACTTAGTTCCTACTACCCACAATTCAGTTACAGAATAAAAGCGGAAAATCTGCAACTGAATCTCATATATATATATATATATATATATATATATATATATATATATATATATATATATATATATATATTAGTTCCTACTACCCACAATTCAGTTACAAAATAAAAGCGGAAAATCTGCAACTGAATCTCATATATATATATATATATATATATATATATATATATATATATATATATATATATATATATATATATATCACATGGAAAATCTGTCTGTCATATACAGGGTCACACATGTACGATCCAAAAGATACATATTCATATACATAATATCACAACGATCTCCCCGACTACCCGGTGCTACATATCAGAGCCGACCGACAAAAGAATGAAGACCTAAGCTTCACAAAAAGACCTCCAGCATCTAATCTGCAATGCCTCGTAGAGCATTTAAAACAGAAAAAGGGTGAGAAACACAATCATAATATAATTGCATACTGTCGCTCCCGGGATTTTCATCCAAGTACAAACGCGAAAGTGGCACCAAACAGAGTCGCCAGCAATGTGTATTTATCCCATGAGAGGGAAAGGAAACACTGCATAAACCTGGAGGAAAGGATAGAGCATGGTCTTGCGACCAAGAGAACTGGGTTCGGGAGTCGGTTACGCGAGAGTAAGGTATTAGAACCCCCTCGCGTCCATCGTACCCGATGGGATCCACGCTTGCTTGCTTCGAACAAAGGGTGATAGAAAAAGATACTGGAAAAAGAACTGGAAAAGGAATGAAAAGGAAAAAGGAACAAATGTAGGGAAAATAAAAGAAATGCTCGAATGGGCCCTACCCCACTGCCTACGTATCTCATCGGGAACATGAGAATCAGAGCGACGTAGTTCCCCTCACTAGGGATGGATTGTTTGTGTTTTTTTAGTGGAGTACGTTAATGTTCGCGTCCTAGCAGTTCAGTGTTGCGGCTCGCTGTAGGGAGACTTAGGCGTTACCTGTTTGCGGTAGAACGGAAATGACGCATCCTTACGGAAAGAGTGAATGAGATGAGGAGAGAATTCCCGAAGGAAAGACGTTATTGTTTGTTTTTGTCTTTTAAGAGTTTTTTATTTGTTTGCATATGATAGTGTATCCAAATCTTAGTCATTGGAATGTGTACATTCTCACATTCCAAGATGGAATGATTAAGAAAGCACACTAAGGGTGAAGAAGACCCCCACACTTAGTTCCAATTGTCAAGGTTCAAACACACTAGCATACTTGTGTTTATTAAGTGTTTTTGTTGATTATGAAATGAAGAAGTGTTTTATTATTTGTACCTTTAACAAGTATTGCATTTAAGTCCCTCATACAAGATCAAATGTTTAACACATTGACCCAAGATGGGCTATATGCTACACATTCTAAGATTATAAGAGAAGACCCCTTATAATCTTTTCTTTATATGAAAGGCCTAAATGCAATAAGTGCCTACCTTTATTAGATGTTTTTTTCTTTTGTTTTGAGATGAGAAGATGAAAGACTCAAGGGCGGAGAAAAAGTAAAAGTCTATATGAACTAAGACTCAATCCTAATTGAAGATTAAAGGGAGTGATCCTAATGGTTTATGAGGTTTAAACCTAAAGTCTAAAGCAAGAATGAGGATACGTAGGCACGAAACATGATATCTTGGCGAGCAACCTTCCCCCATTAATCCCGTAGTCCGTCGAACAATGTCGACTCTGATTCTTCATCCGTCCATGAAGATACGTAGTCATAGGACTGCGATGATCCTTGCGAGTCCTCTTTTGGTTTTCACCTTCCCTTTTCTCTCGTTCCATTTCCAGTTAGCATTGAGCTTCAGATAACCCACACCCTTTGATCGATAATAACAAGCGTGGATCCCATCGAGTACGATGGACGCGAGGGGGTACTAATACCTTCCTCCCGCGTAACCGACTCCCGAACCCAGGCTATGGTCGCGATGATTGTAACACCCCCAATCTATACCCCCAAATAAATTAAACGATAAAAATTTCATCAGAGTATAATTAAAACATTCATGGCATAGACTGAAGAGTCACATCAATTAAGACAAAACACAATAAACTTGCTCATAAAGATATGCAACAATCAGGTAGCAAATAACAAAGGAACTTAGTTCCTACTACCCACAATTCAGTTACAGAATAAAAGCGGAAAATCTGCAACTGAATCTCATATATATATATATATATATATATATATATATATATATTAGTTCCTACTACCCACAATTCAGTTACAGAATAAAAGTGGAAAATCTGCAACTGAATCTCATATATATATATATATATCACATAGAAAGTCTGTCTGTCATATACAGGGTCACACATGTACGATCCAAAAGATACATATACATATACATAATATCACAACGATCTCCCCGACTACCCGGTGCTACATATCAGAGCCGACCGACAAAAGAATGAAGACCTAAGCTTCACAAAAAGACCTCCAGCATCTAATCTGCAATGCCTCGTAGAGCATTTAAAACAGCAGAAGGGTGAGAAACACAATCATAATATAATTGCATACTGTCGCTCCCGGGATTTTCATCCAAGTACAAACGCGAAAGTGGCACCAAACAGAGTCGCCAGCAGTGTGTATTTATCCCATGAGAGGGAAAGGAAACACTGCATAAACCTGGAGGAAAGGATAGAGCATGGTCTTGCGACCAAGAGAACTGGGTTCGGGAGTCGGTTACGCGAGAGGAAGGTATTAGCACCCCCTCGCGTCCATCGTACCCGATGGGATCCACGCTTGCTTGCTTCGAACAAAGGGTGATAGAAAAGGATACTGGAAAAAGAACTGGAAAAGGAATGAAAAGGAAAAATGAACAAATGTAGGGAAAATAAAAGAAATGCTCGAATGGGCCCTACCCCACTGCCTACGTATCTCATCGGGAACATGAGAATCAGAGCGACGTAGTTCCCCTCACTAGGGATGGATTGTTTGTGTTTTTTTTAGTGGAGTACGTTAACGTTCGCGTCCTAGCAGTTCAATGTTGCAGCTCGCTGTAGGGAGACTTAAGCGTTACCTATTTGCGATAGAACGGAAATGACGCATCCTTACGGAAAAAGTGAATGAGATGAGGAGAGAATTCCCGAAGGAAAGACGTTATTGTTTGTTTTTGTCTTTTAAGAGTTTTTTATTTGTTTGCATATGATAGTGTATCCAAATCTTAGTCATTGGAATGTGTACATTCTCACATTCCAAGATGGAATGATTAAGAAAGCACACTAAGGGTGAAGAAGACCCCCACACTTAGTTCCAATTGTCAAGGTTCAAACACACTAGCATACTTGTGTTTATTAAGTGTTTTTGTTGATTATGAAATGAAGAAGTGTTTTATTATTTGTACCTTTAACAAGTGTTGCATTTAAGTCCCTCATACAAGATCAAATGTTTAACACATTGACCCAAGATGGGCTATATGCTACACATTCTAAGATTATAAGAGAAGACCCCTTATAATCTTTTCTTTATATGAAAGGCCTAAATGCAATAAGTGCCTACCTTTATTAGATGTTTTTTTCTTTTGTTTTGATATGAGAAGATGAAAGACTCAAGGGCGGAGAAAAAGTAAAAGTCTATATGAACTAAGACTCAATCCTAATTGAAGATTAAAGGGAGTGATCCTAATGGTTTGTGAGGTTTAAACCTAAAGTCTAAAGCAAGAATGAATTAAACAATTCACTTCTAAAGTAGAAGATGAATTGTAATTCAAAAGGGAAAGTGATGAATTATTAAAAGAAAGCACATAAGTGCTTAATAAAACACAAGATGGAATTGTAAAAGAGAAAGGATAGAAGTATAAATGTGGATTCCTTATCCGCAATCAATTGCAACTTACCAAAGCCCCTACATGGTTAGTAAACATGTATAAGAAGTGTAAGAAGTAAAAGAACATTTAATGCACTATAAAACTCAAAAGAATTAGATGAGAAATCAAATCCTATAACCACAACTAGAATGTACATCATATGGAAAACAAATGATCATTATCATGCAAGTCCAAGTGGATAGGCAACAAACATCATTCATGACATTAGAACATGCTACCATAAGAAAAGGGAGAGTGAAAGATGAAAAGAAATGAAAAAACATGCATGAATGGAACATGTAATCTAAGGATCAGAATTGACATGAAATGAAAAATGATTCACAAACATCTCACAAGTATTCATGCATAACACATCAAGACATTTAAGAAGTGATAGAAGAAGTAGAATTGAAATGGAAGTTCAAAAAAGGAAAGTGCAAACATAACATGTTAAAGGTGCACAAGGTTCAAATGATAATCAACATGCAAAGATGACATATAATATGTATCAATGACCTATTATGTCACATGAATGGTTCACCAAATATGCAAATGATCATGCAAGTGTGTACAAAAGAAATCATGTAAACATGCACAAAAGTTAAGATTATATGACATGTTATTATGCTTCAAAGGTAATGCATTAAACAAAAATTAGATGGCCTCATAGAAATTAAGAAAGCATGGTTTAAAGATACACAAATCAGAAGTGAATCATATACCAAAATAACATGCAAGAAATTAAGGCAAAAAGGCTTTATACAATGCACTTAGGTCAAGTATACACATCATACAAAGTAACACAAAAATGAACACCAAACATGCCATAAACTGACCTAAAATAATCAAATAAAAATCACTTAACATACCTCAAGATGCTAATGACTCAATGCAAAAAGAAGACCACCAAAACAATTTTTAATGATCAAGACAAAAATGTACAAACTTATGGATCACATTAAGCATGCACACAAATTGAAATTCAAAGAATATTATAGAACAGGGGCAAAAAGGTCATAAAATCAAGAAATAAAATCATGAAAATTTTTCTAAATGTTTTGGAAGCATTCATAAATTTTTGTGGAATTTTATAATGCCATTTGATATTTTTAAAAATTTAAAAGCAAACGTGCCTAAAAAATAAAAATAAAATGAAATGCAAAGGGAAGGGGAGGTGTGAACATAGTAAAACATGAGTTCAAATTGATTGGGCTTGGAAACATGGGGTGTGGATAGCAGTCTGGTTAGGTCCATTTACGCGCAAAACACAATAACCACCATGCACTTCAGTCAACAAAAAGGTCAAGCAATCAAAACCATTAGATTAAGTCTGGTCAACGTAAGAGTCAAAGTAACCAAAATCAAAGAGCATGCATGCAGGTCCACACTCCCTACCATGTACCACAACACACCACGTTTAAAAATAAAATCAGAAGAACCACGTGAGAGGCACATGTATTTTAATGTGCTGGCGTGTTTTCGCGCGTTGGATCAACAACATCATACGGCTGACATTCATTCTAGCAAGAAACCCTAAAATAATGACCACCGGCCGGAGAGGGACCTCCGGTCACCTTCTCCGGTCAACCACCACCGTCTGCAACCCTCACATCTCACCAAAATGCATAAATGTGATACCAAAATGAAGCTGAAGTAATGTAGATCATGAATACATTGATAAAACATACAAAATGTCCATGGCATGAGAGAATCGAACAGAGGAAGATTTACCCTAACATTTGAACTATGCCTCTAAAGGCCTATCAACTAGCCAGGCAAGTTCTTGAGCTTATAAGAAGCTGCAAGAACCTGAAAATAACCTCACGTTAAGTCTATAATGGATGAAATTCGTACCTGAAGATTGGAGACTTTGAGGTATTCTTCAGAAAACCAGAGATCTAAGCTTCTTCTTCAACCTTGGAGCTTCACAAACTAAGCAAAATAAATGCTATATAACTAGTTGTCTTGAGAGTAGAGAGATTCAATGTTGAATAATGCTTGAAACAACCTTGAGGACTGTGTAGAAAACTCCTTCAATCAAGTACCATTGATGATGATGAGGATGAAGTATCGTATGCTTGGAGAAGAATTTTTGAGAGAGTTGGTGACAGAGTGAGAGAATCAGAGAGAAAGTAGAGAGAACTTTGAAGTGAAAAATGAGAAATGAAGCTGAGACTGAAATTAGAGTGTGTGATTTCTATTTATAATGTGAGCTAACTATGGTTTAGTGAGTGGAGTTAAATGAGTTGAATGAGTTAAGGTGAGTGCACCCTAACTAACTGAGTCAAGTTAGTTAGGGGCGAGTGAGGTTGGTTTTGCTATGGTGATGGTGATTCATGGTGTGCTATGGTGGAAGTGAGAATAAAACAACAAAGCTGCTGTGGCAGAAACTTGCTCCACAGTTCGCCCTTTCCATTTTCATACATGGCACGTGCTGGTGTATGATATTTGTATCAAGTATGCTTGGTGTAATGTGGAAAGCAGATGTTATGAAGTGTTTGTGGTGTGTGTGAACCAAAATCATGCACCAAGCTGTCAATGCATCAGTGCCAACATAGGGCTGTTTGCAGATGAAATACTCTCTAACCATTGAATAATTTGATGAGATTTTGGAGTCATTGGAAAGAGGATACATTGGAGCATAATGTTGATGTGAAAATTGAAGTGAAATGAGGTTGGAATAAGTTGCAAAATGACTTAAAACACAAGGGTTTGGGAACTGGTATAAGGGCGTGGCAGTTGGTCGGTTGACAAGGCAGCTTGGTGCATGGAATTTCAGTCTGAACACACTAACTTGAGACCACTATAACTCACTCATAACTTGATCAATTCAAAATTTTCCCAACATCAATATTGAAGATGACACTACAAAGAACAACTTTGATGTTGAAAAGTTTTCCATTTGAAGCTTTTATCTTGATGAAAAATGAGTGAACATTTGGCACACCAACTGTTTGAGGAAATGATGTGCGCGTGACCTGAAAATTCTTGGTCATGACCTGGTTTTTGCCCTACTTTCCTCCAACTTTGATCAGTCATATCTCACTCAATTTTTATCCAATGGAGATGTTCTACACATGGATTTGAAGCTTAAAGCAAGATATTTTGTTGTGGCCTGGTGGAATTTTTATTTGATGCTTCAAATTTAAATGGCCTTGGTTCAAAGTGTAGTCCAAAATGGTCCAAAATTACTATTTTTAGTAACCCTACTTCACCTAAAAATGGCAACTTTCCAACATCTTGATTTTTCCATGATTCCTTTGGAGTTTCTTGATCAAATTTTGCACATTGGACACATATAACATGAATTTCATGAATTTGGCCTCAAAAAGTCAAGAGTTGACTTTTTCTTCTGATTATTTGACTTGGCCCCCAATTTCTCTGATTTTGATCTTTCTTCCAATTGACCCACTTCTAAAACCAATTGAGGCAATTTTCCACATCCATACACTTAAGGACATATAGAATACCATGACATCAAGTTTTGTCCAAAAAATCAGAGATTCCCTGATTTAATTGGAAACCCTAATTTTGGTGCCCACCTCCTAGGAGAAAAATGTGCAGTCTTCAATTTCAAATTCCTCAGAGTATGTTGTGTATCCCTTTAAAGGATGATGAGATATGCCATTTGAGATTGATTTTGGATCAATGAGCTATCTCTTTTGAGGATTTTCCTTCAGTTCTTGAACCTCTTGCATGATGAAGTATGTATGGTTTCAATCTCCTATTGGATCTCACTTCCTTGAGATTGTGAATGATCAATTGAGACAGTATAAGACATGAGAGACCTCTTGGCTTGCCTTGAGGCAACTTGATTGACCTTTTTGTGCTTTGAATGATCCCTTGATTGTCCACCTTCCACCTGATCACATGCCTTAATGGTAAGAGGGATGATATGCTTCATTTTTCTATTTTAAATGTAATGCAATGCTAATGAGATGGGTATGATATGATAAATGATAATGCTATGCTATGATGCCAAAAGGGGAGAGCAAATTTTGGGGTATTACACATACAATTATATATAACACAAAAATACACATATAAAGATTCTCACCACAACTTATACCAGAATTCAGATACCAAACAACACAACGTATAATTCATATATCCATCCATAGGGAAACTCAACCATGCACAATACACATATCGCTGACATATATACATATATCAACTCAGCAATTTCATCCACAATTCCACACACAATCAATCCATTCATGATTTATGCAAATGCACAGAGACCGACACAACGACTCTACGCAATGCACATGCGGTACCATCCATCCGTCATTTCTCAACATTAGTTCACTCAGGAACTATTGGAATCATCGCTTGTTACTCAACGTAACTCCCCGTCGGGCAAATGATGTTCCTCGTCACTTTAAGTCCTCTTGGTATAAGGCGCACGACGTTTATGGATCGCTTTAAGTCCTCTTTGTATAAGGCGCATGATCCGATCGCTTTAAGTCCTCTTTGTATAAGGCGCACGATCGTCTATAATCATCGCTTTAAGTCCTCTTTGTATAAGGCGCACGATGTTATAGCGGATTCCCTCTGGAATCGATTCGTCGCTCACACCCACTAGGGTACACGACATCACAAGAATGCATATCATGATGCTTGGCATACAATGACTCATGACATTCAAATGCACACTGTTCTGGACTGGACCGTGATTTCCTACAATCAAACAGGCCTAATCTATACAACTCAAAGAAGCCTAATAAAAGTCCTAGAGAAGGACACATGACTGCCACACGCGAGGCCAAAAGCATGTTGGGCACCCTGAGACTCCGAGGACACTTAAGCATCCGAAGACAAAGGAAGACATCACACCCTGATGAGGACCTCCTCAACAGATTAGCTTCTCCCCGCGAGAATACTCCCAATCCCCGCTGACTCATAGGTCCTCGACATACATGGTTCGCCTCCATTAAGTCAAGTCCAAAACACGACCACCACATCTCCTCGACATTATAGACTCTTCCCCGAGGAGCCCATCAACGGTCTTATCTACACAAATACGTTTCATGTAACCGTCTAATAATGGCATTAAAGGGATAGTTACACTAGGGCGTTGACCACGAGCTGGTCATTAAGCCCTAGCAGTTACTTGGAACGGGTCACACGCTGGTCCCACCCGTCGCAAGTAACCGTTGGCCACGCGCTGGGGGTCTCCTATAAATACCCTCTCACTTGAGAGGGTCAGGATAAGTTAACTGCTGACTCTCACTCTCTTTCTCTGTATTTGTTGTGCACTCACTGTCTTAAGCATCAGAGTGTCCTACAGGTACACCCCCCCGGCTGTCCTCCATCATCATTGAAGCAGCAAGTACTCCAGACGCCGTTGGCCACCTTCAAACAGTCTGATCCAGGTACGATCAGCGGCGCCGTCTGTGGGAAAATTCATAAGCTTCCCCGTTTTTCCCTCGCGATAAACCAAAGTTTCCTTATTCAACTACCAGCAATGGCCAACCCGTCAGTAAATCAAGCTATTGATAATGTCATCACACAACTTGGTGGTAACACCAATGGCGACGACAATGTTCCTCAGCCTGTCATGGAGAATGATGTCAGAGATAGAATCACCGTCTCCCCATCTTCCGATGAGGTGGAATACAAGACTGCTCAACAAGATGGACAGGAAGCAATCTTCCAGCCCACCTACCATCCTATGGATCCACCACCAAATGCAGATTCGAACACTGCTGCCCTGTTTGCGTTGGTCAATCAGACTAATCAAATGATCTTCAACCAAAGCTTACGGATCGAGAAGCTGGAACGAGGTCGTGGTCGAACTTCCCTGTGAAGACATCCACCACCTCCTTATCCCAGACATCCACAATCTCCAGTAGAATCTCGTAACCCCTCTCCCGTAAATAGAGGTCGCAGACCACGTTTAGAGCATAACCAGACCGAGCATCCACAAAAGCGTCATCGCTCCCCGCCACCAAAAGGGCTCACTCGTCCCTTGAAGACTAAGAAGGGTAAGCCTGATGTCGAGGAGCCAAGAGGCCTTCATAGGGAAAACTCCCCGAGGCGTCACTATGTTCGTGGTCATAATTCTCCTTCTGTATCTCCGGGAGGCAGCGATGATGACGACTACCGGACTCCTCTATCCAGACAAATAATGGAAGCTCCTATACCCAAAGGCTTAGAGAGACCTCCATCCTTGGGGGCTTACGATGGAACATCTGATTCGGACGACCATGTCGAGAGCTTCGAGGCTCTTCTCGACTTTAGAAATGTCTCCGGCGCTATCAAATGTCGATTATTCCCTACGAATCTTCGGAAAGGGGCCATGGCTTGGTATAAAAACCTGGCACCTGAATCAATAACGTCGTGGAAAGCTCTAAGAGAACGTTTCAGGAAGCATTTCACAGCTTCTCGAAGACATCCGAAAACTATATCATCCTTGGAGGCCATCTTTCAAGAAAAGAGAGAATCTCTCCGGAGCTATATAGAGAGATTCAACAAAGAAGCAGTCGAGGTCCATACGACTGACCATATAAAATTATATCTCATCATCAAAGGACTGTGGGTTGGTTCCAAGTTCGCAGAATCTGTCGGATTACACCGTCCTCGAAGCTTCGAAGGTTTCCTCGAATGAGTTCAATCATACATCGAGTTCGAGGAAGCAGAAGCAGCCCAGATTGCCCTTGACTTAAGAAGCAGAGAATGCCTCCGCGGCCGGAACAAGGAAGACTCCCCGACACCTAGGCGATGAGGGGAAAGGAAAAGAGAAGATTCCCCTCCACCTAAGCGAGGCAGGGAGAAGAAAAAAGAAAATCGAAATAAAGAGTCCCGCGAATCTCGGGGACCTGCCGGTCTTTTCAAAGAGTACACTCCACTAAACGTGTCCCGTGCACGCATTTTCAGTGACTGTGCAAATTCGAAGTTCGTAAAAGGGGGAATCCGCTTCCCAAAACCAACAGCACCCAAACCAAATACTGACAAATCCAAGTACTGCCAGTTCCATCGTAGTCACGGGCATGTTACTGAGGATTGCATCCACCTTAAAGATGCAATCGAAACGTTGATTAAAGAAGGCTACCTGAAAAAGTACGCCAAACAAGACGAGGCTCCTCGACCCTCCGGCCAAGAAGCTCTAAATACCGAGGAGTCAAACCATCTGGACACCGAAAAACTACAGGTTGCCTTAAGCATCACACGACCTGAAGACTTTGGTTTCCAAGGAAATGTTAGCGATGCCAAAGTTGTTCGAAACATGTGGAAGAGCTTCTCGGCGGAAGAACTAGTAAGTGTTTGCGGTACCTGGGAAAGTTTCCCCCAAGCCCTAGGCATATCAGGTGGAGATCCTGAACGAGTGACCATCGGTTCAATAAAGAGGAAGTTCGACGAACTAAGGACATCCACTCCTCGAGACCCAACTCTCAGCTTAGCTCGTGGAAAATCATGCCCTATAAGTTTCTATCTCGAGGAATTACCAGGTGGATCCCCGAATGCTAATATACCCCTCCTAATTCGAGCACAAATGGTCAACTTTGATGTGCATCGGATTTTGGTCGATCAAGGAAGCTCGGTGGACATCATGTACACTCACCTCTTCGATACTCTCCAGCTGACAAAGCATCACATGTCCCCATATGTGGGATTCGACCTACAAGGCTTCAACGGCGCATCTACTAGACCTCGAGGTTATGTAGAATTTTTGGTCACATTCAGAGCAGGTGAAACAGCTCGACAGGCGAAGACGCGTTTCCTAGTGGTTGACTGTCCTTCTCTCTACAACTGCATCTAGGGAAGAACCACCTTGGCCGAAATAACAGCTGTACCATCCACTGTCCACCTAAAAATGAAGTATTATACGACTCGAGGATGTGTGGTAACCCTACACGGGGATATTAAAGCAGCTAAAAGATGTTTCGATGCAGCGATCAAAGGCCTAAGTGTCGTCGGTGGTGTCCACCCCAAAAGGGCAGCTTCAGATGTCGCACAGGTTCCACTACCGCTGGTCAGCGCGGTCGACCTTGATAGCAGGTTCTCTGGGGAACAGGAAGAAGTTACAGGCAAAGACCTCCCAGGCTGCAAGTTAATGTTTCAAAATATTGAAGATATTCCGCTGCTGAAGTCTCTGAAGATGCAGAGATTGTTTTAGCCAAAATTAGCCAAAAGGGGAGATTGTAAGTTCCTGGATTGGCTGGAATTTTGGTAAAACAACAAGGTGTTCAATGCTGATGTCATGGTGTTGATGTTGCAGCATTGAGTCTTAGTATTGGGCTGTACTAAGTTGTGAAGGTTAACTATGTTTGATGTCATGGGCTTGATGTCATAACATTGCACTTAACACTGGGCTGTGTTAAGGTTGCTAGTTGCTGAAGTGGATGTCTGATGTCACATAGGTGATGTTGTAACATCAGACCTGCAGAACTGAAGCTAATGACAGCATGGGCTTGTTGTTATTAGGGTCGCGTATTAGCTGGAATTGTGGAGAGTGTTGACTCGTTGGATGAGAATATCTTGGGCTAGATATTTTCTGTTACATGGGAGATTTGATTGCAGGTTTGTTGGAGAATTAAAAGGTGGAAGATTTAAAAAGATTTTGGGGATAAAATCTGTTTTAAAAGATTCAGTTTTTAATTAACAAATCTGATCAAATATTGTGACAAATCCAATCCAAATTCAAGGAGCTATATAAAGCGCACAAGACCAAGGAAGAAGGTACAGAAAACAGATTGAAGATCAAGAGCTGGAGGCTTAGAGTCTAGGGTTTGTTTAGAGTACTTGTAATCACACTATTCTAGGTTGAATAGGTGTTGAATTTTCTGTCCTCTCTAGAAGCTGTGAAGCAATAGAGAGTTGTTGATTGATCGAAGCTAGGAAGCAAGATCAAGGGATCTCAAAGAGGTTGTTCTTTGAGTGTTTTAGGGGATTGAGTAGTGTTCTCATATCTAAGTGGTTTCTTAGGTAGAAAGTCACTAGTAGAGTATAAGTTTAGGAGATTGTCAACTGGTGTGTTGAGTCTGTAAATTATATCTACAAGTAGTGAATTTCATCCCTGGCTTGGTAGCCCCCAGACGTAGGTAGTTAGACCGAACTGGGTGAACAATTCCTTGTGTTTTCCTGTTGCTTATTTTGTCCATTATTGCAGAGTGTGTTGTTGTGACATCGCACCTTAACATCACACGTCTGATACCAGAATTTCAGAAGTCAACGGGCAGCCTACCTACCCAACGCGCCCCATCCCAGACGGAGATTTCGAACTGATCCCTCTTGGCGACGACCCAAACCGAACTGTGAAGATCGGCCATGGACTCCCCGACCTGGCGAGGAGACAACTGAAGGCATGTCTCCGAGAGAATGCATATTTGTTCGCTTGGAGCACTTCGGAAATGCCCGGATTAGATCCTCAAGTGGCTTGTCACCAGTTAACCATATATCCAAATGCTAGGACTGTAGCTCAACGTAGGCGTAGGCAGTCTCCAGAAAAATGGAGGCTGCTAAAAAAGCTGTAAAAGACCTCCTAGAGGCAAACTTTATTTCAGAAGCCAAGTACACCACTTGGTTGTCCAATGTTGTACTTGTTAAAAAAATCTAATGGAAAATGGAGGATGTGCATTGACTACACGGATCTTAATCGGGCATGCCCGAAAGACTCTTACCCGTTGCCTAACATCGACCGATTGGTCGACAACTCTGCAGGATTTAAACTGTTATCTTTCATGGATGCTTATTCGGGATATAACCAAATCCCCATGGATGAGGCGGACAGAAAGCACACAGCTTTTATGACTGATTCGGGTAATTACTATTATAATGTAATGCCCTTTGGTCTGAAGAATGCTGGCGCCACCTACCAACGAATGATGAACAAGGTCTTCCAAACGGAAATTAGTGACATTCTCGAAGTCTATATGGACGACATGATCGTCAAATCCGCAGAAGAAGTCGACCACGCTGCTCATCTTAAAAAGGTGTTCGACACATCGAGGAAATGTCGCATGAGATTCAACCCCGACAAGTGCACTTTCGGTGTTCGAGCAGGGAAATTCCTCAGCTTTTACCTTACGGAGAGAAGAATTGAAGCGAATCCCGACAAATGTAAGGCCTTTTCCGAGATTCCCACTCCGAACTCAAAGAAATCGATACAGTCACTTACGGGATGCTCGCTGCTCTCTCCCGTTTTGTCGCTAAATCCGCCCAATACGCGCTCCCATTTTTCAAACTTCTTCGACAAAAAGCAACATTTGAATGGAGTGAAGAATACGAACAAGCCCTCCTCCATCTAAAACAAGTCTTGTCACAACCCCCGGTCTTGTCCCGACCAGACGACGGAGAAACACTTTTCTTGTACCTGACCATCACCGGCGAAGCGATAAGACTGTCCTCATACGGGAGACCCCCGACGGACAGAAACTGGTTTATTTCACGAGCAAAGCTCTCCAAGGTCCCGAGCTCAGATACCAATAGATCGAAAAAGTCGCCTTGGCCCTCGTAACTGCATCCAGAAGACTGTGCCATTACTTCCTGGCCCACACAATTGTGGTAAGAACTGAGCAGCCTATCAGACAGCTCCTTAGTCGGCCAGATATGGCGGGGAAAATGCTTCGGTGGTCTCTCGAGCTATCCGAGTTCGACGTTCGGTACGAAGGGAGAAAAACCTTGAAGGCTCAGGTACTGGCCGACTTCGTAGCGGAAATGACAGTCCCCGAATCCTCGACCAATGGCTCTCAAAGATGGACAATTTACGTCGACAGAGCCTCCAGTGCAAAGGGCAGCGGGGCAAGTATTATCCTCGAAAACAAGGAAGGCATCTTGATAGAAGTCTCACTAGAGCTATCTTTCAAAACATCAAATAACCAAGCCGAGTATGAAGCATTCCTCGCAGGACTTCGACTCGCAGAAGACCTTGGCGCAAAAGAAGTCAAAATCTTTACGGACTCTCAGCTCGTAGCATCACAAGTTAGGGGAGAATTTCAAGCCAAAAATGATAATCTCATTGAATACCTAACCTTGGTACAAGAAAAGTTGAAGAAATTTGTCTCCGCAGAGGTGGCTCACATCCCGCGCGAACATAACACTAAAGCAGACGTGCTTTCCAAGCTAGCGAGCACTAAGAAGAAAGGAGGGAACAAATCAGTGATCCAAGAGATACTGACCCATCCGAGCATCAACAAATCTACCTCGACCACTAAGGTGAACGTTATCGGGGACGCAAACTGTTGGATGACTCCAATTTACGAATACCTGATGATAGGCATAATGCCCGACGATCCTAAAGAAGCTGGGATAGTTAGAAGGCGGGCATGTGCATACACCATAGTCGACGGTAAGCTATATCGTCGAGGATTCTCCATCCCTCTACTCCGCTGCGTCGAAGAAAGCAAAGTTTCAGAGATTCTCCAGGAAATTCATGAAGGAATCAACGCGCAACATCTAGGCGGAAGATCTTTAGCTCGAAAAGCCCTCCTAGCAGGATATTACTTGCCCACTATGCAACAAGATGCAAAGGAACACGTCAAGAAGTGCGACCATTGTCAGAGGCATGGAGACATGCATCTCGCTCCTCCAAACGAGCTTAAATCATTGTCATCCCCGTGGCCCTTCGCGTGGTGGGGAATGGATATCCTCGGACCTTTCGTCGTAGGATCGTACCAAAATAAGTACCTCATCGTCGGGGTAGATTACTTCACAAAGTGGATCGAGGCAGAAGCATTAGCCAAGATCACTGCTTTCAACATATTACGTTTCTAAAGAGAAATATACTCGCCCGATTCGGCGTGCCTCAGGCCATTGTCACGGAAAACGGGACACAGTTCACCGACGGAAATTTCCAAGACTTCGTCGCCAAACTGGGTATGAAACAACATTTTACGTTAGTCGAACACCCACAAACCAACGGGCAAGCTGAAGCGGCGAACAGAGTAATACTCGGAGGACTCAAACGACGACTCGGCGAAGCCAAACAACGGTGGGTCGAGGAGTTACACAGCGTTCTCTGGGCATATCGAACTACCCCTCATTCCACGACCGGGGAGACCTTGTTCCGGTTAACATATGGAACCGAGGCAGTAATTCCCGTGGAAATCAGGGAACCTTCAAGAAGGACAGAAGCTCCTCTTGACGAAGAAGCAAACAACAAAGCCCTTCGCGAAGAACTCGACCTTGTCGAAGAAATAAGGATGAGCGCATCCCTCAAAGAAGCCTCTTTAAAACAAAGAATAACTTTGCGCTATAATGACAAAGTCATCAAACGAGATTTCCTAATAGGCAGTCTTGTCTTACGGCGAAATTAGAAAAATTCACGTGAAGGAAAGCTGGCCGCAAACTGGGAGGGCCCCTACCGCGTCATTGCAAAGACGGGGACATGTGCTTATTACTTCGAAAACCTCCAAGGTGAACAACTCGCTCGACCATGAAATGCTGAGAAGCTTAAACAATATTACAGTTGAACGCCACATGTAACTATACAAAAGTTACCGTTACGGGGAGCATGCCATGGTACAAGCACGGCACCTCTATATGCTAACGAAGGTCAAAAGTCACGTTGTGTGTGCGTTGAATTTTGATCCGTCGAGGAGTACTCTATCAAGCTTCGTCGTCGACGTACCTTATAGGCAGAACACCCAGCTTGCGATGGGAAGTTCACGCCATGAAACTAAGACCACGATCGACCTCTTAGCTTCATTGAAGGTCGGGGTACAACCCCTGACCGCTCGACCAACTCTCTTCGCAGTCGAGGATCACTAGAGTCGAGCAAACTCCCAAGTATCCAGCAATTTCAAAACAACTTAGATAAAATTAAGTAAAATACCACACATAGAACACATAAAAAGGCAAAATGGAAATACTGAATCGGGCAAGCCCATTGTAAAAATATTACATAAAGCCCTGGCTCTTAGGCCGGGCAAATCAGTAAATATGGCACGCTGGCCAGTCAATACAAAAAATTGGCACGCAAGCCAAACTAACTACACTACCACTCCGCAGCATCATCTGCTGCCTCAGGATTCTCCTGCTCCCCGTTTCCCCCATCAGCATTTACTATCTGTCCAGGCAACACAATCTTGCAGTCGACCACCTCAAACTTGGAATCAGCTCCATCGGTTACAAGGTCCGGATTCAGAAGTTTAAGTTGCGCCACAACGTTCTGGAACCCGACATCTTCAAACTCTAGAGCATCGTCTTTAGCCAACCGAAGGTCCTTCTTGACTTCGCTGAGCTTGGATATCAAGGCTGCTCAAGAGGTCAATAATTTATCCCCCTCGGTTTCATTCTCAGCTGGCCGAGCAGCCTCTTCCAGTTCAGCTATCCTATCCTTGAGATGTTGTTCTTCCTCTTCCAACGCAGTGACCCGAGCAAGATGGTCCTTCACCGCATCCTCAGCTTCCTTCAACTTCCTCTCTGACTGTTCTTGCTGCTCTCCTTATTTTCTATTCAGCTCCCTGCAGTCCTTCAAGTCTTTCTACACGCTGAGCAATTCAGCTTCTAGTATCTGAAGTCTATCTTTCAGTCGAGAAAGCTCAGCAGCAGAGCAACTCTCACCATTCAGAACAAGGGCAGCCGAACAGAGCCGCATGACGGCAGACATATCCTCGAGGATTGTCTTTCTTCTCGCTTTTGATGTACTCCCTAACAAAGCCTGGACCTCAGCAGGGGCAACACGGGGACAAGTAACCTCGGAGAAATAGCGACGCTGGAGATAACACGGAGGAATCTCGAAGCTTGCAGGAGGGGGAGGGGAACTACCTTCCACATCAACAATGGACGACCCAACAACCTTTGCCCGCTTAGATGCCCTTTGGGCCCCCAAGGACTAAGTCTCAGAGCTCACAGTTGCAGTTAAAACAACAAGAGATTGCTCAGAACCCTCGGGCACCGCGGTAGAGGGAATGCTCTCAGGCATTATCGTAGAAGAAATAGGTTGAGAGGCGCTTTGTTCGGTCGGACGGGATTGTTCTTCCCTAGCTCTGTTTGCCCTTAACCTCAAATATCTCTCCGCAGCTTTGACCATTTTTTCTGCAAAAAGAAAGAAAAATATTAGTAAAACAAGATACGCAAACATGAGGAAAATCAAAGTCGAGGATCTGTACACCACCTAAGAGCTCGACAGCCTCCTCATCGGAGAAAGTCTCGAGCAGAACACGAGTATTAATTAGGCGACGAGTCTTTGTCACCTGCCCATCACCACCTGTCGAGGTCTCTCCGTCCTCGGATACGCTGGAAATTTTATTCAAACTCTCCACGTACTCAACAATCTTGTCATAAGCCTCGCGATCCTCGATGTTGAGCTTATTATGTCTTACTTTATATTTATCTACCCCCTCTTTGTAATGCTCTTCTGTCCAATAAAGGGGGAATTTTGGCACCATCAATTCTGTAGACTGCCCGTCCACTTCTTGAGTCACCCGTTCATATATCGAATTAATGGCCTCGGGAGTGACCGGCTTCACAAAATAATAACACCACTTAAAATCTCGAACAGAGTCCAAGTAGGTATGAAATAAAGCTTTATTTTGTTTGAACGACACCCAGCCGTGTCGACCATCAGTTGTAAACCGTTGCAGATGAAAAATTTAGAAGAAAAGGGACACTGTTGCCCTGACCTCCAAATATTTGCAGACTAGCTCAAAAGCCCGGAGAAAGGCCAATGAGTTCGGGTGGATTTACGATGGAGCCAATTTTAACCATTTAAAGACCCCCTCTTGGAAGTCTGTGAAGGGGAGCCTCCACCCCGCCTCTTGAAACATAAACTCATACACCGGGAAGTGCATTCCCATATACGGTGTACATATACGCTGGTCCTCGGTGGGACGGTACACTTTCCAGGATTGCTCAGAACTAAGCAACCTATGCTCAACAATGCAAAACCCATTTTCGTCGGGGAATGTGAAGACGGACGACATAGTGAGGGCCTCATTACACACCCAGTCCTCAAACGGACGCTCTTGCCTAAAATCCATATGGGCCATCGGAATTTCAGCTTGGCTATCCTCCTCGAATTCACCTACGACCACTTCAGCAGCCAATTTGTCCATCAACCTGAAAAACAGAAGGGAACAGGTGAATTCGACGTGTCATACCAAACTAGCCAGTCGAAGATGAATAAGAAATGTCCCCGGGACACTTATCGTTTCCCCCGATAACCTTGCCCCTTTCCCCGTGAAATCAACGAAAAAGAGTAATTGTTGGGGACCCAAAACATTATCAGGTCCCCGCGATGTTCATCACACTCCCCAGAAAGTTTCTGCAAGTCCCCAGAATATTTCATCCAGCTCCTCGGTTTTATTCAACGGATACAGAAACAGAGAAAATCTCATACACTCTTTCTCTTAAAACAACCAAAGATCCCTGCCGTATTCGCCAGGAATCTTTCCATTTCCCACGAGAACTTCATCAGTTCATCAGAGAAACGATCTCAAGCAAACTAAACTAAAAAAAAGATACAAGAGAAAACAACAGTTTTGAAGAAAATACCTTGTAAATGGTGGAATAGGGTTCAGGCTCGGTGTAGCGCGACGGTTAACGGCGAACTTACGGTGGTTGACGGCGGCAAACGGAGGATGAGAAAACGGAGAAAGAAGAAGAAACGATTCTTGAACGAAATAACGAAAAATGAGAAATGAAGGGAAGGGAGAGTATTTATAGATAAATCGCTGAACTCGAGAAGCCTGCGGCACTCGAGTACTCTACCCTAGGCAGCCACCCTATGCAATGATGACTAGTGACACGTGGCACACTGACACCGGTCAAAAAACCCACGCGTGTCCTTTCGTCATCCCATCGTTTCAAAACGGAAACTTCTCATCTCCCCAATACTTCAATCACATGCAACTCTCCATTGACCACAAGCTGCCAGTGCTCGCCTCATGATAATTGCCCGCATGATATCGATGCCCGACGTCATGATAATCAGGGGAATTTCGACCATGCTGATATCTTCCTCGGATCATCCCTTGGCATTTCCCCGACACGATTATTGACCCTCAAGTCATTACTCTGATACCTCAAAGCAACGACTTGGGGGGGCTCCTGTTCTGGACTTGACCGTGATTTCCTACAATCAAACAGGCCCAATTCATACAACTCGAAAAAGCCCAATAAAAGTCCTAGAGAAGGACACATGACTGCCACACGCGAGGCCAAAAGTATGTCGGGCACCCTGAGAATCCGAGGACACTTAAGCATCCGAAGACAAAGGAAGACATCACACCCTGATGAGGACCTCCTCGACAGATTAGCTTCTCCCCGCGAGAATACTCCCAATCCCCGCTGACTCATAGGTCCTCGACATACATGGTTCGCCTCCATTAGGTCAAGTCCAAAACACGACCACCACATCTCCTCGACATTATAGACTCTTCCCGAGGAGCCCATCAACGGTCTTATCTACACAAATATGTTTCATGTAACTGTCTAATAATGGCATTAAAGGGACAGTTACACTAGGGCGTTGACCACGAGCTGGTCATTATTACTACACGTAAGCCCTAGCAGTTACTTGGAACGGGTCACACGCTGGTCCCACCCGTCGCAAGTAACCGTTGGCCACGCGCTGGGGGTCTCCTATAAATGCCCTCTCACTTGAAAGGGTCAGGATAAGTTAACTGCTGACTCTCACTCTCTTTCTCTGTATTTGTTGTGCACTCACTGACTTAAGCATTGGAGTGTCCTACAGGTACACCCCCCCACGCTGTCCTCCATCATCATTGAAGTAGCAAGTACTCCAGATGCCATTGACCACCTTCAAACAGTCTGATCCAGGTACGATCACACACATATATGCAACTATCTCAATCAACAATAATCGTGCTTTGCAATTCAAGCCCAAAACAATGCATTTATTTGCCATACGGCCACAAACCATCATCACACCATCTAAACACATGCATTTACACCATACAACAACATACAAGTCATGTCATATCCATATCAACAACACATTGCATGATACACATCAATTACGCACAATTACAACGACAAAAGTCGACAAAACGACGCTATTCCAAATTCCCAACATAATTAAATCGGTCAACAATCTCAAAACCATCACCATAAGAAAGTACAGTTCAATAGTTATTCAACGATACCAAGAATGTTAAAAACGGATAATCGGAACACAAGTTACGGACTAAACAAGAAAAGTAATCGCAAAAAAACACAATTCTGCAATCTTCCTGGCCATACGCGTATTGCCTTGCTCCCTCGCCCATTCCATACGCGTATTGCCCAACTTGATACGCGTATGGGCAGAGACCAATTCCTCCTAAAAATCCCGCTAAAAATTCCAATACGCGTATTGCCTCACTTCATACGCGTATTGCCCTCAACCTTACGCGTACCATTATGCAAATGGGCAGATGGCCGAGAAAATGAACTTCCATACGCGTAATGCCCCAAAATTCCCCTTGCCATACGCGTATTGCCCAAACCAATACGCGTATTGCCCTGCGTGTTACGCGTATGAGGAGCGAAAAATCCAGAATTTCTTGCATAATTTTCTGTTACGGGATCACTCAAAATCAACCCCAAATCTCACCAAAACACCAGAAAATTACTAATAGAATACCTAACAACATGTATCTATCTTGTATCAACAATAAGGAACACTAAAACATGATTTCAGACACATTTGAATCAATTTCTAACACTTTCAACATTTATGGGTTTTACTCTATATTTCCATTTCAATCCAATAACAACCAAAAACATACATACATAATCATACACAAGTATAATATAATCGAGTTTCGCACCCTTACCCGATTTAATCGTGTTTAGAAAGGTCGGTTGATCGATGCCTAGATTTTCCAAGTTTTCTCTATTTTTCTTCTCTTATTTTCTTTCTTCCTCTTTTTATTCTTCTCTTTTTCTTTCCTTTCTATTTTCTCTCTTTCTATTTCTATTAACTTAAGAAAAATTAAAGTGGAATGACCAAAATACCCCTACACTCAATTATCTCGCAAACGTTCCCAAAACGCAATAAAATATCCCAACGATGAAAAATAACATATTTCCAAATAAAAGTCAAAAATAAAATAATATAATAATAAAATAATCAAAACGACTCGATTAAATAAAACGGATAAAACTGGGGCGTTACAATGACCATTCCTTTCCCTTTGTCGAGGTTTTCTTCGATCGTTTCATTTTCCTGCGTCGGGATTAATAACGTTCGGTGGCGACTCTTCTGTCTTTTCCGCCGGTTTATTTTTGCAGATACGACAAGGTGCATTGGATTTGGTCAAACATCGTTTATTTAACCTTTCTTTAAAATAAAGACAATGAAGTAGTTTAAAGGCCTTAATGGTAACTCAATTGATTCATGGTTCAATCTCCCATGATAATTCACAACAAAGTTCATCGTGTCATGAAAATAAACAAAATAAGTTTCATCCCTCAAAGAAGTCTATTGAGGGAAAAACAAAACACCCAAATATTACATAGACAAACTCATGAAGGATGTCACTTAATCAAACTTAATCAAAGGAGTAAGCGACATAACTAATGTCTATTTGGTGAAGCATGAATTACTCAAAGAGTATAAATATCATCAAAAGGCATGCCTAGATAAGCACTTCGTAGCAGAAAATTCAAAGGGGAAAACTTTAGATAAACACCATGACCCATATTTCATTTTTTCTTTATGTTTATTTGTGATATATTTTATGATATTTTAGTGCCTCATATGTCTATAGTGTTTGTTGATTGAGTATTACTCTAAATTATAGGACTAATCAAAGTAGACATTGCTTTAGTCACTCATGTTCATGCTATTGTGGTTGGTTTGGTTTATCCAAGATAATAAAAGAAATATTCATGTTCACGTTGAATTCGATGTTATAAAAAAACATCCCCATCTAATAAGTTACTAACTTGCCTCGTCCTAGTCCATGGTATTTTCTATGTTTATTTTGTGTTTTAAATGTATGTCTTAAAATTTAAATTTTATATTAGATTAGTTGTTGCATTAAGAAAAAATATTTGTCACATTAAGAAAAATTATTTGTCTTAAAATATTTGTCGCTTTAACTTACTAATGCATTTAAGTTTTATTTTTCAATTCTACCATCTAATTAATACTTTTAATTTATTGTTTTTTTTACTTTACATTAATGCTAATTCAAATACACCCATACCCGATAAAGATAATTTAGTAAACTCATTATTCTCTTTATCATTCGTTACATTTTATTAATGTGTGTGAAAGTGTCAAATACAACACTTATTTTAGGGCGGATGACCGTGTTTTAAAACTCGTATCGGTGACCGACCCAGTCAAACTATTGAGTCATTGAGTTATTGGTCGAACCATTGGATCACTCTGGTCAAATCATATAAATTCTAATTTAATTTATACAAATTATATATATATATATATATATATATATATATATATATATATATATATATATGAAATAAAATTCTTGACATAAATTTCATAACTTTAAAATTAATAAAAGAAAATTCTATAAATTTATCCATGCAAATAAGTTGAATAATAATTTTAAATAAAATTTCAATTTCCAAAGGTAACAATTTATTGATGCTTAAAAATTAACAAAAGTCGAAAAAGAAGTTGTATGATATAATAATACCATACACAAATATAGAATAGAAACAAATATTATACTCTATATAATTAATTAAAAATAAAATTTAAAGTAGAAAAATAAAATTCTATAAATAAAAGAGTTAGTAAAAACAATGTGACTTTTAGTTAAAAATAATAATAAGATTTATACTCAAAATAATGTGAAAATTTAATTCCATCTTCCTTTAATAATATAAGTTTTTTTTTTCAAATAATGAGATTCATATTGAAAATAATTTGAAAATATAATTTCATTTTTTTTAGTAATATGATTTTTTTTTTCTAAAATCTTTGTTAATTTATAGTATTAATATATTATATAATTAATCTTTTTAACTTTTTAAATTTATAATATTATTATATCATATGATAATACTAAATAAGTTTAATAAAAATGTATTATAGAAAAAAATTATAATTATAGAATATATAATTCTCTTCTTTTTTACCATATTAAACATTAAAGCGATTTATGGTAAAACTATAATCTTAATAATTTTGAAAAGTTATAGGTACAATTTTTAAAATTTGATAAAATTTCATTTTTTTTTAATTTGCAATCAGATTTTAAAACAGGGATACCAAAAACATAAGAAAAATGAAAATAAAAATAAAAATTATAATTAAGTTATGAAATAAACTCGCTCGATTAAAAAAAAGTCACTAATTTTCATCGAGTTAATTAGAACCCAAAACCTAGAATCCTATAGTTCTCAAATCACCGTTTTGCACCGTTCCGATTGTTTTTAATCGTCACCGGAAGAAACAGAGAACACTATTGAACTCCTCTCCGCAAGACCTTTCGTTTCATCCTAGCTCCTCCACTGTCCCGTCGCCGCTTCCACCGTCGTCCTTCTTCCGTTGCGGTTCCGTGAAATCGATGCAGGGTCCTTCTCAGAGATGGGGCTACATTCGAATCATGTCTGGCACGATCTTCGGAGGCATCCTCGGTTTCTATGTTATGCATCGTGTTGAGATTAGTTACAAGGTTAGCATTCATGTTTTCTCTCTCTAGCTTCAAGAAATTTTATTGATTTTTGATGATACCCAGTTGCATAATCTGAAACCCTTTTGATTTTTGGGTAAAAGATTTGATCTTTTTAGTGTTTGAAATGTGGGTCGATTGATTGCAGGAGAAAATGAATGAAAGACTGAGAAATTATGAAGCTGAATTGAAAAGGAAGAGGGAAGAGAAACTTAATGAGTTTGAGATTGAGGAATCATCTAAGTTTTGAACTTTCTTTCCATATTGTAACATTTCTCTATCTGCTTTCAATTGTTCAATTGCCATAAGCAGCGGCAGCTTCTGCATTTATAGTGAAACTGTCAAAGGTTTTAGTTAAACCTTCCACCTAAGCTCTATTGTGCTCTATGAAAAAGTGATGCATAGACTATCGATATGGATTTTTTGTTTGAGTATTATGGTGAATGGTGATTGAATGTGTTTGAATCAGTTTATTTTGTGAAAGAATGAAATTGCTGCTGAGATGAGAGTTGTTTTGGCTTGTTGTTGAGTTGATTCATACTATGAGTTTCTTCATTGAATAGTATTTCGCACATCTATGCCAAAATTCAGTGTTTCTGAGTTATCATCATTTGTCTCAAACTACTTAAATGAATGTGTTCCAACTGTTCCTCATCTGTATAACTAACCGTTTCTTTCTTTCAAACTCTTTTACAATTCACGATGTAATGCCTTCAAGGCTGATCATAATTTCTTCACTTTTTTTAATCACAAGCCTTAATTTATTGAAAAATTTGACTTTAATAGGACAACAAATATGCTTAAAAATTATTTTCCATTCGTTCTTATCACATTATATACACACACTGAGGTTTTTTTCTATATAAGAAGAACCTACATCTCACAACCCATCAAACAAAAATTACTATTGGCCGGTGAGTGATAATGACGAACTTCCTCAAAGACGACAATGCCAGCTCTTCTTCTTCTTCACCAACACGTGCTCAAGAGCCTCAGCCTTTTACTGTACATGGCAGACTCAGACGCATAAGGACTCATGCCTATGCAAACAGAAGCATCAGCCCAGCCCCAAGAAGACATCGTAATTGGAATGTTGCTGCTGATGACAGAACTACTTTTGCCCATCAAAAAGGTTGTTTTTTTTTTTTACTTCATTTTAATTAATAATGTTTATGTGGCTGTTTAACAAGTATCGATTGATCTATCAGTTTTATTGTGCTTTTTTTAACATAAGATAATTTTTTCATAGATTTGATTGATCATATGCCAAGTCTTTGATTTTGCATGTGCCATGAAAGCTTGTTGCATATTTGAATGAAGAAAAAGGGAGCTGGAAAAATTAAACTTTTTTATTGTTACGCCGTTTTTAAATTTACGAGGATAATTATCGTTAAAACCTCTAAACCCAATCCTATTCATTTAATTGCAAGAACAAGATATTTTATTCTCGGATGGAAAAGTTGGGAGAGAAGCATGGATGTACATCTTCACAACTTGCTCTTGCATGGATTCTTCGTCAAGGAGACGATGTAGTGCCTATCCCTGGTAAGTAATTTTCCATTTTTGACCTCGACAAGTTAAGTATTTATGAAACTTACTCGCGCGTTACTAGACCTTTTGTTGTTGCGGGGTATAACAATTTTGTACCTTGTCATGTGTTGTACTTGTAGGAACAACTAAGACAAAAAATCTTGAAAGTAATATCGGTTCGTTTAAAGTGAAGCTCAACGAAGATGATTTGAAGGAGATTGAAGATGCTGTGCCAATATCAGAGGTGGCAGGGAATCGAACAACCAATGCTTTTATTCAATGTTCATGGAAGTTTGCTAATACACCACCAAAAGCATAACTTGATGCTAGAGTTGTTTTGGCTTGTTGTTGAGTTGATTCATACTATGAGTTTCTTGGCTTGTTGAGTTGCTTTTTTCATGACTTGAAACATGAGATATGAATTAGTATATTTTTGAATTCAATCATGACAAAACAAAGTGACACAATGGCTATGTGAATTCTAGATCCTTATCAAATAAAATAGTGGAAGAGTATTGGTAGTATAGAAAATAGAGATTATGATGTTTAAATGGTGATGACACTTTCCATTTTGTAATATTTTTTTTGGTAAGTTCTATCATTATCTTTAAGGGAAAATCCCACTCCTCCTCGCTTTGAAGTATGTGACATTGACAGTTTCTCTAGTTTATGCACTAATTTCATTAAGTTTACATATGTTAACATTAGTTTTTAGTGATAGGTAATGATAGAACTTCAACAACCAAATAATTGCTAATACACCACCAAAAGCATAACTTGATACTAGAGATACAACTATTTCGTAGGTTATCGACATTGTTTTTCATTGAAGTTGTTGAAAGAAACCCATATGAAACCTAAAAATTGAAGTTGTTGAGAGAAACGAACCATAATATTACTAGTTTGCTGACAAAGTTCATGATCTTTCTTAATCCTGGTTATCCTTATGAAAAGATGTTGAGAACGTACCATAATATTACTAGTCTTACCATGTTTTTGGAGAATTCTTTGGATTTGTTATTCCTTCAGCTGCTATATTGGTAGAGTGGTACTAGTGATTATTTCTCTATATAAATATCATAAAGATCTCAACGTTCAACCAAAAATTTAATGATTAAGTCAACCTTTGCTCGACAACATAAAAAATATATATAATTATCACTTTGACAAATATTTAAGTTATAAAGATAAATTTTTTTAGTATGGACTCTTTATACAATATAGCACTAACGTTTTCACCTCTACCAATGCCAACCAACACATTCTACAAAATAGTTGTATCTCTAGTATCAAGTTATGTTAACATATGGGCTTCTTTCAACAACTTCAATGAAAAACAATGTCGAAAACTAACGGTTATTGCAAGATAATTGCTAGAAACTACCAAATAATGGTTGGAAAATGTTAGAAACTAATGGATACTACTGGATAAATGTAGAAAATTTTCAGTTACAACTGATAACTGTCGGATAGCTTTCGGAAACTATCAGATAACTGCCTGATAACTCCCGAATATTGTTGGAAACTACCGAATAATTGGATAACTACACGGAGAGGAAACGATGGAGGATGTTTGGACAATGAAAAGGGAATTACCATATTTTATGGGGACTATCTTGCTGGGTGGATCTCTCCGGCTAAAAAGTTCTTTGAGAATATCAAAATTCATTCTGAAGATAAGTTGCAGAGGACATTCATTAGCATGGAAGATGAAGGAGCAATGATATGGTTTTATTATTGGTGTGAAGAGAATACATTTGCAGAGGACATTCATTAGCATGGAAGATGAAGGAGCAATGATATAGTTTTATTATTGGTGTGAAGAGAATACAAATGTTGATTGAAATTCATTTTCTGTGGCTATGATTCGAAAATTTGGAGCACAGATGGTGCAAAATCAATAATCAAAGTCGAAATAGTGGAAGGTGACATAAACACACAATGAACTAATGTTAAAGTTCAATGTTGAACGAGAAGCAAAATGTTATACAAAAGTTGAATCCGACTCCAAAGAAATTATTGATACAATGATAGAAACAGATTACCGAAAATAAGGAACAAAAGTAATGTTTAATGGAAGAATGAGTGAGACGCAAAGAAGAAAGGAGCATGTGTTTGTTGTTAGGCCACTGTTGGATGCAGAATAGGGCAAGCAGCAAAACATTTATTTTCGGAAGAATTCCCTCCGGGATTTATGTCGTGTCCACAGAGATCGGTTCGAAGGAAAGAATGTCGTTCGACAATCTCTCGCGTTTATGAGTTTGAATTAAAATGGTTTAAAACATAGAAACAGAAAAGTAAAAATTAAAATAAAAAGTAATCATTCTTCAGAGATAAGAAACTTATCCGGAATAAATATAATCCACTCGCCACAAACATAAATTTATCGATCATTTTCACTATACTACAATACTCGTCAAAATCATCCAGTATCGCTCACAACAGTGTCCATCTCTGGCACACTGAGCTGAGAGAGCAACCGTATCACTATCTTCGTCACTCTCGCGCAAGAAGCCTCGAAACACAGAAGACATTAAGTTCCGAAACCAAAAAAATTATTCTCTAAATCTATCTCTAACATCTAGACAATAGATATCCATCCCTAATCAAGATTCGTGATGTTTATCTCTAACACAACACAAATCCAAACATAAATGCAAAAAGATCAAGGAAGACATCGATAATGATTTGTAAAGCAGATTTTATCCAATATTATGATCAATAAAGATACATATGTTCATAGTAAATATACAAACACCCAACAAGATAGAGTTTACAAAAAGAAGAAAAAGAGATAAACCAACACTTCTCGAGTTGTCAAGACGATTGATGAGAATCCACCTCCGATTCGACAAGATGCAAGCTCCATTTGTTGTTTTTAAGCTCTCCTATGAAGAAATGAAGTTTGATGGAGTGGGAGCAAAAAATACCCAAACCATACTCTAAAAATTATGTTTTTGACCCTTTAATGGTGTTTCTGCCCGTCTAGTTTCGTCCGGCGGTATTCTAGGGCGCTCGGCGGCGAAAGAAGGCTTATTTTGTAAGTTCCAGCATTGTTCTGGAGCGCCCAACCCTGCAATCTACAGCCCGGCGCTATGCCGCCCATCCATCACTATTTTATTCGTAACTTTTGAACCGTAACTCCGTTTTTCATCCGGTTTGAAGCGCTAGAAAGCTTATTCAATGCTCTATTCTACAATGGCAAAATCCCATTGCTGGAATACCTACGTAAATGAGAGAAAATCAATTAAACTCAATGATATTTACACAATAACGCAATATATACACTATAACGTAAAGTAAACGTATTTACAAACAAAGCGGGGTTTATTCGAATGTTTCTAACAAAAAGTATCGATAAGTGCAACAAAACTTATATACAAAAATAGCTACAATTTGCACTTATCAGCCACCTCCGTTTCCAGAGCCACCGGACACCGACTTTCATGTGGTGGCTAACGTGATTCAAATAGTCCAGGCGGTTATCGTCGAAATCCGACCTCCACCAGAACTGCCAAATGCGGATTCACATACACATATCTCTTCAAGCTCTGATCTGCAAGAAAGGAAAAAAGGGTTCCATGGGTTGCTCAACTTTGTATTTGACAGAGGCAAGTTTTTGTGTCGGGGAAAGATTTGGCAGCAAGAGATGCAATATCTCAGCCTTTAGGTCAAGGTTGTTTTCAAGGGGTGGGTTTTGTTAGGCATTTGGTTTGGGCCAAAACCCAACAAATGTGTCAAATATAAGAATGAATTATATTTGCTGATGTGGCTAGTTGGTTAGAGGGAAATGATAGTTATAATAAAGGATAAAGATAGCAAGAGAGAAGAAATTGAAAATTATTCAATTAGAAACCATATTGGTTTGGGTAGAGAGAGAATTATCTCTTCTTCGAGGAGCTTTGCTATGAGATTGCAGAGGTTAATCTTATGTAATAGTTACTATTATTCTATTAATAATACAATATTTTTTCTCTTGAATATTGAGTTCCTAACATAATACAATCTTCTTCCTTTTCTCTTTCTCCCTTTACCATATTCTTCTTCAAGCCATTGATCAAGAGCAAGGGCATATACTTTAACACCATTGATCAGAACAAGCCACTGTTAAAATAAAGAGAGCTCAGGAAAGACCAAATCATCAGATGTCTGTTGAATGCAGAATAGGGCAAGCAGCAAAAATATTTATTTTTGGAAGAATTCCCTTCGGGATTTATGTCGTGTCCACAAAGATCGGTTCGAGGGAAAGAATGCTGCTCGACAGTCTCTCGCGTTTATGAGTTTGGATTAAATTAGTTTCAAACAAGAAAACAGAAAAGTAAATATTAAAACATAAAAGGAATCCATTCTTCAGCAAGACAAACTTTTCCGGCATGCACATAACCGACTCCTTACAAATATAAATTTATCGATCATTTTCACCATACTACAATACTCGTCAAAATCATCCAGTATCGCTCACAACAGTGTCCATCTCTGGCACACTGAGCTGAGAGAGCAACCGTATTACTCTCGTCGTCACTCTCGCGCACGACGCCTCGAAACACGGAAGACATTAAGTTCCGACACCATAAAGATTATTATCTAAATCTATCTCTAGCATCTAGGCAATAGATATCCATCCCTAATCAAGATTCATGATGTTTATCTCTAACACAACACAAATCCAAACATAAATGCAAAAAGATCAAGGAAGACATCGATAATGATTTGTAAAGCAGATTTTATACAATATTACGATCAACAAAGATACATATGTTCATAGTAAATATACAAACACCCAACAAAAAGAGATTACAAAGAGAAGAGAATAAGAGGAACCAAACATTTCTTGGTTTGTCAACACCAATCGACGAGATATTCGACCCCGGATCATCCATATGCAAGCTCCAATGTTGTTTTATAAGCTAATCTACTGAAAAATGAAGTTTGATGGAGTTGGGAGCAAAAATCCCCAAAACCATAACCTAAAAAGTGACTGAAATGAACTATATACAATTACAAATCTGTCACGTTCGCTTTGCGAACGAATCATTCGCCTAGCGAACCTCAAAAAATGGCACTTAAGTGCCTCTGAAATGTTAAACCGCCTTTGCTTTTCTTTGTGAGTTCGCAATGCGAACGATTTATTCGCAAAGCGAATGCTCGCTGCACAGTTCGCAAAGCGAACTTTGGTTCCTTTTTCCTCTGCCTCAAACTGGGACCATTCGCTGGGGAACTTGCCAGTCATTCACAAAGCGAATGTTCGCTGGCTCACTCGCAAAGCGAGCAAGCTGAACTTTCTGGTTTTCTTCAGCTCCCTTTTATTGCTTCAAATGACACATCTTAGAGCCTTTATTACTCATTGCTCCAACAATGCTTAATTACCTACAAAATAAATAGTAAACTATCAATTGTTACATAAATGAATCAATATTACAAATATATACTAACTAACGTATTTATACACAAAGTGGGGTTTATTCAAACGATATTAACAAAAAAGTATCGATAAGTGCAATAAAACATATACACAAAAATAGGTACAATTTGCACTTATCAAACTCTCCACAACTTACATAATTGTTTGTCCTCAAACAAAAACCAAACAACTCAAAGAAACAAAGTGAAAACCAAAGAATCATGAATCAACAAGTTTTGAAAACGGAAACAAATGTATGATTCAATCGAAAATGGTACACACAAAATAAATACTTACCACTAAACTACGACGATAACATAATCACGAAACAAATGCAAAACACAAAAATCATGCCAAAAATTCTAAAACAACACAAGTTCAAATGTGAATCACACCTAGCAAAAACAATCATCGGTAGATGAAAAACACAAAATGAGGTTCTTATCACTCACAGAACAATCATGCAAACAATAGACTAAATTATGCAACCATCCAAAAATTCACATTGAACATACAAAGGCAAGAATCACAAGGACTTTCATGGTTGTAATGTGGTCGGATAAACAAACAAAGGGAAATTTCTAAAGGTAATTGAAATAAAAACTTGCCTAAACCTAATGGAGTGAACAACTCACAAAGACTCAAACACAAAAATTCCAATCAACTTCTTCCAAAATCCCAAGTGTTACACAACACACAATACTTATTTAGCGCAATTATTTGAACTCTTTTTATTTCCTTTCTCAAGGATTTTCTTTTTCTTTCTTTTTCACTTTTTTCTTTTCTTTGTCATATTTTTCTCTTTTTTTCTTTTCTTTTTCAATCCTCATAGAATTCAACCAATGAGTAAACAATCATTCTCTCCCCAACTTGAATTCAACCACATCATCATGTGAATACTCCCTACTTTCTAAGGCAAGGAAAAAATCCATACAATAACACAAAGTTGAGGGTTCAAGAAAAAATAATCAATCAAAATCCATACAAAAAGTAAATTTGATACTCATAGACAAGCATCAAACTCAAACAACATGGATAATGACCAAAGGCTCAAATAGGTTACAAATGATCACACACTCACAAGGTGAATTGACTATTTGGCTAGGTAGTTGTGCTCAAAATGAAACAAAAATGCCTTGATCCTTTTCATGCTTTCATAAAATCAACACAAACAAAAGATTCAACATAATAAAATCCAGTTAGAACAAGAATGTTGGTACTCCGCGCATATATGAACAATGGAAAGCTACCTCACAAAAAGGTTGGGAACTAAAGTGATTCACAAATGAACAAGTATACAAAAGAATGAATGGCATGAAAGTTTGTAAAAAGCCTAAGTATCATGAATATGCTAAAGTCTAGAAAGTGATAAACACATAACTTGGACGTGTACAAAACTTAACAATATCATTACCATACATCTGCAAGTTGAAACGATAAAAAATGGACAAACACCACAACTTCCTCAAGCTACTCAAAACAAGTTCATTGACAAGCGCAAAAACTATTAATATACACAAACTGAAAAACCGGCAAAAATTCATTAAACAAGTTATAAAGTGAAGATTTGAGAGTTTTACGAAAAATCCGAGCACAACTTGTTTAATAAATGCTCACCACACTACCTAAACTAAACAATAACAAAAGAAAAGAATACACCATGCTTTTTTCACGTCGTAAGCTCGACGCCCTTACAGTGCTTAGCTAGCAACTTCCTTCCTTCATGCCATAGTGATGCCTCACCGTGCAAACCAAAAGTAAGTGTCCAAACCAAACACTTAAACAAACGTTACGGGAACAAAATGTATACAACACTTGAACAAACATAATGGAAACAGACAATATATACGATATATACAAAACTCAAAAACAAAGAAATTATCGCAATGCGATTCAATATCAAAACCAATCCCTAGCAACGACGCCATTTTGTTGAATGCAGAATAGGGCAAGCAGCAAAAATATTTATTTTTGGAAGAATTCCCTCCGGGATTTATGTCGTGTCCACAGAGATCGGTTCGAGGGAAAGAATGTCGTTCGACGGTCTCTCGCGTTTATGAGTTTGGATTAAATTGGTTTCAAACAAGAAAATAGAAAAGTAAATATTAAAACATAAAAAGAATTCATTCTTCAGCAAGACAAACTTTTCCGGCATGCACATAACCGACTCCTCACAAACATAAATTTATCGATCATTTTCACTATACTACAATACTCGTCAAAATCATCCAGTATCGCTCATAATAGTGTCCATCTCTGGCACACTGAGCTGAGAGAGCAACCGTATTACTCGTCGTCACTCTCGCGCACGACGCCTAAAAACACAGAAGACATTAAGTTCCGACACCATAAAGATTATTATCTAAATCTATCTCTAGCATCTAGACAATAGATATTCATCCCTAATCAAGATTCATGATGTTTATTTTTAACACAACACAAATCCAAACATAAATGCAAAAAGATCAAGGAAGACATCGATAATGATTTGTAAAGCAGATTTTATACAATATTATGATCAACAAAGATACATATGTTCACAGTAAATATACAAACACCCAACAAAAAGAGATTACAAAGAGAAGAGAAGAAGAGGAACCAAACATTTCTTGGTTTGTCAACATTAATCGACGAGAGATTCGACCCCGGATCATCCATATGCAAGCTCCTATGTTGTTTTCTAAGCTAATCTACTGAAAAATAAAGTTTGATGGAGTTGGGAGCAAAAATCCCCAAAACCATAACCTAAAAAGTGACTGAAATGAACTATATACAATTATAAATCTGTCATGTTCACTTTGCGAACGAATCATTCGCCTAGCGAACCTCAAAAAATGGAACTTAAGTGCCTCTGAAATGTTAAACCGCCTTTGCTTTTCTTTGTGAGTTCGCAATGCGAACGATTTATCCGCAAAGCGAATGCTCGCTGCACAGTTCACAAAGCGAACTTTGGTTCCTTTTTCCTCTTCCTTAAACTGGGACCATTCGCTGGGGAACTCGCCAGTCATTCGCAGAGCGAATGTTCGCTGGCTCACTCGCAAAGCGAACAAGCTGAACTTTCTGGTTTTCTTCAGCCTCCTATTATTGCTTCAAATGACACATCTTGGAGCCTTTATTACTCATTGCTCCAACAATGCTTAATTACCTACAAAATGAATGGAAAACTATCAATTGTTACATAAATGAATCAATATTACAAATATATACTAACTAACGTATTTATACACAAAGTGGGGTTTATTCAAACGATATTAACAAAAAAGTATCGCTAAGTGCAACAAAACATATACACAAAAATAGGTACAATTTGCACTTATCATTGTCTTCTCCACACATCGCCCCGCCTCATAGTTTCCTGACGGCCTGAAAGTTCTCTCTTTCCTCCTAGGAACCTTGGGAGGGCAAATCTTAGTTGCTCGCAAAGTCTCACATTGCGCCGTCTCCCTCGCGCCTGCCATGTACCGCCTGCTGCTGAACCGCCTACATCTTTACCAAACACTCATTCTTCTCATCAAGAGGGATCAACATCATCTCGCCTACAGATAACACACATCATTATAATACAAAAGCAAAAAAAGTTAGGTCAGAAAACATTTTCCATACCTAAATATTCTTCTATTACATCACCATCTTCCTTATCTCGATTAATAAGGATAATAGACTCCATGGAGTGGAAGCACTCAAGAGCCTGAATCACTTCTCGATCAAGGAAAAAAAAGACACGTGGATCCACCCTCGTAGTAAGTTGCGGATCCGAAGACCAGGATAAAGGCAAAATGAGTTTGCTTTTCGCCTCCACTATAACGGGAGAAACACCATCATGCTCTCTTTTTCATCCAAATTTCACTTCCAATCTTCATAAGGGTTGACGAAGGGTTTTAGTAGGCATCCACCAGGAAAAGGGCGCAACGTCACCCAACCATTGGTAGGAAGGAGTTTCATCCTGAAAAATATGGAGAAATACTCAGACAGATGGGGATACGTCCGAGCTACAACAAACTATTTGGAAAGCTCTAAGTATACACCATACATTCAGAGTAACTTGAGATGGGGCAACATTAGCAGCAGTCAAAAACTCTATTTCAAAATAGGTGAAGGTAATCATAACCCTCAGCTCATAAATAATAGGAAGATGAATATAAAAATATGGGGCAGACGGCTCGACGGAGGTATCCATATTCACCCTCTCATCCTTCGAACAGGGTTCCATCATCACATCTCTTTCTCAACCCATGCTAGAAAACTTGATGCCATGACGAAATTTATCAATCATTTCCTCAGTGGAATACATGGATGTAATATCCTGGACATGGACAAGTTTATTTTTCCCCATGATCAATAAAAATAGGGACTTAAAAGAGAAAATGTCTAATCCATAAATGCTTCTTTGAGAAAGAGAAATGGAAAAAGAGAAATAAAAGGTTTTTTTACAAAGTAATCTAGGGAAACTCCAAAGACTCACGACTATACGCTAACCCAATAAGGGAACTGCCACAAGAAGTGGGAGAGCGCCCACACTTGAAAGACACATGTAAGGAGTAAAACGAATTGGGTTTCCCAAGAAGTGCCATCATGAGGTGCATTAAATATCACCCATGCCTTTTTCCACTCAAACACTCAGATTTTCAAAAGTGATTAACATTTTAATGTCTTGGAACATCAACTAAAAGTAGGTGTGCTCTTTCGTAGACCATTCGTATTTTTTAAATGCCTTCAGCTAAGGGACCCACCCTTCATTTATAATGCATTCGGCTGAGGGACTTGCCCTAGCCTAGGGACTAACCTTTTATATATAGATATCTAAAGCTGAGACACTCGCCCCAGCCGAGGGACTCGCCCTCGTCTAGAGAAATTATTAACATGGCGAGGGGCACGCTCCAAGAGTTTAAAAGCACTTCGCCCTTAGAAAAGCCCCCGTGCTTGAGGGACTATGTAATGTCATATTTGTGAAAGTTATAAACCAATGCGCCCTCGCCCAAGAGTCGTGTTGTCCAGGCAATGACTCGGAGACCAGCCCAGAAGTGTCCCTGACGCATGAGTCAAGAAAGAAAGAGTCTACACTAACCTTTGAAATATATGTGGTTAACAACTTCTCCTGAAAAGAAGGGAGCGGTTGACGCTGCTAAAGGTGACTCAAACCCTAGGTTCTAGAGACCTCTATAAATACATCTCCTCTCAAAGAGAGAAGACATATCCTAAATGATACACATTTCCTCACCCTAAAGAGCACAACGCTCATTACAATCTTAACACACAACTTCCAGCAACTATAAGCTTGCTACTAAGCATCATCAGTCATCATCAGACCCTCTCACATCACATGAGCATCTCTTAAACTACCTCAAAACACCGTCGTGCATGATTTTTCGCAGTTGTAGCCAAACCCATAATCATCATATCGTATTATAAACCTACTAAGAACTCTGAGTCTCTATACCCTTATAGAAGGAACATACACACCTATATTTTTGAAGTGTATAGTATCATTCAACTTCCATTTCTCTCAAACAACCTAGCTACGTGTTGCTTTTTTATTGGCCTCCAACCTTTTTCCTTATTATAATTACAATCTTGTTTGATATACTACTAATTTTTATTTTTATTTTTTAGGATTAAATGCAGTTTTGGTCCCCATAGTATCATTTTTCTAAACTTTTGATCCCCCTTTAAAAAAACTCAGGTTTTGGGTCCCTTATTTTGAGTTTTTTTGGGATTTTTTTGGTCCCCTCTCCAAATTAGGGTACGTGGCATTTTTCTCGCTGACGTGGACTATTAATTGTTGTCCTAGTTGGAAATAAAGTTCCACGTCAGCAATTAAAAACATGGAACTTTATTAATTTATTTTTAATAAATTAATACTTTTAGTTTTTTTCAAAATTAATTTATGTAACATGTGAACCTGACACATCACCCACTCACTCAACCACTCTCCCTCTCTCTCTCTCACATGTGGTTCTCTTTGAAATTAATAGATTTACCATACTATATAAACACTATGTCCATTGTTTGAGAAATCGATGTGGGACTCATTAAGTTTTTCAAAAGGCCACATGAATACTTAAATACATGCAAACTTGTTGGGCCAGCTTTTGGTTCTCAGCTTACTTTACTAGATGTCAACAACCTGTTAGGCCAATCAAAATGCCATATTCTCTATCCCTTTCATGCAGACATACAACACAAACATAAATTCGTCATGAAATAACAGAGTCCAATATGCTGATACCACCATCTTCTATGAATGTTCTCAAAGTCACTAGAATATCATATACACAACAGACCACAGAATACTTCCTACATGTTGATACCACCATCACACAAATCAACAAAAAAACACAATTCATACACAACCGAGAGGGAAAACTCGAAAGGCAGCAGGGAGATCACAACTCATGAAATTAAGGAGGATAAGTTATCATACACATTCACAAAAGTACATGTATCAGTAAAAATGCATAAACAGATTACATACACACGCAAGAGGAATTGAAGCAGAGCAGCAAAACAACACATACTACAGCAAAGAAAATCTCAATATCACAAAACACATACACACCTGCAGTGGCGAAGGAGAAAGGAGAGATTGCAAACGAAAAGTAAAAGCGAAAGCTTGGAATCAAACCTGATTCGTCTTCAACAGACAGAAAACTGCATAATAAGGGAAATCGATTTTGAAACTCATCCATAATTTTGTATACATAAAAATTTTGCATATGTATACAAGGTGTATATAATTCGAAAAGTTTAAGTTTTTGTTTAGTTTTCTGCAAAATTTTCCGTCACCAACAACAAACTACTAATATAAACTCTCCATTGAACCAACAACAAACTACTAATATAAACTCTTCATTGAACAAAAATCAATTGAGATTGAGAGTAGAATCATTCAAACATCGTCACTGCACCACTTTTCTGAAGGTTAAGCACTGCAGACATCTTAGTCAGCAGAAAGATTCAAGCAAGCATGACCTGAACTTCGACATTCGAGACCTAAAAATATTTCTTCCTATAATAATTGACAATTTTCCTACCATATTACACTCAAAAGATATCATATGGCTTTTGTTATGGAATATTGCTACAACTGACACTAGAAGTACATCATTTTCCCTTAACAATTGAACTGCAAACAAAAATATAGTTGTAACTGCCGCCATTACTACATTTAGACATCTCTTTAGTACACAACCAACCTAAAAGAGAAAACAATATCATGTAAAACTACAAAACTTTTCTTTCTCATTAACCCAATAAAAGTTTAAATAGATAGAAATTATTCCATCAACGAGAAAGATACATTGCTAACTAGAAATTTCACTTTTTCCCTTGCGTGTTCCTTTTCAACGTACGAAGTAATTTGTGTTGATGTCATCATGTTAGACATGTGCGTGAATGATACGTGTGTTTAAGTATGGACAAAGAAAAGGAGCAATACTTGTCATTTCCGGGTAACCAGGATGAGCTAAAGGCCGCAGTTCCATCCTCGTCTTGTTTAGCATCCTCTTCATCACTTGCTGATGCTTCATCGCCAAAAACAGAGGACTCTTCTCCAACAATAACACTAAAAAATTTGAAGTTATATAAGAGACTTTTAGCATAATGATATGATTAAATGCTGGACATAGTAATCCGTGCGAATGAAGACGAATCAACAGAGGTATGGGAACAAGAATGGACCATCCTTTTTTTCTTGAAGAAGAAACAAAAGTTACAGGTGTAGGTTTTGTTTCCCATTAAAGTCCCACATTGATTTTTTAAACAAAATTGGTTAGAGTTTATATAGCTCATTAAGACTACCAAGTATAAACTTGTGTATTGGGCTAGTGTTAAAATGAGTTGGGTTTGTGACCCAAACTGTTTTAAAAAAATTTAATCCCAAAAAATATATTTAATTTATAAAAAATATAGCTCATTAATTATCTAATTTCTAAAAAATATTTATTAATTAAATTTTAGAGAAACTCTATTAAAATTATCAATTAATTATGTAAATAAATATAAAACAATAAATAATCCTAGTCAGCAATCCACATCAGCGAGAAAAATGCCACATACCCTAATTTTGAGAGGGGACCAAAATAATCCCAAAAAAAATTAAAATAAGGGACCCAAAACCTGAGTTTTTTTAAAGGAGGATAAAAAATTTAGAAAAATAATATTATGGAGACCAAAACTGCATTTAAGCCAGTGTTTTAAAAACCGGACCGGACCGGCCGGTCGGACAGGTTGGACCGGGAACCGGCCAGGTAACCGGTCGGGTTCACTTGTTCGATCGGCCATGTCTTCGAACCGGTGGGAACCGGTGTGAACCGGGAAAACCGGCGGTTTTCGCAAACCGGTGGTTCAACTGTTTATTTTAAAAAAAAAATTAATTTTTTTTTTATTAAATTTTTTTTTTAATTTTAATTTTTTTAAATTTTTTTTACTCAAATACGCAGGAACTTTTCTTCAAGAATAATAGTGATCACTCATTTGATTCAAGTGATACACAAATTAAGTTTCGTAATATCCACAAAACTATTTTTACTATTTTGTATTTATATTGATTGAAAAACCATCATACAAATATTTGTATAGAAATTTAAGAACACAGATTAAAAAACTAAATATAATATAATTTTAGATTTAACTGATTTCCATTATATATATATATAGACTTGGAAAATTTATTATTTAGAATAATATTAATATTTGTATTGTTTTAATTATTAACATTAAAATTGATTTTCTATTAACATTAAAACTATGAATTTAAATTAAACTCTGTTTAATTTAGACTCTGTTTAAAATTTACAATTAGACTCTGTTTAAAATTTGAATTTAAATTATGAACCTGTGAATTTATGATATGATATTTTCAAAAAATTTAAGTGCTAGTTATATTTTTTTAGAGACTGAACCATCCGGTTCGATCGGGTTTACCAGTTTTATACCTATTATAATGACAGATTTATTCAACCGAGTTATCCGGTTTAATCCGGTTTGGTCATGCGGTTCGACCAATGACCCAGTGGTTCGACCGATAAACCAGTGACTCAGTACCCTCACCAGTTTGATGACCGGTCCGGTTTTTAAAACACTAATGATGTAGGATGTTAATGTGTGTTCATGATGTTGCTTATAAAATAATGTATGTTGTTGTTGCTAAAGGTTGCTGAGAGTTGACATAATTTTCGTGCACTATGAGGACTGTTAATGGGAGAAAATTGGGTCTGGTGTAGCAGAAAGTTGGAGTGCAGGAACTCTGCTACGCGCACATAGCGCCGGGCAGAGAGATTGTAGCGTCGGGCGGTGCTCAAGAGGCACAACCTAGAACGCTACTGGAACTTGTTAGAATTGAGGGGGGAAACTACGCCCGTGCGCCGCCGGGCGGTGCGAGGAGGCGCAACAATGCTGTGCCGGTCGGTGACCAGGAGGCATTGCATGGAATGCTACTGGAAGTGTTAGAATTGAGGGGGGGAGCTACGCATGTGTGCCGTCGGGCGGTGCAAGAGGCGCAGCAACGCCCCTGCTGTGTCGGGCGGTGTGATGAGGTGCAACAATGCTGCTTGCGCAATTTTTGTTGTTTCTCTGCTGTTTTCTGGTGGCTTCGTGTGGTTTCCTATTGCTTCGTTGATAATTTCCTTAGATGATGTATTTTGGAAGATTGTTATGAATATGCATGTTTGGATAGGTGTATGTGTGTTGTTGTGAATTAATGAATCGAGTAATGATGATATGCTATGTTGATGCATTTGTTTTGTTGTTAAATGTTGTCGTTGAAGGTGCATATCATGATGCATGAGTTGAGGGATGACGTGTGCCCATGTGGGGTGTGAGCGTCTATCCGGATTCCTTTAATGGAATCGATGTTGTTATTGTTGTTGTTGAGGTGATTATGTGCCTATGTGGGGTGTGAGCAATCACGATTGTCGTGTGCCTGTGTGGGGTGTGAGTGACTAGATAGACGTTCTGACGGGAATTGTGATCATGAAACAGGGATCGAAAGTTGGTACCACATGCATTGAGTCTAATTGGTGTCTCATTGCATTATTCTTGTTAGTTGTGTTGCATTATGTTGTGATTGATGAATTGTGGTTGTGCTGAGGTGTGTGATTGTTGTTGATAGTTGTGATATGGGTGAATAACTTGTTGATTTATGCTTTTATACTTATATCATCTTCTTCTTTTGTTAATTTTGAGAATCTCACCCCTTCTGTGTTTGGTGATGCTTTATACGGCATTCTGCAGATACTCAGGAGTAGTTGGAAGTCGTGGTCGGTGAAGACGGGGTGCTTCACTTTAGTGGCGTCTGCTCTGATATGTAACATTGGGGGTCGGGAATGCTTTTATGCATGTTTTATTTTGATTAAAGAATTTTAGTTGTTATTACAGTTTACAAACTAATTTTTAGTAACTTGAAACCGTTATGCTTTATTATTCGAATGATTCATTTCCGCTGCGTAATAGAGAGTATTTTTGGATTAAAGTATGTTTTAATTTATGTTACATGTCTACGGATGAGCAAGTGTATGTTGAAGTAATGCCCTTATTTCTAAATTGTATTATTTTACTCTAATTAATTCGATTAAATTATGCTGGGGAAATTAGGGTGTTACAAATATCAACTTCCCTTTTTACCATTCTTATATTGGCTAATTTTGTCATTTACTAATTATATAAGTTGAGCCACTTGGAATGTCTCTTTCCTTTGATTTCCTTTACAAAGGAATCTTGTGACCGTATAATAATCGAATTTGCTTATCTTTAAGGAGATAATAAAATATTTTGTCAACTTTCGTGGTATCAAATGAAAAATCATCTTATCTTATGAATAAGGGACTTTTCTGCTAAGTATTAACAAGTGTGAGTATTGTGGATAATAGTCTCACATTGGATAGGAATGTGGTGACTTGAACATTTATAAGTGGGAGAACCCACACACCTATCACCTTAAGGTTTTGGGTGAGTATGTGGCGTGTCTCTCACAAAGGTGTTGCTCTAAAAAAATGAAAGTTCCATAATGTTCAATGCTCCCTAATAGAAATCTTCCCCGACCTTCCCATCGCCAAACTTCAAGGCAAGATACAAATATTTTTTCTCCTTTAGAATCTAAACTGCTAATATAATTATCATGGAATTGGATAACATATTATTATATTCCTTCATGTCAATGATGGAGACCATCTGTGAGCCTCTTCATTGATAAAACATTTATTGTCTCTCTTATGTATGGCTTGTTTAATGTGTTGCTATGAAAACTAATTTGTTCAAATCATGGCAACTTGTTTAACCAATTTTTCTTTTAGTTGAAGATGCACGTCATTGATGATCATTAATACATATTCGACACTAAAAAATTGAATTGAACATTTTTCAGTCTTTTTTTTTACCTCTCTATTAAATATAGGAAATTTCTTAACACACCACCCAACCTTCTTAGGCTCCTAGCGCGCTGACGAAAATACCCCTGCGTTACGGATGTGCAAATCCGGACGCACCATTTTTTTAAAATTTTTCAGTTTTTTCCGGATGTGCACATCCGGTAAACGTTCGTATTTGCAAATCCGGAATAAAACCTAATGCAGAACACCAAAAATTCAACAATGTTTCTCACATTCATAAATAAAATCGGGATTACATTGAGAAAATCGTCATGACATCGACAAAAATTTAAATATTACAAGATCAATAGCCCGGTGGACGCTTGCACATCTCTAAGATGTCATCGACCGTTCTTCGGATTTTGACGGTCGCCTCGAACTCGAGCGGGAATCGTTCTTCGTAGCTGAAAAAAGTTTGTCACATCGCTCTAACATCCTCTTGATTCTTGAGCTCAACAAGGCTGTAAGCGACGTTCCCTTCGTTATCAACGGAAGATGAACGATACTGAAGCTTCACAACCTTCCGTTTGTCTCCGTAAGGTAGGAGATGTTCGATGTCGTCAATGATCTCGCCGATTGAGATATCCCTCGTTAACTTATACTTGCGACCGATTGTTATGCCGTCGGTATAGGAGACAGTTGCGACATTCCAATGAATCTTGATATCATACAATTGAGACATTTAGTGTTTGTGTGAATGATATCAAATGAAACCCCTAATTTATAGAAAAGTTAGGGTAAAGTTATTTCTGCCTAAGTTCGTTCCGGATGTGCAGATCCGGACAAACCCTATAAATATTGGTTCCGGATGTGCAAATCCAGAAATTGTCCGGATGTGCAAATCAAAATGTTTTACTACTACAATTTTAAAACAGAATTGAACAGCTTATGCAGCCACTTGGAATACTTTCAGTGCAATAAAATTCATAAGTGTATTAAAAAGACATATGGATAAAAATACAATATATTTCACTTCAATAATGTACATTGTGTCGTTTGATACCGAATGTTATACACTTGCTTTATGTTTGCAACATTTTCGGGTTCTTTCCGTTTCATCGTCGCAAGTATATTCTTCAGTTGGACAAGGTTCAAGGTCATGTCGGCTATACATGTCTTCTCTTCTGCCTTGAGCCGACATACACTTGGATGTCCTTGAAGCTTTGAGCACATTTCGTGGTTATGTATACCACAACGAACGGTAAATCTCCATTTCTTGGAAACTAACATGTAACCACCAATCTTAAAAAGGCACTCACATCTTCTAGTACCGGTCTCGTCTTTCTTTAACTTCTGTAGAGGTGCTTGATATTTGCCGCTTCTTTCCCAACCCAAAATTACAAAAGCTTTTCTTCTATCCGACCCATTATCCGATCTCCCGATATTTACACCGAAGCCAAGCTCAATAGCCATCCTACGAATATATGCGATCATGCTTTCACGATCATCAAAGTCTTGCTTGTTGTTAAAGTCACCGCCGACATCAACCGACTTTACGAGCATGCCTTTATCTTTCGGGGAAATCGGCGAAACTAACTCTTTTGACATGTTATTGGGGTGCACCATATCTATTTATAAACAAGAATAGAAAAATTAATATGTATAAATAAAATATATTCGAAATTTGCTGAAAATTTAAATTAATTAGTTCCAGGCACTTTTCCGGATTTGCACATCTGGAAATGTTCATGCTTAATTCGTTCCGGATGTGCACATCCGGAAGTAGCGTAACTTGTTTTTTTACAAAAAAATAGATTGATAATGTGAGCAATGTAGTGGATGAAGTTGAATATTTACCTGAAATTCAGTCTTTTCTTGCTCCCTTTGATTTGTTGCACCAAAAATTTGAACTTTTTGAGTGAGAAATGAGATTGATGAAGTAGGGTTTTTTGAGTTGGTGAGAGTGAGTGTAGTAGAAGAAAGGTTGAGAATGAGAAGAGGGGAGTGATTATGCAGCTTCAAATATATCAGCCATGCTTCCGAATATACAGATCCGGAGGCCTACCGAATATGCACATCCGAAAAAACATTTTTTTTATAAGGATACGGTGTGTCCGGATGTGCACATCCGAAATCAGGGGGGAAAAAATAATTTCACGTGATACCTAAGAAACTTGGGTGGTGCATTAAGAAATGCTCTAAATATATAGTCAATTCTTCTATTTGTTGTTTCAAATTTATTAAATCAACTCATAATTTTAGGTTGAGGCCTATAAAATCGGTTATGGAAACATCTTTTCACGTCTATCTAAATTTTTATTAAGTTTAATGGAAGAGGCGGATACCACATAAATGTTCATGCTACTAATAAGACAATATGGTAAATTATAAAAAAAATATATATATTTGTTGACGATGTTCACAGTTTTAAACAGTGTTTTAAAAATCGGACCGGACCGGCCGGTCGGACCCGACCAGGTAACCGACCAGGTTCAGTTGCTCGATCGGCCATGTCTTCGAACCGGTGGGAACCGATGTGAATCGGGAAAACCGGCGGTTTTCGCAAAGCGGTGGTTCAACTGCTTATTTTTTTTAAAAAAAAAAATTTAAATTTTTTTAAATTTTTTTTTACTCAAATACATAGGAACTTTTCTCCAAGAATAATAGTGATCACTCATTTGATTCAAGTGATACACAAATTAAGTTTCGTAATATCCACAAAACTATTTTTACTATTTTGTATTTATATTGATTGAAAAACCATCATACAAATATTTGTATAGAAATTTAAAAACACAGATTAAAAAACTAAATATAATATAATTTTAGACTTAACTGATTTCCATTATATATATAGACTTGGAAAATTTATTATTTAGAATAATGTTAATATTTGTATTGTTTTAATTATTAACATTAAAACTGATTTTCTATTAACATTAAAACTATAAATTTAAATTAAACTCTGTTTAATTTAGACTCTGTTTAAAATTTACAATTAGACTCTGTTTAAAATTTGAATTTAAATTATGAACCTGTGAATTTATGATATGATATTTTCAAAAAATTTAAGTGCTAGTTATATTTTTTAGAGACTGATTCATTCGGTTCGACCGGTTTTACCGGTTTTATACCTATTATAATGACAGGTTTATTCAACCGAGTTATCCGGTTTAATCCGGTTTGATCATGCGGTTCGACCAATGATCCAGTGGTTCGACTGATAAACCAGTGACCCAGTACCCTCACCGGTTTGATGACCGGTCCGGTTTTTAAAACACTGGTTTTAAATAGGGGTGGGAATAGGCTAGGCCGAGTTAGGCTTTGCCAAGCCTGAGCCTGACCTGCTAAAAAATTCAAAGCCTAAGCCTGACCTGTAGCCTATCATAGGCTTATTTTTGGGCCTAAGCCTGGCCTTTTCAAAGGCTTGATTAACCTACTAGCCTATTTAAAAGCCTACTTCATTTGAACATCTGTAAATAAGAAATTCAACTAATGTTAAATATACTAACAAGTTAAAAGATCAATGAGATTAAATGTTTATTTTCATTGTCTCGTTCAAGTTTTCTTATTAGCATAAAGTTGGTGATACTATTTGTTGAAGATAACTTATGAGAAAAACTTATAACAACAACTTATGACATTGTTTATAATGTTTTTTCAACTTATTTTCATAACTTCTTCAAGATAACTAAGTTTTATTTTTGTATTTTAATTCAAAGTACAAAATAAAATATAATAATAATAAATTTATTGATTTTTTCTTAAATAGGCCAGCCTGATAGGCTTAAAAGGTTTTTCTTGCGGCCTGTGGCCTAACCTCTTTAGCTAAATAGGCTTATAAAAAAGCCCAGACCTTTTTTATTTAAGAAAAAGCCTGGTCTGGCCTGTGCCTATGTAGGCTAGGCCGTATGCCCCTGTTAGTTGGTCTGGCCTATTCTCACCCCTAGTTTTAAAGACAAATTAACATATACAAATTCTTGGTAATTAAGTTTAAATGCATTTTTCATTTATTTTAACTTAAAAGTGATATTAGATTTAATCCATCTATTTTGAATTGAAGTTATTTTTGTCTCAATATTTCATAAATTTTAAAATATTTTCTTACAATTCAGTTTCAAGCTTATTTTTTAAAACACTTCATATTTATGAATGTTATACCCTAGCTATTTTGGATCTAAAATATAAATCTTAAAATAATAAATTTACATTTGTTCAAGAGGTGTTGGTGGTAAGACTGAAGTGACATAACTTAATTATCTAGTTTAGATTTTATAAACACAAAAACAAACTGAGGAAGTCAAACTATTCCGAATAACTATCTAGAACACTCAGATAAGGCATAAAAGTTCGCGTGGCCTAATGGATAAGGCGCTCGCCTCCGGAGCGGGAGATTGTGGGTTCGAGTCCCATCGTGAACGTTTTTAATTCATTTTAATCCATTAATTTTATATTGTCTTATATTTATTTAAGAATCACTATTAAATATTAAATTTAACTTCAAATAACATTTTTATTTTCTATAGCATATTTGGTCTCTTTAAATTATGATGCCACGTCCTAAAAGTCTCAATTTCTTTTTCATTGAGAATTTATAATTTTAAATCAATTCATATCTGGATTTCATCATCAATATTCTCAAATATTGCAATAAAAATGAGACACTAAGAATTTAACAAATGATAATTGATGTAAGTATCTTGGTTTTTTTTTAACATGTTTATATTTAATTTTTAAATTGAAAATTTTTTTATTGGCTTAAAATAAAATGAAAATTTTTATTTAAAAAAATAGTAACACTGGAATACAAATACACTTAAAAAAATAGATGACCGTTTGTTTTAAGTAAAACATCAATGTTGATTTTCTTGAAAAAAAATTATATTTCTCATGAAAGGGTTAATTTTTTTTTAAACTCCCATCTACGTGAGAATACAAATTAGTCTCGTTCTATATAAGTCGATATGTCAAACAGGGTAAAATATGATATTTGGACTTTAAAATTAAAGTCTAAATTTTGCAAGGTATTTTTAATCTGATTTTGAAAAGTATGCTATTTAGGGTTCTAATCGGCAAAACTTGTTGATTTTGACATTAAGAATATGTTTCTTGCAAGTTTGAGAGACAACCAGATTGATAGAAGCGCAATTCGATATTTGTGGGAGCATTTGGCACGCTTTTATGAGACATGATTTATGTGGAAGACAAGTTTTTAGAGAGATTATTCACGAACGCTCAGTTTGTTGAAAGAAGAGCTGAAATTTTAAATTTTGCACAAGGTGATTCGAAATCACTTTATGACTCATGGGAAAGATTCAAGCTTTTCCTCAGAAGGTGCTCAAATCGCAATATGGATAACATGTAGCATATGCAACATTTCACAAAAGGTCTAAAAGTTCATCAAGAATTCTTCTTAATTCCTCTGCTGGAGGTACAATGAGAACATAGAATGAAGACGAAGTGAAAGAATTAATTGAGAAAATGTGTCAGAATGAAGAATGAAGGATAAAAGAAAGGTGTGCTAGAGTTGGATGCCAACACAACTTTGTTAGCTCAATTGGAAGTTTTTACTAAACATCTAGTTGGAGCCACAATTATTCCTGCAAATGTGAGTTAAGTTCAAGCATTGCAATGTGATTTTTGTGGGCAAGAGCATGCTAATGGCAACTACTTACCAGAAGGAATCATATAAGAAACATAATATGAATCCAATTTTCCAAGAGGTAACCCTTATTATAAAACTTATAATCTAGGTTGGAAGGATCGTCATAATTTCAAATGGAGCAATAACACAAGTTTGAATCCAATCTAAGGATCTTCTCAATTTCCTCAAATGCAACAACCCAGAAAGCCTTCTCCATTTGAATAAACTATGGCTCAGTTTATGAAGATATGACTCAAAGTAACTTTGAGACAATGAGCAAGAATCAAGAGACTTTGAGATAGAACCATGAAGTGTCCATGAAAAATTTGGAGATGCAATTTGGCCAATTATCACGACAATTGGCATTAGAAATATGTGGGTTTTAAATGGGAATACCTTATAAAATCCTAAGAATGAGAGTTGTAAGGCTATAGAGTTGAGAAGCGAGTGGTACCTTCAATTCCTAACACTAATGGGGAGAGAAAAAAGTGAGTGAAAATGAAGAGAAAAAAAAATGAGGAAGGTGTGGAAAAGAAAGTGATTTAGTAGTTGAGGGAGTGGTTGATAAAAGAAAAAGAATTAGAGAGAGAAAAAAGTGAGAAAGTGAGTGAAGAACATGTTATGGAGAGTACACTTGACAAGCTAATTGATAAAAATTCACCGTTGAGGAGAACCAAGAAGCAAATTCTTAATGAACTAAATTCTGAACTCCCATAATATATCAAGCCTCCTTACCCAATTTTGAAGAAGAAGCCTAAGAAAGAGATGGAAGTGGGATAATTTAAAATGTTCATGGAAATGTTTATAAAGCTACAAGTCAGTATTCCATTTTGTGAAGCTTTAGAACATTTGTTGATGTATACTAAATTCATGAAAATCCTAATCACTAGAAAGCGTAAGCTGAAGTATGATGAGAACATATCATTGAATGAAAAGATGCAAATGAAGCTTCCACCATAACTCAAAGATCCAAGATTATTCCCTATCCCATTGGGAATGCACTTTTTGATTTAGGGGAAAATATCAACCTGATGCCTCTATCTATGATGAACAAGCTTGAGTGTTAGGAACCAGAGCTTACTCAAATGATCCTAAATTTAGAATATAAATCTATCACTTACCTATATGAAGTTTTAAAAGATGTGTTGGTCTGAGTCGACGATTTATTGTTTCCTACAAATTTTGTTATCTTAGACATGGTAGAAGACACATAGACACCCTTATTGCTTGGAAGACCTTTTTCTTGCAATAGGTAGAGCTTTGATAGATGTTGAGATGAAAGAGTTAATATTGCGCTTCAACAATGAGAAAATGGTGTTCAATGTGTTTGAAGCTATGAAGCATTGGAACGAAAATCCTCAATGCTATAAAATTAATATAATTGAAGAAACAGTTGATGAAACATCTAAAGGCAAGTCATCATTGTCACTATTAGAGAATTTTATTGCGAATTCCATTGAGAATACTGAAGAAGGTCAAGATTAAGAAGTGATGGAATGTGTGAGACAGTTGTATCCAACCCAAGTAGAGAAGACATCTAGAAATTTTGAATAATTATGGGGAACTAGGAAAAGAGTATAAATCAAGAATTTTAACCCCCCTAAACTGAAAGAGCGTCCCTCATATTTAAAGTATGTTTTCTTGGGTGAAGAGGCAATACAACCAGTTATCATCACTAGAGCCTTATCTAAAGTGGAAGAAGAAAATATTATGTGAGTTTTGAGAGAAAATAAATAGGCTCTTGGCTGGAATGTCACTGATTTGAAAGGAACAAGTCCAGGTTATTGTATGTATAAAATCAAACTGGAGGTAGAATTTAAACTAGTGGTTCAACCTCAACGAAAACTTGATCCTACAATGAAAGAGATTACGAAAAAGGAGGTGATTATGTTATTTGAAGAATGTATGGTTTATCCTATTTCTACTAGCTCTTGGGTAAGTCTGGATCACGTGGTCCCAAAGAAGGGAGGAATGATAGTAATAAAAAACGAGAAAAACAAGTTAATTCCAACTCAGACAGTTATCAGGGTAATGAATGTGCATTGATTGCTAAAGGCTAAGAAATTTTCCTCTACCATTCATGGATCAGATGTAGGAGAGGCTAGCACGACAATCGTATTATTGTTTTCTGGATGGCTACTCAGGGTACAACCAAATTGTTGTGAACCCGAATGACCAGGAAAAGACTGTTTTCACACATTCATTCAGAGTTTTTTGTGTTTTGGACGATGCCTTTCAGATTATGCAACACTTTATATACTTTCTAAAAGTGTATGCTTTCTATTTTTATTGATATGATTGAAATTTCAATTGAGGTATTTATGGATGATTTTTTATTTTATTTTTAGTAATATTTTTTATTATTTCCTTAATAACCTAAATGTCATTATTAAGAGTAACATTGAAACAAACTTTGTTTTAAACTATGAAAAATGTCACTTCCTGGTAATTGAAGGAATTGTTTTAGGGTATAAAATATCTTCAAAAGGTATTGAGGTTGATCAAGAAAAGATAGAAGTGATTGAAAAATTATCGCTTCTTATTAATGTGAAAGAAATGAGAAGTTTCTTAGGACACGTAGGTTTTTAACGTCGTTTCATAAAAGATTTCTCTAAGATTCCGAAACCTTTAAGAGAAAATTTTTGTTTTTTTATAATGATTGCTTGAATTCTTTTTCTTTTATTAAATAAAAGTTAGTCACCATGCCTGTAATAGTTGCTCCTAATTGGGAACTTCCCTTTGAACTTATGCGTGATGCAAGTGATTATGCAGTTGGAGCGGCTTTAGGTCAACGATCTGAGAAAAGTTTACATGTTATTTAATATTCTATCAATGTCCTGAATGAAAACTGTCGCGGTGAGAATCAGATATCAAGCTATTAATTAACTTGAATCACAAAACATGAAATTCACCACCGAACTTTGATTTATCCAATGGAAATGGTAAAGATAAAAAAAACCCTAAGTGCGCTATGTAGGAACACAGCTAAAAGATCTAAGGTCCGGGAGTTGGTTATACCTAGGGAAGGTGTTAGCATCCTAAGTATCTGTAGTACTCTACAGGAACTTCTTGTTAGTATTTGTGTTATGCTAATGTTCGCTTGCTAAGGGAAATGTGCTAAGGTAAAAACCTAGGGGTATATACACTAAGTATGCTCGCCAAGACATCGCATCTCGTGCCTACGTATCCTGACGGGAATAGAATCAAAGCATTCGTAGTTCCCCTCGCTATGGGGTGAAAGGGTGTAAGAAGAAAAGTTGAGAAATAAAAGGTGGAAAAAAGAAAAGGTGGCTCGCTAGGATCTCGCAATCCTATGCCTACGTATTCTCAAAAGGTACTTTGAGAAATCAGAGCCCCCGTAGTTCCCATCAACGGGGGTAAAGAACTCTTGACTGTGGTCAAGGTTCTAAGGGAAAGTAGGGTCTGACGGCAAGACACCTACGTGGAGTGTGGCGACTCCAAACCTAAGGCTAGGCAAAACAGAGAGAGAAGTGTCCATGGCGGAACACGTAAATAGAGCACGGTGGCTCTAAACCTAAGGTTAGGTTAAAAAGAGAAGGCAAGTCTCAATCGTGCGGCAACGTGAGATAAGAGAATGATGGACAAGACTATCCTAAATGACATGGCAGTCAACTGTAAATGATCTTTTCCTTTGGAATGAGGCAAACTGACAGAGGGACCAAGAGGAATAACCTCGAGTGTAAAGTGTAAGATAAGTAACAATATATACATCAAATACATCAAGAATTAATTTAAAAATAAACATCAAGAATTAACTACAATGAAAACGAGGATGGTCAAGATTAGTCTAAGAATTAAATAAAATCTAATTAAACAAAAATTCAAAAATAAACCAAATTCTACTTAAAAAGCTAATTACATAATTAAACTAACTCAATAAAAAAAACTACTTGATTAAATTCTAACTTAAACTAAATAACTAATCCTAACTCTAATTAAAATTGATTAGCCAAAACTAATTTAAAAGTTAAATAAATCTGATTAAAAATACCAAGTAACTAATTCTAAAAATTAATTCTAAAAAATATAATTAATTCTAAAACTAAACTAATTCTAGAAATTAAACTAACTCTAAAAATAATCTAATTCTAAAATTAAACTAATATTTAATCTAAAAACTAATTGATAAGTTAAAGAATTTTAACTAATCTAATCTCTAATTTTAACTAAAACAAATTACTACCAAATGAGCTAATTCTAATTAAATATAAACTAATTACAACTAACTGACTAATTAAACTAAAGAACCAACTAAACTTATTATTATTAAAACTAATTAAGCTTATTATTATTAATGTTGAAATTACTAAAAAATATTAATCTAGAAATAAGTTACTAATTAATTAACCAAATCAAAATCTAATTTATAAAAAATAATAAGCTAAAATCCTAACTAAACTAAATTTCTAATTTAAAATTAAAAACTAAATCTAAATAACTAAGTCTAAAAAATAAATAACTAATATCTAAATAAAACTAATTCTAATTCTAAATAAAAAACTAATTGAACTAAGAAATCAACCATTAGTAGGAATATCTAAAAAAGAAAATACTAGAAATAATTAAAATAAAATAAATAATAATAAAATTGATAAAAAAAAAGTCAAAAAAGTGATGAAAAGCTACGTCCCATTCCTAATAAAATATCATATTATTATTATTTTTTTAAATCAATGCCAAAATTAACATTTAATTAAACTTAGTACAAAAAATGGAGAAAAAAATAGAAAAATAAATAATAAAAAATAGAATATTTCGTTTTTAAATTCTCTAATTCACAATGCAGGGCTATGAATGATTATTAATGAAAAAATAAACAAAAAAAGAAAAATGAAATTCATTTGTTCACTAAAAATATGTTTGACCAATTCAAATTTTAAATAACACTCATTTAATACCTAATATAATTAAAACAAAATAAAAGAAATAAAAAAATAAAAAAAGGAAAAGGCAAGAATCACACTTTTTTTTGGAAATCTTGGTATCCGGCCTTGCGACCGACTAATTCAAGAGGGACCAATGCCACCGTCCACTAGCGGGGGTCCCGTTTAAAGTCAGAGCAAAGCTCCGTATGGACTAGCCCACACAAGGATTGATTGCACCTAGTAGAATTCGAACCTGAGACCTTGAGAGAAGCACGCTCTTAAGACCCAAGTCTCCACCACTAGGCCAACCCTTGGGGGTTGCAAGAATCACATGTTACTGTAACATCCTTTCTCTTTCTTTTTTCATCGCTTTCTCTCTATTTTCTTTTTCTCACACGACTCCCTCATTTCTCTGCTATCACTCTAAAAAATCAATAATCTTTTTCTTCTAAATCCAAAAAAACGAAAACGGTTCCAAGAAACACAACATCCACAACGACAAGGTATGATTTATGGTAACAAAACGAGATGAATACCTTCGGAGAGGAGGAATTCTTCGGAAATTGTTGAGGTACGATGAATGATTTCGTTTTAATTTCTTCTTCTCTTCTTCTTTGATTTGGTTATGTAACGATTTGGTGGATTTGTTGTTTTTCTGATGAAATGTACGATTGTTTTGTGAAGAACTATGAAGATGGTTTTGTGGTTGAGTTTTAAGAGTCAGTGATGGAAGAATGGAGAACTATGTTTAGGTGATGGAAGAATGGAGAAGTATGTTTTGGTGATGGTGATTAAGAAAGGAGGAAAATGGCGATTTTTATTTTTTTCGTGAGGCAAGGTGAGTTCTTCTTACTTTTCAATCGTTCCCCCCCCCCCCCCCATTTTCTTTCTGCCCTCTCTTTCTCCTATATCCCTTTTTTTCTCTCTCCGAATTTGTCTGGATATGTCACGTTTTTTATGAGTCATGGTCTGCAGGTTTTGGAGGTCTGTCAATGAGTTGTTGTTGTTGCTTGGCGCAGGGTAGTAAAAAGGGCCAGGTCTTGGTGCCTTTTCTTTGTATAGGCAGAGATGAGTCATTTTAGTGCAAGTCAAGTTGTAGCAGGGTATGGTTGACAGAAGTTATGCTGGCTTGATTTTGGTTTTACTCTGTAGCATTATGCAGTACGGTGATGTTGTAGTAGGAAGTTTGGCTATGGTATCTTTGACCTGTTGCTCTTTTTCTTTTTAATTTGTTTTGGAGTAGCTAGTGTATACCTTGGTATTGGTGTGTCACTTTAACGCGACAAAGTCACCCTACCTTTGTCTCTTTCTCTCTCCTGTTTTACAGTTTTTTTATTTTTCTATTATTTATTATTTACTTTTTTCCTGCCAAAACCATCACTATTTACACTAAAGTTAGGGTAACTTTTCCGCACTAAAGTTACCTAATCCAATTCCAAGAGAGATAAGGCTTAGGTGACTTTAACGCGGCAAAGTCACCCTACCTTTGTCTCTTTCTCTCTCCTGTTTTACCATTTTTTTTTTCTTTCTATTATTTATTATTTACTTTTTTCCTACCAAAACCATCACTATTTACACTAAAGTTAGGGTAACTTTCCCGCACTAAAGTTACCTAATCCAATTCCTTGTGATTTGTAGAACAAAACAAATAAATGAACCTTTTGTAATTTCTATTGTAACATATATACATGGCCTTTCACTATTTTTTTTTTGTGATTTTTATAAAATTAGAACCTAATCTAAAATAAAATAAGTAAACTTAAATTAAAATATAATTAGTTGAAAAATTATCTTAACTTAAAAAAATTGAAATAGAAAACAAAAGAACTAATTAAGTTGGAATTAGAACATAAATTAAATTAGAACATAAACCAATCTAAATAAACAAACTAAATTGAAATTAGAATTGACTTAATTAAAATTAAACCAAATTAAAACTGAAGCTAAACTAAAATCAAAATTAAACTAAGTAAAAAAAAAAACTATAATTGAAAATAAGCTAAATTAAATATAAACTAAAATAAAAAATATAATCTAAGATAAAAATATAAACTAAAATGACTATAAACTAAAATAATTATCTAAATGGCATGGAATGATAAAATCGACTAAAAAAAGGCATGATTAATGAGATGTTTAACTGAAAATTCGAAAAGGCCGACTTAAAATGATATGCAAACGATCAGAATATCTGAGGGTAAAATTTGGGGTATGACAAAAACCAAGTGAATTATAAAACTATAAAAAAGGAGTTGTTATTTGTAGTACTTGCCTTGGAAAATTTTCGTTCTTACCTAATTGGTTACACGGTTGTTATTTTTACAGTTCATGCAACACTCAAATAATTATTCACCAAGGGAGACTTCAAACCCCGGTTGCTAAGGTGGATATTGTTGCTATAAGAGTTTAACTAGGAGATCAAGAACAAGAAGGGAGTTGTGAATGTAATAGTTGATCATCTGTCAAGGCTGGACAATATAGTGGTGACTCAAAAAGAAAAGAACATCATTGAAGAGTTATCAGATGAGCATTTGTTAGCAATAAGTGAAATACCATAGTTTGCAGTTATGGCTAACTACAAAAAAAAAGTGTCTTGGAAGAGTACATTTGGCAACAAAAGAAGATATTTTACAAGGAAATAAACTTCTATATGTGGGATGGTCCATATTTTTTTAAGGTAAGACTTGACAGTTTAATTAGAAGATTTGGTGCAATTGAGGAGCTAGTAGTATCATGTGGCATTTCCATAACTCAACTTATGTAGGCCATCATAGTGGTGAGAGTATTGCTGCAAAAGTACTACAATGTGGTTTTTGGTGGCCTACATTGTTCAAGGATTCTAATCAATATGTTCAAACTTGTCCTCAATACCAAAAAATAGGTAATATTTCCAAAAGGGGCAAAATTCCCAGCAATGGGATCCTTGAGGGAAAACCTTTTAACTGTTGAGGTATATATTTTATGAGCCCTTTTCCTTCATCTCATTCCAATCAATAAATTTTGATTTGTGTCTATTATGTTACTAAGTGGATTGAAGTGATTGCTTGTGTAGCTAATAATACCCATATTGTGATTAACTTTTTGAAAAAAAAATGTTTTTTTTTCTAGGTTCGAAGTCTATAGAGTCTTGATCAGTGATCATGGGAATCACTTTTGCAACAAGTATTTAGAAGGTGTATTGGTGAAGTATAATTTGAAACATTAAGTGTCCACACCATATCACTCGGAGACGTGTGGTCAAGTAGAAGTTTCAAATAGGCAGCTAAAATAGATTTTAAAAAAGATAGTTGTCTCATCAAGAAAATTTTAGTCAAAGAAGTTAGATGATGTTATGTGGGCATATTCGATAGCATTTAAGACTCATCTAGGTTTTTCTCTGTATCAACTTGTATATGGAAAGACATGCCACATTCCGATAGAATTAGAGCACAAGGTGTTCCTCTCCAGGTATAGCGATGGCTATGCATTTCATTTTAACAGAAGGCTTAAGTAATTGACTTAAAGAAATACTAGGTACCTTTGGCAATGCTTGTGCATAGAATTTTTTTATGCGGTTGCGTCAGTGGTGTTGAAATGTGGTTGTTATCGCTAATCTTTGAATATGAAACATGTTCATGATGGAGAGTTAACTATGGACATCAAGGATCACAAGCTTCCATTAGAGGCTTGCAAAATCAAACGATTTGAGGACAACAACACATGATATGAGATCGCAATGAGAATCTAACACCACGATGATGAAGTGTTGCAACATAAGAGAACGAACTTACAAAAATAATATAAATAAATCTCCTTCAATCATACAAAACCTAAAAATTAAACCACATACAAAAAAGGCCGGGAGTAGCCGTTGTTGCGGTGGAAACAATCCATAAAGTTTGAGAGGCTTATATGGATAGAGGGAATGATTTGCTTTGAAGAAAAACCAAACTATATTCTCTATGATTTCTATTCAAATTTGAAACTCCTATAGGAAAAACATTGCATTAGACATAAAAGAAGAGAGAAATCCTTCTCAAGAGAGTTTCACTCGATTTTAATTTGTAGTTGGTTTTTTCACCAGGTAAAATGGGTAGATGGATGGTGTAACAGAGTGTGAATATATGTGACTGGGATTCAATTAATAACAAAAAATTGCTCTCATTGAGAATTAAACTCAAGACCTCCCGCTTACTAAACAGGTGCTCTAACCAACTGAGCTATGAGAGCTCTATGAATTATTTTATTAATATAAATCTTAAACATCTCATTGGTCCTCTAAATATTCCAAAATTTTGATTTTGATCCCTCAAAATATTTTGTTCAAACATTCGTTCCCTTAAAGTTTTCCATATACGCTTTTAGTCACTCTAGTTACACATACGCTTTTAGTCACTCTAGTTATCTTCCATTAAGCTAACGTGGATGGCTAGATGCCATTTTTTTTACTGGAATGCTGTGCTAGAATGAGTTCCAACATAATGCCTTTTCTTATTCTATAATCTTTCATAAATAATACAACCTCAATAACTATACATAATTATATAATTACCACTACTAATTACAAATATGTTATAATTTGAATTCTAATTATATACACTTAGCAACTTCCTAAATTACACAAAATATAATTAGAAAACTCATAATAATAGGTTTCCTTATCGACATTTCCCCTTAAATTGATACGACTAATCAAGCAACATCAATTTTCTAATGAGAAATTGGTGTCGAGGATTAGGAAATGACTTTGTAAATATATCAACAAGCTAAAGCTGCAAGGTGACATCAAGAAGAGATATAGTGTGATTCTCAAAGCTTACCGAATATAATGACAATCCACCTTGATATGCTTAGCCTATTTTTGGAAATCTTGATTGACAGTAATTTGAATAACGCTAGCATTATCGACATATAAAGGTGTTGTTATTTTCCGAGAGAAACCAATATTAGTTAAAAGACCACAAAACCAAATAATTTTCGACCATGCTGTTAAGAAAGCTCGATATTCAGATTTAACCGAGGACTTAGAGACTCATTTTTTATTTCTACATTTCTATGAAATTAGTGCAGAACCAAAAAATATGCATTAACAAGTGACATATTTTTATGCATCAAGAAAAACATTCAAGTAACAAATGATGCAACAAACAACAACCAAGTGAAGGTGACAAGGAGCATAAACATTATGCAAATTTTCAAGAGAGACAATCATGCAACTGCAGGCTCTAGAATTAACAAACCAAGGTGGATTGGAGATATTAGAATTACTTTGGATGCCTAAAGCACAAGGCCGTCTCAAACTATTTGGAGGCCCCATTTTAATTTTAAAAATAGACCCTAATAAAAATATATAAATAAATAAATAAGTCATATTTTATTAAAATTTTAAATATTATTAAAAAATAAATTAAAAATAAATCATGTATAATTTTTCAAATATAATTTAATTTATTTAAATATGATTTTTGTATCTTTTATGTGAAATTCATCTCTGATAAGATTAATTATTAACGTTTGATAAAAAAAAAGTAGTTTATTGAATGATCAATGCAAGTTAATAATGAAGCATTTTAATTGATAAACAATAATTAAAAAATTAAAATTGCAAAATGTGAGAATAATCTCATATCTTTTTTTTTTTCGTTCTCTCAATTATTAGTTCAAATCTAACTATGTGCCAATTCATATTGATAACAAATGTAAATATTCAAAAATTTTTAAAATTATGACATTTTCAAAATTTTAATATAGCGTATTAATAGTTTTAATATTTTAATTAGAATTGATATAGTAACAATGAAGAAAATTAAAATAATTAAAAAAATATTTAAATAATACACTATATGCTAAACTAATTCAAAATAAGTTGTTAAAAAATATTTTAAACTTAATAATTTAAATTATTAATTTATTAATTTATTGTCTATTTAATCATAATAACTTAAGTAAAAATAATACTAAACTTACTAGTTTTTAAAATATTATTAAAAAGTAAAATATAACAATATACTACTATATCTATCATATAAGAAAGTTCATTGTTCTTGGAATGACTATTCTACCCTTCTACCTCCTTCTTATGCCACGTGGCTACCTTCTCCTTACACCAACACTTCTCTTTCAATCAATCCTCCTTCTCTTTTTACCACATTTTAATCACATTTTTAATATTTAATATGTACTAAATTTTTTTCCCATTCTGTCTCTCATCCACTTGCTCCATTGTCTCTCTCTCACCTACTCATTCATCGTCTCTCTCACTCTCACTGTCTCTCCTAGCTCAACAGTGTTTGTAAGCACAAATTCTTCGGTTTCCCACTATCAGCGTCTCTCTCGAATCCTTGTCTCTCTCTCACTCTCATCGCCTCTCTCTTTCATCGTCAATTTTTTTTCGCAAAAACCCTAATTTTCTTCATTGATTTCGCAGGTTTTTCAGTGATTTCACAGCATTCAAGGTCGTTTTTCATGCTTTGAGATGAACAAGCGACTTATTCAGGTTTGTTTTACATAGCGTTTTTCTTTGTTTAATTTTTCACGATGATGCATTCTTACTTTTTTATTAGGGTTTCTGCCTTCTTCTTCCTCTTTCTTCAACATGGAAAGGCTTCAAAGAATGTTCGCTCTCCTCAACATGCTTAAACATGGTAAAGTTTCCGTTTTTAACCTAACCAAATCATTGTCTATCTAATTTTTAAGATTACGGTTTTGTCAATTTTGATTTTGTTATATCTTGAATATAATAGTATGCCTGGTGTTCCATGGATATTATGGGTTTGATGCTTGAAGAATTTGTGCATGAGTACGTCGTTCGTGTTGTTGATGTGTTTGCAATGGCTTAAAGTGGAACTGGTGTTATTGTTGAAGCTGTTGATCATGTCTTTCAGACTAATATGCTTGATATGCTTGATAGTCTGTCTGATTGATAATTCAAACTGCAGGTAATGCATTATTCTCTGAAGCTGATTGACAGGTTCGAGAGATAATCCTGATATTGGCACACTACTTGATAATTTTGTGTGAGCATTACTCCTTTTTCTCTTCAAAACTTATTTCAACTTCATGAGGTTAATGTGTAATCTTAATAATCAATACTTCACTAAGAAATTATATCTCGTGATTTAGAAATTGATATGGATTTTGTTAAACTAAATAATAACAGGCGCTCAGCTGACATTTATTGAGACTACAGATATTTCGGGTTTGATGCTTGAAGAATTTGTGCATGAGTACGTCGTTCGTGTTGTTGATGTGTTTACAATGGCTTAAAGTGGAACTGGTGTTATTGTTGAAGTTGTTGATCATGTCTTTCAGACTAATATGCTTGATATGCTTGATAGTCTGTCTGATTGATAATTCAAACTGCAGGTAATGCATTATCCTCTGAAGCTGATTGACAGGTTCGAGAGATAATCCTGATATTGGCACACTACTTGATAATTTTGTGTGAGCATTACTCCTTTTTCTCTTCAAAACTTATTTCAACTTCATGAGGTTAATGTGTAATCTTAATAATCAATACTTCACTAAGAAATTATATCTCGTGATTTAGAAATTGATATGGATTTTGTTAAACTAAATAATAACAGGCGCTCAGCTGACATTTATCGAGACTACAAATATTTTGGAACCTATGTCTGCGTTAGTTGATCAGTTGGGGAGTAAACAACTCTAATAAGTTTTCAGTTCCATCTTTGTTTTTTTCATTCAGATTACTTTTACACATTCTCATCATTTCCTTTCATCGTGCAATTCTAAGGTACAACTGAAGAAAAGGATACAGGGTTCTAATTTTGATTCATGCTGCATTTGTGTGTGTTGTAGGCTAGTGGACAAGATAAATAAATCAATTGGACAAGATCCCAATTCTAAATGTTTGATCAGGGTCCTTCATATCTATGGTTTTGAAAGCTTCAAATTGAACAAGTACTATTATATTTTACAAGTATAACTACAATCTGAAAAGGAACATCCACAACATTGCATTGCTGAAGATAATGAAAGGCATCCACATATGATTGTTTTCAAATTTCATTGTTTTGTAACTTATTTTCAGTTTGTCATGCTCTGCAGTTTTGAGCAGCTCTGCATTAATTTCACAAACGAAAAGTTGCAGCAACACTTCAATCAGGCATAGTTTCAGACTAAATTATGCACTTGAAGTTCATTTTTTTCATTTCCATATCTGAAGTGTTTTTTTGATGACGAATTTCAGCGCATGTTCAAAATCGGACAAGAAGAATATACGAAGGACCAGATCAATTGGAGCTACATTGAATTTGAGGACAACCAAAATGTTTTGGACCTTAATGAAAATGTTTTGTTTCTCCTTTTTCACTTTCTTTAAGGCATTGAACATACCTAATTCATTTTGATTTGGAATTCTTTGTTAAATATATGAAAAAGACCTTTAATATCTTGAATTATCTCCTAGGATTAATGTCTTTTCTTAGTATCTCTTAATATTAGTTTCTGAAACTATAGACAGAGTAATCATTTCCTGTTGTAACTGATTTTCCATTTATGAAAGTTGATTATAAGAGAGAGAAATTGTGTGACCAGACTACGGGTGCACAGGTGTTATCAGATCTAAATGAAACCCACGTTCAACTTGGCTATGATATCTTGAAGGAGTGAAGTAGAGCTCCCTGTAGGTATAATGTCATCTACATATACAAGTAGATAGATTGTGTGACCATTGGAGAAATATGTGAAGAGTGAAAGGAGGTAAACCAAGGCAGATCACAGAGGTAAACCACCTTTATCTACTATCTTGCAACTAGATGATGAGGGAGGTAGAGCAATGATTGAAAGAGCTTGATTAAAGCAGTGAAATGATAGTGAGGATCTGAATTTATATGGAATGAAAATCAAGGTTAAATGGGGAAATTCAAGTGAGTTCGTTAGGGTGAGCTAGCTATGAAATTCTGTGTAGCTGAGCTGGATCGGTTACTTAGAGACTGTTATGATAGTTAGTTGGTAAGAATTGTGTTGTCAAGTGTTATGGTTAATTGAGATTGGGTTTGTGTCCTTGAATTGTAGGCTGTTATTTGAATATAAACTTACATGTTTTGGATTGAAAAATTAATTGTTGCACGTTTCGAATTAACTTATATTTATGGTAAGTTAGTTATGAGTACGAGTGTGCACTTGAATTGGTGACAGGAAACCAGATTGAGTTGGATGTATATGGATCTGCCCAAGGGGAAACAGTGATTATTTATCCTGCATTTCAAACATTTCCTCTTCATTTGTAGTTTGACAAGAATCTGATATTGACTCCCTCCCAACTGTTGGGCTGTACAAATTTTGTGTAAGTCATGATATGTAATTCTAATGCATAGTTAAGTTTGTACACTGCAGTCAGCTATTCTGTTAATTGATGTTTGAACAAATTGAGTTAGTTAACTATTACAGAATTGAATTGATGTTGCTATGGTGTTGAATACTATTATGTGAATGCACCTTGGTTGAAATTCTATACATGTTAGGATGCAATCTCATTTATACGCTATGCTGTATTTGGCATGTTTGGAATTCTGCCTTGCAAATCTGAATGTGAAAAATGTGTTTATGCCATTGAAAGCTGAATTCATGCTATGCCTAGCTGGAACCTATTCGTGTAATCTGAGTTTTGTACGATATGTGACGCTTGGAAATTTGATCATCTTACTGTCAGTGAATGTGAATGAACGAAAATGGTAGGTTAGTTATTTTTTTATACTGCTCTAAGTGAAAGCATTTGTCACGAATTAGAAATGCAAGGTGAATGTCAAGTAGAGATATTAATTATGTTTTCAAGTGTATTATTATTTCCACTTTCCTATTTTCATAATTGTATTTGTCATGTCCATTATACCACTAATTATTGTTTTGGCTCCTTGTGTTCCAGTATTATAATTTCAAGGTAATTTATTAATACTTTCAATGTACTTAATTCTATGGCATTTCCAATTTCTGGGAGCAAGTTAACAGTCACAGCCCACTACTATATAAAAGGTTGTCTCCTATTCTCACCAACATAAACAAAATTCTGAATCCCACAATCTATTTACATGGCAACCAAGAATTCCCTCCAAGTTGCATAACCTATTGAGATGTAGTTGCTGGCTAATATACAACCAACCACAACCTTGCCACAACCAGACGTAGTCAACCAGGCTGTCAATGTCTAAGAAGCTGAACAGGTTCGTATCCTACATAAACTTCTTTTTTTTTCAATCACTACATACATCTCTGCAAATTTCTTCCTCTCTGTTTTAATGATTTTTTTTTTTACTTTAACAGACCCAAGAAAATGTTCTGGCTCCTTTAAGGGGAACACCACCTGCTGACATCCAACCGCATCCTCAGCTTCAACCATCTACGGACAACCATGTTCAACAACTTCAGGAGGTAGAGCCGGTTGTACGAAAAAGACACAAGAGGAGAAGAACCACGAGATCAAGAACAATGGGGATACCCGTTCGAAACTTTGATTACCGTGATGATGAAGAACCAGACAATGATGTCTTTGATTCTGATGACAACGATGAGCGAGACTACCGGTGGGACAACTTTTTTACTGCTAGGAGTTTTAAATTTAATGATTAATGTTTCAAATATTATTTCGATTTCCTATTGACGAATTTTCTATGTTTTTTGTCTTTCTATTATATTGAACATCAATGTTTCTTATTTAATTTTTAGCTTCTCAATTTCACTTTATTTTTTTTATTTAATACATTTTTTTATTTAATACATTAATATTTAATACATTAATATTAACATAATACTCTACACAGTTAGATATCAAAATAATATTTTTGGAAGAATGAGGGTAAAGATATTAATGTTGCTTTCTTACCCAATCATATCAATATATCGTTTGGCAATTATACCAATGATAAATAAGTTCTAAATCATATGTACTATTTAGGAAAGCAAAATAATTTAAACTTGTTTTTAATTTAAGTTAAAATATCTTTTTAAAAGAAATAATAATTTGTAAGAAAATAAAAATTTCTCTATATTTTTTAAAATTATCAAAACAATTATAGTTATCATTGATAAAAGAACACTCCAATCATAAAAATACTCAAAACACCAAAATAATTATTCTCAAATTAATTTTCTAATTTATCAATCAATTATAAACATATTTATCAATCAATTATAACTATGTTTTTTTCTAAATCTGGAAGACATAGAGATTTTTGAAATAAATGCAAAATTAATAGATACTATTATACTATTTTCAAATTTTATTTTAAATATAGGTACATTCAGATGACTTTTAAAAAAAAAGCAAAATACAGTAAAAATTGTTTTTAATTTAAATTAAAATACCTTTTTAAAAGAAATACAAATTTATCTATATTTTTTAAAATTATCAAAAAAAAATTAGTTATCATTGATAAAAGAACACTCCAATCATAAAAATATTAAAATAAACTATTTAAAACGTCACAATGATTCGTCTCTAAAATTTGATAATAACCTAAATCTTCTTACGAACAAAATTACACTGTTTTATAAACGGGGAAAAGTCTATTGTTGATACAATGTTTTATAAATGATAATAAATTAAAAAATATATAAATTGTTACTATATAAAATCTATAACTTTTTTTTTAAATCATTGTTACATTTTTATTCGAAAATTAAAACAAAAAAATTTACGGGACAAATAATTATGATTGATAAATATTAAAAATATAACTACGGGAAAAACTTTATTACTGAAACGGGAAAAATGAAATCATTGATAATATAGTAATGCATACGAGACATATATATTTTTATAAACGGGAAAAATTTAAATACTTTAGATTGAACTTTATTTTTATATATGAAAAAATAGTGTATCGATAATCCAAATACTTTTATTAATGTTACTAATATTTATTTATACAATTAAATTAATATTTACAAATACTATGTTATTATTTGATATTTTTTAAAACTAAATTATTACAAAAATATTTTTATAAAATATATCAACCAATGTCCGCGGGTATTGATTCTATTTTTTAAAAATATAACTTATATTTACTAATTTTTATTAATCATTTTTTTTGACAAAGTTTTAAATGTAGACAAATGCGCGTCACCGACGGGTACCCGTGCGAAGGCACGGGTATCCCGCTAGTTTCTATAAATAAAAAACAATGATAAAACAACACATAACAATGTATTATTTTTCATCATAATTATTTAAATGATAATTCAAAAATTTACTTTTTAAAAATTGAATGGACTGATAAGTATAAATTAACTATATCTACAATAATTTGTAAAATATGTGTTGTTGGCTAATTTGTAATATATGTGTTGTTGGCGCAGTTTACAAGATTTTATCGCATGCAGAACACGCGGCTTCAACTCCCATTTATGAAGTTTTTGTAAAAAAAGAGGTTTCATTGTTCGAACCCCTAACGTCTTTGTAAAATGCTAAGGCTATTACCGCTGTGCTACTTAAGAATCATATTATATTTTCGCACAAAATAAAATATATATAATACCTAAAACGCTTATGATTATAAAAAAAAATATGAGGCCCCATAATTTGGAGGCCCTGTGCAACGGGGCCCGTGCCCGTTGCACGGGCCCAAAACCGGCCATGCTAAAGCACATAGGGCTTATAGTACCATTTGTTACACACTTTCTAAATTCAATTCATTTGCATCTACATTATTGAAGACAAAAAGGGTAGAGGTCTTACCAAAGAAAACATTAATGACATGAAAGACATGCAGTGGCCTCTTTTGTTGGCTGGGCCTTGCATTTTACAATGATGTGGTCTCGTTTAGTTACATTAGTTGCATAATTTATCATTTCATATGCGAGCAATATGGCCAAATTGCTTACAGAAAAAATATTGAACTTGCTTCATATCACATGTTTCCCTTTACTTTGGGAGGAATAGACCATAATAAAGACATCCATAATAGTATTATCATTTAACATGACCCCTTAAGTTAATTGAGGTTGTGCTCCCGCAACAGTTCACCAACACACACATTTAAATAAGGACATGGAAATAATAATAAATTCAAGATCGAAAGGACCATCAAGAATATTCCTCTGCAAGTTAAGTTTATCAAGGTTGAAAATAAGCTTGAAGCTTGATAATTTTCCAAGTGAAGCTATTATGAGATCTATCAAGTTTGTCAAGTTTATCAAGGCCTAAACTTTCACCCTTATATGAATTAGTGACCAGTTTTCCCAATATGTCTCTAGATTGACCACTATATGAGTTAGTGATCGATTTTATTTATTAAAGATCAAATTGTTCGTCTCTATATAAATATATAATAATACAACATATTGTCACGTGGCACACTATGTTAACATTTTTTCCATGTTATCTTTGTCATATATGTGTTCAATCATAAAAAATGTCATGTGACACGTCACATCAACTTCCTTTAATAGAAGTTAACGCACAAGACTAAAAGTGCAAATTGAGAACTTTAAGTCAACTTCCTTTAATAAAAGTTAACTCACAAGACTAAAAAGGGCAAATTGAGAACTTTAAGTAGACAAATATTTGAAGAAAATACTTTGAGAAATTAAAAAAAAAATTTAAAATATTTAGGAGACCAAAAAATTAGTTAACCCTTAATATAAATGTCCACTTAATTATTCTTAATCTTTTAAATTTTACCTATTGTTTCTCATATTTTTCAAAAGAATATAAATAAATTGACTCCATGAATTTTCAAAAAATTGCAAATTCTTTATTTTTAAATTTGACCCAAAAATTTAATAATGGATAATTGTTTTACTCTATCCCAATAAAAAGTGTTGAAAGGAATAATCTTCAAGTGAAATATTTGTTTGAAATTCTAAATTTTTAAAAAATTTTAACCAATAAATAAAAATGAAAAATTTTAAGTGGACAAATGTTTGAAGGAAATACTTTGAGGATTAAAAATTAAATTTGAAATATTTAGGAAGACAAATAGTGATTTAACCTTTAATATAAATGTGAAATCGGTTATTCTTCATCTTTTAAGTTTTACATATTGGTTCCCATATTTAAAAAAAAAAAAGAAATTAACCCCTTGAATTTTCAAAAAAGTTGCAAATACTTTAAATTTTAAAATTTACCCAAAAATTTAATAATGGAGAATTTTATTACGTTATCCTGATAAAAAACTTTAGAATGGAAGAAAATTTAATTTAAACATTTGTTTGAAAATTTAAATTCTTTAAAATTTTCAATTACTCATTTAAACACACTTTTAATAAAATTATTTTTATTTTTCATAAGTATAACAAAAATTATAAAAATATTTCATAGGTATACTTGATATGTTGGTAGCTCAAATTTAAATTCACAATTTTACTTCTTAACAATCAGATTAGAGTAAAAACACAATTTATTTATCAAACCATTACTCAGTCCTTAAACTATTAAAATTAATTAAAAAGTTTCTAAACTATTTTAACTAGATTTACACCGTCGCGTAGATTTACACGCGATGCGCGGCTATTAAGTAATTTTTATTTGTTTTGTATCGAGATTTAATTATGATAAAAATATATATTTAGCAAATATGAACAATACATTTATGTTATAATAATTTATTATAAATTATAATTAAGACACTGATATAAATTAATTACAAATTAAAAAATATATGTTTGTAAGTTGAGAGTGATATATAATATAATTTATATTTTTTAATTTAAATATATATATATATATATATATATATATATATATATATATATATATATATATATATATATATATATATATATATATATATATATTATATTTTATATATAATTTAATTTTATTTATTTTTTATGCACTTATGTCTTTTATTATCTCTTTTTTTAATTATATTGTAATTTACTTAATTTTTATTTTGAAATTAAATACTAAATCAAATAAAGTATTTAAATATTAGTATTCTTTATTGTAAAATATATGAAAGATTCTAAAATTCTTTAAAATTTTCAATTACTCATTTAAACACACTTTTAATAAAATTATTTTTATTTTTCATAAGTATAACAAAAATTATAAAAATATTTCATAGGTATACTTGATATGTTGGTAGCTCAAATTTAAATTCACAATTTTACTTCTTAACAATCAGATTAGAGTAAAGACACAATTTATTTATCAAACCATTACTCAGTCCTTAAACTATTAAAATTAATCAAAAAGTTTCTAAACTATTTTAATTAGGGGGTGTTCATGAGTACGGGCCAACCCGCGAACCCACTCACCCAACCCAACCAAACCCTTATTTTATCCAACTTAATCATGTACGAGGCCAACCCGAACCAACCCATTCAAACCCAATGGTATTTGGTTCGGGTAACGGATTTGAAGTTTTAAATCCACGAACCCGCGAATCCAATCCATTGTTATGTTACACTATTTTTATTTTATTTTATTTATAAATCATCTAGCATAATTTTTACAATGCATATATATTTTTTAATATAATTATAGTTTTTATTAATTGTAAAAAGTTAAGTCTAAATCAAATCTGATAGATCAATTTTATTTATTCAAAGAGAGATATATCTTACCTTTTAAATTATACATTACACCATTTGTATATTTTTCTAACTTTATATGAATCGTAAAAGGGTTTTGAGGTATTAACCAATTAATTTTATTCAAACTGAATACTGAAAGTTTATGATTTTTTAATATTTTTGTAATATAAATGTGTTAATTAATTTAATATATTTTATTTAGAATTTAAAAATTATATTTAGTAAATGACCCACAAACCCAGCCCAACCCAACCCATTTATGAGCGGGTTGGTTTGGTTCGGGTTTAGTCTTAAAAGTACGGGTTGAACATTCAACCTAACCCAAAAAATATTGATTGGGTCGGGTATTAGATTTAATTAAATTAGACCCAACCCAACCTACAAACACCCCTAATTTTAATTAGATTTACACCGTCGCGTAGATTTACACGCGATGCGCGGCTATTAAGTAATTTTTATTTGTTTTGTATCGAGATTTAATTATGTTAAAAATATATATTTAACAAATATGAACAATACATTTATGTTATAATAATTTATTATAAATTATAATTAAGACACTGATATAAATTAATTACAAATTAAAAAATATATGTTTGTAAGTTGAGAGTGATATATAATATAATTTATATTTTTTAATTTATATATATATATATATATATATATATATATATATATATATATATATATATATATATATATATATATTATTTTATATATAATTTAATTTTATTTATTTTTTATGCACTTATGTCTTTTATTATCTCTTTTTTTAATTATATTGTAATTTACTTATTTTTTATTTTAAAATTAAATACTAAATCAAATAAAGTATTTAAATATTAGTATTCTTTGTTGTAAAATATATGAAAGATTCTAAAATTCTTTAAAATTTTCAATTACTCATTTAAACACACTTTTAATAAAATTATTTTTATTTTTCATAAGTATAACAAAAATTATAAAAATATTTCATAGGTATACTTGATATGTTGGTAGCTCAAATTTAAATTCACAATTTTACTTCTTTACAATCAGATTAGAGTAAAGATACAATTTATTTATCAAACCATTACTCAGTCCTTAAACTATTAAAATTAATTAAAAAGTTTCTAAACTATTTTAACTAGATTTACACCGTCGCGTAGATTTACATGCAATGCGCGGCTATTAAGTAATTTTTATTTGTTTTGTATTGATATTTAATTATGTTAAAAATATATATTTACCAAATATGAACAATACATTTGTTATAATAATTTATTATAAATTATAATTAGGACACTGATATAAATTAATTACAAATTAAAAAATATATGTTTGTAAGTTGAGAGTGATATATAATATAATTTATATTTTTTTAATTTAAATATATATATATATATATATATATATATATATATATATATATATATATATATATATATATATATATATATATATATATATATATATATAAAATATTTTATATATAATTTAATTTTATTTATTTTTTATGCACTTATGTCTTTTATTATCTCTTTTTTTAATTATATTGTAATTTACTTAATTTTTATTTTAAAATTAAATACTGTTCTGGACTGGGCCGAGGCTGCCCAACAGTCGAGCAGGCCCAACCCATATAGCATGGGGAGGCCCAATAAGACCCCTCTGCGGGCACTTGACTGCTGCAAGCATACCAACGTTTCCCCCGAGCACTTTACAGTGTCGGGCACTTGGGCCAACAGGGCAGGAGGACCTCGCACCCCGGGGGGGATAGGTACATCCCCGACATACCAGCTTCTCCCCCGCGAGTATGTCAGACGTCACTCCTCGACAGACATGACTCCTCCCCGCGAGGCCATGTCCGTCGTACGGCTTGACGGGTCCTCGACACAGAAGGCTCCTCCCCCGCGAGGAGTGTCTAACGGTCCGTACCACGTGGACACGTTCCAAGTAACCACTCCACTCCCAAAGGATTCGGTCTGCCCTAGTCCCGAAAATCTAGGAGCGGTTACCCCAGGGCGAAGACCACATGCTGGTCTTCACTACGCCACGTAAGCCGTGGCAGTTACTTGGATTGGGCCTGACAATCCAGCCCAATGCAAGTAACCGTTGGCCCCGCGCTGGGGGTCCTCTATAAATACCCTCTCACTTGAGAGGGTCAGGTTAAGTCATTTTTTTCTCACTCTTCTTGTATTCGCTGTTACTCTGCGCACTCCCTAACTTGAGCGTCGGAGTACCTTGCAGGTACACCCCCCTGCCGTCCTTCAACCTCACCGGAGCCGGAGCTCAACGGACGTCGTTGGCCATCAGTAACTGTCTGATCCAGGTACGATCAGTGGCGCCGACTGTGGGGACTCTATAAGCTTCCTCGTTTTCTCTTCGATAAACCAAAGCTTCCTCTATCCATCACCATGGCCAATCCGACCGTCAACCAGGCTTTGGACACCGTGCTCGCGCAACTGGAAAACGGGAACCACCGTGAGGACGCCATCATCCTCCACGGCGACGAAGGCGACATAAGGGACGGACAGACCGCCTCCCCGGACTCCCAGGATGCGACCATCAACGTCGTCCGCACGGACGACCAGCATACCCCTCTCCAGCCAGTGGCTCCGCCGTCCAACGCGGACCCAAGCACCGTGGCCCTGTTCGCATTGATCAACCAGACCAATCAGCTGATCGCGCAGCAGAACACCAGAATCGAAGCCCTGGAGCAAGGACGGGCACGACGATCTTCCCTGCGAAGACATTGTCGTCCACCGTCACCTCGCCGCTCTCCTTCCCTGCGGAGGACCCCTTCTGAAGATTCCCGGACCCCGTCTCCCATACGCCATGGTCGACGACCGCGCCTCGAGCGCCCCCAGCCGGCGATCACCCAGAAGCGCCCTCGTTCCCTGCCTCGGAAGGAACCCAGGGCCTCCACCATCTCCAAGAAGTCCAAGCAGGCTGAAGAGAGACAAAAGAACCGTTCGAGGAATTCCCCTCCACGGCACCCTGGGTCACCTTCTAGATCCCCGGCTGGTAGCGACGACGAGGACCAAAGGACCCCCTTGTCGTGGGAAATCATGGACGCCCCAATCCCTCCGGGCATGGAGAAACCACCACCATTGGGGACCTACGACAGACTGACCGACCCCGACGATCACGTGGAGAGTTTCGAAGCGATGCTCGACTTCCGAAACGTCAGGGGAGCCGTCAGGTGCAAGCTATTCCCTACCACCTTGCGGAAGGGAGCCATGACATGGTACAAGGGTCTGGAACCTGGTTCGATCACGTCATGGAAACAACTGAAGCAACGCTTCACCAAGCACTTCACCGCGTCACGTCGACACCCGAAGACAGAGGCTGCCCTAGAAAAGATCTTCCAAGGGAGGAACGAATCCCTTCGAAATTACATTGAGAGGTTTAACAAGGAAGTCGTCGAGGTCCATACGACCGACGACATGAAGAAATACTTAATTATTCACGGACTACGCGCCGGGTCGGACTTTGCCAAATCGATTGGCCTCCGAAGACCCCGGCGTCTCGAGGACCTTCTCGCTCGGGCCCAGAAGTACATCGAACTCGAAGAGACGGAAGCAGCCCAGATCGCTCTTGAGACGAGACGTAGGGAAGGCCCCCGCGGCCACAAAGACGATGATGCTTCTCCCCGACGGGGAGGAGAAAAGAAGAAAGAAAACCGCAATCGAGATCCCCGGGAACCGCGCGGGCCATCTGGCCGGTTCACGGAGTACGCGCCGCTCAACACTTCCCGGTCCCGGATCCTCTCAGACTGCCAGAATTCCGAGTTTGTGAAAGGAGGAGTCCGCTTCCCGAAGCCCGCGGCCCCCAAACCAAACGTTGACAAATCTAAGTACTGCAGGTTCCACCGAAGCCACGGGCACGTGACTGAAGATTGCATCCACCTCAAGGATGCCATTGAGATTCTCATCAAAGAAGGGCACTTGAAGAAGTATGCCCAACAGAATGACCCTCCTCGTCCCAGCTCAAAGGAATCACAGAACGTCGAGGAGGCAACACCTCCTCCCGGTGACAGCCAGCTTCAGGTCGCCCTCAGCGTCACTCGACCCGAGGACTTCTTCGTCCCCCCAATCATCGAGGGCGAAGAGGCAATCCGCAACATGTGGGCGACTTTTCCCGACGAGGGCCCCGTCACGGCCCGTAGTACCTGGGAAGGCTTCCCCAAAGCAATGGTTATCTCCGGAGGCGACCCCGGGAAAATATCAGTTGGGTCGATCAAACGGAAGTTTGACGAGCTGGAATCCGCGACATCGTTGAAGGCGACCACCCTCGAGAAAGTGCGGGGAAACTCCAATCCCATCACCTTCTACCTCGAGGAACTCCCCGGGGGAGCACCAAACGCCATTATTCCCCTCCTGGTCAGGGCCCAAATGGCGAACTTTGACGTCCGAAGAATCCTAGTCGACCAGGAGAGCTCGGTCGACATCATGTATTCTTATTTGTTCGGGACCCTTCAGCTGGACGAGAGGCATTTGACCCCGTACGTCGGGTCAGACTTACAGGGGTTCAATGGAACCACCACCAGACCATGGGGTTACGTGGAGCTAATGGTTACGTTCGGGGCCGAAGACACGACCCGACAGGTGAAGATCCGTTTCCTGGTGGTTGAATGTCCATCCCTTTACAACTGCATCCTCGGAAGGACCACCCTTGCTGAACTCACGGCGGTCCCGTCAACGGTCCACCTCAAAATGAAGTACTACACGAGGAGGGGACGAGTAGTGACGATGCACGGGGACATCGACGCGGCCAGGAGATGCTTCGACGCCGCCGTCAAGGGCCTAAGTTCCATTGGTCCTAAACCTAAGGCCGTGGCCAAACCACCCCAAGACGTCGGACAGGTACCTCTCCCGCGCGTCAACGCGGTCGACCTCGACAGCAGGTTCTCTGGCGAGCCCGATGAAGACAGAGTCGAAGACCACGACCACCAGGCGAAAAACAACGGGCAGCCTCTCCACCCAGCACGCCCCGTCCCAGATGGAGATTTCGAGCTCGTGGCCCTCGGAGACGGCCCAGATCGCAACGTGAAGATCGGCACCGGGATCCCCGACCTAGCCAAAGAGCAGCTGAAAGCATGTCTGAGGGAGAACGCTGACCTCTTCGCGTGGAGCGCATCCGAGATGCCTGGCCTCGACCCCGAGGTGGCTTGCCATCAGCTCGCAGTAGATCCGGCCGCTAGGGCCATAGCACAACGTAGGCGTAAGCAGTCTCCCGAGAAAGCGGAGGCTGCTGAGAAAGCTGTAAAAGACCTCCTAGAGGCGAATTTTATTTCGGAAGCCAAATACACGACATGGTTGTCCAACGTTGTACTTGTTAAGAAAAATAATGGAAAATGGAGAATGTGCGTTGATTATACTGATCTTAACTGGGCTTGCCCGAAAGACTGTTACCCCTTGCCTAACATCGACCAACTGGTCGACAATTCTGCAGGTTACAAACTACTATCTTTCATGGACGCCTATTCAGGATATAACCAAATTCCCATGGACAAGGTCGATAAGCAACACACGGCCTTCATGACCGCGTCGGGCAACTACTATTATAACGTAATGCCCTTCGGTCTGAAGAATGCCGGTGCGACCTACCAACGGATGATGAACAAGGTCTTCCGGACTGAAATCGGCGACATGCTCGAAGTTTACATGGACGACATGATCGTCAAGTCTGCAGAAGAAGTCAACCACGCCGCACACCTCAAGAAGGTGTTCGACACGGCGAGAAGATGCCGTATGAGGTTTAATCCCGAAAAATGCACCTTCGGTGTCCGGGCGGGAAAATTCCTCGGATTTTACCTCACGGAACGAGGAATCGAGGCAAACCCCGACAAGTGTAGAGCCTTTTCCGAGCTCCCTACTCCGGGCTCGAAGAAGTCAATACAATCATTGAACGGAATGTTCACCGCCCTTTCCCGGTTCGTTACCAAATCCGCACAGTACGCACTCCCCTTTTTCAAACTCCTCCAGCAAAAAGCGGAGTTTGAGTGGAGCGAGGAATGCGAACAAGCACTCGCACATTTGAAACAAGTCCTATCGCAACCCCCGGTCCTCTCGCGACCCGAGAGCGGGGAAACACTCTTCTTATATCTTGCGATCACGAGCGAAGCGGTCAATGCCGTCCTCATTCGGGAAACACCAGACGGACAGAAGCCAGTTTACTTCACGAGCAAAGCTCTCCAAGGCCCCGAGCTCAGGTATCAGCAGATCGAGAAAGTCACACTGGGCCTCGTCACCGCGGCCAGAAGACTACGCCACTACTTCCTCGCCCATACCGTCATCGTGAGGACCGACCAGCCGATCAGGCAACTCCTCAAACGACCGGATATGGCGGGGAGGATGCTCAGGTGGTCACTCGAGCTGGCCGAATTTGACATCCGATATGAAGGGAGGAAAGCCTTGAAGGCACAGGTACTGGCCGACTTTGTAGCAGAGATGACCGTCCCAGAACCCTCAACCAACGGGTCGCAGAAATGGACAATCTATGTCGACGGAGCATCCAGCCCGAAAGGCAGCGGAGCGGGAATCATCCTCGAAAACGAGGAAGGCATCCTCATCGAGGTGTCCCTCGAACTATCCTTCCCGACTTTGAACAACCAAGCCGAATACGAGGCCTTCCTCGCGGGACTCAGGCTGGACGAGGACCTTGGCGCCAAGGAGGTCAAGCTTTTCACCGATTCTCAGCTCGTAGCCTCGCAAGTCCGAGGAGAGTACCAAGCCAAGAACGACAGTCTCATAGAATACTTGGCCTTGGTAAAAGAGAAGATGAAAAAGTTCACCTCGGCGGAAGTAACTCACATCCCCCGGGAGCATAATGCCCGAGCGGACGTCCTGTCAAAATTGGCAAGCACGAAAAAGAAAGGCGGGAACAAATCCGTCATACAAGAGGTCCTCTCCCGCCCGAGCATTGACAAACCAGGCATGATTTCGGACATCAACGCCATCGGGGACAGCGACTGCTGGATAACCCCGGTATACGAATACCTCACGAAGGGCATACTGCCCGAAGATCCCAAAGAAGCAAGAATGGTCAAGAGACGGGCGTGCTCGTACACTATAGTCGAGGATAAGCTATACCGGCGAGGATTCTCCATTCCCCTCCTCAGATGTGTCGAAGACACCAAGGTCCCCGGCATACTCCAGGAGATCCACGAGGGAATCAATGCGCAGCACCTCGGCGCACGATCGCTAGCTCGTAAAGCACTCCGGGCAGGATATTACTGGCCGACCATGCAACAAGCCGCCAAGGAGCACGTCAAGAAGTGCGATAAATGCCAGCGGCACAGGGACATGCACCTCGCTCCCCCCAGCGAGCTCACGACGTTATCCTCCCCGTGGCCGTTCGCATGGTGGGGGATGGATATCCTCGGACCTTTCGTCCAGGGGTCGTATCAAAACAAATACCTCATCGTCAGGGTAGATTACTTCACAAAGTGGATTGAAGCAGAAGCATTGGCCAAAATCACTGCCTTCAATATACTACGTTTCTACAAAAGAAATATCCTCGCCCGGTTCGGAGTGCCTCAAGCCATCGTCACAGACAACGGAGCCCAGTTCACCGACAGGAACTTCCAAGACTTCGTCACAAAACTAGGCACGAAGCAGCACTTCACGTCGGTCGAGCACCCTCAAACGAACGGACAGGCTGAGGCCGCGAACAGAGTGATCCTTCGAGGATTAAGACGGAGACTGGGCGAAGCCAAACAACGGTGGGTCGAAGAGCTACACAGCGTTCTCTGGGCCTACCGAACAACCCCACACTCCACGACCGGGGAGACCGCTTTCCGTTTGACCTATGGAACGGAGGCAGTGATCCCCGTGGAGATCAGAGAACCCTCGAGGAGGACGGAAGCCCCCCTCGACGGGAACGCGAACGGCGAAGCCTTGAGGGAAGAACTCGACTTCGTCGAGGAAACACGCTCGGCCGCTTCTCTCCGAGAGGCGTCACTTAAACAAAAAATAACACTACGTTATAATGACAAAGTCATTAAACGTGATTTTCAGGTGGGCACCCTCGTCCTACGAAGGAACCAGAAAGACTCGCGGGAGGGCAAACTCGCCGCGAACTGGGAGGGCCCGTACCGCGTCCGAGCGAAAACGGGGACAGGAGCCCATTTCCTCGAAAATCTGCACGGGGAAGAATTTGCTCGACCATGGAACGCTGAAAAGCTAAAACAATACTACAGTTAAACACTACCCGCGGGTTACTAGCGTCGCGAGCACGGAGGCGCACTAGGGTACAAGCGCGACACCCCTATAAGAACACGACGATCAGAGACCGCGTTGCGTGTGCGCGAGGACATTTGATCCGGCGGGGATACCTCGATCGAGGCCCACCGTCGTCGTGCCAACCGGGCATAACACCCAGCTCGCGATGGGAAGTTCATGCCACGAGACTAGGACCTCGACCGAGCTCTTAGCCTCGTTGAAGGTCGGAGTCCTCCTCCGGCCGCCCGACCAGCTCTCCACGCGGTCAGGGACTATCAAGGTCGAGCAAATCCCGAAGCCTTATTACTTAGGCAAAAATAAAGTATAACAAACACCACATCACACACAATCAAAATCAATAGAGATATTATAAAGTACGAATAGCGGGCAAAACCCTTAGTCCAAAAAGTTACAAATATAAGCCCACAGACCGGGCGAAAATAACCATTGTCCAAATAGTACATCAACTAAGCCCACAAGCCGGGCGAAACAAAACGGCTCGCAGGCCGACCAAAACAAAGGTAAAAAACCTACTCAGCTGCGGTCCCGTCAGGCTCCTCGTGCACATAAATGTCGTTCTCCCGCAGAGGATACACGATCTGGCCATCCACCACCTCAGCGTCGGGGTCAATCCCTTCAATGACGAGGTCGGGGTTGAGCACCCGAAGCTGCGCCACGGCACTGCGAAACCCTATACCCGCGGTTTCAATAGAATCATCCTCGGACACCCGGAGATCCTGCTCAAGCTTCCGGAGATGCGCCACAAGCGCCGCACGAGTGGTTAGGAACTTGTCCTCCTCAGTTTCCCCTTCGGCTGGCCGCACCGCATCTTCCAACTCGGCAATCCTTTCCTTAAGCCGCTTCTCCTCCAACTCCAGCTCAGCGATTCGGGCAAGGTGGCCTTTCTTTGTTTCCTCGGCTTCCTTAAGCTTGGCCTCGACCAACTGCTGCTGCTTGCTTTGCTCTTTGTTCAGATCTCGACACTCTTTTAGTTCCTTGCGCATACCGAGCATCTCAGCGCCCAAGGTATCCAGTGCCTCCTGCAGGCGGGCCAGTTCAGCAGCAGGGCGGGTCTCGTCATTTAGAATGATGGCAGTCGAGCAGATACGCATGACGGCCGACAGGTCCTCAAAAAGCATCTTCCTCCTCCCTTCAGTAGCGGTCCCCGGCACGGTTTGGATCTCGGAGGGAAGGGTGCGAGGATAAGTGACCTCGGAGAAGAAGTGAGGTTTTTGATGGCAGGGGGGAAGGTCAAAGCTGGAAGGAACCGGGGGACTGTCTTCACCACCCAGGTCGACGACCTCCGCAACGCGTTGCCTCTTCGGAGTCCCTTGGGTAGCCGGGGATTGGCTTCCCGCAGGAGTTGTGCGGTCACCCATGGTCCCCGACACAGCGGCAGCAGGCTGAGACTGAGTGGATCCGTCGGGGGCAGCGGCCGTGGAAACACCTTCGTGAGGGGCCCCAGAAGGGACAACTTCCTGATCTTTGGATCGCGACGCCTCTTCCCGGGCCTGCGTTTCCCGGGCCCTCTTCGCTTTCAGTTTCTTCAACCTCTCCTCGGCTCCGGCCATTGTCCCTGCAAAAGGAAAGAAAGCGTTAGTAAAGCGAGAAACACAGATACGAGGAAGACCTAAAGCGAGGACGTTTCACCACCTAACAATTCGATGGCCTCCTCGTCGGAGAAGGTCTCGAGCAGAACGCAGGTGTTTATCAGGCGACGTTCTTTCTTCACCTGCCCATCTGCTCCTATTATAGGCTGGCCGTCCAGCGTCTCATGTCGAGCTTCGGTAAAGCTGTCGACGAAAGCTACGATTTTATCGTAGGCTTCCCGCTCGTAGGCCTCCATCTGAACAGGTTTCGTTTTATACTTGTCAACTCCCTTCTTAAAGTGTTCCTCCGTCCAGTACAGAGGAAACTTCGGCACCAGCACCTCCTCGGAACGGCCGTCGACCTCGCGGGTGACTTTCCGGTACAATGAATATATCGCCTCGAGGGTGACCGGCTTCACATAGAAATAGCGGAACTTGAAATCCCGGATGGAATCCAAGTAAGTGTGAAACAACGCCTTGCTCTGCTTGAAGGACACCCAGCCGTGTCGACCTCTGACCGATGACCGTTAGAGGTGGAATATGCGGAAGAAAAGGCGAACGGTCGGCACAATCTCCAAATATTTGCATACGAGCTCGAAGGCCCGGATGAAGGCCAGCGAGTTCGGATGAATCTGCGAAGGGGCCAACTTCAACCAGTCAAAGATCCCCTCCTGAAAATCCGTGAAGGGCAGCCTCCACCCCGCCTTCTCGAACATAAACTCGTATAAGGGGACCCGCATTCCCCGGTAAGGGGAGCATATCCGGTGATGCTCCTCGGGACGAAAAACCTTCCAGGATTGACCACTTCCGATTAGTCGGTGCTCGACGGTACAAAAAGCATCGCCCACATCTGGGTAGACGAAGATGGACGACATCTCCAGGGCTTCGCTACAGACCCAGTCCTCGAGCGGCCTCTCCTGCGCGAAGGCCATGTGAGCCATGGGGGAGTCGGGCTGGTCGTCGTCTTCCTCGAAATATCCTGCGGCCACCTCCGCAGCCAAATCGTCCATTTACCTGAAAAGCAGAAGGAAATGGTGAATTCGATTAGTTATATCAAATTCACCCCTCCACCGCTGTTCAAGCGAACGGGCGAGGAAGGGGCAAGGCTTTCTCAACTCCCCGACGCGAACGGCCGAGAATCAACTCGCCCACCGGGGAACTCATCGTCTCCCCGGAAGGTTCTGCCCCGTGTCCCCGCGGCACTAACAAATATACTGATTATCAAGGACCCCGAGACATTCAACGGATCCCCGACGTGTTCGTCCCTGATCCCCGAGATATTCATCAAAAGCGAGCAAGAATCTTCGCACTCTCTCTCTCTCCACAACTAAAGATTCCCGCAATATTCGCCGGGAATCCCTTCGTTTCTCATGGGAATGTCATCAATTCACCAAGGAAACGTCCTACACTAGTTAAAATCGAAGAAAAACGCAAAATAAAGGTCCGGTTTGAAGCAAATACCTGGTAAGCGGAGGTGTAGGGTTCCGGCACGGAGGTTTCCGGCTATGGTATGGCGGTGAACGGCGGTCCTAGCGGAGGAAATGCTTCCGACAGAGAGTGCCCGGCGATTGACGGCGGCGAGCTACGGCGGAAGAGGTTAGAGAGAGAGGGAGAAAGTTTCTTGAGAGAGAAGCGGAAAAGTGAAGAATGAGCGAGGGGAGCGGCTTTTATAAGCGGTTCTCGCGAGACCCGAGGGGCGTAGGGCACTCGAGTGCGCTACCCTAGCCAGCCGCCCTAGCCTCCCTAGGTAATGATGGCAGGCGACACGTGGCACGCATGCAGCCACCCGTCTCCCCACGTGTGTCGTTTCGGTTTTCCCCAACGCTTCGAATCCGAAACCCTTCATCTCCCCGACCATACGACCGGACACATCTGTCCGACGCCCGACGCTCATCCGGCCGAAGGAATTTCGCATAGGATATCGACCTCCTCGGTTCCTCTCTTAGCGTATCCTCGACATACAATAACCCTTAAGTCATCACTCTGCCACCTCAGAGCAACGACTTAGGGGGCTCCTGTTCTGGACTGGGCCGAGGCTGCCCAACAGTCGAGCAGGCCCAACCCATATAGCATGGGGAGGCCCAATAAGACCCCTCTGCCGGGCACTTGACTGCTGCAAGCATACCAACATTTCCCCCGAGCACTTTACAATGTCGGGCACTTGGGCCAACAGGGCAGGAGGACCTCGCACCCCGGGGGGGATAGGTACATCCCCGACATACCAGCTTCTCCCCCGCGAGTATGTCAGACGTCACTCCTCGACAGACATGACTCCTCCCCGCGAGGCCATGTCCGTCGTACGGCTTGACGGGTCCTCGACACAGAAGGCTCCTCCCCCGCGAGGAGTGTCTAACGGTCCGTACCACGTGGACACGTTCCAAGTAACCACTCCACTCCTGAAGGTTTCGGTCTGCCCTAGTCCCGGAAATCTAGGAGCGGTTACCCCAGGGCGAAGACCACGTGCTGGTCTTCACTACGCCACGTAAGCCCTGGCAGTTACTTGGATTGGGCCTGACAATCCATCCCAATGCAAGTAACCGTTGGCCCCGCGCTGGGGGTCCTCTATAAATACCCTCTCACTTGAGAGGGTCAGGTTAAGTCATTTTTTTCTCACTCTTCTTGTATTCGCTGTTACTCTGCGCACTCCCTAACTTGAGCGTCGGAGTACCTTGCAGGTACACCCCCCGCCGTCCTTCAACCTCACCGGAGCCGGAGCTCAACGGACGTCGTTGGCCATCAGTAACTGTCTGATCCAGGTACGATCAAATACTAAATCAAATAAAGTATTTAAATATTAGTATTCTTTGTTGTAAAATATATGAAAGATTCTAAAATTATTTTTGAGATACTAAGTAAAAAATAAACAAAAGTATTTTTTTTTTCATTTTTATAATTATGAAATTATTTTAAGACAAATATGAATAGTATTTTATAAAGTTTATGAGAATAATATATATGAACAAATTAGTTGTACGTTGAAAAATAATTTATTGAGATTTAATAAAATATTAATTATATTCGTCTTATACTGTATTTTATTAAAAATAATAATAATAATAAATTTATTGTAAGTAGTGGTATTTTTTGAAATAATCAAATATTAGATTTTTGTATTTTTGCATTTGTTAGGATTCAAACTCAAATTTTTTTATAGAGAATAACAAAATGTTATAACCTTTTAAAAATTGAAGATGTATTTTGAGAGATGCCACATAGAAAAATAAATGATGTGGTACAATAGAAGTTGAAGTGTCGTAAGATAGTTTGATGCAATGGATTTAATAGTTATAAATAGATATCCATTATTTAGTTTCTAGTAAGGACTAAATAATTGAATGATATAATTGCTCCATAAATAACTAACCAAGGCACACTTTTTAGCCTCTCCAAACCACAACCCTTCAATTTAGACTGGAATTAAAAAAGGTCACGATTCCCATAAAACCTTTCCGTATTGAAATATTCAACCTGTTGAGAAACAACTATGAGTTGTAAGCCTCACATTGCTTGAAAAAGTAAAAGTTGAACACTTTATAAGTGAGAGAATCTACACACGTATCACCTTAACGTTTTTGGTGAAAATGTGATGTCTCTCTTACTTGTTTTGATGAGTCTTTGACCTTTAGGTGGGTATTTAACTTAATATGAATGTTTCCTCCTCGTAATTATCCATTAATGGTATCAAAGCTGATGGTTCGAGTAAGGGACCGACTCATTGTATAGAAAGTGTTCCTAGCATGGTGGATGTTAGGCGACGTGTTCCATTGCAGTGCTCATGACGAGTAAGGGTGCGTCAATCACGGTAAAAACACGTGGATGAAAAAGGGTCTGCTTGAGGGGGAACATGGTAGATGAAATCACACTTGAGGAGGAGATTGTTGAGAGCCAAGTGTAAGTTGTAAGTTCCACATTGCTTAAAAAATTGAAGGTTGAGAACTTTATAAGTGAGAGAACTCATACACCCACCATCTTAAGATTTTGGATGAATATGTGAGGTCTCTCTCACTTATTTGGGTGTCATAATGACTAATCACAACCACACATAAAATTTTCTCCACACCGCATTAGCAAGCACATATGAAAAAACAAAATGTGAATGACTTTCACGGCTTTTTGAGCATAAAACAAATGCAAAGATTATGGTTTACTTCAATTAAACCCTTTGTCCAATTCATCATGAGATGGTAATCTTCCCAAAATAACACTCCAACTGAAAACCTGGATTTTTAACGGTACGTTCTCTTTCCATAATTCCAAACATGTCTTCTTCGACCTTTCGTCGTATATTGTTGCTTCCACTCCTCTATTCACCAATTGGCAACATGATTTAACTGAAAAGTCTTATACACCGTCCGAAATCCAAATGAGTCTCTCATCAATATCTGCAATCGGTACGATTTGCGCAAACACTTTCTGCAAGCTGTGTAATTCTTCCATTTTGTCTTAACGTAATACCACGATTTCAAAATCAAGATACCACCGTCACACATTTGTATCCCATATTCTACAATCGATAATACATGCAACTTTATCATTAGATTGCTCATATAAACCTAGGAATTGCACACACAAAGTATTTATAATCTATCGGTACTTTCAAAACAATATTTTTCTCCTCTTTCTAGATTGAAACCTCCATTCACTACTACAAAATACACATTTCATAACAGTTGGGAGAAGGATTCCACCATGAATGATAGCCCGTGGTAAAGAAGGTTATGATTGTATGTGCCCTTTTTACCACCACAGGCTACTAGCCGCGGCAAAATCACAGTAGCGCGTAACATACCACTACGGTTGTATAAAACAACCGTAGTAAAAGGTTGAGTTCAGGGGTTTGATACCTAACACTTGGATTTTTTCAGATTTCACCACAGTTCTAGATTCTAACTGTAGTGAAAGACTTAGCGCACCACATTTCACTACGACCCTAGATTCCAACCGTGGTGATATGCTTACTTGAGTTTATTATAATTTATATGGAATACTTATTTCATAAATAACTCACTAAACATATAATATTTCATTCTGATTTAGAAATTAATAATATGACAAATTAAGTTATATTACAAGAACAATTTACACTAATCAATATTGTACAACGCTTTGAACTTTAACGATTTGAACTTGTTTCAACGCTTCTAATTCTTCTACTAACACTTCCTTCTTCTATAGTTCATTTTGAAAAATATTATTTACTTTGTAGACAAAATTAAATGTGAAGAAAGTGATATCAAAAGAACTAGAAGCATTGAACCAAACTTTAACCATTATAGAGCAAGGTACGAATAATAGACTACAAAAGCTCGTAAAATATTGATAAGTGGAAGTTGTTTTCTAATATAACTTAATGTCTCACATTATAATGATATAATTTAATTTGAAAGGTTATATATTCAGTAAGAGGTTGAAAAAATACTCAAACTACATACGATATAATAAACTCATCTTCTATGACATGTTGACTACATGTAATAAAAACTGCAATGTACAAGGTATGACATTAACAATAACACAAATATTTACAACATACCTAAACAAAACATCAAAAATAACACAAAGATTTACAACATACCTAAAATACATCAACAATAACACAAAATTTTACAACATAACTAAAAATAACATCAACAATAACACAAACATTTACCTTTATCAACAAAAACTAAAACTTACCTTAACAAAACAACAAAATATCTGAACAATAAGATCAACTTATTGCAACATAAAGATATAGAAAAAACAAAATACCTCAATATACTTCAACAAGAAGATCAACATACTTCAACAAGATACTTCAACATACCTAAAGAATAACATTCACAATAACACAAACAATAACAAACAATTTATGAGCTGAACAAACAACAAGATACACAAACAACAACATATATGAGTTAAACATCTATATACCTGTAGCGGTAAAATTATGAGTATAAGTTATTGATTAACTTAACTCATAACGCAAGAGTTGCCACCGCACTTTTATTTTATCCAAAAGGAAAGGAAAAAGAGCGAACAAAACCTAAACAAGTTCTAAAACAAGAACAGATGAACAGAGACAGTGTAAGGGGGTTGGTTACACTATGGGAAGGTGTTAGCACCCAAAATATCTATAGTACTCTATAGGAACCCTTTGAAATATCTACGATTTTTGGTTTGAAAAGGTTTGTTTAAAATGAGGTTGGGGAGATGAGAAGAGAAGTACTTTTTAAGATTTTTGTGTTTGGAGAGACTTCTTGAGCCTCATGCCTACGTACCCACAAAGTGTAATATAAGATTAAAACCCTGTAGTTTGTGGTACAAATAACAAAATAGATTTGTTTGGTTCATTTTAAATGGAAAGACAAGTTGTCATTTTAAGGAGAAAACTACAACTAGTCGCCCACGAGTATAAGAAAACAATATTTGCATCAAAATTCTCTTCTTGGATGCCTGAGTTTCAATGAATAATTCCTCTTGTAGAAAGGTGTTTTGTTGATGTGTCTAATCAAGTACAAAGTTAGCCCCAACTATTATGTGAAAGTCTTCAACTTCTCTTTTCTCCCTCTCTATAAAAGAAGCTGCAGACCAGAAGAAGAATATACCTAAGCGCTAATACAACTCTGCTACAGACTCTGAAATATGACAATCAAAGAGAAGCAACTCTGTCAAATTTTTTTAAACTTAGGACATCTTAAATTTTGTATATTTTAAAAGTTCGTAAGTCTTAAAGTATTTATTAGATGTATTTTCTACACCTCTGATTGCATATCAAGTTTAGTTTGTTACTTAAATCTCTTAACAATTTATTTAGAGTCATAAGTATCTTGTTTTAGTGCTTGAGAATTTGAAGTCTTAAACTTGTATACATAAGGAAGGAAGTCTCAGACTTGTGTGTTTAAGCAAAGGAGGTCTTTAGCATGTGTGCTAGAGCAAGGAAGTCTTGAGTTTGTGTGCTTGAACAAGGAAGTCTCTAAGTTGTTTGTTTGAGCAAGGAAGTCTTATACTTGTGTGTATAAGCAAAGGATGTCTCTCGCTTGTGGGCTTGAGCATTTGTAATTAGATTTAGTTATAGTGAAAATTCCTTGGAAGTGCAAGGGGAGTGGACTACTCTCTGGTTGTGAGAGGAACCGGGATAAACTTCTTGTGTCTTGTGCTTTTTCTTTCTTGCTTCCGTACTTACTTATTCCGCTGTTGTCAACTCTGATCATCCAAATCAGATTTTGGTTCAGAATCTGATAAGATCTTTCAGAAGTTAACCAAGTTTTTTGAGTTAGAATTTGAACCAAGTACTCAAACTCTGGTTGAGAAACATCATAATCAAAAGCTGAAAATCTTTAAAGAGAAAAGGCCAACACAATCCAACCCCTTCTTCTTGTGTTTTTCTCACCTTCAGTTGGCATCAGAGCAAAGTCTGTGCTAAACACTTAAGAGTGGTGCAGAAAATATCCTGAGAAAAATACTTTTTCATAATGGCTGATGAATAAAAAATAATTGGTTCAAGTGAGGGGTTATCCTCGTGGTGATACCAATTATGATCAAAGTACATATGAGAGGAACAACTATGTTTCTAGACCTCCAATATTCAGTGGAGATTCTACTGAATTTGAATAGTGGAAAAGCAAGATGTATACTCACATCATAAGTCTTGATGATGAGTTATATTATATCTTGGAAGATGGTATTGACATAAAGTCTCTCACACCTGCTCAAAAAAAGATTTACAAAAAACATAATAGAGTCAGAGGCATCTTAGTTGATGCTCTACCTCATTCTGAGTATATCAAAATATTTGATAAATTCACTGCTCATACCATCTTTAAATCTATATGTGCTACATATGAAGGGAATAAACAGGTTCAGGAAGCTAAGGTTAACCTTCTGGTTCAACATTATGAGTTGTTCAAGATGAAGGAAGATGAAAACATTGAAATCATGTTTTCTAGTTTTCAAATTCTTGTGTCTGGTCTTCAAGTGCTGAACAAGAGTTATACTACTTGTGACCATGTTAAGAAGATTCTTAGGAGTCTTCCTATCAAATTTAGACCCATGGTAACAACTATCCAAGAGGCTAAATACTTAAACACATTAAGTCTTTAAAGTCTTATTAGCAATCTCTGGAGTCATGAGATGGGGCTCAATGGAGATGAACTTATCAAGAAGCCAAAGTCCCTAGCCTTGAAATCTTTTGAAAATTTTGTAAAGGCTTCTAAAATCTGGAAATCTGAAGAAGCTTCTCAATCAAAAGCCTCTGAAGAAGACTCAGATAATGAGGATATGGCCTTTATCATTAAAAGGGTTCAATACTTAGCCAAAGGACAAGGAAAAGAAAGGAAGCTTCCAAAAGGAAAACTTCATAAACATATTCAAGAAGAGATTCATGGCTACATGGAATGAAATTGACAAATAAGACTTTGAGAAAGATGAAGATCAAGCCAATCTTGCTTTAATGTCTCTTACATCTTCTGAAGCGGAATCAGACTCAGACTCAGACTCAGACTCAAAATCTGAGGAAGATGAGGTATTTTCTAAATTATATTATTTTAATTTAATTACCTTTATTCAAGAACTTATGAGTAGGTGTCAGGAAAAGGCGAGACACATGAAAAATTAACAAAGTAATATGATCTTTTGAAAGAGGAATGAAATCTGTTCAAAGCAAAAATGAAACTCTTGAGAAAGAACACACTGCTCCTGTTAAAGATGCATCTGATAAAATTCTTGATAAGCATGAAATAACTCTACAAGAATTTATCTTAACTGGCCTTGAAAGAACCAAACTTGCATCTATGATATATGGTGTAAGTAGAAGCACAAGAGAAGGTCTGGATTACTATAAAAAAACCTATTAATCCAATGATTGAAACCTTGATTGAACCCTTAGATCCTTCCTACTCTAAATCTACTCAAAAAGGGTTGGACTGTTATTTTGTATCTGACGTTAACAATGCAAAGATTTTGAACCAACCATAACCTAAGACTCTGAAGTCAAAGAAACGGTTTGAAGAAACCAGAACCTAAGGCACAAGTTCATAAGATTCTAAAAGGTCCAGAATCCAAGGTTAAGATTCATTCAAGACAACAAACTTTCAAACCAAAAGTATTGAATGATTCTAAACCTTTTTATATGAGAACAAAGGTACAAAATAAGATAAAACTTGTCAGAGCTAATCCTAAAGGACCCATAAGACTATGGGTACCTAAATCTGAAATCATATTTTCTACATATATGCTTAAAGGGAGAGCAAAGCAGCAATCCTGGTACCTGAAAAGTGGTTTCTCACGACCTATGATGGGAGAAAGGCGTATGTTCCAAACCCTCACTCTAAAAGAGGGAGGAACTATGGGATTTAGAGGAAATAAAAAGGGAAGATTATTGGGACATGTACTATTAGTAACTCTTCTTTATCTATTAACGATGTTTGGTTGGTAGATGAACTGAAACATAACCTGCTTAGCATAAGTCAGTTTTGTGATGGTGGTTATGAATTAATGTTTAATAAAAATATATGTACTATCATGAATGAATCTGATAAGTCTGTAGTGTTCAAGGGTAAGAGGAAAGGAAATATTTACAAAATCAATTTTTCTAAACCGGCCGATCAGAAGGTAGTTTGTCTTTTATCATTGAATGATGAAAAATGGGTTTGAAACAGGAGGTTAGGTCATGCTAACTAGAGATTAATCTTCAAGCTTAGAAAATTAAAACTTATTAAGGGGCTTCCAAATCTTAACTATCATTCAGATGCTCTCTGTGGAGCATGCCAAATTGGGAAAATTAACAAAACCTATTTTAAAACAAATAACATTGTCTCAACCTTCAGTCCACCCAGATTTTGTTTTTAAACTCAAGAAATTTCTTTATGGACTCAAACAAGCTCTAAGAGCTTGGTATGAGAGACTAAGTAACTTCTTGTTAGAAAATGGCTTTCAAAATGGTCAAGTTGACATAAAAATATTCTGAAAAATTCTGAATAAGGAAATCTTGACTATCCAAGTTTACGTTGATGACATAATTTTTTGTTCTACTAATGCATCTCTTTGCAAAGAATTTTTTAAGACTATGCAGGTTGAATTTGAGATGATCATGATGGGGGAATTGAAGTTATTCCTTGGAATTCAGATCAATCAAAGCAAAGATGGAGTCTATGTTCATTAGTCTAAATATACTAAAGAACTTATGAAAAAGTTCAAGTTTGAAGATTGCAAAGTCATGAACACTCCCATGCATCCAACATGCAATCTGAACAAGGAAGAAGAAAGCTCCAAAGTCTGTCAGAAGCAGTATAGATGTATGATTGGCTCCTTACTCTACTTAATAATTTCTAGGCCAGATATTTTGTTCAGTGTGTGCATGCATGCAAGATTTGAATTAGATCATAGAGAAACTCACTTAACTGCTGTCAATAGGATCTTTAGGTATCCGAAGGGAACAACTAATTTAGGACTGCTTTATTAAAAAAATCCCTATATTACAAGCTGGTTTGATTCTTTGATGCTAATTATGCTGGGGATAGAATTGAAAGAAAATCCACAAGTGGAAACTGTCAATTCATAGGTGAAAACCTAATATCTCGGGCTAGTAAAAGACAAGCAACTATTGCTTTGTCCATAGTAGAAGCAAAAGAATTCTCAGCTTCTAAATGCTACACACAACACCTCTTGATGAAATATCAATTGGAAGATTATTAGATTTGTGAAAACAATATTCCCATTTTTTGTGATAATACTGATGCCACCTGTTTAGCTTAAAATCCAGTTCAACATTCTAGAAACAAGCACATAGAGATAAAACATAATTTTATTAGAGATTATGTTTAGAAAGGTGTAATAGATGTTTAGTTCATTGATACACATCATTAATGTGTTGCTATATTTACCAAGTCTCTTACAATAAATAGATTTGATTTCATTAAAAAGAATCTGAACATGCATTTTATGGAATATTAATGCATGCTTCTGAATGGAGGATCATAGAATGACATGATTAGAAGCTACTATGACCAGAAGCTTTGAATAAGCTTCTGATAAGTAGAAGCCTCTGACGCTCAGAACTTTACTGGTTGTTTCTGATGGCATATAAGTGGTCTTTCTATAAATTCTTTTTGCTAACCACTTATGTGACACAAATCTGAAAAATGATTTTGACTTGGTCTTATATCTGTTAAGTCTTCAAGTTGTGCTTATTTGCTCACACTCTGAGCTATATTAACTGGGACTTAGTATTTTAATTCTAGTAAAACAAAATTAAGTCATGATTCTCCCTTAGTCAAATATTTTTTTTTCAATTCAAAATTCTGGATGAAATGGTTGAAAACTGCTCTGAGATCTTAATATCAGTGGTTAAATCAAAGGTTGTTAGTGGCTATTGAGCATTGTTATAAAGAGCTATGGGAAAAGGATTTGTTTTATGATTCAAAGAAAAAGAGTACAAAGATTCAGAATTAGGTTTTGAAGACAAATCGTTACAGCTTACAATCTTCTGACTTGGTCATCATCATCCTCAGCACAAGCTCTGCGGTAGTCAATCCAGTCCTGATCACCATCTGAGATGTAATTAAATTCTTCAGCAAGCTTCTTCTTTCTTTTAGGGCACCTCATTGTTGTCTCTAAAGTTTCCCCTATCTTGGAGGCCTCAGCAGATGTGCTTAAACCTTCAGTCTCTACAGCTTTTTGAGCTTTTGTAGCTTCAGCGAGCCTGAGTTTCTCTTCCCTCTTTTGCTTCATCATAAGCTTACTAATCTCCTTAGCAAAATCTCTCTTCAAATTCTTATCTTGATTTGGCTTTCCTATACTGCTTGAAAATAAAGGTGTTTGGAAGAAGAGGAATACGATCTTGGTGATAATGTAAATCTGTTCTTTATAGATTTTCTGGGATAATGCACAATTAGTTTTGATCTTTGTGCCCTAATAAATCCAGTTTTGGTTTTCAAGCACATCTTCCCAGTTCTGATCCCAGCTTATCTGCGCTCAGTTATCAGAACCGAGATTTGACCATCTTAAAAATTGAAGAGGCTTTTATCAACTAGACTATCTCATTTTCAAAAACTTCTTTGACTAAAGGGAAATAAATATTGATTTTAAATCATTTTTATTCAAAACTAGTTTCCCATACAATTTTTTTTCTTCTGTATCTTTCCTTATCTTTTTCTTGATGACAAAGGGGGGGGAGAGATAGAGAGTATTTAAGCAGATGAATCTCTGAAGATTACTCTTGTTGTGCTTACCTGTGAAAGTGTTCAACTTCTCTTTTCCCCCTTATCGCCCCTCGAAAAAATCGCTTAATCGAAGACACGACCCTTCGCGCGAAAGGCGCAGAACGGTTCGACAGAGTCGCCACCGAACTTTATTTATCCCAAAAGAGGGAAAGGAAAATATCGAGAAAACCTTTCAGGCAGGATAAGAACATGGTCGTTGCAACCATATTCTGAGTTTGGGAGTCAGTTACGTGAGGGGAAGGTACGCGCACCCCCTCACGTCTGTTGTACTCAACGGGAACCTCTTGATTCGAATCGCGATGCTCGTTAGCTAAGTTTGTTTGTTTTCTTCTCAAAATAAAATCGAAACGGTAAGATAAAAGGAAAAGATGCTAAGGTAAAAAGGGTTGGTTTTAGGGATAGAGTACTCGGCAAGATCATCGCAATCTTGTGCCTACGTATGCTCATTCGAACGAGAATGAGTAATCAGAGCAATCGTAGTTCGACTACAGGGTTTGACGAAAAAAGATGGAAGTGTGGAAAAGGTGGAAAAAAAAGTGTGCTCGCCAAGATCATCGCAATCTTGTGCCTACGTATCTTTACTCGGACAAGAATAAAGAATCAGAGCAGTCGTAGTTCATGGTACGCCCACGAAAAAAGAAGAGTTGGTTTGTTTTAAAGGCGGCAATTGCTCACACACGAGTAAGAGAATCCGAACCTAAACAATCGAAGAAAGATCAAAGACTTGAACCCCCTTTTTCACCTTGAAAAGAGTTACGATAGTTGTTAGTCATTTTTGAGTTTTATTGTGAAAATCTGCTTGACATTGGATCAAGGGTTTATTTGTATGCGAAGAGGTTAGTTTGAAAAAAAAGTTTGGTTAGAGGTTGATTTGAAAATGGCTCGACGACGAGTCGAGGGTTTGGTTGAAAAGAGGTTTGTTTTGGAAATGGCTCGACGACGAATTGAGAGTTTGATGAAAGTGGGTGGTCTATGCTAGTCCCTAGGGGTGCTCCTAGTAAACAAACCGCAATCAAAGAAACAACGAATGCGTACATCGGAATGGGGAGAGGGGTACATGTAAAATACAGGGGATGACATGAAATAAAAGGTCTCATTGTAAGGTAGCCCAAGAGGAAGCCGTGTGTGTGCGAGGTGTCCTAAACTAAGCCTTGAGCAAGAGTCGGACAAAAGCTACAAGCAAAGGATAGTAACCAACAGTCCACCAATTGAGTTTTTTATTGTTTCGATAATTGTTAGTGTGTTTTGAATAGTGTATGAACAAAGAAAATGGTTAGATGAACAAGATATGAATATGAACAATATGATAAGAATATGAACAATAATATTGACAAGTAAATCAAGATAATATTGAACGGAAATTAAAGTTAGTGGTTAGTTGTTAATTGTATGAATCGAGTCCAATGTAGCGCTAAGCCATCGTAGCACGATCTATGACGAAGATCATGCTATAGGAGGATGCACAATTTGATTTTTGTGCTAAAACACGATAGAGAAATGATATTGAGGATCATTCTCCAATTGAATCGTGCCACACAAAAAGAAAAGGTGAAGATCTTGTCTTAATCACAAACTTTAGTCGGTTAATCGAAGGTAACCTATCACGATCCCAAAGTATAGAAAGAGATCTCGATGATCACTCACTACAGATTTGAAATAATGAAGGTTAATCACTTCAATAATCAACATTCGTGAATAGAAAGACTTAATCGATCGAAAATGAAAAAGAAGATGGAAGAAAATGCGAAATGAAAATGAAATGGAAATAGAAAATAAATCGAAGTGGTCTCGTCTTAATCAAGATTTAATCGAGAAATTGATAATCTATGATATTTGACTTTCATTGACCAACAAAAATAGAAAATAAGAAATGAAATGGAAATCGAAAAGAGATCGAAAATAAGAAAGGTCTCATCTTTACCAAGATCTTAAATCAATAAATCGATAATCTTTGGTTTTAGATTTTCATTGACCGATAAAAAAGAAAAAATAAATGAAAAAAGATAATAAGAAACGAAATGGAAATCGAAAAGAGATTGAAAATAAAAAAAGTCTCATCTTTACCAAGATCTTAAATCGATAAATCGATAATCTTTGGTTTTAGATTTTCATCGACCGATAAAAAAGAAAAAATAAATGGTCTCATGTTGATCAAGATTGTAGATCGATTTGAATAAATCAACTAGTCAAAATGTTTGTTATATCATTAGCCCCAAATGAGAAAATAAAACCCAAAAAGAAAAAAAATGAAATGAACTTAGAAAAGGATAAGTTTAAATAATGTATTAGAAAACTCAAAAGAAGAATAAAGAAAAAACAAAGCTAAAACTTATTTTTTAAAACAAAAGAAAAATAGATAAAAGTGGGGGGTATATGATTTGAAAATGGTGAATGAAGAGGTTCATATGGGCTAAAGAGTCCATCACCCCTATCGTACAACAATGCTACAAGCACACAAAAAGGAATGGTGGTAGTGTGAAAAACCCGGCCCAAACATTTTGGCAAACCAAACCCCTTCATGATGCAGCATGATCTTCCATTAGCCTCTATAAAAAATAAACTGTTGACCTCCAGCAACAAGTTTCAAAAACGAAGAAAAAAACAAGAATAGAGCAACAACAACATCAGTGATTCAAAGGCAAGTTGAACAAAACAAATCGATCCAACCTCCTCACAATCTTTTCCGTGGATTCGACTTAGTCTTGTATGAGTATGATTCGTTTAAATGGCCTCTGTCTTCTTTCTCGGGTTCGCTCAATCTCACTCTGTTGGGATTTATGTCAGGTTTGCTTTGCGATTCAATCTCATTTCTGCTTTGCTTCGGTTGGTTTGTAGTTGAATATCACTCTCTTCATCTCACTGATTTATGGTTGTGATTTTATTTGGGTATTGTGAATTGGTCTGTGGTTGAAAGAGAGTTTTATGATTGGAGAAGAAGGTTTGTTGTTGTGGAAGATGAAGATTTGGGTTGAGGGTAAAGGTATCGTTGGGTTGCTGTTTATGGTGGTGGTTTATTTTGTGGTTGAGGTTGTTGTTGGGTTCAATGGATTAAGAAGACTGAAAAGTTTGGAGGAGATTTGGTCTGGGTTTGAAGAAGGTTGTTCAATAGAGAACGAAGGAGGATTTGGGTTGTTACAGGGTTAGACTGTGAGAGGGTTTGGGTTGAAAAAGTTGAAAGATTTTTGTGTTTAATTGAGTGATTGAAGAAAGAAATTTGGCAGAGGTTTTGTGGCTTGAAAAGCTTGGAATTTGAGAGTGAAATGCAGATGTTATATAGAATGAAATGAAGGTAGAATAGGAATTGAATTGAGGAAATTTTAGAAATAGAATGATGCTGCAACGTTGTTGTTTGTGCGTGAAATTGTAAATTTGGTGTAGAGGTCATACGAGAAGATTGTGCAGGTTATTATTTGGTGTGCGTATTGTGAGTGATGGTTTGTCGTGTTGTGGGAATCATGTGTGCAGGTTAGTAGGTCGTATGAGAGTCATAGCAAGAAATTGGTCTGTGAAATTGTGGGGTCAGGGTTAAATGGTTGTTGCTGAATGTGCTGCGAGGTTGTGATGGTCTTCAGCAGGTAGTGTCATGGCGTGGTAATATGTAGTGGTTTAAATTGTGCATTACTCTTTTGCTTTTGTCCAGGATGTGGACCATGGTGTTCGTTTTTTTGTTTGGCAAGTACCAATAGTGGGTGTACGCAGGAATTGCACATCAAGCTTTTTGAAAATACTTTTTGTGTGGTTTGTCTCATGTATTGACAAGGTAGTGGCATAGGCTGGTGTGGTGGGTATGTGCGTGACGGTTCTTTTGCTAGTTGGAAATGTTGCAGACTCACATCATTCATGTTGCAGTAACATCGAATTGGGGCTTAGTTGTATGGGGAAAGGCTTCATGAAATGTTGGGTTGGGAGCTGATGTGACCGTGTGTTTCTTGAACACACATTTCCCCTTTTTTCTTTTGGATCAACATGTAATGGGCTCGGACCACATTATTTACACCTCATGTATTTGGGAACCATGCTTTGAAATGGACTTGTAATTTTGATGGGCTCAAATTGTTATGTGCACCCTCCATAATTCATACTCGTAATCCAATAATTTTGAACCATAAGTTGAACAAAAAGAAACCGGATCTTGACTTGAAATACGCACCCCCCGAGAATCACTCTTAGAACCAAGCCCAATATCTTTGGATCCTTCGAATAATGATCAAAATCAAACTTTCATTTTAACTCCATAACCACATTTGAAAATGTTCCTGAGTTTCCTCCTTGAATCAATTCGTGAGAAACGAGTTAATCATGAATCAATCTTCAAATTAATTTAGAATCTTGCCATTTGCACTAATAATCCAGATCTTGAGCAACACAAAATTGTATTACCACTGCACAGAAAGTCTAATCAAAAGAAATTGCTTCTTGACGACCTTTAACCAAAAAGCACTTTCATTGGTACATAAACCCTAAATAAAGCCTCAGACACACACGCCACCTGAACTGCACACTCTGGGCTTGATCATGAAACAAAATCTTGCCTGACCAATACTAGGTCAAAACCAAATGAATTCGCAATCCATACTACACACACCTGACCAGATAGACTCACATGCACCTTTGCAACAACTCTGAACTGAGTAACAAGAAGGATGAAGCTAAAGGCAACATATTTTTGGATTTTTGAATAATAGTTAGTGGATGGAGTGTACAGATGAAAATTATACACAGGTAGGACAAATTTGGGGTATGACACCCCTCTCTATAAAAGAAGCTGCAGACCTGAAGAAGAATATACCTAAGCGCTAATACAACTCTGCTTTAGACTCTGAAACTTGACAATAAAAGAAAAGATACTCTGTCAAATTTGTTAGACTTAGAACATTTTAACTTTTGTATATTTGAGAAGTTCTTAAGCCTTAGAGTCTTTCTAAGTTGTATTTTGTCTACACCTAGTTTGTTACCCAAATCTCTTAACAATTTGTTTAGAGTCAAAAGTCTCTTGCTTTAGTGCTTGGGAAGTTGAAGTCTTAAGCTTGTGTGCTTAACCAAGGAAGTTTCATACTCGTGTGTTTGAGCAAATGAAGTCTTTAGCGTGTGTGTTAGAGCAAAGAAGTCTTGATCTTGTGTGCTTAAGCAAGGAAGTCTCAGACTTGTGTGTTTGAGCAAGGAAGTTTTATACTTGTGTGTATAAGCAAAGGAAGTATCTCGTTTGTGGGATTGGGTATTTGTAATCAGATTTGGTTATAGTGGAAATTCCTTGGAAGTGTAAGGGAACTGGACTACTCTCACGTTGTGAGAGAAACCAAGATAAACTGCTTGTGTCTTGTGCTTTTACTTTCTTGCTTTTGTACTTACTTATTCCACTGTTGTCAACTCTGATCATCCAAATCAAATTCTGGTTCAGAATCTAATAAGATCTTTAAGAAGTAAACCAAGTTTTCTGAGTCAGACTCTGAACCAAGTGTTCAGACTCTGGTTGAGAATCATCAGAAACAGAAGCTAAAAAACTTTAAAAAGAAAAAAGACAACGCAATTCAACCATTTGTTCTTGTGTTTTTCTCACCTTCATTCTCATCATAAATATCAAATAATTTCAACTCACACAATGAGCTTTTTCATAATCATCTTTAAACAACAAACATTCTCACTTTTTTTTTTCTTTGCAAAATCAACAATTTCATTAAGGTGAGAACTCCATCCAAGATTTGGTACCCTGGTACATAAGCTCTCTAACAACCAGAAATAAACTTTACACCTCTTCAATCTCATAGCCAGTAATTGACACAATTTTTTACAGGCAGGCAAATTGGTTGAAATTTATTTAATCACTAAATTGACAGTTTATTCAGTTAGGTTTTGAGATTTTTAACCTAAGACACTTTAAAAAAATCCATTGACAAAACTAACTCTATCTTTCCTCTTACAATTTGCACCACCAAACTAACTCTACCTAGAAAATGAACATCTGAAAATTAAAAGTACACATGAGAAAAAAATCCTAGATTTCCATTTAGTCATGATTTCTGTCCTGATTTGATGAACACATTATACCAAAATTCCATTTCTTCACTTATCTGATATGAACCATGATTTCCCATATTTTCTTCTAACTTAGTATCACAAGAGACAATAGATGGATCCTTACTTGAATCTAAACCAATAGGACCATCACTTGCTTGTGCCTCATGCAAAGTATATGAGTAATTAGAAATATCAGCATTTTGGACCCTTTTCTTTAAATGTGTATGCCAAAAATTCTTTACTTCATTATCTGTTCTTCCTGGTAATCTTGCTGCAATAGTAGACCATCTGATCATATCAAAGGGTCACTAATCAATCACTTTTATTTACTATATGCTACATGTGTATGATATCTCTATGATTTATCATTACAATATTACTCACTTATTTCCAAGAATTTGATGTAGCTTTAGGATAGAATCTTGTTCTTCCTCACTGAATTTGCCTCGTTTGATATCTGGTCGCAAGTAGTTTATCCAACGAAGTCTGCAACTCTTACCGCACCTTAACAAACCTAAATAATAATCATACCATATAATTTATCACACATTAGAAAAATCATATATCTGATAGTAAAAAATTTGTGCTAACCAGCTTGTTTAGGAAGGGCACGCCAGTTTGCATGGCCATGTGTTTGAATATGAGAAATCAATATATGATCTTCTTCAGCACTCCATGGTCCTTTCCTCATTCCCATCCTTTCACAACAAGGAGTCTTAGCCATGGTCACCACTACACAAATTTGGTGTAACTCTAAACTATAGTGGTGAAAATGTATATATATACAAATGAATGAACAGTAGGGTTTTCATATAAAATAAAATAAAACATTTTGGTTTGTGAGAATTCTAATTCCTTTTTACTTGTCCAATGCACTCACGCACGCACAGTTGAAATTGAACAAGATGATGATCACAAGATTTTGATAATATGTATAAATGGGCCACCTTAAGATACTGATCCCATAATTTAAAATGCAAGAATAATCAGTTTTAACTTTTAATCGTTTTGTCAGAAAAGTAGTATTGTTGCTTTGTGGACTTCTAGCTCCAGTGAGGTTCTAGGTTGGTTCTCTTGAAGCCTAAAGCAATGATAATTTGAGTATAAAGAGTCAAAAGAAGTATGCTTCGTGGAATAAAATGGACTAGATATTGTCTCAATGCCGCCTCTTTCCACTAACCTTGTGACCTGTTAGGGTGTTGTTCAATCTTTTTATGGATTTCTGCTAACCCATAATAATAATAATAATAATAATAATAATAATAATAAGGGTTAATACACATTTTAGACCCTGCCATATTGGGCGAATTTGAAAAAGGACCCTGTAAAAAAAAACACAGATTTCATCCCTGCCTTTTTAAGATTCTTTCATTTTGGACCTTAAATGAATTTGGTTAACCTAAAGGCTGAGGTGGACATTACAGGTTGAATTTTTTTTTATTTCTTCTCATACGTGTAAAAGACATGTGGCAAATGAAGTATTATTCGTGAATGTCTTTCAGTCTTCTTCCTTTCCCAAATTGCGCTTGGATCTAGGGTTCAAGGTCTCCCCAAATATTGAAAGCAAGTCGTATCTTCAGCAATACAAGAAAATGAGTGGAAGCGCAAGTTCATCCTTCACGGCGACGGAGAGAAAACCACCGGTTTGTGGCCACGAGCTTCCCATGAGAATCCATATTTCAAAGTCAAAATCCAACCCAGGAAGAAGATATTGGAAGTGTAAATTTTGGGGGGTATGTAAAAATTTGTTCTCCTCTTTTGTTCATCTCGTCTCTTATGTTTCCATAATTCTGATGATTGGTTTCATGTCGTGTCTTTTGTTTTCCCAGAATGTTGATGACTGTCATCTATTTCATTGGGATAATGAACTGTATCAAGGAAAGATTGATGAACCTAGATTCGATGGAGCTTGCCCTGGATGTCTAAATTTGGCAGTTGATATGAAGCGGAACAAGAAAATCAAGAAACTCAAGATGAAGGCTGCAAAAGATCAGAAGACCATTCAGACACTTACTTTTTTTCTTCTTGTATCTTGGTTGTCTTTTGGTGTGATGTTGTGTAAAAAGTAGAATGTAATGTTAGATATGTTTGATTCCACTGTAGAATGTAATGTTAGGAATGTTTGATTCCATTGTAGAATGTAATGTTAGGAATGGTTGATTCCATTGTACTGAATGTTTGATTCCATTGTTTTTTATGAATGTTAAATGAAATGAGTTTTCAATGAGTTTTACTAAATGTACAAAATGCACCTTAATTGCTAGCTATAATATGCAGACTAAAACAGTAGTGCAAGTGTTAAAAATGCACTATAATAATAGTACCAAATATCAGTTCTATTTGAACAATACAAGTGCTCCAATATCAGTACCAATTGCACTAAAACAAGTTCAGGTCAGGTACATGACAATATCATTTATGTAGCATTGTGATCCAATATATGCATTACCAAATGCACTAAAACCAGGCCAGAGCTATAAGCAGAGTGCATTGTGATCCAATATATGCATTACCAAATGCACTAAAACTAGGTCAGGTCTATAAGCAGAGTAAACCCAGGTGAAATCTTACAACAGTTCCTTGCCAAATCTTGTAAAACCAGTTGATTGCCAAATGCAGTTTGGGTAGATATGCAGTCTATTAAGTATGCATTCAAAATAGAAAACTAAAAACCAGTTTAGTTCCAATACATATTCGAGGGTAACAGTCAAACAACAATGCTTAATAGGTCTCAATATCAGTCATCATTTAGTGTTATAAACATTTAGCAGTCAACATTTAGAACATTTAGCAGTCAAGATTTAGCACATCCTAAGCATATTATGTGCATTACAATGATCAAAATAAGATACCCTAAGCACTGTAAGTGCAGTACAAACATCCTAAGCACATTATGTGCATTACAAGGATCAAAATAAGATACCCTAAGCACTCTAAGTGCAGTACAAACATCCTAAGCACATTAACTGTAAGCCTTCTTCTTGGACTTCTTCTGTTTGGTGACCATTTGTTTCTTTTTGGGAGACTCCTTAGAAGCAGCAGTTTGTTCAGTCGTAGAAACTCCTTAGAAATTGCATTTCACATGTCTTTTACACGTATGAGAAGAAATAAAAAAAATCCAACCTGTAATGTCCACCTCAGCCTTTAGGTTTACCAAATTCATTTAAGGTCCAAAATGAGAGAATCTTAAAAAGGCAGGGATGAAATCTGTGTTTTTTTTTACACGGTCCTTTTTCAAATTCGCCCCATATGGCAGGGTCTAAAATGTGTATTAACCCAAGAACTAATAATAATAATATTATGACCATATTGTATATTGTATTTTTTTGGTTAGATATAATTCAGATTCATTTAATATGTATATATAATTAATTTGTATTTTATTTTGTGAGATTCTGATTGTATAAATAATGAAGGTTAGTTCAATTTGTAAAAGGAATTCATTTTGTAATTGTTTTTAATCTGTATGAGAAAGTTAGTCACAAATTCACTTTTTCTCTTTTCTCTCTTCCATCATCTTCTTCATCTTCAACCTTATGTACTAACGATTGGTATCTAGAGTTTCGGTTCTGATTCAGATCGAGAAACACGAGTATACATGAGGCATGTGTGATTGATGATTTTGGTTCTGAAATTCACAGTGAATTGAAGTTTGAAATCGAAATATAATCATATTTCTTGATTCTAAGGGATTGGGAAACACGAGTGTTAGTGAGATTTGAGTGAATTTGCATAAGATCTAAGATGAACGGAGGAAACAGTAGCTTGAATACAAAGCATACAGTCTTTGATGGAAATAATTGAAATCAATGGATGATTCACATGCGGGTGTTGTTTGGTGCTCAAGCTGTTCTTGATCTCGTCAATGACAATTACACAACGGTTGCAGCAGATGCAACTGAAGCACTATTCCAGACTGGACCAATGGCTAAGCATGACCCAATCCACTACTGCTCCCAAAACGGCTCAATTGCCTAGGTCTAGCCAATCAGGGGCAGCTTTTACCTTTCTGCCCCTCACCAAGCAAATATGGTCAAATGACCCACTAGGCCACCTGCTCCTCCTCGGCATTCCTACCCGTCATGCACGACTCTACCATCCAGAACAGTCACGACACCCGTGCCTGAAACTACACCTTTGCCCGTGGCAACGGGCCCGTCCTAACGGATAGTTTTTGGCAGTTACCTATTCTTCGGGAAACGGTTATTTTGCCCCGAAAATAGAGATTGTTGGTCACGCGCTCGGGGCACTATAAAAACCCTCTCATTTGAGAGGGTCAAGTATTCTAAATCATACTAAAAAACACATACTTTTGTACTTGCCTTTTTCCTCTCCCGATTCTTACTTTAGCATCGGAGTGTCTTGCAGGTACACCCCCTCCTCATCTCACACACCCAGCATCACTGACGTCTTCCTTGGCCCACTTCAAATTTTGATCAATCGTCAAGAACAGTGGCGCCGTCTGTGGGAATTCTGTTATCCCCGTCTTAACATCCATCGTAGATCAAAGACCAAAACAACCCTCTGTCCAAGACTCCGATCATGGCAAGCCAATATCACATTCGTGACGCTCGCAACCCTGTCTTTCTCTCCGCCAGCAAGACCGATATTGACGGGACTACACCTTTCTTCGGAGGTGACGCCCATCATCTGAGAGATGAGGCCACTGCGTCTCCCTCTCCCACTCGAACTGGTCGTGTTGAAGACCAGCCCGCCCTGGACCTCCAGTTCGTTCCAGTTCCGCCCAGCGTTGACCCTGCCATGGCGGCCCTTCTTGAAGCTCTCAACAAAACCAACCTCTTAATCCTCCAACAAAATGAGAGGATTGGAGCCTTGGAGGAATCTGCCCGACCAAGATCCCCTCAACCGAGGAAAGATCGTCGACGATCCAGAAGTCCACCTCCCCGACGTGAAAGAGACCGTCGGGCACATCAGGAGCCAGAATCACATGCCGTCCGGAAGCGTGACCACATTTCCCTGCGGAACCAGTACTCTCTGGGAAACAAGAGGACCAGGAGAGACCAACGTTTTCCCCCTCTCAGATCTAAGAGCCGACCGCGAACCCCGTCTCCCCGCAGAAGTCACTGCCCTGTTCCTGAGCAGAGCACCCGCTCTCCATCATGGACCAATAGAAGCAACGACGATGAGCCTCACATCCCGTTGTCTCAGGAAATTATGGCTATGCGTCTCCCCAAGGGACTGGAGAAACCACCGTCTTTGGGCACTTACGATGGTACGAAGGACCCTGACGAGCACATCAAAAATATTAATGCGTTGCTCGACTATCGTGGTGTCCGGGGCGCCATCAAATGTCGTGTGTTCCCTACCACGCTCAGGAAAGGAGCAATGACCTGGTATAAACAACTCCCCGACAAGTCCATCACCTCGTGGAGACAGCTGGGTAGAATGTTCTCCAGACACTTCACGGCATCCCACCGCCAACCGAATACCGAAGCCTCCCTTGAGGCCATAATTCAAGGGAAAGATAAGCCTCTTCGAGCCTACATCGAGAGGTTCAATAAAGAGGCGGTACAGGTCCTGACCACCGATGACATGAAGAAGCTCTTGCTCGAGCGAGGGCTTCGTCCCCACACCGAGTTCGCCAAAGTTGTTGGTATTGCTCCTCCTAGGACTCTAGACGCCTTCCTCCTCAAGGCGCAAGCATATATCCAGTACGAGGAGAAAGAAGCGGCCAGCTCGCCCCAGTCTTAGGCCACCAGGAAAGCGCCCGTGCCTCCAAGAGCGATGAACCCTCGACATCCCGTCGAGGAGACAGAAGACGTGAAGATCGTCCCCAGGAGTCCCGGGACAACAAAATACCCTCCGGCCGCTTCCATGAGTATACTCCCCTAGTCGTCTCCAGGGAGAAAATCCTCTCTGAATGCGCCAGCTCAGAGTTCAAACAAGCAAGGGTTCGATTCCCTAAGTAGATACTGGCCAAGCCGAACGCTGACAAGTTGAAATATTGTCGTTTCCACAAAAGTCACGACCACACAACTGACGACCGCATCTACCTAAAGGATGTCATAGAGATACTGGTCAGAGATAACCACCTGAAGCAGTTTACAAAGAAGAGGGAAACTCCCCGGCAAGACGCCCAGGAGTCGAAGAAAGTCGAGGAAGAGGTGCCTTCCTCGGAGGAGACAAACCTTCAGGTCGCCATGAGCATATCGCGGCCTGAGGACTTCTATGTCCCTGAAGAGCTCAGCGTTCCCCCCTACTTCGCAGCAAATAGCCCGTGGGAAACTTTCCCCTTTGCCATGGTCATTTTCGGAGGACTCTTCAACAAAGTTACCATGGGCTACGAGAAAAGGAAATTCGAGCACCTTCTCAACATGAGCTCCAACAAGAGTACCACGCTCGACAAAGTCCATAGAGAATCGGTCCCCATTTCTTTCTACCACGAGGAACTCCTCGGTGGGGCTCCAAACTCAAGCATTCCACTACTCGTAAGAGCCCAGATGGAAAATTTTGATGTTCGTCGAATCTTAGTCGACCAAGGCAGCTCGGTTGACATTAGGTACTCGCAGCTATTTTCAACCCTCCTGCTAGATGAATCACACCTGACTCCATATATAGGTTCTGACCTACAGGACTTCAACGGGTCGGTCACGAAGCCCAGGGGGTATGTCGAGTTGATCATGAATTTTGGATGTGCATTGACGGCCAGGTCTATTAAAGTCCAATTCCTGGTTATCGAATGCCCGTCTCTCTATCAGTGCATCGTTGGGCGGCCAACCTTGGCTGAATTGGTGGTCGTACCCTCAACTGTGTATCTCAAAATGAAGTATTACACTTCTAAGGGTTTGGTCGCCACTTTACACGGGGACATCGAGGCAGCAAGAAGATGCGTCGAAGCAGCCACCAAGGTACTCAACACCATTGCTGCCAAGCCGAAGACTTCCAACAAGCCGGCCTTGCCCACCAGATCCGAGGAAGCCAAGCCGCTTCTCCGAAGATGAACAGAGGGAGACCCAGACTTGCTCGAGTAGCCTGTCAACTTCGACCAGCACCAGCAACGGCTCCCATCCGATGCGCCCAATTCTGGATGGCAAGTTTGAACTCGTCCTGCTCGGGGACGACCCTCGGCGAGGAGTAAAGATAGGGACCGGCCTCCCTGACATAGCGAGGAAACAACTCAAAACTTGCCCCCGAGAGAACGCAGACTTGTTCGCCTGGAGTACCGCAGAAATGTCCGACTTAGATTCTGCTGTCACCTGCCATCAGCTCACGATTGAGCCCGCTGCCAAGGTTGTAGCGCAAGGTAGGAGAACGCAGTCTCCGGAGAAAACGGAGGCTGCAGATTAAGCTGTAAAGGATCTCATCGAGGCAAACTTCATTTAGGAGACCAAGTACACTACTTGGTTGTCCAATGTTGTACTCATCAAAAAATCTAATGGAAAGTGGCGTATGTGTGTTGATTATACTGATCTCAATAGGGCATGCCCTAAAGATGTTTACCCCCTCCCCAATATAGATAAACTTGTTGATAATTCTTCTGGTTTTAAACTGTTATCATTCATAGACACCTATTCGGGCTACAATCAAATACCGATGGCGAAAAGCGAAAAAAGTACACAGCCTTCATAACCGAGCCGAAAAATTATTACTACAGTGTAATGCTCTTCGGCTTGAAAAACGCTGGCGTGACCTATCAAAGGATGATGAACAAGGTCTTCCGGGGAGAAATCAGCGACATGCTCGAAGTCTACATGGACGATATGATTGTGAAGTCCCACAAGGAAACCGATCACACGGCCCATTTAAGAAAGGTCTTCGAGCAAGCTAGGAAATACCGGATGCGCTTCAACCCAGAGAAATACACGTTCGGGGTACGAGCGGGCAAGTTCCTCAGCTTCTATCTAACGGAACGAGGAATCGAAGCTAACCCCTAAAAGCGCAGGGCCTTCTCCGAATTTCCTACGCCCAGCGTGAAGAAATCCATCTCATCCCTCAACGGGATGCTCACGTCACTATCTTGTTTCGTGACCAAGTCTGCCCAGCACGCCTTGCCCTTCTTCAAACTCCTCCGCAAGGAGGCAACCTTTGAATGGACTGAGGAATGCGACCAGGCTCTCCTCCACCTAAAACGAGCACTATTAGAGCCGCCAGTCCTCTCTCGGCCAGATAACGGCAAAACCTTGTACCTTTATCTCGCCGTAGCAACCGAGGGCGTTAGCGCCACCCTCATCCGTGAGACGTCCGATGGGCAAAAGCCCATATACTTCACGAGCAAATCATTGCAAGGCCCAGAGCTGAGATACCAATAAATAGAGAAAGTAGCTCTGGCCCTCATCAACGCTGCGCGAAGACTAAGGCACTACTTTCTGGTCCACACAATTGTGGTCCGAACAAATCAACCTGTAAAGTAACTGTTAGGACGGCCAGACATGGCCGGCAGAATGCTTAAGTGGTCATTGAAGCTATCCGAATTTGACTTTAAATATGAGAGCAGAAAGGCCATCAAGGTCCAGGCGCTGGTCGACTTTGTCGTGGAAATGACGTTCACTGATTCCCCCACGTGCGGGGCGCGCAAATGGACTATCTTCATCAACGGGTCATCCAGCTCGGCAGGAAGCGGGGAAGGTATCATCTTGGAAAACGACGAGGGAATTATTGTCGAAGTCTCGATTACCTTATCTTTCCCTACTTCCAACAATCAAGCTAAGTATGAAGCCTTAGTCGAGGACCTGGGGGCCGAAGAAGTCGTCATCTGCACCGATTCTCAACTCGTGGCACTTCAAGTCTGAGGAGAATATCAGGGCAAGAATGACAACCTGTCTGAATACTTATCGGTGGTCAAGGAAAAAATGACGAAGTTCACAACAGTAGAAGTAAAACATGTTCCCCGCGAACATAATGTCAGAGCAGATGTGCCATCAAAACTGGCAAGCACGAAGAAAAAGGGCGGAAACAAATCTGTCATCCAGGAGGTGTTTCCTCAACCCAGCATCGAGAAAATCTCCCTGATCCTCAACGTGCAGGTCATCAGGGACAACAACTGTTGAATGACCCCCGTTTATAATTACCCCGCTAAAGATAAACTCTCATCCGACCCAAAGAGGCCAGCGTAGTCAGACGTAGAGCCTGCTCGTACGTCCTGGTTGAAAACAAGCTCTACAGGCGAGGGTTCTCTATCCCTTTACTCAAGTACGTTGAGGAAGAGATGGTCGCCCACGTCTTGCACGAGATCCACGAAGGAATCAATGCCCAACACCTCGGGGGGAGACCTCTCACCAGGAAAGCCCTACGAGCAGGGTATTACTGGCCGACCATGCAGCATGATGCAAAGGAACATGTGAAGAAGTGCGATAAATACCAACGGCGCGGGGACATGAACTTGGCTCCACCCAACGAGCTCAAAGCTATGTCCTCCCCGTGGCCCTTCGCATGGTGGGGCCTAGACATCTTGGGACCATTCGTCGTAGGGTCGAACTAGAACAAGTACTTGATAGTGGGCGCTGACTACTTCACAGAGTGGATAGAACCAGAGGCTCTAGCCAAAATAACGGCCACAACATACTTCGCTTCTACAAGCGAAACATCCTTGCCCGATTTGGCATCCCCCAAGCAATAGTCACGGACAACAGGACGCGGTTCACAGACAGAAAATTTTAGGACTTTGTCACCCAACTAGGCACGAAACAACACTACGCGTCCGTCGAACATCCCCAAACTAACAGGTAGGCCGAAGCGGCAAACAAAGTAATCTTGCGGGGACTCAAACGAATGTTGGAAGAAATAAAGAAAGCCTGGGTCGAGGAACTGCACAACATACTCTGGGCCTACCGCACTACGCCCCACTCTTCGACCGGGGAAACACCTTTCCACATAGCTTATGGAACTGAGGCACTGAGGGAGGAGATCGACCTCGTCAAAGAGGTTCGATCAGGAGCAGCTCTCCGTGAAGTTCATTAAAATAGAAAATTGCAATCAGGCACAACGCTAAGGTTATACGACGAGAATTCCAAGTGGGCAGCCTTGTCTTAACTCTTAAGAAGGAGCCACAAGGATTCTTGAGAAGGCAAACTCATCGCGAACTGGGAAGGGCCCTATCGCTTCCGGGCAAAGACGGAGAATGGGGTCTACTACCTAGAATATCTCAATGGGGAAGAACTTGCTTGACCATGGAACGCTGAAAAGCTAAAACAATATTATAGCTAAGGCCCTGATCGTCAGTTTTCTTTGTCAGAGCGACGAGCATAACGTCCCGACTACTGTGCACGCCCAGGTACAAGTGTCGTATTCTGACTAAGGCAGGATCCCACTCAAGAACGAGTAGAACCCGTGCCCGACGGCGGTTCCTCAACCGAGCCCGCCGTCGTCAAAGTACTAAGATAGACAGAACACCTAGCTCGCGATGGGAGGTTCACGCCGTGAACTCAGGCCCTAAACGCGACCTGAGCTCTGCTTTCATGCCCAGAAGCTACCCAGGCCGTTCGACCAGTCCCCCTCACTGCCGAACACATCTAAGTCGAGCAAATTTCGAAACAATAAACAAATCATTCAAAGTCACCCTAATCACGGGCAAACACTCGTATCGAGCAAAGTTACTACACTTAGCAAAAATAAAAACAAATAAAGCCATGCGCGAATATAAAGCATACAAAATCGACCAGGACGGCCAGACACATATATTTCATAATAATTAAGGGTCACGAGGACCACGATTGTACTTGTTACATAATAAAGGGGCCACGTCCCATACAAAATTATAAATTATATAAAACATGGCACGCATGCCAGAGATATTACAACAACAAAAAAGAAGGCTTAATACCCTTTTTGGTCCTCTAGCTATAGGGGTAGGTCCAAATAAGTCCTCTAACTTTTAAAAGTTCCAAATTGGTCTTATACGATTTTAAATAGTTTCGTAGTGATCCTTTCTGTTAAATACATGCTAACGGTGTTAAAAAAACTGATGTGTATGCTGAGTTGGCTGGGGAGTGAAGCACAGTCAGCATCTTCTTCTCTAGGTTCACAATGTTATCTGAATCTTTATAAATTGAATCCCAATCTCAAACCCTAGGTTCACAATTCATCCAAAATTCACCAAATTGAAAGGGAAATCAATTATCTTCAAGAACCGTTCGAAGTTCTGGGCGGCGTTTCTTCTTCATCTTCTTCCCAATAATGAGTTTTGGGCACGTTTCTTCTTCATCTTCAAGAACCCATGTCGATTCGCAAGTTTATACCAGTTTTGGGAAAGTCATGTGTGCTTGTGGAGACTTGTGTGTACTTCGCAAGGCAAGAACCGTCCAAAATTATGGAAAGCTTTTCTGGGGTTGTAAACATTTTAAGGTAATCTTCTTTGTTAAACACATACATTCTATCCATTACAGCTTCACTGTTAACAAGTTGGCTGCATATATGTATAGGGACACACGAATGCCGGATGCAGATTTTTTGAATGGTTCTATGATGATTCAAGAGATGGCAACGAGGAACGCATGAGGAATCTGCAATGGAAGATTGAAATGCAATTTAAGGAGTTGGAAGAAGCCCAAAAAGAGTTGGCTGAGGCAAAAAGCATGGTTGAAGTGTTGAAGGTCAATAATCTGCTTCTAGAGAAGCTTTGAAGAACACTAGGAAATGGAAGATGATCTGGAAGTCCATGTGTTTTATTGTGTTATTTGTTTTAGTGGTTAAGGTGTTGTGAATGTTGAAATTGATGTAAAAGTTGATTCCATGACATGTACAATTTGGTTAAGGTGTGGGGATTGATGTATCAGTTGTTGTTACCAAATCTAGTAATTCAGTGGTGTTGACATATTTGTGGACCTGAAATTGTGCACCTGTTTTACACTAAATAATAGTTGGCATAAAACAGTTTGTGGACCTAAAATTGTGCACCTGTTTTACACTAAATAGCAGTTTTTAACAGTTAAGCAGCTTAAAATGTTTTAACAGGTTTTTAACAGTTTAACATGTTTTAACAGCCTAGCAGTTTGTACACTGAATGGTTTTACAGCCTAGCAGTTTGTAACAGTTTGTACACCATAATTTATGACAATTATATGATAACAGCTTAACAGAAGTAATCATTACATCATAACAGAATAGCATAATAATATGATAACAATATAAACATAATCTGATTACATCAACATTACACAAAATAGCATAATCTGATTACATCATAACAGAAGTAATCATTACAGAGGTTGTTCATAACAGAAGTTGTTCATAACATAAGTAACCATAAGTGCTTAGTACACAACATTACACAAAATAGTATAAATTACACAATACAACATTACACAATACAACACAAACTATAGACCCTAAGAGGATTTCTTTGGAATGTTCCTTTTAGTTGGTGTTGTCCTCCTAGTAGTAGGACCCACTGCTTTCTGTGATGCACTCAATCTGGTGGCGGGTCTTTTTGAAAGTTGTGCTGGTCTCTTAAAAGGCAACTTGTGCCTAGCTTGTGTTGCAGGCTTCTTGGTAGTAGTCTGAGTTGGTTGAGTTGTTTTGCTTGTCTGAGTTGGTTGAGTTATTTTACTTGTCTGAGTTACTGAGTTGTTTTGTTCTGAGTTGGTTGCTTGACTGAGTTTGTTGCATGACTTGTGTGTGTTGCCAGATTTGCTTCAGATGCTTGCTGGGTTAGCTGAGTAGTATGAGTTGCTTACTGGGTAGCCTGTGTTGACTGTTGTGGTGTCTGAGCCATCTTACAATTTGATTTGTTGTGGCCAGTCTGTCTGCACCTAGTGCACCTCACAATCATACTAGTTTTTCTTATTTTCCTGTCAGAACCATCAATCTCACCCTGTTCCCTATTCCTCTTCTTATTTGGTCTCCCAAGCATTTTCTTGAATTTGGGAGGCTACACATCAGGGTATTCAGTTCTCACCCGTAGATTTGTACCATTTAGAGGGTAAATGATTGGTTCATACACTATAATGTACCTAGCCTTCTTGTAATAGTCTGGAACAAACTGGTCAATATCAAGACCTCTACTCTTAATTGAGGAAATGACATGGACACATGGGAGACCTGTCAGGTCCCACTTTCTGCAAGAACAGCAATGTTCCTTCAAGTTGACAGAGAACATGTCTCCCTGATTCTCAATATGCTTCACCTCAAAAATATGTTCAGATGACATCCTATAAAAACACAACAGTAAGTCTATATCCTATCAAAAGAATTTCATACTACAAAAACACAACAGTCAGTCTATATCCTATCAAAAGAAAATCATATTACCTTACAATCCATGAATTTGTGAAACTGCTGGTTTTCTCGACCTTCTTCTTAATGTTTGGCAAGACTTCATCATCACCTAAGTTAGAGAACTTTAGCCTATTTGTCGCCCATTTTTCCATTATGTATCCCCTTATCTCCTCTAACATTGCAACCAAAGGTTTTGACCTTGCTTCCATAATTACACTGTTGAAAGCTTCTGACATATTATTCAAGACAGTATTAGACTTTGTTGTGGTTCTGAAATAGGACTTGCTCCAAAATCGTGGTAGAGTTTGCATCATGTGTTTGTATGCCTCTTCATTTATCCTCCTCGTGCGTCTCATCTCTCTTTCCCAAGCCTGTGGATAAGTAGCTCTGGCTGCCTTCCAAATGATTTCTTTTAACAATTTTCATGGAAATTTCTTTCTGAAATTGTTGTACAGGTGTCTCACACAGAACCTCTGTTCAACACCTGGTAACAATTCATCCATAGCTGGGAGAAGACCCTGCAAATGCATATAAATTCAGGATTAAATTCTAAATTAAAAAAAAAATTCAAACTTAAATAAAGGCAATAAATCTAGGGGTACCTTTTCCTGATCAGAAATGAAAGTGTAGGTCCTACACCCTTCTCTTCCACCCAGATCATCAATGAGGAGCTTTAAAAACCAAGTCCAGGATTCTCTATTTTCCCCTTCCACCACAGCAAAGGCAATAGGCATCATTTGATCATTGGGATCTGTTCCTATTGCAGATAAAATCTGGCCACCACATAGACCCTTTAAAAAACAGCAATCAAGGCCAATTATTGGTCTACACATCTTGAAGCTCTTCTTGCAAGCATCATAACAAACATACAATCTCTTGAAATAAGGTCTTGCATCCTCACTTCCCTCTTGAACTGGTGTGACATGTATCTTAACAGTTGACCCTGGATTTGTCCTCAAAATTTCATGACAATAGTCATAAATCCTAGTGTAGTCTCCTAAATAAGATCCATCTACCATGTCCCTGGCTGCAAATCTAGCCCTAATAGCCTTGGTCTTGTTAACACCTACATTCCATTTCTTGAGGGCTTTCTCCTTAATATCCTTTAGCTTAAGCTTAGGATTGTTTTTCAATGTATTTTGCAATCTCTTGCTTAACCATTTTGTGCTCATCATCTTAACATTATACTCTCTAGCACAGTTATGTGTGTCAACTAGTTTCCTAAGCTGCCAAGTATCCTCATCAGGAAGTTTTCCACAGTATGCCTCCCATTGACATCCAGGCTTACATACCACCTTCACTCTTATGTTATCATTTTTTAGAAACTTCAAACCTCTCCCATTCTGCACAACATATGTTTGAATGGCTTCTTTAAAATCAAGTTTGGTATTGAAATAGGTTCCCAACTCCCATTTATAGTTTTGCATGTCTTTCATTGCCTTGAAGATTGGATGTTTCCTCTTCCTTGGTTCTTCTTCATCCTCAGTGTCACCTCCACTTTCCAACTCTTCACTATCATACACAGCTCTATTCTCCTCTCCAATATCTGCACCTTCTTTCCTTTTCTTCAATTTACTTGTTTGTTCATGTTTCTCATCATATGCCACCATTTTGGCAACATGTTCTTCCTCATAATCCAGACTAACATCAGAATCACTAAAATCAAGCTCCAAGGCACTATCATAGTTATAGGATGAATCCTCACTGTCATTAGATGAAGTATCATTCCCATCATGCACCTGACCATGAATCCCATCACCATTCTCATCACCCTCTTTCTCAACACCCTCTTTCTCAACACCCTCATCAGAATTCATATTCTCACCATCTAAGACACCCTCATCGGTAGTCACACCCTCACCAGTAGTCACACCCTCACCAGTATGCACTCCCTCACCAGCCTTGACACCCACACCAGAATTCACTCCCTCACCAAAAGTGTTTACATCCTTAAGTACTTGTTCAACAAGTTCAGCAACAATATCATATTGTTCTTCATTCACAACATCCAAAGGTTCTTCATTTAATATATCCTCTTCCATGTTAATAGGTTCTTCATTTAATGTGTCACCCTCATCAACATACTCAGGCTGGGATAATGGGTGTTCAATGTATATGTCAACCTTGAGATGTACCCTACATAGGTCAACTATGTCCAACGCACCTCTATCATCAGTAAGCACATTAATCCCAAATGTAGGATCCCTGTAGTAGATGTTGTCTACCTCGTTATACCCTATATCTTTCAAAACACCTATCAACTCAAAATACGACCACCTATCGACATCTATCTTTAATTCGTTACATTTACCCCCCACGTAGTTTGTTTTATTAGAATCCATAAATTCCCCACTATGATGAATGTTGAGGGTAATCATTTCTTCCATTTCAACCTAATATCATAAACAAGCAGAAACTTCACAAAAAGAACATTGAAACAACCCTAATTTCAACATACAACCCCTAGATTACCGAAAACTATTGTTCTATCAAGACACAAACCCTAGAATACTGAAAATGTAAATTCTACGAAAGGAACATAGATACTTACCAGGATAATACTTCGTCTTCAATCGTATCTCTTGGAAACGTAATATTCGTCTTCGTCTTCACACGCGATCTTCTTCTTCTTCGTTTGGTTGTGCTAGGGTTACAGAAATGGAAGAGAAACTGAACAAATGACTTGATAAAAAAAAAGTGGGAAATGAAGAGCCTATAACCACCGTGCCACATCCCCATTCAGAAACGTACACTTTAGCACACCCATGCCATGTCATCAAGATTTTAATTAAAATTTTAACTTTTCTAACGGCGAGGACAAACGTGGACCTATTTAAAATCGTATGGGGCCAATTTGGAACTTTTAAAAGCTAGAGGACTTATTTACGACACTTGGACTTACGGCGGTTCCTCAACCGAGCCCGCCGTCGTCAAAGTACTATGACAGGCAGAACACCTAGCTCGCGATGGGAGGTTCACGCCGCGAACTCGGGCCCTAAACACGACTTGAGCTCTGCTATCATGCCCGGAAGCTACCCAGGCTGTTCGACCAGTCCCCCTCACTGCCGAACACATCTAAGTCGAGTAAATTCCGAAACAATAAACAAATCATTCAAAGTCACCCTAATCACGGGCAAACACTCGTATCGAGCAAAGTTACTACACTTAGCAAAAATAAAAACAAATAAAGACATGCGCGAATATAAAGCATACAAAACCGACCAGGACGGCCGGACACATACATTTCATAATAATTAAGGGTCGCGAGGACCACGAATGTACTTGTTACATAATAAAAGGGCCACGTCCCATACAAAATTATAAATTATATAAAACATGGCACGCAGGCCAGAGATATAACAACAACAAAAAAGAAAGACATCACTCTTCCATCTGCTCAGTCTCTTCAGGCATAGTCCGCATCGGCTGAGGCTCCTCTTGAAGGATATGGGCATGCTCCTCGCCAATCTGGAAGAAGTCGGGAGTGGTGATCTTACCATCTTCAACATGATACAGAAAACTGGTCCCCTCCGTGGACAGCTGAACTAATGGATTCGCAAGTTTGAGCTGAGCCATGACATTTTTGAAAGATTCCTCCCCGATGGTGTAAATGTCGTCCTTCGCCCGCACGATGCAGGCAACCAGCTCAGCCCGAGTCTTTAGCATCTTCAGGTCATCGTGCTCGTCTTCAGCTGGAGCCCCCGCGAACCTCATCTGGTCGACCAAGTCTTCAGCAACTTTCTTCTCAGCGACTAGGATTTCATTCTCCCATTTTAACTTAGTTGCCTCCTCCTGGGACTTCCTCCTCGCCTCATCGGCAGCCTTGGCCTCCTACTTGGCCTTCTTCGCCTTCTACTCCAGGGCTGATATCGCCACCTGGGCCTTCTTCAGCTCAGACTCAGAAGAGGAGTCTTCCTCAGCGTAGATCGCCGCCATCTCCAGTACCCTGATCAGTGCAGAGGCATCATGCGCCAGCATCGCCCTCTTGCTCAGGCGGTCCATTCCCTCAAGCTTTAGGGACTCTACCCGAGGAACTGTAAAAGAGGAGCCCTCAAAGAACTTTTTGTTGTGAAGGCAAGAAGGCATCTCAAACTTGATTTTCTCCCCGGCATGGCTAAGATCCAGCGTCTCCATTGGCCTATAGCGTTTGATCCTCGAACTCGCAGGCACCAGAGAGTTAGGAGCAGACGACAGGGTAGCCGAGGATGTCCCCTTCCCCATTTGTGGAAGAGGCTGTCTCTGGCCAAGCCGGCTCTTCGTGGTGGCCGCACCACCCTTCCCCTTCACCAGGACATTCCTCACCATCCTCTCGTGCGTTGAAGGCATTTCACCTGCAAAAACATAACAAACACGTTAGCAAACAAGGAAAACGATAATCTGAACAAGCTAATAATAAAAGACTACCAAGCAATTTTAGGGCGTCAGCATGGGTCTTGCACTCAAGAAGCCCCTTTATGTTGAAATAGCGGGTTTCCACCTTCTGTCCGCCATCTTCCTCGAAGATCTGGTCCCCTTTCTTGGTCCAGTACTCCGCAAGGTTAAAACTGCTGACATAATTCACCAGCGCTGCATAGTCGGCATTGTTGTCGTCTTCCAGCATCTCCGGGTGGGAAAGATGTTGGTCAGTTCCCTGGGAGAAATGAGCCTCGCTCCAGCAAAAGGGGAACTTCAGCACTCTGTCCGCCACCACTTTACCGTGCTCGTCGTAAAGGTCGTTCCCGTCCTCATCCGTCGATACTTCCCAGACACACATAGTATCCTGGGCTCTCTCCGACACATGTTCGATGATGTAAAACCTCTCCTTAAAAGTCCTAATGGACTCGGAGAATGGTTTAAACAACTTCTTCGCTTGCTTCAGCAAGACCCAGCCATACTTTCTCCCCGAAACCTGCCTCTGGAGATGAAATATCGTAAAAAATAGAGGGAGGGTGGCTCCTATCTTCAGGAACTCACGCGTCATCTCGAAGGTATGGATGAACGCTAATGAGTTGGGGTGCACCTGTGACGGGGCCAAATCCAAGTGCACGAAGACGGATCTTTGGAAGTCGGTGAAGGGCAGCCTCAATCCAATATCTTTGAAGACATACTCGTACATCAGAAACATCTCCCTGTAATCCGTACAGATATAGTCGTCCTCACCTGGAAAGTGCACCTTCCACTCCCCTTCAGGCCCCACAGTTATGAAGGCATCCCCTGTGAACGAGGCGAAGACAGAGGCATGTTCAGCAGGCTCTACAACTGTCCACTCCTTTGCGGAGGTCCTATCAGAGGGAGTCTCCCCGACATCATTGGGAGCGGTCGAAACTTCTGTATCACTGCTCTCCGAGGAGCTCTCCTTGGACGGGTCTATTAAAATCTCTAGCTCAGGTTCGCGAGCCATCTTTTTTACCTAAAAAACAGAGGACAAAAGTGAATTCGATGACAAAATCAAATCCACCCTTCCACCGCTAGTCAAGTGAAAGGGCGCGCGAAGGGCCGGGGACCTAATCAAATGGCTCAAAAATATTGCGCGGGAAATGCCCAGGGCAACCCCTCCTACGCATACGGGGAGATTCTCCCCGGTTCACTACCCAGAATTTCGTTTGAAGCCTCACCGGAAAACTCATGAACCCGCCAGAAAATTCATAGGAACGTCGGAAAAATCATGAGCCCCACCGATAACGCACACGCTCATCATCGCAACGGCGTCAGAAACAACCTAAATCTATAGGTCCCTAAAGCTCCGGCGACCCTGATAGCAGCAGAAAGTGGCCAAGCCACCGTCTACCACCAAAAATCGCCGAAAACTGCTACTGCAACTACCTAGAATCATCCTAACCGCTGCATTCTAGAGAAACAAGAAGAAAAAAAGCTAAGAACTAGAGTAGAGATGAACAACTTACGTGGTCGGGGAAGCTTTAGAGGGTCGAAGATGCTGCTCAGAACTCATACGACGGCAGAAATGGCGGCTAACGATGGTCTAAACGGCGACGAGCTGGAGAACTCAGAGAGAATAGTGAAGGAGGAGAGAAAAGCAAAAAGTCCAAATGAGCAGCTTCTCCCTCTATTTCTAGGCATTATGAGGGCACATGCACGAGCACGCGCGACTAGGGGCATCATCATGACCCTAGCCTAGCCATCATGACACATTTTATGCAGCACAAGGCTCGAGGCACACATGGTGTCCCATCTCTTTAGGTTCTGATCAGCCATTGGTCTCCTTGTACGTCGGGCACACCAGACAGCGTTACTCATCCCGCGGGCACCAACTCCCCCGGGCACCTTAAAATGCTTTGCCTCGTCGGCAAGCGATGACTCTTTCCAGATCTCCCCAGAACAGCGGACTGAACTTAAGTCATCACTCCCGTGCTCGGGAGCAACGACTTGGGGGCTCTTGTTCTGGACTGGAGCAAGGGCTAAGCATGTCCCAATCCACTTCTGCTCCCAGAATGGCCCAATTTCCTAGGTCCAGCCAATCGGGGGCAGCTTTTACCTTTCTGCCCCCTCACCAAGCAAATATAGTCAGATGACCCACCGGGCCACCTGCTCCTTCTCGGTATTCCTGCTCGTCATGCAAGACTCTACCATCCAGAACAGTCACGACGCTCGTTCCCGAAACTACACCTTTGCCAGAGGCAACGGCTAGTTTCGGGCACCTCTGCCCGTCCTAACGGCTAGTTTCTGGCAGTTACCTATTCTTCGGGAAACGGTTATTTCGCCCCGAAAATAGGGACCGTTGGTCACGCGCTGGGGGCACTATAAAAAACCTCTCATTTGATAGGGTTGAGTATTCCAAATCATACTAAAAAACACATACTTTTGTACTTGCCTTTTTCCTCTCTCGATTCTTACTTTAGCATCGGAGTGCCTTGCAGGTACACCCCATCCTCATCTCACACACCCAGCATCACTGACGTCTTCCTTGGCCCACTTCAGGTTCTGATCAGTCATCAAGATCAAGCACAAAGAAACACACATAAAGAAACGAGGAAGAAGGATCAATGTGTGGATACGAATGTGATTAAGAAGATCGTTATTTCAACGACGATGAAGGCTGGAGGGGACACACTGTAACGACCCAGTTTTGTGTGCGTTTTATTTAATCGAGTCGTTTGATTATTTTATTATTATTTTATTTTATTTTCGACTTTTATCTGAAAATATGTTATTTTTCAATGTTGTGATATTTTATCGGGTTTTGGGAACGTTTGCGAGATATTTGAGTGTGGGGGTATTTTGGTCATTTCATAATATTTTTGATTAAGTAGTAAGAATAGAAAATAGAAAGAGAGAAAAATAGAGAGAAAGAAAAGGGAAAGAAAGAAAAAGAGGAGAAAAGAGAAGAAGAAGAGAAATAGTAGGAAAACTTGGAAAATCAAAGAAATCAACTCCTAGAATCGATTTAATCGGGTAAGGGTGTGAAACTCAATTATTGTATGATTGTGTATGATTATGTATGTGTATTTGTGGTTGTTATTGGATTGATTTGGAGAAATTTAGTAAAACCCATTTTATGTAAAATTGATTAGAAATTGATTAAATGTGTTAGAAATCATGCTTTTAGTGTTCATTATTGTTGATACATGATAGATACATGTTGCTATGCATTGTATTGGTAATTTTTCTGGGTGTAGGTGAAAATTGGAGGATTTTTGGTTGCTGCAGAATTTTTTTCTGGTTTTTCCAGGTCATACGCGTATGGGGCATGTTCATACGCGTATGGACCTTGGCATTACGCGTAACATGGGCGAGCCATGGGTCATTACGCGTATGGTTCTTCAATTTTCTCGGCCATCTGCCCATTTGCGTATGATACGCGTAGCATTTCAGGGCAATACGCGTATGGTGTAGGGCACTACGCGTATTGGAATTAAAATGGGAATTTTGGGAAAAAATGGTCTCTGCCCATACGCGTATGGCCTTGGGCAATACGCGTATGGCATGGCGAGGAATTTGGGCAATACGCGTATGGCTCAGGGCAATACGCGTATGGCCAGGAGAATGGTAAAATGGGACTTTTCAAAATATCGTTTTTCGTTTTCTTTCGTAACTTGGGTTCTGTTTATCTGATTTTTACATTCTTGGTATCGTTGGGAAGCTATTGAGTTGTACTTTCTTATTATGATGATTTGGAAATTGTTAGCCGATTTAATTATGTCGGAAAATCGGGAATAGTGTCGGTTGTCGACTTTTGTCGTTATAACTGTGCGTAATCGATGTGTATTATGCAAGGTGTTGTTGTATGATGTAAATGCGTGTGGTTAGATGGTATTGCGATGAATTGTGGTCGTATGGCAATTAAATGCATTGTTTTGGGCATAAGTGCAAAGTGTGATTTTGTTGATGTGAATGAATGCATGTATGTGCGCCTATTAAATGTCATGAGTCATTATATGCCAAGCATCAAGATATGCATTGTTGAGACGTCCTGAGTGACGGTTTGGATTCCAGAGGGAATCCGATATAACATCGTGTGCCTTATGCAAAGAGGTGTGAGCGATGATTATAGACGATCGTGTGCCCATGTGGGGTGTGAGCGATCGGGTCGTGTGCCTTATACAAAGAGGTGTGAGCGATCCATAAACGTCGTGTGCCTTATACAAAGAGGTGTGAGCGACGGAGAACATCGTATGCCCGACGGGGAGTTACAGTGATGTAACGAGCGATGATTCCAGCAGAGTTCCTGAGTGAACTAGTGATGAGAAACATTGGAAGTCGGTACCGCATGTGCATATGCATAGAGTCGTTGTGTCGGTCTCTTGCATTTGCATAAATCATTATGGTTGTGTTATGTGTGGAATTGTGGATAAAATTGGTATATGAATATGTGTTGGTGATGGAAATATGAATTATTCCTTGTATTGCCTTGTGTTTGAATTATGGCGTGAGTTGTGGTGAGAATCGTGTATGTGTGTGTGTTTTGGTGTTATATATAATTGTATGCAATTATATTATGGTTGTTTTTCTCACCCTTCTGCTGTTTTATAATGCTCTATGAGGCATTGCAGATTAGAGTTGCTGGAGGTATTTTTGTGAAGCTTTGCGTCTTCATTCTTTTGTCGGTCGGCTCTGATATGTGACACGGGGTAGTTAGGAAGGTCGTTTGTGATTATCTGTATTATGTATATATATATATCTTTTGGCTTGTGCATGTATAACTTGATGTATGACAAACTTTTCATGTGATATATATATATATATATATATATATGTTATTCAGTTTTAGATTTTCCGCTTTTATTCTAAATCCTGAAATGTGGGTGTAAGGAACTGAGTTCCTCTGTTGATTGCTACCCCACTGTTGCATATCTTTATGAGCAGGTGTTGTATGAATTGTTTCAATATAATGTGATTCCCCCGTCTATGCCATGATAATTTAGATATACTCTGACGAAATTTTGAATTTTCTTTTACTACTTTAATTAATTGGGGGTATAGATTGGGGGTGTTACATTAAGTGGTATCAGAGCCAGTGTGTGTCAGTCCTTGTTGGTCGTTGTGGTTGGATGAGTTGTTTGTTTAACCATAGTTTCTATTATTGGAAATGAACAGAATATGGCTGGTAGGAACGATGCTGCTTTGGCTGCGGCTATGCAAGCTATGGCTCGTGTTGTGCAGGTTGCACCTCATGCTGCAGGTAATGATGAGTTCAGGAAGAACAAACCGCCTGTCTTCAAAGGAAGATACGATCCTGATGGTGCACAGATATGGCTGAAAGAGATTGAAAGGATTTTCCAAGTGATGGACTGTGCGGAGGATCAGAAGGTGAGACTGGGTACTCACATGTTATTGGAAGAAGCTGATGACTGGTGGGTTAGTACTCGTCGTGTGTTGGAAGCTGCAGAGGAGGAAATTACTTGGGCTGTGTTTAGTATGGAGTTTCTGAGGAGGTATTTTCCTGAAGATGTAAGAGGAAAGAAGGAGATTGAGTTCTTGGAACTAAAACAAGGTAATATGTCTGTTGTTGATTATACTGCTAAGTTTGTGGAACTTGTGCAGTTTTATCCTCATTATGCTGAAGCGACTGCTAAATTCTCTAAGTGCGTAAAATTTGAGAATGGCTTGCGTCCTGAAATAAAGCAGGAAATTGGTTATCAAAGGATTCGGAGGTTCTCTGATTTGGTAGATTGTTGTAGGATTTATGAAGAGGACAGTAAGGCTCGTTCTACTCACTATAAGAGTGTGAGCGAGAGGAAAGGGAAGCAACAGTTCCGTGGTGGTCCGTATGTGACACCAGCTGATAAAGGTAAACAAAGAGGGAATTTGAGAAAAGGTCAAGTGGAGGAGGAATGTCTGGTCCTATGAGATGTTATAGGTGTGGTGAAGTGGGGCATCGTCAGTTTGAGTGCAGGAAAGATTTTAGAAAGTGTTCTAACTGTGGAGGTATAGGACACATTGCAGCCGATTGTAAGAGGAACATGGTGAAGTGCTTTAATTGTGGTGAGCTGGGACATGTTAGTACAAAGTGTCCAAAACAGAAGCAAGCTCCAACTAGTGGGAAAGTGTTTGCATTATCGGGAACTTAGACTTTGAGTGCAGATCGTCTGATCAGAGGTACTTGTTTTATTAATAGTACACCTTTAGTTGCTATTATTGATACTGGAGCGACTCATTCATTTATTTCGTCTGAGTGCGCGAAGCGTTTGAGTCTTGTGTTGTCTTTGATGGGTGGTGAGATGGTTATTGATACTCCAGCAATGGGGTCAGTAACTACTTCCTTGGTTTGTCTAAGATGTCCTTTGACCATTTATGGTAAAGACTTTGAGATGGATTTTGTGTGTTTGCCGTTGGAGGGTTTGGATATGGTTCTGGGAATGAATTGGTTGTAATTCAATCGAGTTCATATTGATTGTTATCATAAACTGGTAAGGTTTCCTTCTCTTAAGGAAGACGGAGACTCGAGTTTCTTATCTACCAAAGAGTTGAAGAGACTTTTGACAGATGAAGCTCAGTTGTTTGGGTTGTTTGCATCTTTAACTGTGGATAGTCAAGTTTCACTTGATGTGTTTTCTGTTGTGTGTGAATTTCCGGAAGTGTTTCCTGAGGATATTTCAGACTTGCCGCCAGAAAGAGAGGTGGAGTTTTCTATAGATCTAGTTCCTGGTACTAGACCTGTTTCTATGGCACCTTATCGTATGTCGGCATCTGAGTTGGTGGAGTTAAAGAACAGTTGAATGAGTTGTTGGAAAAGAGGTTTGTGAGACCAAGTGTTTCCCCTTGGGGTGCTCCAGTGTTATTGGTGAAAAAGAAAGATGGAAGTATGCGGTTGTGTATTTATTATCGCCAGTTGAATAAGGTGACGATTAAGATAAGTATCCTCTTCCAAGGATTGATGATTTGATGGATCAGTTGGTTGGTGCTTGTGTGTTTAGTAAGATTGATTTGAGATCCGGGTATCATCAGATAAGGGTGAAGGAGAAAGATATTCAGAAGACGGATTTTAGGACACGATACGGTCATTATGAAAATTTTTTGATGTCGTTCGGGGTTTCTAATGCGCCAGGTGTGTTTATGGAATACATGAATCGTATTTTCCATGAGCATCTGGATCGATTTGTCGTGGTGTTTATTGATGACATTTTGATTTATTCTAAGTCTCAGGAGGAGCACGCGGAGCATTTGCGCATTGTTTTGCAGGTTTTGAAAGAGAGAAAGCTTTTTTCCAAATTGTCCAAGTGTGAATTCTGGTTATCGGAAGTGAGTTTTCTTGGGCACGTAATTTCAGGTAATGGTATTGCTGTGGATCCATCTAAAGTAGAAGCAGTTCTACAATGGGAGGCTCCGAGATCCGTTACTGAAATTCGAAGCTTTTTGGGGTTGGCCGGTTATTATCGAAGGTTTATTGAAGGTTTTTCTAAACCAGCACTTCCTTTGACCCAGTTGACTTGTAAAGGGCAAGCGTTCATTTGGGATATTCGGTGCGAGGAAAGTTTTAATGAGCTGAAGAGAAGATTGACGACAGCTCCGATTTTAATTTTGCCGAATCCTAATGAACCATTTGTGGTTTATTGTGATGCTTCTTTGATTGGTCTAGGTGGTGTTCTGATGCAAGAAGGTAAGGTGGTGGCTTATGCTTCAAGGCAGTTAAGAGTTCATGAGAAAAATTACCCTACTCATGATCTCGAATTAGCGGCCGTGGTTTTTGTGTTGAAGATCTGGAGGCATTATCTATGCGGTGCAAGGTTTGAAGTCTTTAGTGATCATAAAAGTTTGAAATATTTATTTGATCAGAAAGAGCTAAATATGAGGCAACGTAGATGGTTGGAATTCTTGAAGGACTACGTCTTTGGCTTGAATTACCATCCTGGTAAAGCTAATGTGTTAGCCGATGCGTTGAGTCGGAAATCATTACATATGTCCGCTTTAATGGTTAAAGAGTGGGAACTTTTGGAATCATTTAGGGATTTGTGTTTGGTATGTGAAGTGACGTCGGATAGCGTTAGGCTTGGTATGCTAACAATTACTAATGATTTTCTGATGACTGTTTGTGAGAAACAGAAGTTGGATGTGAAACTTGTGGATTTGATGTTGGTTGGAGAAAAAGAGGCGAATAGTGATTTTCAAGTGGATATTAACGGTGTTTTGAGATTCCGAGGTAGAATTTGTATTCCGGATGATGCGGAGTTGAAAAAGATGATTTTGGAGGAAGGACACCAGAGTAATTTAAGTATACATCCGGGAGCGAATAAGATGTATCAGGATTTGAAGAAGATTTTCTGGTGGTCTGGATTAAAAAGAGATGTGGCTCAGTTTGTTTATGCATGTTTGACTTGTCAGAAATCGAAGGTGGAACATCAGAGACCTAGTGGTTTGTTGCAACCGTTGGATATTCCGGAATGGAAATGGGATAGTATTTCGATGGATTTTGTGACAGGGTTACCGAATACTCAGCGAGGGCATAATGCTATTTGGGTGGTTGTTTATAGACTGACTAAATCGGCTCATTTTATTCCGATTGACATCAGTTTTACTTTGGAGCGGTTAGCTGAGATTTACATCAGTGTGATTGTGAAGTTGCATGGGGTTTCATTGAGTATTGTTTTGGATCGAGATCCGAGGTTTACCTCGAGATTTTGGGAAAGTTTGGAGAAGGCTTTGGGTTCTAAATTGAGATTGAGTTCGGCTTATCATCCGCAGACGGATGGTCAGACGGAGAGGACGATTCAGTCTTTGGAGGATTTGTTGAGGGCTTGTGTTCTTGAACAAGGTGGTGCGTGGGATAGTTATCTTGCTTTGATTGAGTTTACGTATAATAACAGTTTCCATTCTAGTATTGGAATGGCACTGTTTGAAGCACTGTATGGACGAAGGTGTCGAACACCTTTGTGTTGGCACGAATCTGGTGAGAGAACGGTGGTTGGACCGGAGTTGGTGCAACAGACGACAGAGAAAGTGAAGTTTATTCGTGAGAAAATGAAGGCTTCTCAGAGTAGACAAAAGAGTTATCATGATCGGAGACGGAAGGATCTTGAGTTTCAAGAGGGCGATCATGTATTTTTAAGGGTTACACCGGTAAAGGGTGTGGGTCGTGCATTGAAATCGAAGAAACTTACTTCTCGGTTTATTGGTCCTTACCAAATATCCGCGAGAGTGGGAGCTGTGGCGTATAGGGTGGCGTTGCCGCCGAATCTGTCAAACTTGCACGATGTGTTTCATGTTTCACAGCTTCGAAAGTATGTTCCGGATCCGTCGCATGTGATTCCGATGGATGAGGTTGAGGTGAGGGGGAACCTTATGGTCGAGGCATTACCAGTTAGGGTTTTGGATCGCGAGGTTAAGCGGTTGAGGGGCAAGGATATTGCACTTGTGAAAGTGGCGTGGGGAGGCGCTGCTGAGGGCAATTTGACTTGGGAGTTGGAGAGTCGGATGCGGGAGTCGTATCCAGAGTTGTTCATCTCAGGTAATATTTTCGAGGACGAAAATTTCTAAGTAGGGGAGAGTTGTAACGACCCAGTTTTGTGTGCGTTTTATTTAACCGAGTCGTTTGATTATTTTATTATTATTTTATTTTATTTTCGACTTTTATCTAAAAATATGTTATTTTTTAATGTTGTGATATTTTATCGGGTTTTGGGAACGTTTGCGAGATATTTGAGTGTGGGGGTATTTTGGTCATTTCATAATATTTTTTATTAAGTAGTAAGAATAGAAAATAGAAAGAGAGAAAAATAGAGAGAAAGAAAAGGAAAAGAAAGAAAAAGAGGAGAAAAGAGAAGAAGAAGAGAAATAGTAGGAAAACTTGGAAAATCAAAGAAATCAACTCCTAGAATCGATTTAATCGGGTAAGGGTGCGAAACTCAATTATTGTATGATTGTGTATGATTATATATGTGTATTTGTGGTTGTTATTGGATTGATTTGGAGAAATTTAGTAAAACCCATTTTATGTAAAATTGATTAGAAATTGATTAAATGTGTTAGAAATCATGCTTTTAGTGTTCATTATTGTTGATACATGATAGATACATGTTGCTATGCATTGTATTGGTAATTTTTCTGGGTGTAGGTGAAAATTGGAGGATTTTTGGTTGGAAAACGCAGAACTTTGTTCTGCAGAATTTTTTTCTGGTTTTTCCAGGTCATACGCTTATGGGGCATGTTCATACGCGTATGGACCTTGGCATTACGCGTAACATGGGGGAGCCATGGGTCATTACGCGTATGGTTCTTCAATTTTCTCGGCCATCTGCCCATTTGCGTATGATACGCGTAGCATTTCAGGGCAATACGCGTATGGTGTAGGGCACTACGCGTATTGGAATTAAAATGGGAATTTTGGGAAAAAATGGTCTCTGCCCATATGCGTATGGCCTTGGGCAATACGCGTATGGCATGGCGAGGAATTTGGGCAATACGCGTATGGCTCAGGGCAATACGCGTATGGCCAGGAGAATGGTAAAATGGGACTTTTCAAAATATCGTTTTTCGTTTTCTTTCGTAACTTGGGTTCTGTTTATCTGATTTTTACATTCTTGGTATCGTTGGGAAGCTATTGAGATGTACTTTCTTATTATGATGATTTGGAAATTGTTAGCCGATTTAATTATGTCATAAAATCGGGAATAGTGTCGGTTGTCGACTTTTGTCGTTATAACTGTGCGTAATCGATGTGTATTATGCAAGGTGCTGTTGTATGATGTAAATGTGTGTGGTTAGATGGTATTGAGATGAATTGTGGCCGTATGGCAATTAAATGCATTGTTTTGGGCATAAGTGCAAAGTGTGATTTTGTTGATGTGAACGAATGCATGTATGTGCGCCTATTAAATGTCATGAATCATTGTATGCCAAGCATCATGATATGCATTGTTGAGACGTCCTGAGTGACGGTTTGGATTCCAGAGGGAATCCGCTATAATATCGTGTGCCTTATGCAAAGAGGTGTGAGCGATGATTATAGACGATCGTGTGCCCGTGTGGGGTGTGAGCGATCGGGTCGTGTGCCTTATACAAAGAGGTGTGAGCGATCCATAAACGTCGTGTGCCTTATACAAAGAGGTGTGAGCGACGGGGAACATCATATGCCCGACGGGGAGTTACAGTGATGTACGAGCGATGATTCCAGCAGAGTTCCTGAGTGAACTAGTGATGAGAAACATTGAAAGTCGGTACCGCATGTGCATATGCATAGAGTCGTTGTGTCGGTCTCTTGCATTTGCATAAATCATTATGGTTGTTTTATGTGTGGAATTGTGGATAAAATTGGTATATGAATATGTGTTGGTGATGGAAATATGAATTATTCCTTGTATTGCCTTGTGTTTGAATTATGGTGTGAGTTGTGGTGAGAATCGTGTATGTGTGTGTTTTGGTGTTATATATAATTGTATGCAATTATATTATGGTTGTTTTTCTCACCCTTCTGCTGTTTTATAATGCTCTATGAGGCATTGCAGATTAGAGTTGCTGGAGGTATTTTTGTGAAGCTTTGCGTCTTCATTCTTTTGTCGGTTGGCTCTGATATGTGACACCGGGTAGTTAGGGAGGCCGTTTGTAATTATCTGTATTATGTGTATATATATATATATATATATATATATATATATATATATATATCTTTTAGCTTGTGCATGTATAACTTGATGTATGACAAACTTTTCATGTGATATATATATATATATGTTATTCAGTTTTAGATTTTCCGCTTTTATTCTAAATCCTGAAATGTGGGTGTAAGGAACTGAGTTCCTCTGTTGATTGCTACCCCACTGTTGCATATCTTTATGAGCAGGTGTTGTATGAATTGTTTCAATATAATGTGATTCCCCCGTCTATGCCATGATAATTTAGATATACTCTGACGAAATTTTGAATTTTCTTTTACTACTTTAATTAATTGGGGGTATAGATTGGGGGTGTTACACACACTGGTACGGTGCTACGGCGGTGATGCATCAGTGAAGAAGGAGAAGGTTTAATCTCTACATAAGCAGTGTGAAAATTTTAACATAAAGATCTATGAGAAGCTACCTAATTATATTTTCGGAGTGATTCTGATCACAAATGAAATGAAATCTTATGGAGAGACTCTCTCTGAACAAGTAATCTTTGAAAAGGCATTGAGATTACTTACTCCTCAGTTTGATTACATTCTTGTAGCAATTGAACACTCTAAGGACCTTAGCACCATGAAAATTGAAGATCTGTAAAGCAATCTAGAGGCACCAGAGTTGCGTATGACTGAGAGAACCTCTGAAAGAGAGGTAGAGCAGACTCTGAAGGCAACTTATAGTAACAAGAATTAGAAGAAGTCTTGGTCAGAGGCCAAGAAAAGACATGGTGGTCATTATCAGAAGCTAGAAGCCTCCAACTCTGATGAGAAGAAACCTCAGAATGGAAAGGAGAAGTTTGACAAGAAGAGGGTTCAGTGCTACTGTTGTAAGAATTTTAGTCACTTTGCTTCTAAGTGTTAGTCAAACGAGGAAAGGAAATAAAAAGAAGCAAACATTGCCAAAAGAGATTCTGATGATGAACCTGTGTTATTGATGGCTTCTGAATTTGATGGTAGATATTTGGTATACTGGTGGTACATGGACACTGGATGCTCAAATCACCTAACTGGAAAAAAAACAATGGTTGACTAATTTTGACTCTTAAAAAAGGACAAAGATCAAATTTACTAATGATAAGTATCTAAATACCGAAGGAATGAGAAATGTCAAGCTCAAAGTGAAGAATGGCAAAACTGTTATGAACAAGGATGTTTGGTATGTTCTTGGCATGAATAGCAATCTGATGAGTGTAGGTCAACTAATTGAGAAAGGTTTCCCAATTACTATGAAGGACAATATTTTGAAGTTGTATGATTTTGATTAGAAACTGATTATGCAATCTGAATAGGGAAGCAACAGAACATTCAAAGTGAATGTGGAAATAACTTAAATTGAATACCTTATTGCAGAAGGTGTTGAATGTGATAATGAGTTGTGGTACAAGATATTGGGGCATCTGAACTTTAGAAGCTAACGGCATCTGAGTTCTAAGAAGCTGGTACATGGAATGCTTAAGATTGTGGATCCTGAGAAGTCATGTGAGATATGCATAAAAGGCAAGCAACCTAGAATACCATTTGCATTAGAAGTGGCTCCAAGAGCAAAACAGGATTTAAGAGTAGTGAATTTTGATGTATGTGGACCATTTGAAGTACCTTTACTTGGAGGAAACAAGTACTTTATGTCATTTGTGGATGAGTTTACAAGGATAACATGGGTATAACTCATCAAGTTTAAGCATGAGGTGTTTCCTGAGTTTCAGAAGTTCAAGGTGAAGGCTGAAAATCAAAGTGGTCAAAAGTTAAAAATACTCAGAACTGACGGTGGAAGTGAATACAACTCTATCGAGTTTAGAAGGTTTTGTGAGGAGAATGGAATTGAACATAAGGTTACTACTCCATACACTCCACAACACAATGGTCTAGCTAAAAGAAGAAACAGAACTTTGCTTTATATGACAATGAGAATGATAAAGGAGAAGAAGCCCCCTCACACCTTGTGGGGAGAAGTTGTTGTCATTGCAGCATATGTGCTCAATAGATGTCCCACAAAGAAGCTGAATGGAGTTGTTCCTATTCAGAAGTAGACTGGAGAAAAGAAAAGTGTGAGTCATTTCAGAGTATTTGGTTTTGTTTGTTACAAACATGTTCTAGGTGCTACTAAAAAGAAGTTGGATGATAGAAGCAAAGTAATTTTATTGATTGGGTACCACAGTACAGGTTCTTATAAGCTTTATTGTCCAGACACTAACAAGATGGAATTCAGTAGAGATGTCATTGTGAAGGAAACAAATGCATGGGATTGGAACAAGCCTCAATCCAACTTTGGTGCAGTGTTAACACCTGAGTTAACTTCTAAGGATATTTCAAACTATGAAGGAAATTATGCCTCTGAACCTGAGTCATAGTATGAAGATGAGTCTGAAGGCGAGTTTGACTCTGAAGGTGAATCTGATTCTGATCCAGACTTTAGTGGTCATGCCTTTGAAGGTGGTCCAACATATGTAGGTAGTCCAACATCTGAAGAAGATTGTGAACAATTTCAGAGACCACAAAGAATCAGACAAATACCAAGAAGATTTGCAGAGTTTGACATGTTGCAAGATACTGTTATAGACTCTGAAGGGGAAGTCATTCAGTGTGCCATGTTGGTAGACTCTGAACTAGTTAGTACTGAAGAAGCTCTCAAGAAGAAAGTGTGGCTAAAGGCCATGAAAGAAGAACTTGTGGCTATAGAAAGAAACAAGATTAGGAGTTTACTGAGCTTCCAAAGAATAAGAAAGCCATCAGTGTGAGATGGGTTTACAAGTTGAAGCTGAAGCAAAATGAATTAATTGGCAAACACAAAGCAAGGTTAGTAGCTAGAGGATTTCTACAGAAATTTAGTTTAGACTACTTTGAAGTGTTTGCACCTGTAGCTAAGCATGAAACAATCAGATTGGTGATTGCTATAGTTGCTAACAGAAATTGGCCTCTAATGCATTTAGATGTAAAATCTGCATTTCTGAAAGGTCCTCTACAAGAAGAAGTTTATGTGTCACAACCTCCTGGATTTGTGAAAAAGAATCAGGAAGGGATGTTGCACAAATTACATAAAGCCTTGTACGGACTAAAACAAACTCCTAGAGCCTAGAATCTGAAAAATTGATTCATTTTTCAAGCTTCAAGGATTCAGAAAATGTGAGATGGAGTATGGCGTTTATGATTAGCATACATCTGATAGCAATATGATTATGGTGTGTCTCTATGTTGATGTCATATTACTAACAGGGAGTTGTTCAGATGCGATAGCTAAGTTCAAGAAGGTGCTGATGAATAAGTTTGAAATAACTGATCTAGGAAATATGACATATTTTCTAGGGATGGATATTTTGTACTCTAATAAGGATATAATTTTGCATCTGCTAAAGTATGAACTTGAGCTTCTGAAGATATTTGAGCTAATAAATTGCAAGTCTGCAATCACACCTACTGAAACAAATCACAAGTTGAATTTTAACGTTGAGGGTGATGATGTAGATGCTACAACTTTTAAACAGTTGGTGTGCTCATTGAGATATCTCTGTAATACCAGACATGACATCTGATATGAAATTGGAATGGTGAGTAGGTTTATGAATAAACTAAAGTGGTCACATTACCAAGTTGCTGTTACGATACTGAGGTATATTAAAGGGACTTTGAGGTATAGAGTTTTGCTCCCTTCTGGTGTTGAATTTGATTTAGAGCTAATATGTTATTCAGACTCTGATTGGTGTGGAGACAGAGTTGACAAAAAAAGTACTTCTAGATATTTCTTTAAGTATCTGGGAGGTCCCATTTCTTAGGCATCCAAGAAGCAACCAGTAGTTACATTGTCAATCTGTGAAGATGAGTACATTATAGATGCTTTGCCTGCTTGTCAAGCTGTTTGGATTCTGAACTTGTTGCAAGATTTGGAGATCAAGGTGAGCAAGCCTGTGAGGTTGATGATTGACAACAAATAAGCTATAAGCCTTACCTGGAATCCAGTGCTGCATGGAAAAGCAAGCATATTGACACAAAGTTCCATTTTCTGTGCAATCACGTTCAAAATGAAATGCTTGAAGTTGTTCGTTGTAGTACTCAGAAGCAACTTGTAGATATTCTAACTAAAGTAATCAAGACTGAACACTTTATCCATTTGAGGAATGGAATTGGTGTTGTGGATTTTGATTAGCCAAATATGAATTAAGGGATGGAGTTAGATATAATTCAGATTCATTTAAGTTGCATTTAGGATTAATTTTCATTTCATTTTGTGAGACTCTTATTGTATAAATACTGAAGGTTAGTTTATTTTGTAAGATGAATTCATTTTGTAACTATTTTCATTCTGTCAGAGAAAGTTAGCTACTGATTCAGTTTCTCTCTCTTCTATCTTCCATCATCTTTTTCATCTTCAACCTTGTGCACCAACATTTTCTGGATCCTACTTATATGTGTTGTAAAGACACTTGTTCGCTGTGGAATGAGAATTTTTTGGTGAACAGTGAAATAGAATCTTAACACGGTGGAGCAAACTTTTGGTACGACGGAAAGGAGACTGACCTACTGACCTACAAGGTTAGAACTCTAACGTCCAAGTCAATGAGAGAATCAAAAGTGATGTGAGAGTGAAAATAGTTTTAAATACTTGAAAATGTTGTGTTTTCTCTCTTATATAGCGGGAGAGGTTAAAATCGTCTCTAAGAAGTATGGCGTGTAGTACAAACATTCGCCTAATTGATCTAGACAATGGGTGATACCTCAGAGGCAGAGTTCTCTGCTTTAGGTGAGAATAGGGTAAACACTTATTCTTCATATTTGCTTCCTTTACTTTTCCTCTAGGGTTTTTGCCTTGGGCCTTGTGAACGGTGCATAACAGTTTCCCCCAGGCCTTTATCCCTGCTTTATAGGACAAAGATTTATCGTATACACCCTATAGTTTCTTAACCCGAGGAGATGAAAAGCCTTGATAGGACGTCACTATCATTGGGAATCAGCGCATTACATGTCTTTCTGTGTAATAGGTAACATTTTGCAAGGAACCTCTGACGTTTGTCCCTACACTAGTTGGTAATGATAACTCCTATTTCTTATTTTACTTAAGTACTTTTGAATAATCTTCAATTAAATCTAAAATGTTGGTGGTGCACAGTGGAGCACACAACTCTTTGTTGTTAAGGCACACACAAAAGGTTTTGTAAAGCACCATTTTCTACCTTTTTTCCATTCGCAAATTGCAAAAGATCTTCTTTGTCTTTCCAACTTCGCTCTTCCTAGTGAGCTCTTCTACACTAATTTCTTGGTTAAGTCCATCTCTGATCTTCTTTTGGTGGTACTCAATATGCATAGGCAACCAAACCATTTCTTTTAAGGTAAAGTTAACATATTTTCTTGATTTTGCTTTTTTAGTTGTTAGGGTTTCTAAGTTCTGACGGCAAAGCCACTTCTTGTCGGAGTCGGGGTTCTATGTTTATATGATTGATTATTTGACTCAAGAAGACCTTTTCTAAAAGAAGTAGTTTGTATCCTTCTTTAAGGGTCTAGGTTATGTCAGGGGTGTTGTCCCTTCTAACGCAACGTCGAGGAAGCAATTAAAGAGAAACATAGACACATGCTTACTAGTGGGAGTTGGCTCGGAAGATGTCAGAAATGATATTTTTGGTGGGTCAACTAGGGAATTTTCTCTTTTTGAGTATTACTTTGTGATTCCTTCTGTAATTTGTATGTTCTTTTCCTGCATATAAAACGCAATGTGAAAAAACAATGCAACAACTAAGGAGGATGAAGGTTTGAGAAACAAAAGAAAAGAGGTTTGAATTGGGTTTCAGATATGACAAATTTTTCACAAACCAATCGCAAACCAATGACAAGAACAACAATGATAAAAATACACAAGATTTTTATATTGGTTCACTGTTAATAAAGTTAGTAAAGTCCACTCGTCGGAGTGGTTTCGCCTTCTCACAGGGACTTAATCCACTAATCAAACTGATTACAAACTCAAAGATCAATTGTTAATGAATTCTCGACGCTATTGAATAAACTTAGTCCCTCAAGGAATTACAAACTAACGAACTGCCAATGACTGCTCGAGGCTACTGACTAAATTTAGTCCCTCAAGGAATTTAACCAAAGTTAGAATATAAAGAGTGTGTGTTTATAAGAATCCTTCTAGACAAGCAGATACACAAGATGAATTTTAAAGTTTACACTTAAGAAAAATATACACGTAAAAATCTCTAAGTATAGTGAGTGTTGTAATTGTTATTTCTCTCACTACTACAAAAAGTACTTTTTACCTCTGACGCGAAATGCATATTACCTCGACTAAAGAAACGAGGTAATGAAGGGCGACAAGAAAACTCGCCACTTATCACCTCGGTGGAATTAAAACTGAGAGGTAAAGTTATATGCACATGAGTTTGAATCCCAGCAACAGCTCTTTTATTATTTTCAAAACTAGTGTATCTTATATCTCGGTTTATCTTGAAAACCGAGGGGTAAGATTATTTCTTTTTTTCAATAAAAAAATTGTTACATTATTTACTCAGAATATTACATTGTTTACTTAGAATATTACATTGTTTAAAATAAGAATCAAATTTCCTAGAAAACAAGGTAAAAATCAAATTCCCTGAAGATATAGATTTTAGATCTTCAGATTATTGAATCTTGGGGAAGATCAAATGTTGGATGCAAGGTTATTCTCTTCGGATATTTCATGCATTTGATTCTGAAGCAAAACAAAATAAGGGTTTGATAAATAAAATCAATATTCAAATATTTGATTTTGTGCTCAAATAAATATTTAAGAAAACAAACCTTAAACCCAAGTAATTTTCTGCTCTTGCAATCCATCTTAGAGAAATTTTCCAAACATCTTTATGTTTCAAGCACTTCATGTTCCATATAAGTTAGATTTTCAATATTCGTCAAGCTTTTATAATAGATGTCCCTTAGGTTTCACACGGATCACTAATGACAGATTCTTGAGCGTTGATAAACATTAAATGGACAACAAAGATTTGTTTAAGGGCGTTGAATCAGGGCCGGCCCTGTGCAAGTGCAGCAAGTGCTACAGCACAGGGCCCCAAATTTTAGAGGCCCCAAATTTTAAAAGCTCTAATTTTTTTTCATAAATATTAATAGAAATAATTAAAATATTATAATTAAAAATCAATAAATAAAAAAATATGATAAAAACCCAATACATACAAAAAAAAATAAGATTGATCAAAACTCAAAATAATTATAACTAAATTTATTTTTAATTAATACAGAATTATATTTTGGTGTTTTTTTAATTATTATAATACTTTTTTAAAAAAAATGTAGGCCCATTTTTAAAATTAGGACGGGGCCTCCGAGATGATTGGGTCAGCCCTGCGTTGAATATAGTAAAAAAAACACTTAATTATCCCCTCGGTCACAAAGAAAATCGAGGTGAATAAGTTGTTTCTTTTAATTACATTGTCTACACGGAATATTGAAATGCATTGTAAAATCTGTTTCTCAATGAGATTTTTTATTTTCCATATCCATGTCTCATGCAAAATGTTAGAGATCTGTGTCTCAATAAGAATTTTTATTTTCTGCACTTGCAATCCATCCCAGAGATCTATACTATCAAATGAACGATGATGAATATTTCCTCTCTTAGAGGCGGCTACATATAAGTTAGTCTTAGGGTAAAATCTGTTTAACAAGTATTTTTATAGTAAAATATGATTATTAAACACCTCGATTTTATTATAAAACCGAGTTGAATAATTCTTTTTTTTTTAAAACAAAATTATTTACACAAAATATTAAAATAAATTGTTTACAAAAAATCTTTGCTCGTATTACTGAATATCTTTATTGATATCCATATTTAGTTGCATTCCCTTCTTTGTTCAACATCGGAAGCCCCTTTTCATATGGGCTAAGGTCGAGATTGTAGGGGTTAATAAAGTCTTAGTATATAATATGGAAGCTATTAACCTAATGTCACACTCTTTGTTAAAGAAGATTGGAAAATATGACACTGACTTAAAACCCCATAACATGGTTCTATCCAATTATGAAGGAAAAACTAGTCACTCTCTAGGAGTCATCCAAGTTAAGATTGTAGTAGGTAGCATTGCAAGACCCACGATGTTTGTGGTCATTTTGACCTAGGAAAATTATAACATGTTTCTTAGTCAGAAATAGATCCACGAGGCAAGAGCATCAGGTGAATCTAGATTGTTGAGTTGGTTCAAGAAAATTTTAATTTTATAGATGGTGATAGGGTTGTTTTCAAGTGTCTGAAACAAATCCAAATCAACAAATGTTTCCTTCAATTGTTGTATCAACGCAGTAAAAGAAGTACCAGAGGGTTTGTTACCTAAAATGGTCGAAGAACTTGGAGATTTCCTCATAGAGAGGCCTCAACTACTCATAAGAATCTTCTTTTTCATTTCCACTATTGCCTTTTGACTAAGAAGAGTGTCACATGTGTTTGATGAAGAGTCCTGAACTAGGGAATAAGCAATCACAATTATAGTTAGGAGTGGTTGTTTATTGACTGATGTGGAAGGAATGGAAGTATGTGGTACTTCTGGTGGTTATGTTACAATCACAACAGAAAAAGGTTGATTTGGTCCTTAACTTAAAGAGTTTTGACCAACATCTAAACTTCCTTGTGATTGACCAACATGATATTGGTTCTCTCGTGTTGGGGCACTTTGGTCTGAACCATTTAATTGATGGTCAGGGTTAAAATCCTCATAATCAATTGGAGGTTGTTCAAAGTTTAGGTTCTAGGCTATCAGATGATTGGTTAAGATGTTGGTCTTCATCCACCTCATTAGATAGTTCAACAATGATTTGCTCGACTATCTTTTCTAGTTAATCAACAATTTCCTCTTCCACCAGATTAATAGTTGTTGTTGGTTGGACTGATAGCGAACTTGTTGTTAAAAGAATCAACTAGTGGATGCTCAAAACAACATTCATTGTAGGAAGTACGACAAAAATAGGTTTCTCTAGTGAAGAAAGCAGTCGAATGATATAAGAAGGTTGTAAGAGATAAATTGTAAGGAGATAGAGATTGAAATTCTAAGTACCAAAGAAGCCTTGAAGTTAGGGCTGAGTCCACACTTTTTCCAAACTCTTGTTAGGAATTATTGGTGTTGGGTGTCTTGGTTTCTTTTTTATTAGAGGATCCTCTTCTCTCTCTTCCTTATCTTCATCAACGGTGATGAGAGGTTCCTCTCTTTACTGTTTGGGTGGACTAGCCTCAAGAAATTGTTTTTGGTTTTCTTCTTTTGGGCTTGTCGAAGCTTTGAAGTTCTGACAAAACCCTTTTTCTTCTTGGAAACTTTCTCTGGCAAGTCCTTATGATGCTTAGCAAGAGCTAGTTAAGTAGAAGCCAAGTTTTCATTACTTGCGTCACCAAGTTCAACTTCTTTATTTTTCTCTTAAGCCTTTGACTCAGACAAGAGCTAGGATAAATATTAATATGTTAAAGAATGGGGGTGAGGAAATATATGAGAGTTAGGGAATAAGTGAGACATCTGTTTTTTCAATATCAAGAGCGACATTGGCTTCTTCTTTCTTATATTTATTTTTTGGAGTGGAAATTCTGGTACTTCATCCTCTCTTTCGACTCTGGAAAATGACAGGGGTAAGCAAAAGTGAATCAAAAGCTTATTGTCGAGAGAAAGAATGAATGCCTAGAAAGGTTTACCTTTTTTTATTTTCAGTGGATGGTTAAATTTCTCACCATCATTGGTTGTTTCTATTTTCTTCTTCTTATTTTCTTTTGGAGCAATGCGTGTAGTTGCAAAAATTTTAACACAAGTAAGTAAAGGGGTATGTAAAGAAACGTAAGAGATTCCTAAGATTTATGTATTTCACATGTTGAGATGGGGGACAAGACTAGAACATGTTCAATATCGACGTGAAGACGGATGAGAATGATGGCTGAGTCGAACACGCTTGCTCAAATTTAACTCCAAGTAAGAAGGTACATTCTCAATATCCTTTGAAAGAAGTCGATCTAGGAGATGGAGGCATCAAAAAGTCAACATATATAAGTATCAAGATTGGCCCAAGCATGAAAGTTCAAATGATTGGATTATTAAAAGAATTCAGAGATTGTTTTGCATGAGACTATGATGAAATGTAAGGGCTCAGTCGAAAGTTGGTGGAGTTGAAGCTAACGATTCGACCACGCAAAATACCAGTGAAACAGATGCCCAAAAGGTTTGCATAAGAGGTAATGTCAAAAATCAAAGAGGAAATCAAAAGCCTTATGAGGAACAAATTCATAAGAACTGTTGGGTATGTCAAATGGTTAAAAAATATAGTTCTTGTCATTAAAAATAATGGAACTCTTAGAGTTTATATAAATTTTAGGGACTTAAATGCTGCTACTCAAAAAAACAAATATCCAATGCATGTGGCAGAAATGCTAGTCGATTCAGGCACATGTTTTGAATATATGAGTCTTCTAGATGGTTATTCTGGATATAACCAAATTTATATTGCAAAGGAATATATGTCAAAAACAGAATTTAGATGTTCTGGAGCCTTAGGTACCTATGAATGAGTAGTTATGCCTTTTGACCTGAAGAATGCTGGTGCAACTTATCAAAGGGCAATGAATCATATGTTTTATGATTTGATTGAGACATTCATGCATGTATAGATTGATGAATAGTGGTTAAATCCTCGTCGAAAAGAATATTGAAAGCTATAATTTGATCACGGAATAGTCGGGGCAACGTAGAGTTATGTTAGCCTAAGTCTTGGAAGCTATACTTTTATGGTTCCAGACATAAACATGGAACTGGTATTGGAATTCTGATTTTTTTCTCCTAAAAGAATTCTGACTAAGTTTAAATTTAAAATCAAAGGTTATTTTCCAAACAATGAGGCAGATTATGAAGCCTTAATTGCATGTCTTATGATCCTTTTAGACTTGGGGGCAAACGACGTCGATATTAAAGGTGATTCGTAGTTGGTTGTGAAACAACTAACAAAAGATTATAAATGCATCAAGGAGAATTTAATGATGTACTTTATAAAATCAAATTCATTGTTAAGATGATTTGAAGAAGCCGACATCAAACACGTCCCTAGAGTCGAAAACTAAGAGGCCAATGATTTGGCACAAATTGCTTCAGGATACAGGGTTTCCAAAGAAAAGTTAGAAGAGTTTATTGAAGTAAAAGATAAGTTAGTTTTGATCAATCATTGCCTCTTATATGTGTCAAAGTCAAAACTAGTGGGGGTAGAAAGGTTGGAAGAATTAAAAAAAGCAGGGAGAAATTTTTGAAAATTTTTCCATTGATAAACTGTCAATCAATGATTGGTGAAAACCAATTGTCAAATTTTTAGAAAATCTTACAGCAACAACAGATCGAAAAATTAAATATATGAATTTAAGCTAAGTAATTATTGGGATGAGTTGTTAAAAAAGACTCCTAAAGGATTCTACTTAAATGCCTTAGTGAAAGTGAAGTGTATTTGGAAAAAAAAATTATGTCCGTAGTGAGTCATGTGGCGCTCATCAAGCAGATCATAAGATGAAATGGATTTTGTTTCGACAAGGGTTGTATTGGCAAACCATGTTGAAACACTATATTGAATTACCAAAAGGTTGCCAAGAATGTCAAAAACATGGAGATATTCAAAATGTTCCCACAAGTGAGTTGTATTCGATTGTCAAGCCCTGTCCATTCAGAGGTTGAGCATTATATTTGATTAGTGAAATTCTACTTACATCATCCAAAAGTCATAGATACATTTTGGTTGGTATATATTATTTTACCAAGTGGGTCGAAGTTATTGATTTGATCAATGTCGATCAAGAAACAATAATTAATTTCATCCAGAACCATATAATTTATAGGTTTGAAATTCCTGAAACATTAACCAATGAACAAGGTACAGTCTCTACTGGTCGAAAGATGGTTGAGTTTGCTGCAGATTCAGGAACCAAACGTTTAACATCTACTCCATATTACGCTCAGGCAAGTGGTCAGGTTGAAGCGGCCAATAAAATTATAATAGGTCTAATTAAGAGACATGTGAATTGACATAAGACTCTGGACCAAGAACTTTGTGCTTGTCGAACTTCTCCTAAAGAGGAAACTAACTCTACTCCATTTCGACTGACATTTCGTCTTGAAGCAGTTTTTCCTGTCGAAATATACTTGTAGTCGATAAAAGTACAAAGGCATGCTGAAATACCTCTTGACCACTATTGGAGTATGATGTTAGATGAGTTAGCCAATTTGGAAGAAGAAAGATTAGTTGCCTTAAACGTTCTCATAAGAAGACAAAAAGAGTGAATAGCTAGGGCCTACAATAAGAAAGTTATGTCGAAAACTTTTACAGTTGGGGGTTACGTTTGGAAAGTTATTTTACCTATGGATCAGAAAGTTAAAACTTTGGGTAAATGGTCACCAAACTAGGAAGGTCAGTTTCGAATCAACCAGGTGTTTTCAAATAATTCTAATGAAATTGAAGAATTGACCTCTGAAGGTCAAATTCTGAGAATAAATGAAAAGTAGTTAAAAAAGTACAAGCCCATGTTGCAGGAAGTTCAAATAGTATGAGAGTAATTCATAAAAAATAGAATCATAAAATGGCATGCACTGAAAATTAAAATGCCAAAATGGAACATTGTCATTAATACAACCAACTGATACAAAATGAGGTCAGAAGATTAAAATGGAAAACCATTTTGGAGCTTCTCAAGACGTCTCTTGATGAATTTAATTTTGGTATCATTTATAAAGTCTTCGACATGTAATTTTTGCACTTCCTCCTCCAGCGCACAAGCAGCATCAGCATGTTGGAGACCAAATTTAGCTTCTTCATTTTGTTTTTCATCAATAGAGGCTAATCTAGAAGTTTTGATATCATATTTTTGTATCTTTGCTTCTTCAACCTTTTGCTGCAACTCTTCTATTTGTTCCGCTCTTGAGATTGAATAACTAAGGTTCACTCTTGATCCATGGCATCAATTTTCATCTTGAGTCTGCCAGTAGATTCTCTCTTTGTCTTGATGTTCTGAGCAGTTTGATCAAGGAATGCCTTAAACTCAAGGATGATATCAACAATCGTCTTTTAAATCTTTCAACTGCTTCTGTGGAAAGTGTCTTATGTCGAACCTTGGAGCATAGTGTCGAAAATGCTTAGTGAGTTGTACTGAGCTTGTGAATTTACCCCACTTCTACTTTTATCAAATATGCCAAATCACCATAATCCTTTTCGAGTTCTGAACATGTTTTGAAGAGAGAGTGATCATAATCTTGTGGATGTGCTCTTAAGATTCTTCCAAACCAGACTTGGCAGGTTCCCAGGTCATCTAAACCTTAAACTAAAAAAAACTAAGTCCCAAAACATCTAATAAGCGAGTCAAACTCACCCCTTTAGTCGAAGTTATAAAAAATGTTGAAACCACAACTACATTATTTTATACTTAGCAATCTCATATAAATATTAGACCAAAATTCTCAGGCAAACGGATGCCCCAAAAAATGCTACTTTCGATAATATGCACAAGATGGAAGAAATACAGTGTTTTTCGCAACGACTCGGCACTGTTCAAGGTGGTCTACATATGTCATAATCATCATGATCACTTTACCAAACTGTTTCATCATTGAACGTGCGTGCTCATAGTCATTATTACTCTGATTTCCTAGGACATCATGGGCCACAATATTAAATCCTAATAAAGAAATCATTTAATTAATTTTTAAATTAGAAAAAATCAAGCGTCATTTGTCCAGATTCGAGAGAGACATTGAAAAGTTTTCCTCCACTATATAAACACCCGCATTCTCTCATTTTTCTTTTTCTAGACCTCATTCTTCTTCAAAACCCTAAAAAATTAACTCTTGCAAACTTCCATTTTTGTCTCTTCGTCAACCTTCAAAAATCATGTCTTCTTCTACTTCAACACAACAGCTTTCAATCATGCTTGCCTCTGAAGCCACCGCTCCTACTTTCCTTGGTAATCTTACCTACATTCCTGAACCACCAGTCCATACGAAGCTTTGCTCTGAATTTAAACAGGGCCCAGTTAGTGGACAGTGGGATTGATCCTCTTGGATTAGTCGGTTGCAAGGTCGGATACCAAGATTTAAAACAAAAACTGAACCATCAATGGAGGAAGAAAAGGCCATGGTCTGGGCTTCTCAAGTATTGATTCCTTTCTCTATCTCTGGTATTATCCATGCAATATTGGGTCCATTTCTCGATCTTTTGAAAAAGCTGAACAACTAAAGAAGTTTTTCTCTTACTACCATCGCTGCAAACCCCAGGCATTTGTAGACAAAGTTTATGAGTTTGGGTTCATGAGTGCACCCCACCGTGTCTTTCGCTCCTCGCCCACTACTAAAAGTGAGGCTTAGATTCATTGGTTAGACAAAGTTGAGAAGAAAAGGGAACCATTCTGGAAAAGCCAATGTATTCATGACTTGATTCAATTATCTAGATTTGGCCCTAAATACAATGCCAACATGCTTATTTCAGTCCTTTTCTTTTGGAAAGGCTCGATTAACACCTTTCACATCCGTTGTGGAATGGTGACTCCTACCCTCTTCGATGTTGCTGCCATTTCTAGCCTTCAACCCACTGGGGAAACCTTCGTACCTACCCTTCTTAAGAGTATCTCAAGCCTCCTTGGTCGTTTTTTACTCGATAATCTTCTCAAAGATACTCAAATCCACACACTGATAGATAAAGAACAAGCATTACTCATCTTTCTTGCTCATTTTGTGATGAGTAACCCTTTTTGCCTCAGTAGCATTTGCCTCTAATGCCGAGAAACCATCATTCACGATTTCAAGCATATCTTAAAATCTAAATATGGCTTTCATCTGTGCACACCATCTATCATAATTTTTTCCCTTGAAAATTGATTGGAGGTAGTGCTTTCAATTGGCATGACTAGAGATTGAGGACCGAACTGGTACTCTTGATATCAATTTGTAGAAATAACTTGTATCACATGTTACTTAACAAATGATGATAAATTGATAAGAAAAATTAGAGATTGGTTGAGGGAGAAATATTATATTAAGTCGAATTATATTTCAATTATAATGAAGGATAATATTTATAAACATTCTAATCAACCAAAACAAATTTAAAAAAGACCTTTTAAAACAAAACTATATATCCTCCCAAGTATATGCTTAAAAAAATTTGTCTCAACAAACATTGATACACCTGGGTATCCTTAAAAACATTATTTCCTACAAAACACTGATATACCCACACACGTATTCCTTAAAAACTATTTGAATTAACCACAATAAAAGACAACAAAACTCATTGCTTTAAGTTTGACATCAAAAATCCATTTTAACTAGATTTGACATCAACCTTAAAGTTTTAGAGTACGTAAGCTTATGTCAAACTAACGCAAGTGGTGCCTACAAACCCAATACTACTAATGGAATATTACTCTATTGTGACATGACATAGGTCAAACCACCATAACAAACGTTGACAATTCTCTGTTGATCATGCCTACATATTGATTAATTAACTAGTACTAAAATATTCATGCATTATCCAATTTCCAAAACATTCAACTTACACCAAAACTCAACCATTCACACTACAAACAACACACTTTCAGCATCACTTATGCATCCAAAAAGAGTCTCATCATCACTTGTTACTTGATATGAGTTCCAACTTAGAAATAACTATCTACACAATACCACAGCAAGATCTCATTTCCCATTGCCTTCCTCAGAATCATCATATTTCACCTCCATAAGCTCCGGGACAACCGATGGCACGCGCTTTAACAGCTGTTCTTGTTTCCATTCTTGCTCTAGCTCTTCCCTTTCATCAAGTAATGCAATTTTCGTACACACAAATGGTCAAGGAAAACAAAACACGATAATATACTACTCCGTAATTAGTCTAAATGTGAACATGTGTCGTGTGGACACGAACATAATGTGCAGTGAAAAATGGATACAATCCTATATTCATATGATACTAACAATTCATATAAGAAGGATATTGTTTATTTCGTCCTCTGATACTTGCACGCTCGATTTGAATCTCCAAGTTCGCTAGGCGCATTGCAATCCACTAGCAGGAACAAATTAATAGAGCAAAGAATATATCAGAAATCAGAAAATTAGAATTGAATTGTTAGAATCTATAAATTTTGAACATTAGCGAAAAATATATAGATATTAACAAGCATAGAGTAAAGAATGAATACATGTTTCGTTATATCCTCGTGAAGACTTGTAGCCTTCTCTTGAAGATCACCCTGCCAATGCCAATACGGAAAACATAGTTAAAACTTTTCGCTATATATGTTAAAACTTTCGATAAACTCTATCCCGCATGTATCATACAACTTACAACAGTTAACTTTGGGAGCAAGCCAGTGTTCACTTTTTGGCGCAAATTCTCACATTCTTCCTGTAAATAAAACAGCACAGTTAAGAGTTTTCTGAATCTGAATCCATGAGCATAATAGGTTTGCCGCAAATAATCTACAATTACCTTGGTGAAGTCTTCATCGGAGAGCTCAGAAATGGAAATAGCTTTAGGCATGAAAGAAACTTGCAAGAGTATTCCATTAGATATTTCATCATGCACAACATCTAAAAGTTTCACAAGAAATTATCAATCATTCAAAATAGAAAAAATAAATTATCTGGCGCGATATGTATTAGAAATTTATTACCTATGACTCTCACAAGATGATAAGCATTCCTTAGCTTCGGATCGTTGGAATCTAATTTTACTCTAACAAAGGTTCCAACAACCTTACTCGAAAAGCTTTCAGACTGTTTCGATAACAATTCCACCAAACTCCGTTTTAGGTAGATAAGCGCGATATTATTGGCATTGATGGATGCTAAACATTCCGGTTTTATCAGTAAATCGCCTTTTTTCATAAGAGGTTTTTCAATTAACTTTGACAATCTGCTTTTGATACATGTCTGATCATTGTTATGATTCTTCTCTGTTGAGAAGTCTTTCTCTTGATCATGGTTTTCCTTTCCAGATGAATCTTCCGATTCTTTTGTACGAGACACAAAATCTTTACAACTGTTTTTGTTGGGAAGTGCGGCAGAGACATCTTCATCAGTATGAGACACAAAATCATCTGATTCTTTTGTAAGCTCGGGGATAACGAATGGCACGCCCCTTAACAGTTGCTCTTGTTTCCGTCGCTGTTCAAGCTCTTCCCTTTCTTCTAGTAATGCAATTTTTGTATAGCACAAATGGTCAAGGAGGCAATATAGTATATTACTCCAAACTTACACGTCGCAGAGACGAACGGAATGTGTTGTGGAAAGTGGATTCAGTACATATGATACTAAGAATTTAGATAATCATTTCTATATGATACAAGGATATTCTTTTGTTCTTCCTTTGATATTCGCACGCTCGATTTGACTTTCCAAATCGACTAGGCGGTTCGCAATCGACTAGCAGGAACATATTCATAAAGCATGGAATATCAGTAAACAAAAACAAGATCTATGTTTAAGAACAAAAATTTGTACTAATATTAGTGGGAAAAAAAGATAGATATTAAGAAGCATAGAGTCAAGTATCAATACGCGTTTTGTTATATCCTCTTGAAGAATTGCAGCCTTCTTTTGAAGATCCTTCTGCCAATGCCAAAAACACCGTCGTTAAAAGTTTTGCTATATATTTAAGGTGTTTCATCATGTTATCATAGTCGACGAATGAAAACTGATAATCGTCCTTCAAAATCTAATACATTTTTTCTTCATGTATCGTAGAACTTACAACAGTTAATTTTGGGTGCAAGCCTGTGTTCACATTTTGCTGCAAATCCTCACATTCTTGCTGTAAGCAAAACAACACAGTTAATATGTATATCTTAAGAGTGAATAATAGGTTCACCAGGAAACATTTACCTCGGTGAAGTCTTCGTCAGAAAGCTCGGAAACAGAAATCGCTTTAGGCATGAAGGAAATTTCCAATAGTATACCATTCGGCATTTCATCGTGTGCGACACCTAAAAGTTATATATTAGAAATAATAAGGTACATAGATTTTTCAATTTTTCATATTGAGAAATATAAAATAGCTTAGTAAAATGTATTACCTATGACTCTCACAAGTTGATATGAATTTCTTTGATTGTGATCATTGGAATCTGATCTTACTCTAACAAATGTTCCAACAACCATGCTCACAAAGCTTTCACGCTGTTTCGATAACTCCAACACCATGCTTCTTTTGAGGTAGATAAGCGCTATATTACTCACATTGATGGCTGCAAAACAACTAGGTTTTATCAATGTATCGACTTTTTTCTGAAGAGGCTTTTCTATTAAGCTTGACAAGCTACTTCCGATACATGACTGATCATTGATATTCTTGTTGTTTGTAGAACAGTTTTTGTCTTGATTGTGATTTTCCTTCCAAGATGAACCATCCGAATTTTTAGCAATGTGTATCTTAAGACGAGAATATATCTTATCGATTGACATTACATTCTTTCCAAAGATGGGAAACAGCTTGTCGTCGTCGGGTAAGAATTTTCTCTTGTCTTTGGGGTGATAAAGATTCTTCTCCTTAATGTATTCACGTATGAGAGATTTTACACCCGATTGCGTCATTGGTTCAGTTTCATATCTCCCTATGGATTCAAGGAAGTTAGTCAGAGGTCTTGATGCCCACCCGACGAATTCCAATGGACTGCGCCTCTTCCGTTTCGTCGGCTTATGCATACTTGTACAATCTTCATTACAATTGGTGTCATCGAATTCCATTGACCTGTGCCGCTTAAGTTTCTTCTGCTTATGCGTACTTGTACAATCTTCATTACAATTGCTGTCATCCTGTTTTTCTTCTTCGCCTTCATTTCGACTTTTACGAGGCACAAAATCTTTCTGCTTTCTATGGCTTGTCAGTGCAGCCGAGACATCTTCATCAGTCAGTCCTTCTTTTACCTTAATAATTTCCCAATACTCCTTGAATAGACATTCATATGTTTCCTTGTCATCCAAGCTTATTTTGTTCTACAAAGAACAAACAAATTTCATTGGTTAACATAGAAATAGCTTATAAATAAGCACTTATATGATAAGTACTTATATGATAAATACTTATAGCATAAATTTGGTAAATGTTCTACAAATTCATGTTACAACACTTACACCCTCGGAGTCGCAGTCCATTTTTAGTTCTATAATCTCAACTAACTCCAGACAGTCACAGCACAAGCCATGATCACCTCTAACTACGGTAAACTCCAAAGCGGAAACACACTTTTTGCATACAGAATTTGGACAGCCAAGGCAATAAAATTTGGCAGGTTTATTGCAGTTGTAACAACAATGCCTACCTGAAAATGCGTGCAAAAACCTTACTTTGGATCCGCTAACCTCGTAAGTAGTATCATAACGCTAAAGAGGAATGTTGTGATTGAAAGTGATTATATTGCATGGAGCTAACAAGTGAAATATTATGAATAAACCAAGTGAAATATTATGAATAAACCAAATCCAAGAGGCTTACCACAAGTCCAAGATTTTGCAGTCTCGAAAAACGAATCATCCTTTACAACACAGTCTGGATGATATACTTTTTTACAACTCCTAAAATGATACAATTAATGTAGAGATTTAAGATGATCAAGAAGAGAGTAAATAGTTTCTGGCGAGAAAAGGAGTTACTTGAAATCACAGATGACGAGTTCTCCACCGTCTTTGCATTCAAAACACAAATCTTCATATTCTTCTTCATCAGGTTCTGGTTCAATTGAACTGCACCGCTTCCGTTTGCTTGGCATATCCAGGCCTGTATAATCTTCATGACTGTTGGTGTCATTTCGTTTTTCTCCTTTGTCTTCGCTGCGACTTGTATGAGACACAGAATCTTTACGAATTCTATTGTTGACAAGTGTGGCAGGAACATCTTCATCGGTTAGTCCTTCTCGTACCTTGATAAAAACAAGACGTAAAAACAATGATTCCAAAATGTCATCATCAAAATCATCACGTTTTACCTCCATAAGCTCAGGGGCTGACGGCACACGCCTCGACAGTTGTTCGTGTTTCCATCGCTGTTCAAGCTCTTCCTTTTCTTCTAGTAATGCAAATTTTGTACAACACAAATGGTCAAGGAGACAATGTAGAATATTTCTTCGGACTTATAAATAAGCAAAATATTACATTTTTTATGCACATGTAACGTCGCGGACATGAACATAATGTGCTGCGGAAAATGGATAAAGTACTGTAGTCATATGATACTAAGAATTCATATAATCATTTCGATATGATACAAGAAGGATATTCTTTTACTCTTCCTCTGATATTTGCACGATCGATTTGAATTTGCAAATAGGCTATGCGCTTCACAATCCACAAGCAGGAACATTAGCGGAAAAAATAGCGATAAACAAGCATAGAGTCAAGAATAAATACATGTTTTATTTTATCCTCACGAATACTTGCAGCCTTCTCTTCAAGATCTCCCTGCCAATGCCGATACGGAAAACATAACTAATATTTTCCGTTTTATATTTAAGAAAAAAATAAATTCATCATGTCATGATAGGATAAAACTCGCCCTGCGTGTAACATACACAACTTACAGTGGTTAATTTTGGGAGCAAGCCGGTGTTCACTTTTTGCCGCAGATCCTCACATTCTTGCTGCAAGTGAAAAAACAAAATTAGCATGTATTTCTTAAGAATGAAAGAGTGAATAGAATGTTATTACCTCGGTGAAGTCTTCATCGGAAAGCTCGGAAATGGAAATCGCTTTAGGCATGAAAGTAACTTCCAAGAGTATTTCATTAGACATTTCAGCATGTGCGACACCTAAAATTTATTCGACAGAAATGATCAATCGTTTAAGGTACGCATTTAAAATATAAAGTATAAAATTTGTTACCTGTGATTCTCACAAGATGATATGAATTCCTTTGCTTATGATCATTGGAATCTGATCTGGTTCTAACAAAGGCTCCAACAACCTTGCTCGCAAAGCTTTCACACTGTTTCGATAACTCCAACACCAAGCTTCTTTTGAGGTAGATAAGCGTGATATCATTGGCACTGATGGATGCATAACGTCCAGGTTTTATCAATAAATCGGCTTTTTTTATTAGCGGTTTTTCCATTGACCTTGAAAACCTGCTTTCAATAGATGTTTGATCATTGAAACGACTCTTGTCTGTAGTGCCGTTGTTTTGATCATGATTTTCCTTTCCAGATGAATCATCCGACTTTTTAGCAAAGTGGAACTCGAGTAAAGAATTTATCTGATTGATCGACGTTACTTTCTTATCAAATATAGGAAACAACTTGTCATCAGTGTAGAACTTTCTCTTGTCTTTGGGATGATACAGATTTTTCTCTTTAATGTACTTGCATATGAGAGATTTAATACCCCATTGCAGCATTGGTACTTCAGTGTCATATCTCCTTATGAATGCAAGGAAGTTCGCGAGAGGTCTTGATGCCCATCCGACAAATTCCATTGAACCGTGTCGCTTCCATTTGTCCTCCTTATGCATGGCTGCATAATCTTCATCACTGTCCATGACATTTTGTTTTCCTTCTTCGCTTTCACTGCGACTTGCATGAAGCTCAAAATCTTTACCCTTTCTTTTGTTTGGCAGTGCAGCTGAGATATCTTCGTCGGTTAATCTTTCTCTTACCTTAACATTTTTCCAATACTCCTTGAATAGACATTCATACGTTCCTTTGTCACCCAAGCTTATTTTGTTCTGCAAAGATCAAACAAATTTCATAGGAATCAAATTTCCCCCTCGAATAATTGTTTTACAAATCGAAGTTGCGACACTTACCCCCTTTGAGTCACGGTCCAATTTTAGTTCTATAATCTCTACTATCTCCAAGCAGATACAGCACAAGCCTTTACCGCCTCTAACTACCTTAAACTCCCATGCAGAAACACACTTTTTGCATACAGAATTCGGACAGCCAAGGCACGAAAACTTAGCGCCTTTGTTGCAGTTGAAACAACAATGCCTACCTGAAAATGAAAATGCATGCGAAACATTACTTTCTCATACATAATATCGAACGATAAACATGACAAATTAGTACTATAAAACATCATGAACAAATCAAATCCAACAAACTTACCACAAGTCCAAGATTTTTCAATTTCAAAACAAGAATCATCCTTTCCAACACAGTTTGGATGATAACCTTTTCCACAGTTCCTAAACATATAACACACAATGTAAAGATTAAGATGATCAAATTGTAAGTAAAAAGTTTTTGCGAGTAAAAAAACGGAAAAAGAAAATGAGTTACTTCTTATGACAGATAACTAGTTCACCACCATCTTTGCACTCAAAACACAACTTTTCATCTTTTTCATCACCGGTTTCTGGTTGCATCGGACCGAACCGTTTCCGTTTGTTAGGTTTATCCACACTAGTACAATCTTCATTACTTCCAGTGTCATTTTTCTTTTCTTCTTCACCTTCACCGCGACTTTTACTAGGCACAAAATCTTTCCGCCTTCTATTGTGGAGAAGCGCGGCGAGCACATCTTCTTTAGTCAGTCCTTCTCTCACCTTAACAATTTCCCAATATTCCTTGAATAGACATTCATATGTTTCTCTATCATCCAAACTTATTTTGTTCTACAAAAAACAGACAAATGAAAATTTCATACTATAACTTTGGATTAAAGTTAAACATCGTCTTCTAAACACGGTAACGATTCTACAATCCATGTTTATAACCTTACCCCTTCCAAGTCATGGTCCAAATTTAGTTCTACAATCTCAACTATCTCCACGCAATCACAGCACAATCCATGAACACCTCTAACTACGGCAAACTCGGAAGCGGAAACACAGTGTTTGCATAGAGAATTTGGACAGCCAAGACAAGAAAACTTAGAGTATTTGTTGCATTTGAAACAACTATGTCTACCTGAAAACACAAATGCATGCAAAAACGTTACTTTGCATGTGACAAACAACTTCATTTGCATGGAGGTAACAAGTAAAATATTTATTTACCACAAGTCCAAGATTTTGCAGTCTCAAAAAACGAATCTTCCTTTTCAACACAATGAGGATGATAAACTTTTACACAGTTCCTGAAATGAGTAAACATATAATGAAACAATGTAGTACTAGTGATTAAGATGATGAAGTAGAAGAAAATGGAGTTGGTTACATACCTGCGATCACAGATAACAAGTTGTCCACCATCTTTGCATTCAAAGCAATAATTTTCTTCATCTTTTTGAGGATGGTTTTGTGTGGGTTTTTTTGGCATTGTGAAAAGTGGAATAGAGAGAGAAGAGATAGTGTCACGTTGGTTCTAGATTGTAGAGTCTTTCTTGTATTTAATGATGGTGATGATGGTGCATCAACCAAAAGAAGAATAGCTTTTTACCTTTCCAATAAATAAGACAGAATAAAATCATCAACAAGCAACAAGCATGTACTACAATAGTGTTGTTTCTCACTCTATCACTGTAGTAATAACAATTTTCAACTTAATTAATAAAAATTTTATATTTGATTAATAAGTTGGTTTCTTTTGAGCTGAGTTTAGCATATCTCAATTTGATTCGATTTAATAAAAATTGATTCAGTTTGAAAGTCGAATGAAATTTGATATAAATATTTTTTTTATTTAAATTTGATAATTTGGATTTTGTCCAAATAAATACTTCTAAAATGGACAAAAAATATTAAATTTAAAAATATTTAAAAAATCTATAAAAAAACATGAAACTCATAATTTAAGGTCCGATGAATGTTTTTTAAAAAAATAAATTAAATTAAAATATCTCAAAATTTATAAATATATTTTATATTTATTATAAGCTCTATATCCAAGAGAGGGGGAGTATGTAAGAAAATATATTTTCTTAATGTCAGACATAAAATTAATGAGATTGTTTAGAGTCTATTTGATGACATTAAAAAAAATTGCTTTAACTTTTCAACTAACATTAATTAAAAAGTTTTGTTTAGTAACTGTTTTTTTTTAGTTTGTACTAATTTATAAAAAATAAAAAATAAAACTATTAGTATAGAATTTTTTTTGGTCAAAAGCTATTTAAATTAGTTTTCTAGATTGTAATTATTTTCTTGTTATTTTTTCTTTTAACTATAGCCTTATTATTTTATAGAGAACCCATTCTTGCCTTTTATATTTTATTATAATTTATAATTTAATTTAAAATAATAATATTTATATTTTAGAGTAATATAACTTATTTTTATTATTATTTTAAATTAATATAACTTATTAAATTACATTACAAAATTTATATATAAACACGTTTGATATATTTTGATGTTATGTTTAATTAAACCTATATTTAAAATGTTGTGTATGTGTTTATTAATACATTTATTTTTGTTATAAAAATTAATTTAATAGATAATAGAATCACTATTTTTAATTAAAAATGTTCTTTTATACTCCCTCAGTCCCATAATGAGTGATTTATTTGGAATAAAATGGTGTCCCAAAATGTATGAATCATTTCAATTTTTAATGCAATTTTTTCTATTTTACCCTCTAATTAATATTATTTTCATCATTCTCAATACATTATAGGGGTACTTTAGTAAAAATATCTTTCTCTCTTCTTCATTTATTCATTTTTTCTTAATCTGTATGAAAAATCAACCGAGTCACTCATTTTGTGACGGAGGGAGTAATTTTAGATTTGTTAATAGTGTGAACATTAATATATTAAACTGTCAAATTACCTTATCAACCATCAATCATCAATTATAAATTATTAGTTCTAAATTAACACTATCGATTATCTATTATAATTATTAAATACCTTATCACTAGCAACTATTTTTATCAGAGTCATTATTAGATGTTTCAATTTTCATATTAATGTTGAAAGATAAATAAAAAATTAATTTTGAATAGCTAAGTCATTCCGTGTAGAACAAGGAAAGAAAACGAAATGGGAAATGGAATTTTTAGTAATTATAATACGCTTGAAGCGGTGTTTTAAAAACCGGACCGGACCGGCCGGTCGGACCAGTTGGATCGGAAACCGGTCAGATAATCGGTCGAGTTCACTTGTTCGATCGGTCATGTTTTCGAACCGGTGTGAACCGGTGTGAATCAAAAAAACCGAGAAAACCGACGGTTTTTGCAAACCGGTGGTTCAACTGTTTATTTTAAAAAAAAAATTTAATTTTTTTTTTATTTAATTTTTTTTTAAATTTTTTTTACTCAAATACATAGGAACTTTTCTTCAAGAATAATAGTGATCACTCATTTGATTCAAGTGATACACAAATTAAGTTTCGTAATATCCACAAAACTATTTTTACTATTTTGTATTTATATTGATTGAAAAACCATCATACAAATATTTGTATAGAAATTTAAGAACACAGATTAAAAAACTAAATATAATATAATTTTAGATTTAACTGATTTTCATTATATATATATAGATTTGGAAAATTTATTATTTAGAATAATATTAATATTTGTATTGTTTTAATTATTAACATTAAAATTGATTTTCTATTAACATTAAAACTATGAATTTAAATTAAACTCTGTTTAATTTAGACTCTGTTTAAAATTTACAATTAGACTCTGTTTAAAATTTAAATTTAAATTATGAACCTGTGAATTTATGATATGATATTTTCAAAAAATTTAAGTGTTAGTTATATTTTTTTAGAGACTGAATCATCCGGTTCGACCGGTTTTATCGGTTTTATATCTATTATAATGACAAATTTATTCAACCGAGTTATCCGGTTTAATCCGGTTTGGTCATGCGGTTTGACTAATGACCCAATGGTTCCACCAATAAACCAGTGACTCAGTACCCTCATCAGTTTAATAATTGGTCAGGTTTTTAAAACACTGATTTAAGCCTATTTTTTAATCACACCTATTTTTTAATATATTTTAATTGCAATTATGACTTGTAGGTTGCAATGATATTCTATAGGCTGCAGTCCTGTTTTTAGTCTTAAATAGCTTTTTCATTCATCTTATTTTTCTTCTCAAGGATCACACTTTTTACTCTCTGTTTTAAACTTTTCTTCTCACTCACAAGCAAACAGCTTCAAAACCTTTTCTCTTCCACGCCTAAAATCCTTTCAAAACCTTTTCATATTCTTCCATAGCTCCTAACCGCATAGACAACTTTCCACAATCACTTCAAGCAAGTGTTTTAAAAACCGGATCGGTCATCAAACCGGCAAGGATACTGGATCACTGGTTTATCAGTCGAACTACTGGATCATTGGTCGAACCGGATGATCAAACCGGATTAAACCGGTTGAATAAACCTATCATTATAATAGGTATAAAACCGGTAAAACCGGTCGAACCGGATGATTCAGTCTCTAAAAAATATAACTAGCACTTAAATTTTTTGAAAATATCATATCATAAATTCACAGGTTCATAATTTAAATTCAAATTTTAAACAGAGTCTAATTGTAAATTTTAAACAGAGTCTAAATTAAACAGAATTTAATTTAAATTTATAGTTTTAATGTTACTAATTAAAACAATACAAATATTAACATTATTCTAAATAATAAATTTTCCAAGTCTATATATATAATGGAAATCAGTTAAGTCTAAAATTATATTATATTTAGTTTTTTAATCTGTGTTTTTAAATTTCTATACAAATATTTGTATGATGATTTTTCAATCAATATAAATACAAAATAGTAAAAATAGTTTTGTGGATATTACGAAACTTAATTTGTGTATCACTTGAATCAAATGAGTGATCACTATTATTTTTGGAGAAAAGTTCCTATGTATTTGAGTAAAAAAAATTTAAAAAAAAAAAATTTAAAAATTTAAAAAAAAAAAAATTTTAAAATAAGCAGTTGAACCACCGGTTTGCGAAAACCGCCGGTTTTCCCGATTCGCACCGGTTCACACCGGTTCCCACCGGTTCGAAGACATGGCCGATCGAGCAAGTGAACCCGGCCGGTTACCTGGCCGGGTCCGACCGGCCGATCCGATCCGATTTTTGAAACACTATTTAAAACTGTGAACATCGTCAACAAATATATATATATTTTTTTATAATTTACCATATTGTCTTATTAGTAGCATGAACATTTATGTGTTATCCGCCTCTTCCATTAAACTTAATAAAAATTTAGATAGACGTGAAAAGATGTTTCCATAACCGATTTTATAGGCCTCAACTTAAAATTATGAGTTGATTTAATAAATTTGAAACAACAAATAGAAGAATTGACTATATATTTAGAGTATTTCTTAATGCACCACCCAAGTTTCTTAGGTATCACGTGAAATTATTTTTTCCCCCTAATTTCGGATGTGCACATCCGGACGCACCGTATCCTTATAAAAAAAAAGTTTTTTCGGATGTGCATATTCGGTAGGCCTCCGGATCTGTATATTCGGAAGCATGGCTGATATATTTGAAGCTGCATAATCACTCCCCTCTTCTCATTCTCAACCTTTCTGCTACTACACTCACTCTCACCAACTCAAAAAACCCTACTTCATCAATCTCATTTTTCACTCAAAAAGTTCAAATTTTTGGTGCAACAAATCAAAGGGAACAAGAAAAGACTGAATTTCAGGTAAATATTCAACTTCATCCACTACATTGCTCACATTATCAATCTACTTTTTTGTAAAAAAACAAGTTACGCTACTTCCGAATGTGCACATCCGGAACGAATTAAGCATGAACATTTCCGGATGTGCAAATCCGGAAAAGTGCCTGGAACTAATTAATTTAAATTTTCAGCAAATTTCGAATATATTTTATTTATACATATTAATTGTTCTATTCTTGTTTATAAATAGATATGGTGCACCCCAATAACATGTCAAAAGAGTTAGTGTCGCCGATTTCCCCGAAAGATAAAGGCATGCTCGTAAAGTCGGTTGATGTCGGCAGTGACTTTAACAACAAGCAAGACTTTGATGATCGTGAAAGCGTGATCGCATATATTCGTAGGATGGCTATTGAGCTTGGCTTCGGTGTAAATATCGGGAGATCGGATAATGGGTCGGATAGAAGAATGCGAAAGAAGCGGCAAATATCAAGCACCTCTACAGAAGTTAAAGAAAGACGAGACCGGTACTAGAAGATGTGAGTGTCTTTTTAAGATTGGTGGTTACATGTTAGTTTCCAAGAAATGGAGATTTACCGTTCGTTGTGGTATACATAACCACGAAATGTGCTCAAAGCTTCAAGGTCATCCAAGTGTATGTCGGCTCAAGGCGGAAGAGAAGACATGTATAGCCGACATGACCTTGAACCTTGTCCAACCGAAGAATATACTTGCGACGATGAAACGGAAAGAACCCGAAAATGTTGCAAACATAAAGCAAGTGTATAACATTCGGTATCAAACGACACAATGTACATTATTGAAGTGAAATATATTGTATTTTTATCCATATGTCTTTTTAATACACTTATGAATTTTATTGCACTGAAAGTATTCCAAGTGGCTGCATAAGTTGTTCAATTCTGTTTTAAAATTGTATTAGTAAAACATTTTGATTTGCACATCCGGACAATTTCTGGATTTGCACATCCGAAACCAATATTTGTAGGGTTTGTCCGGATCTGCACATCCGGAACGAACTTAGGCAGAAATAACTTTACCCTAACTATTCTATAAATTAGGGGTTTCATTTGATATCATTCACACAAACACTAAATGTCTCAATTGTATGATATCAAGATTCATTGGTATGTCGCAACTGTCTCCTATACCGACGGCATAACAATCGGTCGCAAGTATAAGTTAACGAGGGACATCTCAATCGGCGAGATCATTGACGACATCGAACATCTCCTACCTTACGGAGACAAACGGAAGGTTGTGAAGCTTCAGTATCATTCATCTTCCGTTGATAACGAAGGGAACGTCGCTTACAGCCTTGTTGAGCTCAAGAATCAAGAGGATGTTAGAGCGATGTGGCGAACTTTTTTCGGCTACGAAGAACGATTCCCGCTCGAGTTCGAGGCGACCGTCAAAATCCGAAGAACGGTCGATGACATCTTAGAGATGTGCAAGCGTCCACCGGGCTATTGATCTTGTAATATTTAAATTTTTGTCGATGTCATGACGATTTTCTCAATGTAATCCCGATTTTATTTATGAATGTGAGAAACATTGTTGAATTTTTGGTGTTCTGCATTAGGTTTTATTCCGGATTTGCAAATACGAACGTTTACTGGATGTGCACATCCGGGAAAAACTGAAAAATTTTAAAAAAATGGTGCGTCCGGATTTGCACATCCGTAACGCAGGGGTATTTTCGTCAGCGCGCTAGGAGCCTAAGAAGGTTGGGTGGTGTGTTAAGAAATTTCCTATATTTAATAGAGAGGTAAAAAAAAAAGACTGAAAAATGTTCAATTCAATTTTTTAGTGTCGAATATGTATTAATGATCATCAATGACGTGCATCTTCAACTAAAAGAAAAATTGGTTAAACAAGTTGCCATGATTTGAACAAATTAGTTTTCATAGCAACACATTAAATAAGTCATACATAAGAGAGACAATAAATGTTTTATCAATGAAGAGGCTCACAGATGGTCTCCATCATTGACATGAAGGAATATAATAATATGTTATCCAATTCCATGATAATTATATTAGCAGTTTAGATTCTAAAGGAGAAAAAATATTTGTATCTTGCCTTGAAGTTTGGCGATGGGAAGGTCGGGGAAGATTTCTATTAGGGAGCATTGAACATTATGGAACTTTCATTTTTTAGAGCAACACCTTTGTGAGAGACACGCGACATACTCACCCAAAACCTTAAGGTGATAGGTGTGTGGGTTCTCCCACTTATAAATGTTTAAGTCACCACATTCCTATCCAATGTGAGACTATTATCCACAATACTCACACTTGTTAATACTTAACAGAAAAGTCCCTGATTCATAAGATAAGATGATTTTTCATTTGATACCACGAAAGTTGACAAAATATTTTATTATCTCCTTAAAGATAAGCAAATTCGATTATTATACGGTCACAAGATTCCTTTGTAAAGGAAATCAAAGGAAAAAGACATTCCAAGTGGCTCAACTTATATAATTAGTAAATGACAAAATTAGCCAATATAAGAATGGTAAAAAGAGAAATTGATATTTGTAACACCCTAATTTCCCCCGCATAATTTAATCAAATTAATTAGAGTAAAATAATACAATTTAGAAATAAGGGCATTACTTCAACATACATTTGCTCATCCGTAGACATGTAACATAAATTAAAACATACTTTAATCCAAAAATACTCTCTATTACGCAGCGGAAATGAATCATTCGAATAATAAAGCATAACGGTTTCAAGTTACTAAAAATTAGTTTGTAAACTGTAATAACAACTAAAATTCTTTAATCAAAATAAAACATGCATAAAAGCATTCCCGACCCCCAATGTTACATATCAGAGCAGACGCCACTAAAGTGAAGCACCCCGTCTTCACCGACCACGACTTCCAACTACTCCTGAGTATCTGCAGAATGTCGTATAAAGCATCACCAAACACAGAAGGGGTGAGATTCTCAAAATTAACAAAAGAAGAAGATGATATAAGTATAAAAGCATAAATCAACAAGTTATTCACCCATATCACAACTATCAACAACAATCACACACCTCAGCACAACCACAATTCATCAATCACAACATAATGCAACACAACTAACAAGAATAATGCAATGAGACACCAACTAGACTCAATGCATGTGGTACCAACTTCTGATCCCTGTTTCATGATCACAATTCCCGTCAAAACGTCTATCTAGTCACTCACACCCCACACAGGCACACGACAATCGTGATTGCTCACACCCCACATGGGCACACAATCACCTCAACAACAACAACAACAACATCGATTCCATTAAAGGAATCCGGATAGACGCTCACACCCCACATGGGCACACGTCATCCCTCAACTCATGCATCATGATATGCACCTTCAACGACAACATTTAACAACGAAACAAATGCATCAACATAGCATATCATCATTACTCGATTCATTAATTCACAACAACACACATACACCTATCCAAGCATGCATATTCATAACAATCTTCCAAAATACATCATCTAAGGAAATTATCAACGAAGCAACAGGAAACCACGCGAAGCCACCAGAAAACAGCAGAGAAACAACAAAAATTGCGCAATCAGCATTGTTGCACCTCATCACACCGCCCGACACAGCAGGGGCGTTGCTGCGCCTCTTGCACCGCCCGGCGGCACATATGCGTAGCTCCCCCCCCCCCTCAATTCCAACACTTCCAGTAGCGTTCCATGCAACGCCTCCTGGTCACCGACTGGCACAACATTGTTGCGCCTCCTCGCACCGCCCGGCGGCGCACGGGCGTAGTTTCCCCCTTCAATTCTAACAAGTTCCAGTAGCGTTCTAGGTTGTGCCTCTTGAGCACCGCCCGATGGCACACAACACTGCCCGGCGCTACGATCCCTCTGCCCGGCGCTATGTGCGCGTAGCAGAGTTCCTGCACTCCAACTTTCTGCTACACCAGACCCAATTTTCTCCCATTAACAGTCCTCATAGTGCACGAAAATTATGTCAACTCTCAGCAACCTTTAGCAACAACAACATACATTATTTTATAGGCAACATCATGAACGCACATTAACATCCTACATCATTAGGACTTATCCTTTTCCCATCAAACCCCCACCAAAACCCCAACTACCTATCACAAATTCAACATTCACATGAGTTTAACCTAGTGATTCCTACCCAAATACATACATCATCCAACCTTTGAGAGATTAAAGAACTCCCACCCTTACCTTGTATTGATGAGCTTTCTTCTTCTCTAATGGAGTTCTCCCTTCTCTTCCTTACCCTAGCCTCTTTCACCTCTTCTCTCAATTTCACGTAGAAAATGAAACTGACTTCTCTATTCCCTAACTCCTTTCATAAACCCCCAATTATGGTTTTCCTTATTTGCCCTTACTTAACCTAGTACAATTACCTTCTCGCCTTTATGCTCTCTACACATCTAATTATTTTATTTATTTTATCTTATTATATCATTATTGTGTTATCATTATTATTAAATCCCACTAGTGAAATAATAATAACAATAATTCCCACTAATAAATATAATCTCACATAATATCCATTTTAAACTTAATAAAAATTTAGATAGACGTGAAAAGATGTTTCCATAATTGATTTTATCGGCCTCAACATAAAATTATGAGTTGATTTAATAAATTTGAAACAACAAATAGATGAATTAACTATATATTTAATAGAGAGGTTAAAAAAGAAGCCTAAAAAATGTTCAATTCAATTTGTGTCGAATATGTATTATTGATCATCAATGACATGCATCTTCAACTAAAAGAGAAATTGGTTAAACAAGTTGCCATGATTTGAACAAATTCGTTTTCATAGCAACACGCATTAAACAAGTCATACATAAGAGGGACAAGAAATGTTTTATCAATGAAAAGGCTCACACAGATGGTCTCCATCATTGATATGAAGGAATATAATGACAATATATTACCCAATTCCATAATAATTATATTGGCGACGGGAAGGTCCCTTATTTATAAGAAGATAAGATGACTTTTTCATTTGATAGCACGAAAGTTAACAAAATATTTTATTATCTCCTTAAAGATAAGCAAATTCAACTATTATATGGTCACAAAATTCCTTTGTAAAGGAAATCAAAGGCAAGAGGCATTTCAAGTGGCTCAACTTATATAACTAGTAAACGACTAAATTAGCCAATATAAGAATGGTAAAAACGGAAGTTGATATTGATCATTTACAAATTATGAGCATGACTATGGCATCTTTTTAAAAATTTACAAGGGTCAAAACGATTAGTAAGGATAAGCAAAAGGTGAAACATGTTTGACAACATAAATTACACATCAATGTTTGATATGTTGACCATGACAATAAGTATGTTTTCCCAAATTACCATGAAAGAATGACTAATATCTCTTGAAATCACTATAAAGGACAATGATGAGCTAGTAACGCAAATAATGGTAAAAAAACCCAACCAACCTACTTGAAGGGAAATGGATATTGAACGAAATAACCAAGTCTAAAATGCCTCACACTATCACCCTCACCATAATTCAAAAGAGGAGATAGAAGAGGAATCATTTCATCCATAAGATGAAGCAAATTCTACACATGATTACCAAAGTTTTGAACCGACATAAAAATAATGTGTTGTCACCACAAGTATTAGAAACACTAAAAAAGTGTTTCCTCTCAATCAAACATGACTATGTTAAGAGTGGTGAACATCTCATTCAATATTATTATCATCTCTTTGTGGTTAGGGTCTTCATCTTGATGATAGTGTCACATTTGTCAGGGTTGACTTCAATGCATCTTGCAGTCAAATAGAAACCCAAGAAATTAAGGGCTCTGACACTAAAGGTGCACTTCTTTGGGTTAAGCCTCATGTTATAATCCCGAACACAGTTAAACATCTGGTGAAGTGGCCTTCATGTAGTCGTTCTTTGTTGGATTTGATAATCATATCATTCATATATACTTGCAACATCTCGTTGATTTCATCTTTAAAGATCATGTTCATCATTCTCTTGCATGTTACATCCATATTTTTTAGTCCAAAAGACATCATGTTGTACCTTTAATTGGAGTGGTCCATCATAAAGGTTATATTATCTAAGGGTGGCAAATGGACATGCCATCCCCGCAAAAAAGCTTGCAAAAAAATGAGGTGGTACGGGCCAGACAAAATTGAGGGTGTGAGCTTAAAACCTCGAGTCACCCTGTTAAAAAGTAAGGGTGGGACGGGGCCACAGACACTGCACCTTTTAAGTCTGAAAATGCAAAAAAAATTATGTTAATGCCCGCGTCCACATAGCCCGCGAAAAAAATGGGGCGGGGCGGGTACATTAAAGGGTGCGAGCCTAAATCCTCCGCCTGCCTCGCGCTAAAATGCAGGCAAAACGGGCATGCCCAACGAGCCTGCCCCATTTTTCCACCCCTAGTATTATCCTTATTGACCTTGTGCATAAGAATTTATCGTATCTTGAGTACGCATCCAAGAATGATAACAACTTATACCCAACATAGTTGTCCATCAACTTGGCAATGGTATGTAGTAATTATGAATCTCTGGGGCACACCTTGTTGAAATCTATGTAGTCAACACACATTCTCTATTTTACTGACGCCTTCTTAACTGTAACCATGTTAGATGTTTATTCGATGCATTTTAATTGTGAAATGAACTTTTCTTGGAAGAGTCGTGTGATGGTGTTCTTTGTGATTTCAACGTTCTATGGTGATTGACGCCTTATCCTATGGACTACGTACCAGATGGAGGGATCAATCTTCAATTCATGACATGCAACATTAGGGTCGACGTCAGGCATATCATATGGGTAGATGACGACAATGAATAGGTCAGTATTGTCACTAAGGCACTTGATGATGTCTTTTTCCACAGAGTCACGAAGGTTGAACCTAATGTTCACAGTTCTAGTTAGATTCTCATAGAGATAGAAGATTATGAAATCACCATCTAGAAACAAATTTAGAATTTTCATTTTAGCCTCCACAAGGAGGGGTCCCTTTAGGTCGTGCTTATAATCTAATGTGGCCTCTTCTAGACCCTCGTCAAAATCCATGATGTAGATGTCTAATGTGTGTTACTTCGAAGAATTAATTATTTTCTCCCTCCTTTTTTGCTGGATGGTTGTCGTGGTTGGGTTCTTTAGTAGCACTTTATGTATTTGACGAGCTCTTATTATGTCAGCGCACACGATTACTGGTTCTTCGCGAATGTTGTGATATTTTATCTCTAGCTAGAAGATGTAATGTAACACCCCAAATTTATTAGAATATTTATTTAATTCATTTAAATATAATATTTGTGAATTTTCGGTGGATTTTGGTGGTATGTGTCGGTGTCGGTATTTTTGGTGGAGTTTTGGTTATTTTAATTAAATAATAGTATATAATATGAATATATTAGTATTATTATTAATTTAAAATAATATTAGAGGAATTAAGGGCGGAGTGGACATTTAAGGAGAATTAGTGAGGGTATTATGGAGAAAGCCCAATTTTGAGGCCCAAGAGTTAGTGAGAATATAGAAGGAGGATTTTGAGAATAAGGTTCACTTTTGTTAGACCGTGAAAAGAAGGAAAGAAGGAGAACTCTGAGGAAGAAGGGAAAAGGCGAGGAATTCGAGAAGGTTTCTAAAGGCTCAAGAGAGAACACATCGGATCGACAATCTAAGGTATGGGGAGTAATTGCCTTTCATTGTTTTTATTATAGGATTCGATGTAATTAAAGTGGATTTTGGGGATTTTGGGGTTTTTGAAGGGTTTATGAGTTGTTGACGATTTAGAGGTATTTTTGAGAATCGATGATGGATTATTAATGGTTGAATTGATTCGGGTAAAAATAAGCCTTCGTGGCAAAACCATCTTTGAAGGTATGTGGGATCTTGTGTGAGTAAGGGATTTATGGGGTTTATAGGAAGCTTGAGAGTTTTGAAGGTTTAAGGGAATTAATGTTTCTCGTAGTGTCCTGAATCGACCTAATAGACTTAGGTTTTATGTCTTTGAATTCCGTGATGCATTAGAACTGTCATAGGGAGGTTTTTAGGTCATTTGGAGCTGTAGTCGCAAGTACCTTTGAGGCTGTGGAGCTACTGATGCGTAGCAGCGATTTGCTGTAATCGCAGGTTCGCTAAGCGAACCATCACGTCGTTGGGCGAATGTTTTCCATGGTTCACAAAGCAAATAGCGCAGCGAATGCACGATAACCTGAGTGTGGAGACTGAGATGATTCTGGAGTGGAAGTGGGATTCGCTGGAAGTCTCGCTAAGCGAATGAATCAGCGAGTAGCTTCGCCCAGCGAATAAACCAGCGAGTATGACAAAGAGTGTTTTTCTGGTGTCTTGGTGTGGTGTCTGTGGGATTCGCTGGCCGCTTTGCCAAGCGAAGGTTTTAGCGAACAGGTTCGCCTAGCGAATCCTGGAGCGAACGTCTGTTGTTAGCGAAATTTCATTTTTGTTGTTGTGTTGTTATGGTGTTTGAAGCTGTGATATTTATGATGATTTACCATGATGTTCTTGATGATATTAAGGTGCTGATTTGTGATGTTCTGATGAATATATGATGACATGATTTGTATGAGAATTGATGAATGATGATGCACATTATGATGTTTATTTGATGATGATGATTAGTGATGTTGTGTATTATACATTCATATGCATACTCTGTGACAACGCTTCACTCCCATTGTGCGGATATGAGGTAATTATGACGTGCTCCGGTTCTGATTGCGGGATCGATCCTATTGACGGAGATCTTTGGAGGGGTGATGGCCTAGTGTCCATCGATTATGACGATTGGTACCACATGCATGAGTCTTGTTATGCATTGCATTTTATGTGGCATTGATGAATTTGTGATATGGTGTTTCCTGGTGTTTTCCTTGATGATGACCCTGATGATGTTGTATATGAAGATAATGCCATTTTATGTATATTTTGTTTTATATTTATTATTATGAATCGTGATTACTCACCCTGCCTGTTTGAATGTTGCCTCCACGTGGGTAACGTGCAGGTGATCAGGTTTAGCCGTGGATGCTTTCAAGGACCTTGAAGTTTATTTGGTTTTGGTCGATTTAGAGGGTCTTGCTCTGATAGTGTAACATCGGGTTGGGGTCCTTTGAGTCGAACTATGTTGTTTCCTTACTTTGTTGTCATTTGATGATGTGGTTTTAATTTTGAGAAACCTTTTTTGGATAATTTATGATGTTTGTGGAAAACCTTTTAATTGAAAATTTTGAGTTCCGCTGCCATGTGAAGGCTTTTTGATTTATTTTGAGGAAAACCCTTTGTTTACGGGGCAAGTGTATTATTTTGATTTTAAATGAGAAATGTACAGCCTTTGAGGGATATTTATGATTTACTCTGATATTTGAGTTGTTTCTGCTGCAACATTTTGGGGGTAGAAAAGGGTGTTACATTAGTGGTATCAGAGCAGGTCGGTCCATCCGGCCAGGTTTTTACGTGATGTCAGTCCCCCGTCAGTCGACGAGTGTGTGTATACTGTCGATGTTTTAGCTCTTCTAACCTTGTTGGTGGTGTGCAGAATGGCTGGAAGAAATGATCGTGCGATTGTTGATGCGTTGGAATCGGTTGCTAACGTGGTGGCGCAGCTGAATCCAAATGGTGGAGCTCCTGATGAGTTTTGTGTTTTGGGGAAGTTTCAGAGAAACAATCCACCGACTTTTGTGGGAACGCATGATCCATCAAGTTCACACAAGTGGCTGAAGGCGATCGAGAAGATCTTCCGGGTGATGGGGTGTTCTGACAAGCAACAGGTTCAGTTCGGAATGCATATGCTGGAAGAAGAGGCTAAGGACTAGTGGGATAACACCCGTCAGAGACTTGCAGATGTGGGCACTGTGATAACTTGGGTTGTGTTTAAGGAGGAGTTTCTGGGGAAGTATTTTCCAGAGGATGCTCGTGGCAAGAGAGAAGTGGAATTCCTTGAGCTGAAGCAAGGAGATATGACTGTGGCGGAGTATGCCGCGAAGTTCGAGGCTTTGATGAAGTTCTGTACGCACTACAATCGCGCAGATGCTAAGATGTCCAAGTGTCTCAAGTTCGAGAATGGGCTGAGACCAGAGATTAAGCAGGGTATTGGGTACCAACAGATCCGCAGGTATGCTGAGTTTGTTGACAAGAGCAGAATCTACGATGAGGACAACCGAGCTCAATCTGCTCACTACAAGCAGTTGAGTGAGAAGAAAGGGCAGTATAGGGGGAAACCTTATACTACTTCAGCTGACAAGGGAAATCAGAAGGCTGCAGAAGGGAAAAAGTCAAGTGGGGGAGCAGCTCCCGCTTCTGGAAAGTGTCATAAGTATGGCGAGCAAGGTCACCGTGCTGATGTGTGTACCAAAAATGTGGTGAGGTGCTATAGATGTGGCAAGAAAGGTCATAGAGCTACTGATTGCAAAGATGAGGGTCCGACCTGTTTTAATTGTGGTGAGAAAGGTCATATCAGTACTCAATGCCAGAAGCTGAAGAAGACTGCAACTGCCGCTCAGACCAGTGGCAGAGTGTTTGCTTTGAGTGGTGCAGAGGTGCCAGAGAAGGACAACCTGATTCGAGGTACTTGTTTTATTAATAATATCGAGTTGGTTGCTATTATTGATACTAGTGCTACTCATTCTTTTATCTCACTTGAATGTGTTAATAGATTGGGTTTGGAGTTATCTGATATGAATGGGAATATGGTAATAAAAACTCCAACTAATGGTTCTGTTACTACTACCCTTGTGTGTTTGAGATGTCCTGTGATGATTTTTTAGAAGAACTTTGTGATGGATTTGGTGTGCCTACCCTTGTACCAGATCAATGTGATCTTTGGAATAAACTGGTTGGAGTTCAACTGTGTTCATATCAAGTGTTATACCAAGATTGTAGAGTTTTTCGAGTTTGATGATAGTTGGGAGTTGATGTTCTTATCTGCTAAGCAAGTAAACGAACTTGTGGAAGAAGAAGTTGTGGTGGTTGTAATGTTTGCCTCATTGCAAATTGATCGTGAAGCTGCGAGTGTGGAGTTGCCTGTTGTCTGTGAATTTCCAGATGTGTTTCCAGATGACATCATTGATTTGCCTCCAGAGCGTGAAGTAGAGTTTGCAGTGGACTTAATACCAGGTACGAGTCCAGTGTCGATGGCTCCTTATCGAATGCCAGCTTCTGAGCTAAGTGAATTGAAGAAATAACTGGAAGAATTGCTTGAGAAGAGGTTTGTTCGACCAAGTGTTTCTCCGTGGGGTGCTCCGGTGTTGCTAGTGAAGAAGAAAGATGGAAGTATGAGGTTCTGTGTTGATTATCGGCAGCTAAATAAAGTGCCTATCAAGAATAAGTATCCGCTACCGAGAATCGACGATTTGATGGATCAGCTAGTAGGTGCCTGTGTGTTCAGCAAGATTGATTTGAGGTCGGGTTATCATAAGATTCGAGTTAAGCCTAATGATATTCCGAAGACGGCTTTCAGGACGAGGTATGGACACTAAGAATACACGGTGATGCCGTTTGGTGTATCCAATGCACCTGGTGTGTTCATAGAGTATATGAATCGGATCTTTCATGAGTATTTGGATTAGTTTGTGGTGGTGTTTATTGATGATATTCTGATATATTCTAAATCGGAAGAAGAGCATGCTGAGCATTTGAGGACTGTGTTGCAAGTCTTGAAGGAGAAGAAATTGTATGCAAAGCTGTCTAAGTGCGAGTTCTGGCTGAAGGAAGTAAGCTTTCTTGGCCATTGTAGCGGGGAAATTTGTGAGTGTAAGCTATTGATTAACTTAACTCAAAAATAAGCAAGAGTCGCCACCGCACTTTTATTTTTATCCAGAGAGGAAAGGAAAAAAGAGCGAACAAAACCTAAAGAGTTCTAAAACAACAAGAACAAACAGAGACTGGGTAAGGGGGTTGGTTACGCAATGGGAAGGTGTTAACACCCAAAACGTCTATAATACTCTATAGGAACCCTTTGAAATATCTACCGTTTTTTGGTTTGAAAATGGTTTGCTTGTAAAGAGATTGAGGAGAGGAGAGGAGAATTATTTTTAAGATTTTTGTGTTTGGAAAGACTCATCGCCTCATGCCTACGTACCCACGATGTGCAATGTAGGATCAAAACCCCGTAGTTCGTGGTACAAAGAACGAAAAATTGTTGGTTTTGATTGATTTTTAAGTGTAAAGACAAATCGTCATTCCTAAGCGAATAATTCCGCTTAAAGAAATGAATCATGTCTAAACTTATAAAAAAGAGTTTAAAAGAAAAAAGGTGCATAAAAGCACAAAAGATTTGAGTGAGTTTCATATTTTTTATGTTTTCATGAAATGGTCAAAATATGATTAAGATAGATTGACATTTATTAAAGAAAAGAGAGTTTTAAAAGTCACTTGACAAAAGTTAAGATTTTATTATGATAGCGGTTTTAAGTTGAAAACAAGAAGGTTTTGAAAAAGAGGGAGGATTTTGAAATTTTAAGAATGGGGAGGAGAAGAAGTGACTATCCTAGTGCATAAAATAAAAGCTAGGGAAAAAAAGGATCTAACCAAAATGGAGCCACTTCAAAGCAATATTAAAAGAATTCCATCCTTAAGCAAATTGGCCAATAAAGGCAAGTCTTCAATCAATACTCAAAGCAAAGGGATAAGAAGTCCTAATTCTAGGTCCATAAGTCCAATATTACTTCAAAAGAGGTCCATAAAGAGATCACTCCAAAGCATAGGATAGTAACCAATAGTCCAAGATGAAGAGAATTAAGTTTTTTATGGTTTAAGCCTTTATTAATGTTTTTGAGTCCAAATGGACAAAGAAAAAAAGGCATAAGCATAAACATGTGTCCAACGGAAAAAGGAAAAATTGCGGAAGCATAAACATATGTCCAACGGACAAAGGAAAAATTGCGGAAGCATAAACATGATATGAAATAAAGCATAAAAAAAATAAAAGAGATAAGGAGCGAGAATGAAACATAAACAAAATTAATACAAAATATTGTTAGTAAGTTAGTGATTAGTTGTTAGTATTAGTGATTAATAACAATTGAATAATTTCACTTAGGTCAAGGTTGATGGAACTCATTAGAGGATTGATAAGACCAAAGCCTCCTAACAACAAGTTTCATGAGTTTTGAACCATAAGACAAATAATCAACCATTCTTGAAAGTTTTCCAATACGGGACAAATATTGCGCTATGTTAAGCAATCGCCGAGTAATTTACGGAGTAATTACCCTACAATGAGGTCGGTCAATAGCTCTTTGTGCTAATGTATGCTAGATGAACGATATATAGATCGTCATCCGAAAGCAATACCGCACGAAAAGAAAAATGGTAACGATCTCGTCTCGATCGAAATTCAACAACGGAATTCCAATATCTTTAGACTTTCATCGATCAAAAAGAAAAAGAAATAGATGAAGAGAAAGCCAAATTAACCCACACAAATATGTGATCTAAGGCTAAGAACAAAGGAATGGGGAAGAAAATGGAAAAGGAACCAAAACAGCCCCAAAAAAAAGTATTTCTCACATTCTGGATGTTGGTTAATCGATTAACCAACTCACAGGGTAATTATGTTAATCGATTAACCAGTGCAAACTTCCAGTTTTTTGCGCAAAAACAAGCTGTTAATCGATTAACCTAATTATACATGTTTTGGTTAATCGATTAACACTGTGAAAACAACAGAAAATCAGTTTGAAAATTGCCAAATCCTTGATCACTCATTTCTTCAAACATCTTAGGATCAAGGATTCAATTGTGCACGAATTTTGGAGTAAAACAGCAGCAAAAACCAGCAATCAACACAAATTGCAAGATCCAAAGATCAAGCAAACAAGATCAACAAAAGATCTACATTATGGAAGATGAAGATGAAGCTTCAACAATGGTGAAAAGTGAATTACCAATCCAAATCAGAAAATCCTTCCAAATTGCAGCAAGATCTACACTCCAAAGCCTTGATCTATGAACAAAAACAAGAATGGATGAAGGTTTAGCTCTAAATTAGTAAGAATCAATGTGAATTCTTACTAACTTATGAAAGAAGAAATAAGAGCTTTGGTGAATTGGTGGTTTGGGGAGAGAAATTGCAAGGGATTTGTTGGCTATCAAAAGCTTGAAGAATGAATGAAATGAATGCTCTATTTATAGAGTTTAGGCTTGGAAATTTGGTGGTTTGGAATTAGGCTTGGATGATCAAAATTAGGATTGGAATTCAAATTTGGAGGGAAATCACAAAAGAGTGGTGATTAGTGAAGGTACATGGTGGGGAATGATCAAAGTGACGTAGGAGAATTAAAATGAGATGGTCTAGAATATTCCACATGTGATCAAAATGGTGAAAATTGGTGCCAATTGCTGCAGAATTTGAATTTGGCACATTTTTTCAAAAATTGCACGTGTTAATCGATTAACCACTTCACATTGCAATTAGGTTAATCGATTAACACAGTGAAAAATGGGAAAAAATGGCTTTCTGATGTGTTGTCTTGGCTCTGGCTCGATTTTCTTGCTTGTCAAATAAGGCATGTAAATAAACACATGAACCTTTGAGTCCCTTGAATGATAATCAATTAAATCTTGGAAACTCTTGATCAGATAATTTTTGAATTAATTGCATATCAACTTTGACTTTATTCAGATGAAATCATTCGAGCTGAGGGACTGTTATTTTGGCATTTTTAACCTGTTCTTCCCCTGAAAAATGTTAGTGAAAGAAAACAAAATATTTTTGGATTTTAATTAATGGTTAGTAAACATAAACAAATTAAACAAATCAAAGCACACAAACTCGAAGATCCCTGCAAGGCACAAACCTATCAAAGAGGGAACCAATATGTGATCTTGTTTGTGGTATGCAAAAATGAAAATGACTTGTGGGATCTTAGGGGTAAAAATTTGGGTATTACAGCTGCCCCTATTTAAGTTTCTTCTATCTAGAGATACGAAGATGGGCATCTTTGTCTCGACGAGATAGAAGAGACTTAAATATAACAACAACCTAATTTTTGGCCCTAAGAGACCACAAAATGATATGATCATGCAAATGATATGCAAACACAAGACCAACTATGGGGAAAATATGCCACAGGAGATAAACAAAAACCGGAGAGCAAAAGAAAAGACGAAAGACTCCACAGGGGAAAACACATCCCAACAAAGGGAGGAGACAAACTGGGGATAAGTGTATGCGGAAATAAACCACATCACAACAAGGATAAAACCCAACAGGGAAGACTTAGCACAGCAAGGCTCCACTGGAAAAAAAATAATATCTCAACAATGAACAATTTCTAGCATACCGAAGAGACTAACCATTCATCGGAGTCGCAAAATCTTAACAACGAACTGTCCCATCAAACCAAAGAGACTTACCATTCATCGGAGTCGCAAATCTCAACAACGAACTGTCCCATCAAACCGAAGAGACTTACCATTCATCGGAGTAACAAATCTCAACAACGAACTGTCCCATCAAGCCGAAGAGACTTACCATTCATCCGAGTAACAAATCTCAACAACGAACTGTCCCGTCAAACCGAAGAGACTTACCATTCACCGGAGTAACAAAATCTCAACAACGAACTGTCCCGTCGAACCAAAGAGACTTACCATTCATCGGAGTCACAAAATATCAACAACGAACTATCCCGTCGAACCGAAGAGACTTACCATTCATCGGAGTCACAAATCTCAACAACGAACTGTCCCATCAAACCGAAGAGACTTACCATTCATCGGAGTCACCAAAATCCTCAACAACGAACTGTCCCGTCAAACCGAAGAGACTTACCATTCATCGGAGTAACAAATCTCAACAACAAACTGTCCCATCAAACCGAAGAGACTTACCATTCATCGAAGTAACAAATCTCAACAACGAACTGTCCCATCAAACCGAAGAGACTTACCATTCATCAGAGTAATAAATCTCAACAACAAACTGTCCCATCAAACCGAAGAGACTTACCATTCATCGGAGTAACAAAAAGGTATTAACTGCATCGCCTCAGGCTTCTCAAATACAGGATTGGCATGAAACAGTATTGAACTTTCCAAAAGGGGAATCATACGCAAATTTCAGCTGAAGGGCGCAGAATCTTCAAAGGTGCAAAATAAATGCACTTTCAATCTAGGTTTCACAGCCTAGAAATCCAAACAAAAATTGCAGGGGACCAAAGTTTAATCCAAGAACAAGCTGGAGAGAAACGGTCAATCAAGACTCATCCCGAGGAGGAAATATCTCAACTGGGGACTAATTTCATCCAGATAATGAATTGGAGAGGAAACTGAATCAAAATCTTCCACGAGAAATAAACTCAGTGGGGAATTATCAAAGATAGGCATTTTTCTGCTTACGGGTCGACACTCTAAATGGAGAGAGGACACACACGCTCTATGGGGATAACAACACCAGAGAGCAAAGAAGCACCAACACAAATGCAAAATGCAAAAATGCAACAACAAAATGCTATGCACAACAAATGAATGTGCATGCGATGCTTATGAATATGAATATGCTCACAAAACAAACATAAGGATAAGCAGAGGGTGGAATAAACATCACAACACCACTGAATACTCGGCTAATCTCAACAAGATGGAGATATCATTAGCAACTCTGCTAGGGAAATAAATCCTACTACAAGGCTCAAATCTTGCTGGAGAAACGAAAATACTCCTTGGGGAAAGACCCGAATATCAATCTTCTAATATAGATGATCCACCAAGAGGATAACAACATAAACTCTGCTTTGAGGATGGCAGGAAATCTGTTGGGGAATCATAACAACCCAAATATTTCTGACTTTCCTTGGGGATAATAAAAAATTCACAGAAACTTCCATGAAGAGATCTACTGCGGAGAAATAATGAATCCGCCGGGGATTGTAGACATATAAACATCTACGCGAAATCCATTGGGAAAACAAGGCAGATCTGCTGGAGATACAAGAACAGTCTCAGAGGGTTAACCAATTTGAGCGAGGCATCTTGGGCTTGCTGAGAAAACAGCAACAGGTCAAACTGTGGGGAATTTTAGATCAATACTCATCATAAATGAGAGAAAACCCAACAGGTGACTAAAAGAGATATCATCAGCAATTTCACTGGGGAATAGCCACAACGGTGATGCACAAACTTCTCTGAAAATAAAAAATAAGGAAAGAAGTACATTCTGGACTTGCCGAGGATGAGAAGAACTTAACACCACTGCTCCATGTTTGGGAAACAATCGAAAGAATATTGCACCACCTCGGTTGAGGAATCGGCAAGAATAAATCTCTGGGTAGGACAACCTGGAGAGGAATACATCCATAAGTCAAGATAAAACTGGGCAAACGACCACTATGTCAATGCTTCTTAGAAGAGAATAACATTGCTCTCTGGTTGGGGACATCCAAAGCAACAACAACACGTCTAGAGGGTAAAATTCGGAGTGAAGATTCCTCATATGATTTCGGCTGGGGATAGCAAAAAAATGAATCTGTGTGTGGGGACCACCATTAAGGAGAAGTGGACCTAAAAACTACTCAACTGCCTGACCATAACATAATCAGCTGGAGAGGATTCAGATCAAAACCTAGCAGGGGGAGAAACCAAACAGCATTGGACCTTATGAATTCAACACACCATGACAAGCCTATCACCTTGTCAACAACTAAACACATTCATAGGAACAAACTCTGCTGAGAAAATATGAACAAACTCTACTAGGGAAAAATCGACAAACTCTACTGGGGAGCTGTCAACAAATTATGCCAAAGGAGCGAGAACGAACCCTGCTGGGGAAAACCTCGATCTTACCGTCCTTGGAATAACCATTGATGTTCCTTTTCACATTCATAACTCAAAGGAAAATGTTTTTATAATTTTCAAAAATTTAAATCAATTATTCACATTTTGTTTCAAAAATCACCATAAAAAATAAATGAAATTTTGCAAACAGAAACAAAATAAGAATTGCAAACAAAGGGACAAAGGCCCAAATTTTATTAATAGAATGGAAGTTCGCAAATGGCGTAATTCCATGGATCATTACAAAGTTTGAAAAATGGTAAATACATGGAAAGGGTTACATTGAAATACAATGACCACTATTCTCCCTAACAACTTTGAATTCCACTGTGCTTAAAACTTCAGCTGAGGATGATTGAAGCAGAATCCTTAATAGACAATGTTGCTTTCAAATGATCAAGACTGGCCAGATGCAGTTACTTGCCATAATCCCTAACTTTTTCCTAGACTGCCCTCTCGGGTTTTCAATTTACCGGGATGATTATTTCTGTTTTTGTCTCTAATTTTTGCCTGGACCGCCCTTTCGGGTTTTTAGCCCACCGAGACGCTCATTTTTGCCTAAGCCGCACTTTCGGGTTTTCAACTTAGCGAGATGTTCTTTTATTTTTTAGGCGAAGTATTTCTTGACTGCATCGGCATTCACAGGACGAGTGAACTCTTCACCATCCATAGTTGTAAGAAGTAATGCACCGCCAGAGAAGGCTCTCTTAACAACATATGGGCCTTCAAAATTAGGAGTCCACTTGCCCCTAGAATCATTGGTAAAAGTAAAGATCTTTTTGAGTACGAGGTCGCCTTCTCTGAACACACGAGGTCGAACCTTCTTATCAAAAGATTTCTTCATTCTATGTTGATACAATTGGCCATGACACAAGGCCATCATTTTTTTCTCTTCAATCAAATTCAACTGATCATATCTGCTTTGGCACCATTCAGCCTCAGACAATTCAGCTTCCATCAAAACTCTCATAGAAGGGATTTCAACCTTTACCGGGAGCACTGCTTCCATACCATAAACAAGAGAGAAAGAGGTTGCCCCTGTTGAAGTGCGGACGGATGTACGATACCCATGCAAAGCAAAAGGGAGCATCTCATGCCAATCCTTGTAAGTAACAACCATCTTCTGAACAATCTTCTTAATATTTTTATTAGCAGCTTCAACAGTCTCATTCATCTTAGGTCTGTAAAGAGAAGAATTATGATGTTCAATCTTAAACTCATCGCATAATTCCTTCATCATCCTGTTATTCAGATTCGACCCATTATCAGTGATAATCTTGCTCGGAACACCATACCGACAAATGATTTGGTTCTTGATAAACCAGACCACTACTTGCTTGGTCACATTGGCATATGATGCCTCTTCAACCCACTTGGTAAAATAGTCAATAGCCACTAATATGAAACGGTGTCCGTTCGACGCTTTAGGCTCAATCATTCCAATCATATCAATGCCCCACATGGAGAAAGGCCATGGAGAGGAAATAACATTGAGAGGAGTTGGTGGTACATGAATTTTGTCAGCATAAACCTGGCACTTATGGCACTTCTTCACAAATTTGCAACAGTCAGATTCCATTGTCAACCAATAGTAACCTGCCCTCAACATTTTCTTAGCCATTGCATGCCCATTGGCATGGGTACCAAAAGATCCTTCATGAATTTCTTTCATCAACATGTCTGCTTCGTGTCTATCCATGCATCTGAGCAAGACCATGTCATAATTTCTTTTATACAGCACATCATCGTTCAAGAAGAAACTGTCAGCCAATCTTTTCAGAGTCTTCTTATCTGTCTTGGATGCCCCAAGTGGGTACTCTTGATTTTGAAGAAAGCATTTAATATCATAATACCACGGTTTATCATCAACAACCTCTTAAACCGCAAATACATGAGCTGGCCTATCAAGCCGCATAACATCAATTTTGGGCACATCATTCCACCGATTCACCACAATCATGGAGGATATAGTGGCTAAAGCATCCGCCATTCGATTTGCTGCTCTAGGTACATGGTGACACTCAACCTTATTGAAGAAAGCTAACAACCTTCTTGCATAATCTCGATAAGGAATCAAATTAGGTTGACGTGTCTCCCATTCTCCTTTAATCTGATTAATCACCAGGGCTGAATCTCCGTATACATCAAGAATCTTGATTCTTAAATCAATGGCTTCTTCCAAGCCCGTAATACATGCTTCATACTCAGCCGCATTATTTGTGCAAGTGAACATCAACCTTGCAGTGAAAGGAATATGAGAACCATGAGGAGTAACAATTATTGCCCCAATACCATTTCCATACTCATTAACAGCTCCATCAAAAATCAAACCCCAACGGGATCCAGGCTCAGGCCCTTCATCAAGTAATGGTTCTTCACAATCTTTAACCTTTAGATACATCACATCCTCATCAGGAAAATCAAACCTGATAGGTTGATAATCATCAATTGGCTGGTGTGCCAAATGGTCAGCCAAAACACTTCCTTTTATCGCTTTTTGAGTTCGGTACTCAATATCATATTCTGACAACAACATTTGCCAACGAGCGATCCTCTCGGTTAAAGCAGGCTTTTCAAATATATACTTGATTGGATCCATTTTGGATATCAACCAAGTCGTATGATTCAACATATACTGGCGAAGGCGCTTGGCAGCCCAAGTTAAAGCACAACATGTCTTTTCAAGCATTGAGTACCGAGACTCACAATCAGTGAACTTCTTGCTCAAATAATAAATGGCAAACTCTTTTCGACCAAATTCATCTTGTTGACCCAGAACACAGCCCATAGACTCTTCCAGCACAGTCAAATACATGATCAAAGGTCTTCCTTCCATAAGAGGAGACAAAATCGGAGGTTCAAGCAGATACTCTTTAATTCTCTCAAAAGCTTTTTGACAATCCTCTGTCCAGACATAACCCTGATCTTTGCGAAGAAGCTTGAAGATCGGCGCACAGGTGGCAGTCATATTGGATATAAATCGGGAGATGTAATTCAAACGTCCCAAGAATCCTCTTACTTGTTTTTCTGTTTTGGGCGCAGGCATTTCCTGAATGGCTTTAACTTTACCAGGATCAACTTCAATGCCTTTTTGGCTGACAATAAAGCCCAACAACTTTCCAGAACGGACACCAAAAGTGCACTTATTTAGATTCAAACGGAGCTTAAACTTTCTCAAACGCTGAAACAGCTTCAATAAGTACTCAATATGATCTTCTTTAGTCTTTGACTTACAAATCATATCATCCACATAGACCTCAATTTCTTTATGCATCATATCATGGAACAAAGTGGCCATAGCTCTCTGGCACGTTGCACCAGCATTTTTCAAACTGAAGGGCATCACTCTGTAACAGAATGTTCCCCAGGGTGTAATGAATGTTGTCTTTTCCATATCCTCGGGTGCCATCTTTATTTGATTATAACCGAGAAATCTATCCATAAAAGAGAAGATACTGGATTTAGCAGTATTATCTACCAACAAGTCAATGTGTGGCAGTGGTAAATCATCTTTTAGACTCACTTTATTCAAATCTCTATAGTCGATGCACATTCGGACTTTTCCATCTTTCTTTGGAACAGGCACAATATTAGCCACCCATTGAGGATACACAGAAGTCGCAAGAAAACCAGCATCAATCTGCTTTTGAACCTCCTCTTTGATCTTCACAGCCATGCCGGGATAAGTTCTTCTCAATTTCTGCTTCACCGGTGGACATTCAGGCTTCAACGGCAATCTATGCTCCACAATATCAGTATCAAGACCAGGCATGTTTTGATAGGACCAAGCAAACACGTCAACATATTCTCTAAGAAGCTCCACAATCCTCTTCTTAACATCTGACTGAAGCAGTGCCCTAATCTTGACTTCTTTTACATCATCATCTGAACCCAAACTAACCAATTCCAATGGCTCTTCATGAGGCTGAATGGCCTTTTCCTCGTGCTCAAGCAACCGAGAAATTTCATCTGGAATCTCCTCAATATCCTCTTCTTCAGCTCCAAACACATGGAACTCAAAGTTGGGAGGGGGCATAGGGTCATTATTTTCAATGGGTTTAACAATCAATCTGCACAATGATTTATGTTTGATTTTTAGAATATGAACAAAAAGTGCAAGTATCATGCAGATAAAAGTGATTATCACATTATTATTTTTTTTTTGGTTTTTTATGTTACCATTTTTCAGAAATAAAGCAAAAAGGGAAAACATAATATGGATAAACAAAATAACATTTTATTGATGATGATAAAAATTGAAACAAAGCCCTCACAAAGTCACTTTCACCTTGGGCAGAGTGAAAGGATTTTTGAAAGAAACAAAAACAAATTACTTTGAAATATGAATAACAGTGGGAACATCAACAGTTATTCAATTCTGGCAGACTTGTCCATGTGTCACGAAATTAGGAAATTCTTCCTCTTTATCATCTTCAATGATGGCACTGACTTCATATTCAGGTTCCTTAAACTTCTTCCGAGGGAAATAAAAAGGCACATATGCATCCTCTGGGGACATATACCCGGGGTCTTCCAAATAAGGCTCCCAATCTTCAGCAGGAATGACATCATCTTCAGAACCAAACGGGATGTAGCCTACAGAGTTATCTTCAAGAATTGCAGCTATAGGAAGATCTTCACTAGGGCAATCTTGAATTATATTGACAGACGTCTTGCCATGATTAGGCAGCGGATTCAATTGGACATTAGGATTGGAATCTTCGAAGGACAAAATACCACTTATAGCCAACCTTTGCACTTCTATCTTTAATGGATAATAGTTCTCAGTGTCATGCCCAGCTCCTCCCTGATGGAAAGCACAATGAGCTTCAGGCTTATACCACCATGGTGAATCTTTTGGAACAGTAGGTGGTGGACGGGTTTGAACAAGATTCTTCTTAATTAAACAAGGAAGCAATTCCGTGTAGGTCATCGGAATCAGATCAAAATCTTTCTGAAAATGGCCCCGTTGATTGTTTGGCTTATTAGAACGTTGTTGCTGAGCAGGAGTTGCCTGAACAACAGGAGCTGAACTGATAACAGGAGTGACAGATGCAACATGTCGCTGACACTGATTGTTTCTATGGCGAGGTCCTCTATACCTTTCTCGAGAAACGACATTAGTTTATCCTTCTTTCTTTTTGGCAAATCCTCCACTATATTTTTTGGAACTTCCAGTAGAATTGCCATCTTTCGACAAACGTCCCTCACGGACACCCTCTTCCAATCTCATCCCCATATTAACCATCTCAGTGAAATCAATCAGGGCACTAGCAATCATACGCTCATAATAGAAAGGACTCAGAGTTTTCAAGAAAATCTTGGTCATCTCCTTCTCTTCCAAAGGAGGGTTGATCTGAGCAGCAATCTCGCGCCACTTTTTCACGTATTCTTTAAATGTCTCCTTATCTTTCTGAGCCATTGCCCGAAGCTAGTCACGATCAGGAGCCATATCCACATTATATTTATACTGTTTCACAAACGCCTCACCCAAATCTTCGAAAGCGTGAATTCGAGTACTATCGAGTCCCATATACCATTTCAAAGCTGCACCGGATAAACTATCTTGAAAGTAGTGAATGAGAAGCTGGTCATTATCTTTCTGAGCCGACATCTTACGAGCATACATAGTCAAATGACTCATCGGACAAGAGTTACCCTTATACTTTTCAAAGTCAGGGGCCTTGAACTTATGCGGGATCTTTACATTTGGAACCAAGCATAACCCATGAGCATTCTTTCCAAACAGCTCTTTACCTCTCAGAGCCTTGATCTCTTTCTGCATTTTAGCAAACTGGTCTTGAATCTCTTCCATTCTGTCATAAGCATTGGCATTCTCACTTGGAGCAGTATGGAAAATCTGCTCTTCACCAAAAGGAACAGTGTGAACCACAGGCGGTGGCACAGTCATCACAGGTTGAACGGTAGGAACAACTGGAATTTCAGGAGGTGGTGGTGGTTGATAACCTTCAGGAACAAAATTTTGAGGCATGCCCCAGGGGAAACCAGGAGGCATGGAATACTGAGGAACACTAGCAGACGCCATAGAGATGGGCGTAGAGACAATCTCAGAAATGATTGTCCTTTGCACAGGAGTTGCAAGCGGAGGAGGAGGTGGTGGTGGCTGATTCTGAGCAGCCACCAGAGCTTCCATCATAGCAGTGAGTCTTTCCAAACCATCCTTCAGAGTTGATACTTCTTCACGAAGCTCACGGTTCTCTTGTTGCAATTGATCCATCTTTTTCTTCAGATTAGCTCGAGTATTATACTGGTGTGACAGCTTGGCTGAACGAAGACCAAAGGGAAACAATAAGGCACCTGGAAAAGGCAAGAAACAAATGCAAAAGATGATGCTTGACATGCAAGATGTGAATGCAAAGTTTCAAGGAAATATAAGGCATATTGCAAACATTGTTATCTGAAATACCAAAATCTCATTCATTAATGGTGGAAAAATTTACATCTCAGAAGTACAAATTCAAGAATCCTAAAACAAATAGAGAATGAAGAAAACTAGATCCCTAGAGAATCCTATGAGAAGAAGTCCCAGCTCTATCTTCTAGCTTCTTGATGTGGGCCTGCATCTGAGTATTCTCAATCAGCAACTTATCGACGATCAACTTCCAAGGACATTCTGAACTCTTCAGAATATCGGAAACTGGCTGAATGCGAGAGGAAAATAAACCCTCTTGCGCCTTTCTCTTCTTGTTGGCAACGTCCTCTTCATTCTTCTTCTTGAAGTGCGCTTGAATCCTTGCATTCTCTAGCTCAATAATCTGATACTTGTTCTTCCAAGCATCTCTCTCTTGTTGCATCTCGGCCAAAGCAATCTGAAGTTTCTCTGTGTCTTCCATAAAGTATAGAATATGCTTCTTATCAGTTAGAGATAAAGGCTCCTGATGCTTATAAGGCATCTTCAAAGTAATAGCTCTATTTTTAACCCACTGGAGGTAAGGTTCCAAAGAGACACAATTCGGATTTCCCAAACTTTCCTTCCCTTTTCTATGAATGCTGCACCAAGCTTCCACAATTTCTCTTTTGAGAGCAACCTGAGATTCTTCATCCTTGAAAAAGAGACCGGCCAAATGAATGTTCTTCGGTACCTCTCGCAAAGGATATCCCAACTGACGACGAGCCAACACCGGACTGTAGCTGATTCCCCCCTTTGTACCAAGAAGAGGCACGTTGGGAAAATCAACACAACTATCAATGATCATTGCTCAAGAAGGAACACGGCTACACCAATCAATATCAGAATGAGTGAGAGACATAATCTTCCGCGACCAATATAAACCATCCTTGAGATTCCAGAAAGCTGCAGACTTCGGCAAGTGAGAAATAAGCCACTTGTAAAGCAAAGGTGCACAATAGATAATCATCCTTTCACCATGGAAATTCCTGAGGTGAATAGAATGGTAAGCATCGGCAAGTAAAGTGGGAATTGGATTCCCAATCAAGAAGATCTGAATAGCGTTGATGTCGACAAAGTTCTCAACATTCGGGAAAAGGAACAGTCCATAAATAAGCAAGGCAAGAATAGCCTCAAAAGCAAATGTGTTTTTCACACTAGCAAAGTGATAAGCTCTATCCATCAAGAACTTAGCGGATAACCCAAGAATCTTTCCTTTCGTATCCATGCGAGCCTTAATCTCGGAAACCTTCAAGTGAGTAGCCTTTGCAATAACATCATGCTCGGGAGCGGGGTCCAAACTAGAGAAAATCCAACCATAAACAGGCAAATCAAGCAGGAGAGAATACTCCTCTAGCGTAGGTACCAACTGATAATCATGAAAGGTGAAACAATGAAGCAAAGGGTCATAGAACTAAACCAAAGTAGCAAGTAATCCTTCAGCCATATCAACTTTCAAGAGAGACAAAATCCTTCCATATCTGGACTCGAACTTCTTGGTATCAGCAACCAAAGATACTAGCTCTCTCAAACCCTCTAATTTTGGACTCTTGAAAGTGTACTTCTTTGTACTTCTCCTTCCAAAATCCATAACAAAAGTACCTGCAATGTTTGCAATAACGCCTTTAAGTTCCTTGAAACTTTCCAAAAGAATGCTCATGAATGCAACACCTGTAACGCCCTGATTTGTTTAATTGTATTTATTTACTTCATTTATGTGAATTTTGTGAAATGTGTGAAATTTTATTGTATTTTACCTGCTAATTGAGTTAATTGGTTAATTTCCCTGATAGGTAAAATATTTGCAATAAATTATAATTTCTTTTCAACTTTTATTTCCCGAAATAGATTTCATCGTTGTTTATGTTTTATCGTATTTTGAAAGCGTTTGGGAGATATTTGAGCGTAAGGGCAAAATGGTCATTTGATTAGTTAGATATTTATATAAATAGAGAATAGAGAAAAAAAGAGATAAAGGAAAAGAAAAGAAAGAAAAGGGAAAGAAGAGAAAGAGAAGAGAAGGAAAAAGAGAGAAGAGGAGAAAGAGGAAAAAATGAAGAAACTCTGTTTCAATCGCGAATAATCGGGTAAGGGTGAGAAGTTTCGATTATATCTTGCTTGTATATGTATATGTATGTATTTGTTTGAATGTTTGGTTGAAAAATACATGTTTTCCCATTTGGTTGAATTTGTGATCAATTGATAGAAATCGATGTTTTCACGGTCGGAATTCGATATAAATTGCGTTGTATGATCACACTGTGTTTATGAACAATCGTTGATACTTGTTTTGCTGTTGGAATTGATTTGGGGTGGGAAATGGGATTTTTGGGGTTTTGGAACCGTGTAAAACGCAGCAAAATTTTCTGTTTCTGGTGTAGGGCGTCGGGCGGTGCTTTGAGGCCGGGCGACGCATGGGTTGCGTCGCTGCTCCGCCGGGCGATACCCAAAGAGGCGCAGCTTGTCACGCTGCTGACTCTTTTAAAGTTTTGGTTAGGGAATATACATTGCTGCTTCGCTGGGCGACGCAGAGGCGAAGGGAGCACCGCCAGGCGAAAATATGTATCGCCGAGCGCTCCTGGGGATTTTTCAATACTTTTGTTTTCTTTGAAAATGCATAACTTTTGATCCGTACTTCGGATCAGGACGTTCCTAGTATCGTTGGGAAGCTAATGAGATGTTCTTTCTTATAAAAATGGTTTGGAGATTGGTGGCCGATTTAATTGTGTCGGGAATTTGAAAATGTGTCATTTTGTCGACTTTTATCGTCGTAATTGTGTGCGATTGATGTGTTATCATGTGATATGCTTTTGATATATAACGTATAGCTTGTGTGCTGTTATGTGATGCGAATGCATGTGAGGTGAATGTTGTGATAATGATGTTGTTGTGTGGTAAAATACATTGTTTGATTGAATATCAATGTATGTTGTTATGAGGTATTGTGGGATTGTTGTGGTTTATATGATGTTGAAGCATGTGATAAGTTGTTGTAATTGTTGTGGTTGATGGTGAGTAATTCTTGATGTGAATTGATATGAGTGTATATGCTAAAATGCTAATTGTTGTGGTTTGTGGATTATGATGAAATGCATTGTTTTGGGTTTGATTGTATATGCATGATTATGGATGTTGAAATGGTTCGCATGGTTGTAGGGGTGGCAAAACGGGTTGGGGCCTGCCACCCGCCAAAAAATGGCGGGCTGGGCATGAATTTTGGGCCCGCCTACCCATTTCGCCCGCCCCGCCAAAACAAAAAACCCCGCGGACAGAATACATAATGGGGCGGGGTTGGCCCGCAGCCCGTTAAAACAAATAAAAAAATAACTACATAGATTAGAAAATGTCAATGACCCATTTTGAAAGTAAAAAAATATATGGCCCAATATAGTTGCATGCCTTTGATGATGGTAATTATCTAATACTTTTAGTATGAATATAGTTATCTAATATTTTTTTTAATATATTGTTTAGTAACCATTGAATTTATTTTATTATTTTGTAATGCAAATGAAAATGATGATGACAATGAAGATGAAAAAGAGGATCAAACTTGTTCTAAGAGTGCATCTAATATTCTTGCTTGACCTTGATGATTAGGATTTAAATTTTAGAATGCTTCACTCTTGTTTTGTTAGGCAATATTAATATTATTATGGTTTTGGTTGGTTTAACTTAAACTTTGGTGTTGTACTTAATACTTATTATGATTTTGGTTGGTTGAACTTAAACCTTGGTTGTTTTATGGTAAAGTTCATGGTTGCTTGAAGGTTGAACTTGATATTTATTTTGGTTGGTTGGAAGTTAAAACTTATTGATGGTTGTATTATATTTGTACTTGTATATCTAAATGTTGGTTTGATATCTAAATGTTTCTTGATGTTTTCTTATTGAAATGTAAAAAAACAAAGCATTTTAATTTATTTAAAAAAATGGGAAAAAAATTATAAAAAAAAAGAATGTGGGCCGGCCCGCTGCCCGCCAGCCCGCCACCTTGGCGGGGAGGGCTTGAATTTCATGCCCATTTCACCTGGCGGGCATGCCCGCCCCGCTCTTTTTTTTTGCGGGCTTTTGGCGAGGCGAGGCGGGGCAGAGCGGGCGGCCCGTTTTGACACCCCTACATGGTTGTATATGTGTATGCATTTGATTGTCATGAGTCATTGTATGCCAAGCATCATGATATACATTCTTGTGATGTCGTGTGCCCTAGTGGGTGTGAGCAACGAAACGATTCCAGAGGGAATCTGCTGTAACGGTCGTGTGCCTTATACAAAGAAGACCTAAAGCGATGTTATAGACGATCGTTTATCTTATACAAAGAGGACCTAAAGCGATCGGGTCACGTGCCTTATACAAAGAGGACCTAAAGTGATCCATAAACGTCGTGTGCCTTATACAAAGAGGACCTAAAGCGACGGGGAACATCGTTTGCCCGATGGGGAGTTACACTAAGTAACAAGCGATGATTCTAATAATTCCTAAGTGAATTAATGATGAGAATGATGGATGGATGGTACCGCATTTGCATAGAGTCGTTGTGTCGGTCTCTCTGCAATTGCATAAATCATGAATGGATTGATTATGTGTTGAGCTTTTGATATGCATTGGCGATTTGATATGCATTGGTGATAAATGCATTGGTTATGGATGGTATGTTTTATGTATAGACATATGCTATATATGAATATATGTGATGTGGTGGTGTGTTTCCATATGTCATAACTTTGGTATGCCTTATGTGTGAATATGTGATTATGTTGGTATAATTGATATATGCTATGTGTATTAGTATGTGATGCTTATGGTGAGAATAATTATGCATGTGAATTTATATGTGTTGCATATTATTATGCAATCTTGATTTAGTTGTTATTTCTCACCCTTCTGCTGTGGTTTGTTGCTCTATGAGGCAATTGCAGATTAGTAGTCTCGGAGGCTTTTGTGAAGATTAGTTCTCCATCCTTTTGTCGGTCTGTCTACTCTGATACGTAACACGGGAGTCGGGGAACGCTTTTGTTATATGTATATCTTTGTTGGATCTATTTTGTATTACCTTTGTATGTATATTTTGATGTTGTAAAACAATTTATTTTGTAAAACAATTCAGTTATGGATCTTTCCGCTTTATTCCATAATTGAACTTTCCTTTTGTATGGAAAATTTTTCCCTTTTATGTTTATTCCATTTTGTGTTCTGTATCAAATGTATGAGCAGGGATTGTGTTTTCTTTCTTCAAATGTGGCATCCTTGTTTCTGTCTAAGAATAATAAATTTTTATTCACTCTGATTTATTTATGTATTATTTATTCGCGATGGGAATTGGGGTGTTACATTAGTGGTATCAGAGCAGGTCGGTCCGTCCGGCCAAGTTGTTGAGTCAGTTGGTGTGGTAGTTGAATACTGTCGATGTTTTTTGTCCCTTAGTACGTGATATGTGTGTGAAACACTGTCAGTGCTTTCTGGTTTTCTAATCCTTTGTCTTCAGGATTGAGAATGAGATAAGTGAGGGAGAGGCTGATGCTTCTCCAAGTTGCCTCAGTTGTGGAGCGTTGGTTGCAAGATTGTAAGTGTTGTTTGGACAGTGTTGTTCCCGGTTCTGGAGGGAATATGGAGGTAAGGGTTATGTCTACTAAGGAATTGTGTCTTAGTTAGTTTTGTGAACAAGATGCAAGAAATGCTATTATAGTTTGGTAAAGATGGTTTATGCCCCATCATGATTGTCGGCTGTCTATTGACAAATTGAGGAACTGATCACCTTTAATCTCTTATTGATAGCAGACGAGAATTATGTTGGATGGAATAGACGTGTCTTTCTGGCTTTGATAGTGTGTGCAATGAATTGTTTGGAATTAAGAAAATGATTACAGATTGTTTTGATGAGTCGATGAAGATTCTTATATCGGAAGATGAGGCAGATTAGAGGTTTTGGTATGTTGGTCCAGTTGAGAAGTCATTGAGAGAGAACGATTGGGTATCGTTAATGGTTATTCTCAGAGAGTAGAGTGTGAACTCAAATTTGATGAAGGTGAAGAATTGAGGTTTGGATCTGCTAAGTAAGTAGGAGAACTTTTAGGAAGTGAAACTCAGATGTTTGTCATGTTTGTGAGGATAGTTTTCTAGAAATTGGCGGAAAGGCCACAGTGATGGGCTGCCAGTTGTGTGTGATTTTCAGATGTATTTTCGGATGGAATATTGGATGTTAGCATTAGAAGTACCCGGACTGATAGAGCAGTTGGAATATTTACTGGAAAGGAGAATTATGAGGCCAAGTGTATCGTCTTGGAGAGCTCCAGTATTGTTAGTAACAAAAAGGAAGGATGATTGAACGGAATAACAGGTATGATGTGTATAATGGTATTGAGACTATGGAAAGCAAAACTTAGAGTTCTGGTGAGGTTTGGAGTCTTTAGAGTTTTAGAGCATTAATGGAAATCTTAAGAAAACCCTTATGTGTGGATGTAATATTGATATTAAGAGTTCTTTTTGGTTGGTTGTTGATACATGTTGGAATTTGTGGAATTGGACGGTCAAGAGAAGAAATTATGTATGGATTACTGACAGTTGAATAAGGTGACGATTGAGAATAAGTGTCCACTTTCAAAAATAGATGACCGGAATGGTTTGGTTGAGTTTGATTGAAATTATAATTGTTTGGAACATTTGATAAGAGTGGTGAATTTGTGTGAGTTGAGGCTTTGATCGATTTCATGTGACTGGTTATGTTTGTTATCATCGGAATAGGTTGTTATTTACTCGATTAAGCTTGTATGTGAGTATGGACAAGTTTGTATAAGTTCGTAGTGGTTTTGATTGAGGATATTTGGATCTGTTATAAACTCAGAGGGAGAACAGGTAGAGTGTTTGAGAATTGAATTACAAGTGTTAAAAAGAGACGAAGTTTTATGCTAAATTATTCGAGTGAGAATTTTGATTGAAAGAGGTTAGTTTTTTTGGATATGTTATGTCAGATGAGAGGCTCTGACGTTGGTTAAGGAAATTAGAATCTTTTTGGACTTTAGTTGGTTATTACCGGAGGTTATGGAAGGCTTTTCCAAGTTAGCGTTTTCGTTACTTCGATTGACTTGCAAAAGGTAAGTCGTTTGTTTGGGATGTTCGTTGTGAGTAAGTTTTGGTGAGCTGAAGTAGAGATTGACTACGGCTCCAATTTTGATTCTGCCTAATCCTGATAAACTGTTTGTGAGGTATTGTGATGTGTCTTTGATGAGTGTAGTCAGTGTGTTAATGCAAGAGGGTAAAGTCATAGCTTATGCTTTACGACAATTGAGGATTCATAAAAGGATCTATACTATTCAGGATTTGGAATTGGTTGCGGTTGTATTGTGTTGGAAAATTAGAGGTATTATCTTTATGGTTCTGGGTTCGAAGTGTTTAGTAATCACAAGAATATTGAGTACCTGTTTGGTCGGAAGGAATATGGTATGAGACAACGAGGATGGTTGGAATTCCTGATTAGTTATGACCTTGGCTCAAATTATCCTATTGGTAAAGTTAATGTCGTGCGTGATGAGTTAAGTCGAAAGCTTTTATACATGTCTGTTTTGATGGTCAGAGGATTAGAATTATTTGAGCAGTTCCGAGACTTGGGTCTGGTGTGTAAGCTAACACAATAGAGTGTGAGGTTGGGTATATTAACAGTGAACAATGATTTTTGGTGAATATGAGGAAAAGTTAGACTTTGGATATGAAATTGGTGGCTTTGATTGTTGCGAGTAATCAGAGTGCGCAACGGAAGCGTGATGTGGCACATTTTATTTATGCGTGTGTGACTTGTAAGAGTTCATAGGTTGAAAAGATGTTGGGTCGTGGAACTTGTGTTCTTGTTTGTGTTGTTGCCTCGTTCCTATCGTGTTGGGTCGAGTGCGAGTAGCTAATTCCTGTGTGGGGAATTAGGGGAGTGTTACCTGTGGAGAGGGTAACGATCTTGTGGTGTTTCGGTTCAAAGAGTGAACCTGTGTGCTCGTAACTTGGGTATTCCTTGAGTTGTGAGTTGGTCGTCAAGTGCATTGTATGGGCTTTGCATCTTGTCGTTGTAGTTGTCGTCATTGTCGTGTCGTTGTTGTAGCTGCTGTTAGCAAGGTGGTTTGTCCGTTTGTGTTATTCGTGGTGTGGCTTTTGTTGGCATGATAGTTTGTTAGTCGGATGCGAGAGTCGTATCCGGAGTGTTCGTATCAGTTATATTTTCTAGGGCGAAAATTTCTAAGTGGGGGAGAATTGTAACGCCCTGATTTGTTTAATTGTATTTATTTACTTCATTTATGTGAATTTTGTGAAATTTGTGAATTTATTGTATTTTACCTGCTAATTGAGTTAATTGGTTAATTTCCCTGATAGGTAAAATATTTGCAATAAATTATAATTTCTTTTCAACTTTTATTTCCCGAAATAGATTTCATCGTTGTTTATGTTTTATCGCATTTTGAGAGCGTTTGGGAGATACTTGAGCGTAAGGGCAAAATGGTCATTTGATTAGTTATATATTTATATAAATAGAGAATAGAGAGAAAAAGAGAGAATGGAAAAGAAAAGAAAGAAAAGGGAAAGAAGAGAAAGAGAAGAGAAGGAAAAAGAGAGAAGAGGAGAAAGAGGAAAAAATAAAGAAACTCAGTTTCAATCGCGAATAATCGGGTAAGGGTGAGAAGTTTCGATTATATCTTGCTTGTATATGTATATGTATGTATTTGTTTGAATGTTTGGTTGAAAAATACATGTTTTCCCATTTGGTTGAATTTGTGATCAATTGATAGAAATCGATGTTTTCACAATCGGAATTCGATATAAATTGCGTTGTATGATCACACTGTGTTTATGAAAAATCGTTGATACTTGTTTTGCTGTTGGAATTGATTTGGGATGGGAAATAGGATTTTTGGGGTTTTGGAACCGTGTAAAATGCAGCAGAATTTTCTGTTTCTGGTGTAGGGCGTCGGGCGGTGCTTTGAGCGTCGTACGATACATGGGTTGCGTCGCTGCTCCGCCGGGCGATACCCAAAGAGGCGCAGCTTGTCATGCTGCTGACTCTTTTAAAGTTTTGGTTGGGGAATGTACGCCTCTGCTTCGCCGGGCGACGCAGAGGCGAAAGGAGCACCGCCGGGCGAAAATATGTACCGCCGGGCGCTCCTGGGGATTTTTCAATACTTTTGTTTTATTTGAAAATGCATAACTTTTGATCCGTACTTCGGATCGGGACGTTCCTAGTATCGTTGGGAAGCTAATGAGATGTTCTTTCTTATAAAAATGGTTTGGAGATTGGTGGCCGATTTAATTGTGTCGGGAATTTGAAAACATGTCGTTTTGTTGACTTTTATCGTCGTAATTGTGTGCGATTGATGTGTTATCATGTGATATGCTTTTGATATATAACGTATACCTTGTGTGCTGTTATGTGATGCGAATGTATGTGAGGTGAATGTTGTGATAATGATGTTGTTGTGTGGTAAAATACATTGTTTGATTGAATATCAATGTATGTTGTTATGAGGTTTTGTGGGATTGTTGTGCTTTATATGATGTTGAAGCATTTGATAAGTTGTTGTAATTGTTGTGATTGATGGTGAGTAATTCTTGATGTGAATTGATATGAGTGTATATGCTAAAATGCTAATTGTTGTGGTTTGTGGATTATGATGAAATGCATTGTTTTGGGTTTGATTGTATATGCATGATTATGGATGTTGAAATGGTTCACATGGTTGTATATGTGTATGCATTTGATTGTCATGAGTCATTGTATGCCAAGCATCATGATATGCATTCTTGTGATGTCGTGTGCCCTAGTGGGTGTGAGCGACGAAACGATTCCAGAGGGAATCTGTTGTAACGGTCGTGTGCCTTATACAAAGAGGACCTAAAGCGACGTTATAGACGATCGTGTGCCTTATACAAAGAGGACCTAAAGCGATCGGGTCATGTGCCTTATATAAAGAGGACCTAAAGCGATCCATAAACGTCGTGTGCCTTATACAAAGAGGGCCTAAAGCGACGGGGAACATCGTTTGCCCGACGGGGAGTTACACTAAGTAACAAGCGATGATTCCAATAATTCTTGAGTGAATTAATGATGAGAATGATGGATGGATGGTACCACATTTGCATAGAGTCGTTGTGTCGGTCTCTCTGCATTTGCATAAATCATAAATGGATTGATTATGCGTTGAGCTTTTGATATACATTGGTGATTTGATATGCATTGGTGATAAATGCATTGGTTATGGATGGTATGTTTTATGTATAGACATATGCTATATATGAATATATGTGATGTGGTGGTGTGTTTCCATATGTCATAACTTTGGTATGCCTTATGTGTGAATATGTGATTATGTTGGTATAATTGATATATGCTATGTGTATTAGTATGAGATGCTTGTGGTGAGAATAATTATGCATGTGAATTTATACGTGTTGCATATTATTATGCAATCTTGATTTAGTTGTTATTTTTCACCCTTCTGCTGTGATTTGTTGCTCTATGAGGCAATTGCAGATTAGTAGTCTCGGAGGCTTTTGTGAAGATTAGTTTTCCATCTTTTTGTCGGTCTGTCTGCTCTGATACGTAACACGGGAGTCGGGGAATGCTTTTGTTATATGTATATCTTTGTTGGATCTATTTTGTATTACCTTTGTATGTATATTTTGATGTTGTAAAACAATTTATTTTGTAAAACAATTCAGTTATGGGTCTTTCCGCTTTATTCCATAATTGAACTTTCCTTTTGTATGGAAAAAGTTTCCCTTTTATGTTTATTCCATTTTGTGTTATGTATCAAATGTATGAGCAGGGATTGTGTTTTCTTTCTTCAAATGTGGCATCCTTGTTTTTGTCTAGGAATAATAAATTTTTATTCACTCTGATTTATTTATGTATTATTTATTCGCGATGGGAATTGGGGTGTTACAACACCCACAAACAAGATCACACAAAGCACACGGGTCAAGGTTCAAGTCACGAGCATGAAGCCGAGGGTAAGAACCAATCCCACAAAAGGTATGTACTAAGGTTTTGTCTTCATTGTACCTGCAGAAAACAGTGGTTCTAACAAGTGCCCAGGGTCTACAATCCACTATCAGACACGCCAGCACACCGATTTGCTCGGAGGTTGGTAGTTATCCTTAAGAGAATCTAACCTGAGTGTAGCATCGCGTGACAGCTAAGTCAGATTTGCATCTTCATAGCTTCCGCGCTACGATCCTAAAAAAGGCTAAGATGGGTTAAGGGTTACTACGGTCCTCAGTGTTATAGGCTTCTATGGAAAAAGTAATGCTTTCTCGATCGCTCGATCGGCATCAGTCATTCCAAAGAGGCAACCACCGAGCGGATAGATTCTTAAGTTCTTCTTTTTCAGGATTCGAATCCTTTAAAGTTCCTTTGACTATACTATCCTCTTATCTCAAAGTACACTCTGGTCCGGGTATAGGACCTATCTCACACACAGAGGAACTCCCAAACAGAATAAACAAGTAACAAGCAAATCAAACAAAAAATAGTAAATAAATCAAAGTAGGCTAAACCCCTCAAGGGAGCTTATCCCCAGCAGAGTCGCCACTTTTTTGTAGCGGGGAAATTTGTGAGTGTAAGCTATTGATTAACTTAACTAAAAAATAAGCAAGAGTCCCCATCGCACTTTTATTTTTATCCAAAGATGAAAGGAAAAAAGAGCGAACAAAACCTAAAGAGTTCTAAAACAACAAGAACAAACAGAGACAGGGTAAGGGGGTTGGTTACGCAATGGGAAGGTGTTAGCACCAAAAACGTCTATAGTACTCTATAGGAACCCTTTGAAATATTTACCGCTTTTTGGTTTGAAAATGGTTTGCTTGTAAAGAGATTGAGGAGATCAGAGGAGAATTATTTTTTAAGATTTTCGTGTTTGGAGAGACTTATTGCCTCATGCCTACGTACCCACGATGTGTAATGTAGGATCAAAACCCCGTAGTTCGTGGTACAAAGAATGAAAAATTGTTGGTTTTGATTGATTTTTAAGTGTAAAGACAAATCGTCATTCCTAAGCGAATAATTCCGCTTAAAGAAATAAATCATGTCTAAACTTATGAAAAAGAGTTTAAAAGAAAAAAGGTGCATAAGAGCACAAAAGATTTGAGTGAGTTTCATATTTTTTATGTTTTCATGAAATGGTCAAAATATGATTAAGATAGATTGACATTTATTAAAGAAAAGAGAGTTTTAAAAGTCACTTGACAAAAGTCAGGGTTTTATTATGAAAGCGGTTTTAAGTTGAAAACGAGAAGGTTTTGAAAAAGAGAGAGGATTTTGAAAATTTAAGAATGGGGAGGGGAAGAAGTGACTATCCTAGTGCATAAAATAAAAGCTAGGGAAAAGAAGGATCTAACCAAAATGGAGCCACTTCAAAGCAATATTAAAAGAATTCCATCCTTAAGCAAATTGGCCAATAAAGGCAAGTCTTCAATCAATACTCCAAGAAAAGGGATAAGAAGTCCTAATTCTAGGTCCATAAGTCCAATATTACTTCAAAAGAGGTCCATAAAGAGATCACTCCAAAGCATAGGATAGTAACCAATAGTCCAAGATGAAGAGAATTAAGTTTTTTATGGTTTAAGCCTTTATTAATGTTTTTGAGTCCAAATGGACAAAGAAAAAAAAGGCATAAGCATAAACATGTGTCCAACGGACAAAGGAAAAATTGCGAAAGCATAAACATATGTCCAACGGACAAAGGAAAAATTGCGGAAGCATAAACATGATATGAAATGAAGCATAAAAAAATAAAAGAGATAGGGAGCGAGAAGGAAACATAAACAAAATTAATACAAAATATTGTTAGTAAGTTAGTGATTAGTTTTTAGTATTAGTGATCAATAACAATTGAATAATTGCACTTAGGTCAAGGTTGATGGAACTCATTAGAGGATTGATAAGACCAAAGCCTCCTAACAACAAGTTTCATGAGTTTTGAACCATAAAACAAATAATCAACCATTCTTGAAAGTTTTCTGATACGGGACAAATATTGCGCTATGTGAAGCAATCACCGAGTAATTTACGGAGTAATTACCCTACAATGAGGTCGGTCAATAGCTCTTTGTGCTAATGTATGCTAGATGAACGATATATAGATCGTCATCCGAAAGCAATACCGCACGAAAAGAAAAATAGTAACGATCTCGTCTCGATCGAAATTTAACAACGGAATTCCAAGATCTTTAGACTTTCATCGATCAAAAAGAAAAAGAAATAGATGAAGAGAAAGCCAAATTAAACCACACAAATATGTGATCTAAGGCTAAGAACAAAGGAAAGGGGAAGAAAATGGAAAAGGAACCAAAACAGCCCCAAAAACAAGCATTTCTCACATTCTGGATGCTGGTTAATCGATTAACCAACTCACAGGGTAATTATGTTAATCGATTAACCAGTGCAAACTTCCAGTTTTTTGCGCAAAAACAAGCTGTTAATCGATTAACCTAATTGTACATGTTTTGGTTAATCGATTAACACTGTGAAAACAACAGAAAATCAGTTTGAAAATTGCCAAATCCTTGATCACTCATTTCTTCAAACATCTTAGGATCAAGGATTCAATTATGCACGAATTTTGGAGTAATACACCAGCAAAAACCAGCAATCAACACAAATTGCAAGATCCAAAGATCAAGCAAACAAGATCAACAAAAGATCTACATTATGGAAGATGAAGATGAAGCTTCAACAATGGTGAAAAGTGAATTACCAATCCAAATCAGAAAATCCTTCCAAATTGCAGCAAGATCTACACTCCAAAGCCTTGATCTATGAACAAAAACAAGAATGAATGGAGGTTTAGCTCTAAATTAGTAAGAATCAATGTGAATTCTTACTAACTTATGAAAGAAGAAATAAGAGCTTTGGCGAATTTGTGGTTTGGGGAGAGAAATTGCAAGGGATTTGTTGGCTATCAAAAGCTTGAAGAATGAATGAAATAAAGGCTCTATTTATAGAGTTTAGGCTTGGAAATTTGGTGGTTTGGAATTAGGCTTGGATGATCAAAATTAGGATTGGAATTCAAATTTGGAGGGAAATCACAAAAGAGTGGTGATTAGTGAAGGTACATGGTGGGGAATGATCAAAGTGATGTAGGGGAATTAAAATGAGATGGTCTAGAATATTCCACATGTGATCAAAATGGTGAAAATTGGTGCCAATTGCTGCAGAATTTGAATTTGGCACATTTTTTCAAAAATTGCACGTGTTAATCGATTAACCACTTCACAGTGCAATTAGGTTAATCGATTAACACAGTGAAATAAGGGAAAAAAATGGATTTCTGATGTGCTGTCTTGGCTCTGGCTCGATTTTCTTGCTTGTCAAAGAAGGCATGGAAATAAACACATGAACCTTGGAGTCCCTTGAATGATAATCAATTAAATCTTGGAAACTCTTGATCATATAATTTTTGAATTAATTGCAGATCAACTTTGACTTTATTCAGATGAAATTATTCGAGTTGAGGGACTGTTATTTTGGCATTTTTAACCTGTTCTTCCCCTGAAAAATGTTAGTGAAACAAAACAAAATATTTTTGGATTTTAATTAATGGTTAGTAAACATAAACAAATTAAACAAATCAAACGCACACAAACTCAAAGATCCCTGCAAGGCACAAACCTATCAAAGAGGGAACCAATATGTGATCTTGTTTGTGGTATGCAAAAATGCAAATGACATGTGGGATCTTAGGGGTAAAAATTAGGGTATTACAGCCATGTGATTTCAAGGAGTTGAATTGTTGTTGATTCTTCTAAGATTGATGTTGTGTTACAATGGGAGACTCCGAAGTCTGTTACTGAGATACAAAATTTTATGGGATTAGCGGGTTATTACCACAAGTTTATTGAAGGCTTTTCTAAGTTGGCGTTACCTTTGACCCAATTGACTCGAAAGGGTCAAGCTTTTGTGTGGGATGTAGCTTGTGAAGAGAGTTTTGTAGAATTAAAGAAGAAGTTGACGACTGCTCCAGTGTTGATTTTGCCCAATCCGAGTGAATCTTTTGTGGTGTACTGCGATGCGTCGAAGTTGGGTCTTGGTGGAGTATTAATGCAGAATGGGCAAGTTATTGCCTATGCTTTGAGACAATTGCGAGTTCATGAGAGGAATTATCCTAGACATGACTTGGAATTGGCCGCTGTGGTGTTTGTGTTGAAGATTTGGAGACATTATCTGTTTGGCTCTAAATTTGAAGTGTTCAACGATCATAAAAGTCTGAAGTACTTATTTGATCAGAAAGAATTTAATATGAGGCAGAGAAGGTGGTTAGAGCTGTTGAAGGATTTCGATTTTGATTTGAGTTATCATCCGGGCAAGGCAAATGTAATGGCCGATGCGTTGAGCAGAAAGTCATTGCATATATCGATGCTTATGGTGAAAGAATTGGAACTGATTAAGCAATTCAGAGATTTGAGTCTGGTATGTGAAGCGACTCCTGACAATATGAAGTTGGGAATGTTGGAGTTGACGAGTAGTATTCTGGAAGAAATCCGAATGGGACATCAATTTGACTTAAAGTTGGTTGACCAGTTGACTTTGATTAACCAAGGTAACGGAGGAGAATTCTGGATTGATGAGAATTGTGTGATGATGTTTAGAGACAAGGTGTGTGTTCCAGATGTCCCCGATATTAAGAAGAGCATTCTTGAAGAAGGACATCGAAGTAGGTTGAGTATTCATCCCGGTGCTACGAAGATGTACCAGGATCTGAAGAAGCTGTTTTGGTGGCCAGGTATGAAGAAGGATGTTGCGGAATTTGTCTATGCGTGTTTGACTTGTCAGAAGTTGAAGGTTGAGCATCAGAAGCCTTTAGGTATGATGCAGCCGTTGAGGATTCCAGAATGGAAATGGGATAGTATTTCCATGGATTTTGTGGTGGGATTGCCGAAGACTACTAAGGGAAATAATTCAATTTGGGTGATCATGGATAAATTAACTAAGTCGGCTCATTTCTTACCGATGAAGATTAATCATTCTATGCATAAGTTGGTCGAGATGTATATTGAGGAGGTTGTGAAGTTGCATGGGATACCTTCGAGTATTGTGTCGGATAGGGATCCGAGGTTTACATCGATGTTTTGGAAGAGTTTGCAAGATGCGTTGGGTGCCAAGTTGAGGATGAGTTCTGCCTATCATCCACAGACGGACGGTCAGACAGAAAAGACTGTCCAATCTTTAGAGGATTTGCTGAGGGCTTGTGTGTTGGATCATGGAGGATCGTGGTATAGCCATTTGTCGTTGATTGAGTTCACGTACAATAATAGTTTTCATGCTATTATTGGAATGGCGCCCTATGAAGCTTTGTATGGGAGAAGGTGTAGGACTCCGTTGTGTTGGTATGAGTCGGGCGAGAGTGTTGTACTCGGACCTAAAATTGTGCAAGAGACAACTGAGAAGATTAAGATGATACGAGAGAGAATGATAAGAGGAGGAAAACACTTGAATTCCAAGAGGGAGATCATGTGTTTTTGAGGGTGACGCCAGTGACTGGTGTGGGTCGAGCTTTGAAGTCTAGGAAGCTCACTCCATATTTTGTTGGTCCATATCAGATATCACAGAGGATAGGAGAGGTAGCCTATCGAACTGCTTTACCGCCGTCACTTGCAAATTTGCATGACGTGTTCCATGTGTCTCAATTGAGGAAGTACATTCCGGATCCGTTGCATGTGATTCAATGGATGATGTACAAGTTAGGGATAATCTGACTGTGGAAGCATTGCCTGTGCGTGTTGATGGTCGAGAGATGAAGCAGTTGCGGGGTAAAGATATAACTTTGGTGAAGGTGTTGTGGGGTGGACCAGCCGGCGAAAGTTGGACTTGGGAATGTGAAGATCAGATGAGGGAGTCGTATCCGACTCTATTTCTTTGAGGTAATTTTCGAGGACGAAAATTCTTTAAGTGGGGGAGAGTTGTAACACCCCAAATTTATTAGAATATTTATTTAATTCATTTAAATATAATATTTGTGAATTTTCGGTGAATTTTGGTGGTTGGTGTCGGTATTTTTGGTGAAGTTTTGGTTATTTTAATTAAATAATATTATATAACATGAATATATTAGTATTATTATTAATTTAAAATAATATTAGAGGAATTAAGGGCGAAGTGGACATTTAAGGAGAATTAGTGAGGGTATTATGGAGAAAGCCCAATTTTGAGGCCCAAGAATTAGTGAGAATATAGAAGGAGGATTTTGAGAACAGGGTTCACTTTTGTTAGACCGTGAAAAGAAGTAAAGAAGGAGAACTCTGAGGAATAAGGGAAAAGGCGAGGAATTCGAGAAGGTTTCCAAAGGCTCAAGAGAGAACACATCAGATCGACAATCTAAGGTATGAGGAGTAATTGCCTTTCATTGTTTTCATTATAGGATTCGATGTAATTAAAGTGGATTTTGAGGATTTTGGGGTTTTTAAAGGGTTTATGAGTTGTTAACGATTTAGAGGTATTTTTGAGAGTCGATGATGGATTATTAAGGGTTGAATTGATTAGGGTAAAAATAAGCCTTCGTGGCAAAACCCTCTTTGAAGGTATGTGGGATCTTATGTGAGTAAGGGATTTATGGGGTTTATAGGGAGCTTGAGAGTTTTGAAGGTTTAGGGGAATTAAGGTATCTCGTAGTGTCCTGAATCGACCTAATAGACTTAGGTTTTATGCCTTTGAATTCCGTGATGCATTAGAACTATCATAAGGAGGTTTTTGGGTCATTTGGAGCTGTAATCGCAGGTACCTTTGAGGTTGTGGAGCTACTTATACGTAGCAGCGATTTGCTGTAATCGCAGGTTCGCTAAGCGAACCATCGCGTCACTGGGCGAATGTTCGCAAAGCGAACAGCGCAGCGAATGCGCGATAACCTGAGTGTGGAGACTGAGATGATTCTGGAGTGGAAGTGGGGATTCGCTGGAAGTCTCGCTAAGCGAATGAATCAGCGAGTAGCTTCGCCCAGCGAATAAACCAGCAAGTATGACAGAGAGTGTTTTTCTGGTGTCTTGGTGTGGTGTCTGTGGGATTCGCTGGCCGCTTCGCCAAGCGAAGGTTTTAGCGAACAGGTTCACCTAGCGAATCCTAGAGAGAACGTCTGTTGTTCACAAAATTTCGTTTCTGTTGCTGTGTTGTTCTGGTGTTTGAAGCTGTGATATTTATGATGATTTACCATGATGTTCTTGATGATATTGAGGTGCTGATTTGTGATGTTCTGATGAATATATGATGACATGATTTGTATGAGAATTGATGAATGATGATACACATTATGATATTTATTTGATGACGATGATTAGTGATGTTGTGTATCATACATTCATATGTATACTTTGTGACGACGCTTCATTCCCATTGTGCGAATATGAGGTAATTATGACGTGCTCCGGTTCCGATTGCGGGATCGATCCTTTTGACGGGGAACTTTGGAGGGGTGATGGCCTAGTGTCCATCGATTATGACGATTGGTACCACATGCATGAGTCTTGTTATGCATTGCATTTTATGTGGCATTGATGAATTTGTGATATGGTGTTTCCTGGTGTTTTCCTTGATGATGACCCTGATGATGTTGTATATGAAGATAATGTCATTTTATGTATATCTTATTTTATATTGATTATTATGAATCGTGATTACTCACCCTGCCTGTTTGAATGTTGCCTCCACGTGGGTAACGTGCAGGTGATCAGGTTTAGCCGTGGATGCTTTCGAGGACCTTGAAGTTTATTTGCTTTTGGTCGATTTAGAGGGTCTTGCTCTGATAGTGTAACATCGGGTTGGGGTCCTTTGAGTCGAACTATGTTGTTCCCTTACTTTGTTGTCATTTGATGATGTGGTTTTAATTTTGAGAAACCTTTTTTGGATAATTTATGATGTTTGTGGAAAACCTTTTATTTGAAAATTTTGAGTTCCGCTGCCATGTGAAAGCTTTTTGATTTATTTTGAGGAAAACCCTTTGTTTACAGGGCAAGTGTATTATTTTGATTTTAAATGAGAAATGTGCACCCTTTGAGGGATTTTTATGCTTTACTCTGATATTTGAGTTGTTTCTGCTGCAACAATTTGGGGGTAGAAAAGGGTGTTACATGTAACACCCTAAAACCCCCGCATGAAATTATAATAAATTATCAGGATAAAATAAATCATACGGCATTTAGGATGTTACTCTCCAACATACACCTGCTCATGCATACGATATTTAACACATAATTATCATTAACGGTACCAACAAAATCATACTTAAATATTTTTCTCATGTAGCAGTGGAAACTCAACTAAAAACATAACATGTTTAAACTCCGTAACCAACATCAATTAAACAAAAATAATAATGACAATGAAATAAATAACAATAAGCGTTCCATATCCCCAGTGTTACATATCAGAGCAGACGCCGACTCAAATCATAAAGTGAATGACTCCATCTTCACTAACCACAACTCCGCACTATTCTTGATTATTTGCACGTTACCCACATGGAGGTAACATTCAAACAAAAGGGGTGAGATTCTTAAATCAACAAAAGAAATGCATAATATAAATATAAAAGCATATAATCATTACATAATTCACCCTATAATCACAACATCAACACAATGACAATTTCCCACCCAAGCAGACAATCATATAATCCATAACACAACACAACACAATGCAATTCAATGAGACTCACAACTCGACTCAATGCATGTGATACCAATTTGATCCCTTTTTCATGATCATAATTTCCGTCGGAATTTCTATGTGTCGCTCACACTCTACATGGGCACACGAACACTAGTAATTGCTCACACCCCACATGGGCACACGATTACCTCAATAACAATAACACGATTCCATTTCAAGGAATCCGGATAAGACGCTCACACCCCACATGGGCACACGACTTATCATACAACTTATGCAAACATGATATGCATCAACGTCAACACACAACGACGACCAATGCATATGACTATCATACAACCAATACATCACACTACAACTGTCTAACACGCAGCATATACCTGCCAAAACATGCAACAATCGCAATTCACAACTACAACACATATTCGCACAACCGAACTCAACATTCCAACGTTCAACGCCTCACAACGTACACGGGAACACAACTAACGCGTCAAATAGTTGGAATTCTGGTATTTGAAAATAATTTTAACAGAAAGTACACGAAACCAGCTTTCTAACGATTTGAACGGCGACTGGAACGGACCTACGGATCAAAAGATATGATTTTTTAAAGTTTTATAAAATTTTGTTCGTTCCAATTCTACTCGCCTGATGTTCGCCCAGCGAGACGCCAACGAACTCTCCTTCGCCCGGCGAAATCCCTATTCGTCTGGTGAAATTCCTTTTTCCCACAATGCACGCCCAATGAAGCCGAAGCGAGATTCCTCTCCCATATAAATTCCAGTAGCACCTATTTTCCACCCTTCGCTCGCCTCTCAGTTTTGCCCGACAAACTCCAAGCGAGATCGCTTCGCCCGGCGAGACAACCCGTTCGCCCGACGAAAATATGCAAATTAGCAACCATGCACTTGTAATTCTGCACAGTCCAAACCCCCTAACACTTTCCAATTCCAATAACATACAATCCAGGAATGCACATAGAACCCACATCTATTATCATACAACAGAACACACATCAATTATATAAAATTACAATTCAACCAAAAATCAATTTGCACCATTTACATGTTATTACGGACATCGACACGCAACCAAGAACAACCAAGACAATTAGAGAGATGCATAGAGAAGAACCTAATGATTTACCCACCCTCATACATATATTATTCATCCCTTAAGTGATCAAAGAACCCTACCCTTACCTCAGTGATGATTCTTCGAATGTTCTCTAAGCCCTAGCTCTGCTTCTCTCTTTCGTTCCTCTTTTCTCCAAAATACGATCGTTCTCCAAATGATTCTCTCCTTCTAATTTTCTTCTTTTTCCTACTATAACCCTAAGACCCATAATATGCTCTTCCTTCTTTACCCTTACTAAACATCATGAATGGACCACTTTGCCCTTACTATTTCTCTACTCCTATTATCCATTTTTAATTTAATAAAATAATTATAACTAATTATTTAAATCTACTAATTCCAACTAAATTATTTAAATAAAATAATTATCTAATTGTTATTACCCATATAATATTATTCCAATAAATAATTACTAACTAATATTGGTAATTATTTACTAACCACACCACTAATCTCTACCCAATTGGTCACACACCCCCAATACCTTATTCTTTATAATTCTAAGGTCACTACCTCATACTAAGGGCAACCCAAACACAACCAAAACACACATAATTACACACATATACACAACATCATATAATTTTAATTACGAAAAATAAATCGGGGCATTACAACTCTCCCCCACTTAGAATATTTTCGTCCTCGAAAATTTACCTCATACGAATAACTCCAGATACGACTCTCGCATCCTGCTTTCTAACTCCCAAGTCATATTTCCACTGGCAGTGCCTCCCCACACTACCTTCACAAGAGTGATCTCTTTACCTCTCAATTGCTTCACTTCGCGGTCTTTAATCCGTATTTGTAAAGCCTCAACCGTAAGGTTATCCCTTACTTTCACTTCATCCATCAGAATCACGTGTGACGGATCTGAAACATACTTCCGAAGCTGTGACACATGGAACACATCGTGCAAATTCGACAAATTGGGTGGCAACGCCACTCTGTAGGCAACAGATCCAACTCTTGCAGAAATTTGATATGGTCCAATAAACCGAGGAGTAAGCTTTCTCGACTTCAACGCACGTCCAACACCGGTCACCAAAGTCACTCTCAAGAACACATGGTCTCCTTCTTGAAACTCAAGATCTTTCCTCCTTTTATCATGGTAGCTCTTCTGCCTTCTCTGCGAAGCTTTCATCTTTTCCCGAATTAACTTCACCTTTTCAGTAGTCTGTTGAACAATCTCAGGTACAAGTACTACACCCTCACCAGATTCATGCCAACACAAAGACGTCTGACACCTCCGACCATACAAAGCTTCAAAAGGCGCCATTCCAATACTGGAATAATAACTGTTATTATAAGTGAACTCAATCAACGGTAAATGGCTATCCCAAGCACCTCCCTGTTCAAGCACACAAGCCCTCAACAAATCATCTAAAGATTATATAGTTCTCTCCGCCTGTCCATCCATCTGCGAGTGATAAGCCGAACTCAATCTCAGTCTCGATCCAAAAGCTTCTTGCAAACTCTCCCAAAATCTGGAAGTAAACCTTGGATCTCTATCTGACACAGTACTCAATGGAACTCCATGCAACTTCAGAATCACCTGAATATAAATCTCTGCCAGCCTTTGCAAAGGAAACTGATATTAATCAGAATAAAATATGTCAACTTCGTCAGTCTATCCACCACTACCCAAATGGCATCATACCCTCTTGGAGTATTAGGCAACCCAGTCACAAAATCCATAGAAATGTTGTCCCACTTCCACTCTGGAATATCTAATGGTTGCATCAAACCAGCAGGTTTCTGATGTTCCACCTTCGCCTTCTGACAAGCCAAACAAGCATATACAAACTTAGCCATATCACGCTTCAATCTAGGCCACCAAAATATCTTCTTTAAGTCTTGACATATCATTGTAGCTCCTGGATGGATACTCAAGCTACTCCTGTGACTTTCTTCTAGAATCATTCTATTCAACTCAGAATCATCAGGAATACAAATCCTATCACGGAACCTTAACACACCTTGTTCATCCACTCTGAATTCGTTACTTTCTGTCTGTTCATTTCTAATCATCAAATCTACCTGTTTTACATCCAACTTCTGACCCTCTCTGATACTATTAAGAAATTCATTGTTGATCTTCAACATACCCAACATCACATTATGTGGTGTCTGTTTGCAAACTAAACTCATATCTCTGAACTGCTTAATCAATTTCAAATCTTTAACCATCAGAGCAAACATATACAAGGTCTTCTGACTCAAAGCATCAGCCACGACATTAGCTTTACCGGGATGATAGTTCAAGCCGAAATCATAATCCTTTAAGAATTCTAACCACCTTCTTTGCCTCATATTAAACTCCTCCTGATCAAATAGATACCTCAAGCTCTTATGATCACTATACACTTCAAATCTGGAACCATAAAGATAGTGCCTCCAAATTTTTAGTACGAATACCACTGCAGCTAATTCCAAATCATGAGTTGGATAATTCCTCTCATGGACCCTTAATTGTCGTGAAGCATAAGCCACAACCTTACCATCCTGCATTAACACACCTCTTAAACCCATCAAAGAAGCGTCGCAATACACCACAAACGGTTCATTTGGTTCGGGTAGGAATAAAACTGGAGTTGTAATTAATCTCTTCTTCAGCTCAATGAAACTCTTCTCGCAGTGAACATCCACACAAATGCTTTACCTTTGCAAGTCAACTGAGTTAACAGAAGTGCCAACTTTGAAAAGCCTTCAATAAACCTACGGTAATAACCCGCCAACCCCAAAAAGCTTCTAATCTCAGTTACCGACTTTTGAGCCTTCCACTGTAGAACTGCATCTACTTTGGATGGATCCACAGCAATACCATCACCTGAAATAACATTACCGAGAAAACTTACCTTTCTCAACCAGAATTCGCGCTTAGATAACTTAGCATAGAGCTTCTTTTCTTTTAACACTTGCAGCACGATCCGCAAATGCTCAGCATGTTCCTCTTCTAACTTAGAATAGATTAAAATGTCGTCAATAAAGACAACCACAAATTGATCCAAGTAAGCATGAAAAATTCGATGCATATACTCTATGAATACACCAGGTGCATTAGTAACTCCGAACGGCATCACTACGTACTCATAATGTCCATATTGGGTCCTGAAAGCCATCTTCTGAATATTTTCATCCTTTATTCGTATCTGATGATAACCCGACCTCAAGTCAATCTCGATAAACACACGGGCACCCACTAACTGATCCATCGAGTCATCTATTCTTGGAAGTGGATACTTGTTCTTAATCTTCACTTTATTCAGCTATCTGTAATCGATACATAACCTCATACTGTCATCCTTTTTCTTCACTAACAACACCGGAGCTCCCCAAGGCGATACACTTGGTCTCACAAATTTCTTTTATAATAACTCTTCAAGTTGCTTCTTCAGCTCTATTAATTCTAATGTTGACATCCTGTATGGTTCCATAGAAATAGGTATAGTACCAGGGACAAGATCAATAGTAAACTCCACTTCTTTCTCTGGCGGTACATCAGTAATATCATCCGAAAACACTTCTGGAAATTCACGCACTACTTGTAATTCATTAATCACCGACTTACTCTCCACTCACAAGGATGCAAACAATGCAAGCACTTGAGCTTCTTCTTCTAAGAGCTCTCACAACTCTCTAGCAGATAGAAAACCATCTTCTTCCTTTTCCTCAGGAGCAAGGAATCGCACCGACTTGTTAAAATAGTTAATATGAACATGATTGAACTCCAACCAGTTCATACCCAAGATCACATCAAGATTTCCCAATGGCAAGCATATAAAATCCACACCAAAGTCCTTATCGAAGATTGATAGTGGACAATTCAAACAAACTAGGGAAGTGGTCACCAATCCCTTTGCATGAGTTTCGACAACCATCTCCCTCTTCATAGGAGAAACAACAAGGCCTAGCCTTCTCACACAATCAGCAGCAATAAAAGAGTGAGTAACATCAGTATCAATAATAGCAATCAAAGGCGTATTATGAATATAACACATACCTCTGATCAATCTGTCCTCACTGGAAGTCTGAGTCCCTGTCAAAGCGAACACCTTTCCTCCAGTTGAAGCTTGCTTCGGCTTCTGGCAACAAGTACTAATATGGCTATGTTATCCACAATTGTAACAAGTCACCACCTTAACCTTGGAGTCCGCAATCAGATGTCCTGCCTGTCCATACTTGAAGCATTTCTTCACATCACTCGTGCACTCACTGACACGATGACCTAACTCACCACACCTGTAACACTTAAGAGGAGCAGGGGCACCTCCCCCACTCGGCTTTTTGCCATCAGTGTATTTCTGTTTACCCTTCTCAGCTGAAGCTGCATAAGGCTTCCCACAGTTCATCGGTTATTTCCCCTTCCTCTCGGTCATCCCTTTATAGTGAGCCGATCGAGCCTTGCTATCTTCCTCAAAGATCCTACAAAAATCCACCAAATCTGGAAACCTTCTGATTCGCTGATAACCAATCGCCTGCTTGATCTCAGATCTCAATCCATTCTCAAACTTGACACACTTTGAGAACTTAGCAGTTGGCGCACTGTAGTGAGGGTAAAACTTAGCCAGATATGAGAATTTGGCAGCATACTCCGTAACTGTCTTGTTACCCTGCTTCAATTCCAGAAACTCAATCTCTTTCTTTCCTCGGACATCTTCAGGAAAATACTTCCTTAAGAACTCCCTACTGAACACAACCCAAGTGATTACCTCTCCTATTGCTCCCAACAATTAACGAGTGCTAACCCACCAGTCATCAGCCTCCTCAGCCAGCATGTGAATACCTAACCGCACCTTCTGTACTTTAGAACATTCCATAACCCGGAAGATTCTCTCGATCTCCTTGAGCCAAGCATGCGTTCCATCCGGATCATATCTTCCCTTGAAGGTAGGTGGTCTATTCTTCTGAAACTCATAATTTTCACCAGCATGAGACGGGTTTTGTACCGCCTGAGCAACAGCCTGCAAAGCAGCAGCAATAGCAGCATCGTTCCTTCCAGCCATTCTAAATCTGTTACGCATCAATAACATAACACAATGGTTAAGGAAACGATATCGACAGTAATCAACTGTCACACAACAACGACTCGACAACTTGGCCGGACAACCCGACCTGCTCTGATACCATTATGTAACACCCTAAAACCCCTGCGTGAAATTATAAAAAATCATCAGAATAAAATAAATCATACGGCATTTAGGATGTTACTCTCCAATATACACTTGCTCATGCATACGACATGTAACACATAATTATCATTAACGGTACCAACAAAATTATACTTAAATATTTTTCTCATGTAGCAGCGGAAACTCAACTAAAAACATAACATGTTTAAACTCAGTAACCAACATCAATTAAACAAAAATAATAACGGCAATGAAATAAATAACAACAAGCATTTCATATCCCCATTGTTACACATCAGAGCAGACACCAACTCAAAACATAAAGTGAATGACTTTGTCTTCACTAACCGCAACTCTGCACTATTCTTGATTGTTTGCACGTTACCCACGTGGAGGTAACATTCAAATAGAAGGGGTGAGATTCTTAAATCAACAAAAGAAATGCATAATATAAATATAAAGGCATATAATCATTACACAATTCACCCTATAATCACAACATCAACACAATAACAATTTCTCACACAAGCAGACAATTATATAATCCACAACACAAAACAATGCAATGCAATGAGACTCAAAACTCGACTCAATGCATGTGGTATCAATTCGATCCCTTTTTCATGATCGTAATTCCCGTCGAAATTTCTATATGTGTCGTTCACACCCCACATGGGCACACGAACACCCGTAATCGCTCACACCCCACATGGGCACACGATTACCTCAACAACAACAACACGATTCCATTTCAAGGAATCCCGATAAGACGCTCACACCCCACATGGGCACACGACTTATCATATAACTTATGCAAACATGTTATGCATCAACGACAACATATAACGACGACCAACGCATATGACTATCATACAACCAATACATTACACCACAACTGCCCAACACGCAACATATACCTGCCAAAACATGCAACAATCGCAACCCACAGCTACAACACACATTCACACAACTGAACTTAACATTCCAACGTTCAACACCTCACAATGTACACAGGAACACAACTAACGCGTCAAAGAGCTGGAATTATGGTATTTGAAAATAATTTTAACTGAAAGCATACGAAACCAGCTTTCCAACGATTCAAATGACGACTGGAACGGACCTACGGATCAAAAGATATGAATTTTTAAAGTTTTATAAAATTCTGTTCGTTCCAGTTCTGCTCGCCTAATGTTCGCCCAGCGAGACGCCATCGAACTCTCCTTCGTCCGGCGAAATTACTTTTTCACCCAATGCTCGCCTGACGAAGCCGAAGCGAGATTCCTCTCCCATAAAAATTCCAGTGGCACCTATTTTCCACCATTCGCTCGCCTCTCAGTTTCGCCAGGCGACCTCCAAGCGAGATCGCTTCGCCCGACGAGACAACCCATTTGCCCGACGAAAATGTGCGGTTCAGCAACCCTGCAGTTGCGATTTTGCACACTCCAAACCCCCCAACACTTTCCAATTCCAATAACATACAATCTGAGTCCGAGAATGCACATAGAACCCACATCAATTATCATACAACAGAACACACATCAATTATATAAAATCACAATTCAACCAAAAATCAATTTGCACCATTTACATGTTATTACGGACACCGACACGCAACCAAGTCAATTAGAGAGATGAATAGAGAAGAACCTAACGATTTACCCACCCTTATACATATATTATTCATCCCTTAAGTGATCAAAGAACCCCACCCTTACCTCAGTGATGATTCTTCGAATGTTCTCTAAGCTCTAGCTCTGCTTCTCTCTTCCGTTCCTCTTTTTTCCAGAATATGATCGTTCTCCAAATGATTCTCTCCTTCTAATTTTCTTTTTTTCCTACTATAACCCTTAGACCCCTAATATGTTCTTCCTTCTTTACCCTTACTAAACATCATGAATGGACCACTTTGCCCTTACTATTTCTCTACTCCTATTATCCATTTTTAATTTAATAAAATAATTATAACTAATTATTTAAATCTACTAACTCCAACTAAATTATTTAAATAAAATAATTATCTAACTGTTATTACCCATATAATATTATTCCAATAAATAATTACTAACTAATATTGGTAATTATTTACTAACCACACCACTAATCTCTACCCAATTGGTCACACACCCCCAATACCTTATTCTTTATAACTCTAAGGTCACTACCCCATACTAAGGGCAACCCAAACACAACCAAAACACACATAATCACACACACATATACACAACATCATATAATTTTAATTACGAAAAATAAATAAAATAAATCGGGGCGTTACAGACGATGAAAGCAAAAATATTGAGGGTTGCGAATAAGGGTCTTCCCAACCCAAAATGTAGTTGTAAATACTTTTAAAGGGTACTAGGAAGTGCACGTCTAACATCCTTGCATATCTTTCTTTTTAGAGAGTAACCATCAATTCTATGCAGCCCTAGGGATGAGTTACAAAACCATTGAATACTTGTAAACTTGTGTCTACGTAGGGTGATAACCTATCTTATTTTAAGACTAACTTCTAAAAAAGTTTGATGTACATGAAGTCACCAAGATTCTTTTTGAATCATGATCCTTGATAGTGAAAACAGGAACTTCTATTTCATATGAGCGAAATGACTTGCTAGATGTGAAGGTGATGGCCACTGCAATAGTGTCCGACGAAGGGGCAACGCCACGAAGAGATGCAGATCGAATGGCTTTGGAAGTTGCCATTGCTGGTGGTTATAAAGGTTAATAACAAATGAGTCGGCTAACATAAATGGTTGCGGTGCTGCAACAGAGGAAATCACAAAAGTTCGACGTGGAATTTCATGAGAATCAAGAGACATTTCCTACATACGACGCCATTATTTTGAAATTGAAAAGAAAATTAATAGTAGGTTGATGAAGTGCGCTATGAATCTGATAGACAAAATGGGGAAGGGGGATGCAAGTTTAACACTCAAACACCTAAGTCAATAAAGTCATAGAGGAGAAACTTTCAAGTGTGTAATGGGTTGTACCTTGGTGTGATGCGACATCACACTTATATAAGAACAACGATTAAAACAACCCCGATAAATGCAACACCTTATGTGGTGCACTGTTGAAGGAATTTCAATGGTTGATATGAGAACGTTATTGTTAAGAAATGTGATTGGGCCTAACTTAACCCTACAAAACCAGTTGGTAGAGTGAGGATTGCCCCCACTTATAAACATATGTTCATGTCATATATTATCCGATGTGGGACTCTTAACACACCCCCTCACGCCCAGGACTGGACATTTGGAGCGTAGAAATAAATGGTGGGTGGCCCGATAGATGAAACCATAGAAGGTGGCCCACCGGATCTTAAACCAGGCTCTGATACCATGTTGAAATACAAGAGACTAAGAGACATATGAATAAACCGTGTATCCTTTGGCTACCAAGCGAGCTTTAAATCGATCAATCTTACCATCTGGACCAACCTTCACTGTATAAAGCCAACGACAACCTACTAAAGATTTCCCATGGGGTAGAGGAACTAGTTCTCAGGTACCACTGCTTTGAAGAGCACACATTTCATCAATCATTGCTTTGGTATCAGACTGTAGGGGTATCTAGTGGGTCAGGTTCCCTAGAATGATGGGGGATAATGGCCGATGGGACTTCCGGAAGAGGTGTGGAAATACTTTCCTGAAGGGGTTCCGGAGTTGCTTGGCTGGACTCGAAATATGGAACAAACTCGAAGAAGATAACATCGGCCGATATGAGGTATCGTTGTAGAGTATGTGAATAACAACGATAACCTTTTTGGGATCGATGATAACTAAGAAAGACACACTTTAGTGATCGAGCTGATAGTTTATCAAGACCAGGGAAGAGATTGTGTACAAAACATGTGGACCCGAAGACTCGGGGAGGAATTGGGTGAAGTGGGGAATTGGGAAAAAGGATTTAATGATGGATTTTATTGTTAAGGACAGATGAGGGCATGCGATTTATAAGGTAACACGCCGTTAGCACATCATCCCCACAAAACCGAAGTGGAACATTACCATGGAGAAGTAGGGTCCAAGTGGTTTCTACGAGATGCTGATTTTTGCGTTCGGCTACACCATTTTGTTGAGGCGTGTGAGGGCAAGATGTTTGATGGAGAATACCATTGTGTGACATAAAATTTTGAAATTTTTGGGATAAATATTCACGGGCATTGTCACTTCTTAAGGTACAGATAGACAAACCAAATTGAGTTCTTATTTCTCGATAAAATTGTTCAAAAATAGAAAATAATTCAGATCTATTCTTCATTAAAAATAACCATGTGCAACGTGAAAAATCATCAATAAAGGTGACAAAATACCTAGACTCAAGAGTAGAGACAGTACGCGAGGGACCCCAAACATCGGTGTGAACTAAAGCAAAAGAGGACAAAGCTCGTTTGTTGACTCGATTGGGAAATTGCCTACGAGTGTGTTTCCCTAACTGACACGAATCACAATGTAAATTAGATACCTTCGATAAATTTGGCACCAACTTATGTAATTTGGAAAGACTGGGATGACCTAACTGAGCATGGATAGTGAGTGGAGAATCTTTGGCTGAGCATGTCTGAGATGACAATGAGAGGTAATAAAGGCCTTGAGACTCATATCCGACGCCAATCGTCCGTCCCGAACTCCGATCCTGCAGGGTAACATTATTGTTAGTGAAAGTGACACTACAATAAAGAGAACAAGTTAAACGACTGACTAAAAGTAAATTAAATGGACAATTAGGTACATAGAGGACAAAAGTAACAGAGAGAGAAGGTAGAATTTGAATAGTACCAATCCCTTCGGATTGGGTTTGAGAACCATTGGCAGAAGTTATAGTAGGTAACAAACCAGAGGTAGAGAAGGAAGAGAAAAGATTTTTATTACCAGTAACATGATCAGACGCACCAGAATTAAGGACCCAAGGTCGAAGAGGAGATGACTGAGAGAGGCAAACAGATAAATTACCAGTGTGTGCTACCGTAGCAGTAGAATATGAGTTCTGATAATTCTTATACCACCTGAGGAAATCATCGTAGTTTGGCGTAAAGTTTTGAGTAGCCATGAGTATCTGAAGAGAGAAAATATCACGCAATCGGCTGCCGAACGTGCTGTCACGTGCGGTTCAGGTGACGACGCGTGATGCCCATGCGCGGAGACGGAGGTGGCGCGTGTGGAGGCTTCTGCCTATGAAAAAATTTACCGGAAGGTCACAAGGAATAGTAGCAACGGCGGCGGACAACGGCTATGCAGTTATAACCGGAGAATATTGAAAACTGATGGTGGGGTCGGCTTTTCAAAACATCGCCAGAACAGTAACGGCAGCAGGGTGGTTACCGGAGAATTTTGAAAAGTGAGAGGCAAACCGGAGTAACAACACGGTTTGCAAAAAAAAAATTAAAAAAAAAAGTAAATTTCTCACCGGAAGATAGTGGGTCAACCGGATAAAGCACGGCGAAAAAAAAGAATTACCTCTTAGCATGCTCTAGATACCATGTTAAGAAATGTGATTGGGCCTAACTCAACCCTACAAAACCGGTTGGTAGAGTGAGGATTGCCCCCACTTATAAACACATGTTCATGCCATATATTATCCGACGTGGGACTCTTAACAGTTATCATACTCCAAACTTCAATGTGGGGCTCTCTAGTGAGAGTGCACCTATTCATCAACTTAAATCAACGGCAGATTATGCCCTTGTATTGAGCCAGTCTTATTGGGCCATTCTGTCGGCTCCATAACAAGTAATATGTTTGAAAATGATTTTAGGGTTAAATAATTTTTTAGTCCCTACAAATATCTCAACTTTCAAGTTTGGTCCCTCAAAAATTTTCCTTCAAACAATGGTCCTCATAAAGTTTTTCGTCCCAAAATTTAGTCCCTCCAGTTAGTTTTCACTAACGGTGGCTTATGTGGCATGCCATGCGTGTATTATTGCTTTGCCACGTCAGAAATGTTGTAAAATATTTATTCTGGTACCTCTTATGTGGCATCCCTCTTCTTCCTCAATCTCTTTAATTTTTCTACCTCTCTTTGTCTCTCCCCTAGAGTTTATAATTTTCCCCAAAATTCAATTACTGATTCAATTACATTCAACTCTCTCTCTAAAACTCTTGCTCTGTTCAGTTTTGGGCTTCGCTATGAGTTCAACCAAATCGAGTAGACAACGAAGTTCATCTTCAATGGTACGTTTTTCTCTCTCAACAATTCAAACCCTAACAGAGTTGATTACAATTGCTTTTACCTTTTATAGATATCAATTTTCGTAACTTTGATTCAAAGCCTTATGAATGAATCAATGTCTAATTCGGTAATCGATTAAGTTCCGTTTTGATTAATTTTCCACAAAAGGATGATTAGTGAAACGAAAATAAGATCTTGGAGGTACTTTTTTTCTGCCCCATTCCTGTGGCTGTGTGCTCACATATTGGGTTACAAGAACCTGGCTTTTAACACACACACACAGAAGTATTTGTTATGATGAAATTTAGAATAAAATGGCCATCAATGTGACATATTATGTTTGAAACATGGCGGCTTCCAATGGGCACACATGAATGGTCAAGTTTTCTTAATAATAATTTGTTCTTTATTTATTCATTGGCTATAATATGACTAGTTTTCCATATCCATATTTTCATGGTGGTGTTGAGTGTGGCTTAAATGGTTCATCCTCCATGAATGGTGTCAAAGAATCAATCTCAAACAACAAACAATCCCTTTCTCCTATTGATATTTTTTCAGGTATGTCACTATGATGCATGCTTAGATTAATGGTGAATATCAGAATTTTTATTTTATTAAATTCAACCACAACCACAGCAGCGACAAGAGCACAAATATTTCACAAATTCTGCAAGCAATGCATTTAAGATGGTTGAAGTGCTTAACATTTTCCCTCCTCATCAGCATAATTTTGCTCTGTAATTAAGTTCATGACACTCACATGGATGATGTTGCTTTATACTAACTGAATTCTTTTTGTGATCCTATTACTTGTGTTTCATTATAAGGTGTATTTCTCAAATATGTTGGAAACTAGGTGGTTTGGTGTAACTTAACATTCATTTTAAACTATTTCAAATCTTAGATATATTCAAGATATATTGTGCATTCAAGTCATCAAAATGATATTATTAAGGTGTAACTTAACATTCATTTAAATTAATTGAATTTGGTAGTGAGGGTTATTTTGAATAAGAAAGTTAGTTGTCATAAGTTGAAGTTATAATTGAATTAGAAATTTTGAAATGGAATATAATTTAATTGTTGATTTTTGATGTGAAAAGATGTGAATTGTTAAAAGGATGTTACATTGATAGGCTGCAGCAATGCATAAAAAAAAATCAATTGTTAAGGACTGAGTTGGAATTGTTATGCAACTGGACTTGGATGCTGGAAGTTTATGCCGCTAGATGGAGATGAATATCACTTATTTGAATGTCTTCAGCTTTTCTTGTATTTTTGGACTATCCATCTTATTTGAAAATACAAGGCTTTCTTGTATTCTGAATGTAGTATATATTACAATGTTGGAATTGTTATAATTTTACAACTTTACAATATTAGTGCAGTTGTAGTCCTGTAGTATGGATAATCAATGGTTCAACTAGTTTTATTGGAAGTAGTTTATGCACAATTTATTATATTGCATATATACATTGGTAGCATTGCTTACACCATGGAGGACTTTGTATAATTCATTAGATTAATGTATGAACTCTCTAATGCAGTTTTAACAAAGCTACAAATTGTAGCATTAGGAAGACAAACAAGCTATAACAACTGTGTATGTGCCACCATGTGTAGTAGTACAAATCAAATATAAACTAATTTTGATTTGTAAGTATTTCAGTTACATGTTAAGTACAGTAGAAACTCTTTAAATTAATACTCGGTAAATTAATAAATTCTCTAAAATAATAAATTTGTCCGGTCCCGACTTGGACCAATGTAAAAAATTGAAAAACTCGATAAAATAATAAGATAATAATTTTTCGGGAGATCCCTTTATAATTTTCGGTCCCAAGAAAATCATAAGTTAATAATTCATAGAAACTGAAAAAAATATATTACACTCTATTGAAATATGATTCAATAGTTGTCTGTTTTCCTTTAAAGTTCAAGTCTATTTGGAGCTCATCTCTAACTTTTCTTATTGCATCCAATAGCTCAGGTGTTGTATTTTTGTATTGTATCATAAAGTTGTGAAGAGTGTTCGACGCCATAAGTGATTCCTTTCGCGTAACAGGCTCCAAAGACACCGTATCATCTTCGCCGTCATCCTCTGCATTGTTCTCAATGATAGTACCCACAATATCTTCTAAACTCTGAACCTCCGAACATGCTTCATTTTCACCTGGGTAGTTCATTAGATTGTCGATATCCATCTTATTACGATAGCCACATTGATTGATCATAGTCTCGAGGTCTTGAGTTTCTTCATCAAAAGTGGATTCATCCAAATTTCTTGTAACGTCACTAGCTGAACGAATTTTACAGTGTCGAAAGCAATTCGCTTTTGTTTCTTTTCGAACATCAATCGTCCAAGCTGGGATTGCCAAATTGATAGCATAAAGGACATTTATCTTCCCTGGATCAGATTGTCCCACCTCATAACCTTCCAATATTTTGCGGTAAAACCTTCTACGGTAATGCATCTTGAAAGCTCTTATTATCCCAACATCGCAAGGTTGAATCTTTGATGTCACGTTGGGTGGCAAGAAGAACAACTCAACGTTTCTTAGCCCTTCAATATTTCTTGGATGTGCTGGACAATTATCCACCACAAGTAGAACTCTTCTACCATGCATCATTTGGTAAAATGAACGAACATATTCATCAAAAAGCACACTAGTCATCTATGCTTTTTTGTTAGCTCGATACTGACAATCCAAGCTATTCATGTTGACATTCTTGAAGCAACGAGGCTTTGCATATTTCCCAATAATCCATAGAGGGATTTTTTCAGAGCCATCTTCATTGCAACAAATAACTACCGCCAGCCTTTCTTTATCTTGTTTTCTTCCTTCAAGTTGTTTTGTTGCCAGTGAATGATCAGCTTGTAGCCTATAAAACAACCCAGTTTCATCCATATTGAAAACATCTTTCATAGGGAACTGATCAATTTTCTCCCGAATCGATACCAATTTCTGCTCCATGTCTTGTACATCAACATACCCACTCTCGCCAAAACAACGAAATGACTTTATGCCATGTCGGTGCTTGAATTTCCCAAGCTATCCTATAGAGAAGTTAAAATCTGAATCATCATGAGGGTACACGAGTTTCATTGTATCTCTTGCCTTCTGCAAAATTAATTCTCCTGTGATATTCACACGTTCTTGATGCTGGAGAAACCACTCATAAACAACCTTCTCCATGTCAGGATATTTTGCTGGTTTGTGTCTTTTGATCTCTGCTCTTCCCTTTTCTATTTCAGCAGAGAGATAGTCATCTGACCGCTTAAGTGTGTTCGATATTGTTCCTTGACTAACTTTCAACTGAAATTTTCCCTCAAACCATCTCTGCAAGTCTTTTTGTGTGCTTGCAGGATTATCTCTCTTGTACTCACACAACTCCTTACGTATTTGATCTGACATAGTTGATTTTGCAACACCTTTTAGATGAGAAGCCATCTTGTGAGATATGGTTTGAATACTCTAACACATTCATGTAATTTATATACAATATGTCAAACTTGCTTAAGAATACATTGAACACATTTGTTCCTCTTGTTTACATGTACTGTACTTCAAAAGTCATTATTGATTTTCAATGCATATGAACACAGTAGTTACTAATTTACGTTGAGTCCCAAGGTTCGCTGCAACGTAATTCTAAGAGGCATAGACTAATTTGCCTTTTTGTTTGGTATGTACAGTATAATTACTTAAAAACTTTTTAAATTAATAATTATTAATTTATCGATAAATTAATAACTCTCTAAATTAATAAATTTCTCCGGTCCTGACATTATTAATTTATAGAGTTTTAACTGTATTCAAAATTATAGTTAAATGTTAGATGAAATATTATGTTAGTGAAATTTTTTTTTGCATTGCACTTGTTTGAAGAATCGTTTTTTTTTTTATTGTTAGAGTTAGTGAAATGAGAGTTAATGGTTATTTAGTGAAAACTAGAAATGTGAACTAGGTTAGTTGGATTAAAATAATAGAATTTGGTAGTGAGAGTTATTTTGAATAAGAAAGTTAGTTGTCATAAGTTGAAGTTAGAATTGAATTAGAAATTTTGAAATGAAATTAGTTAGAAATTTGCTACTGATGATTAGAATGATGTGTTTAAATTAGCTAGAGATTAGCTCAGAATTAGATAGGAAGTAGCTGTAGATTAGCTATCATTTCTGGGTTTAAATATGATATTAATATAAAAAAATTAAAATTGAAACAATTGACACGTGACATACATGTCAGCATTTTTTGACACGTTAGCATTGTCACATGTAAGCCACGCCATCAAAAAAATTTCCACATGATATGCCACATAAGCCACCGTTAGTGGAAACTAACGGAAAAAACTAAAGTTAGGGACAGAAAACTTTAAGAGGATCATTGTTTGAAGTTTTTGAAAGGACCAAACCTAAAAATTGAGAATCTTATAAATATTTAACCCATGATTTTAATTGAAATTAAAAATTGTAACTTCTGATTCTAAATTATTTTTATTTTTAAATTTATTGCTAAACTGATTTTTATAAATTTGCATATAAACATAAATCATTTTAGTTACGAAACAATTTAACATAAATCATATATCCAGTTATCAAACAGACGCTAAATTTACAGTTTTCTTCTCTACAAAGAACAAGATAGAAACTTAAACCCTACTAAACGCACATAATAACAACTTTCACGGCGACGGCGACGGCGACGGCGACGGTGGCGGTGACACCATAATCCGATGGCTTTGACAATCTCAAACATACTGCACTGCCCTAAATTGAATTCCTCTCGCAACCATTTCCGTCCCCAAATTTCAACCTCTCTCAGGTGTCCCTTGCAAACTCACCTCACTTTTCTTCTTATTCTTCACTTTCAAGATCAATTTCTTATCCTCAAGTGAAATTTGATTTGAATTTGCAGGTTTCCCAAGAGAACATCATGTAACAATAGGAAAATTATCTGTGCTTCTGCATCTGCTGCAGGAAGTTCTAATCCTAATAGCGACATAAATCCCTACGAGGTAAAATTTACTTCATTACTCAATTGTTTGTGAAAAATTGGTTATCATTCATGTATGCCATTGTGTTCTTCATTATCTTGTATAGGTTCTAGGTGTAAGCCCTATTGAGAAGTTTGACACGATCAAAGCAGCATATACCAAAAAAAAGAAGGAGGCCGAGAACAATGGTGATGAAGAAACTGCTTCTAGAGTAAGTTATTCGTTGTTTGTATGATAGATTTGTTTTCTGGAAATGTCAATAATAGAGAATATTTTTTTAAAATTTCTTTTTTGCATTGATGAGTACTATTATCCTCTATCATTAAGGAGCAACTTGTGGTGTCATTACTGATCTGGTTGCTAGTTTTTCAATTTTCTAATGGGTGAGATTGAATTATTGTGTAAATTTTCGGAAAGGATACACATAGGGTCTGTTTGGGAGTTTAGGAGAGGAGAGGAGAGCTTTGAAAAAAAAAGAAGGATGAAGTGGGAATAATAGAGGGCTTTAGGGGGTTAATTTTTCTTCAAAGTGCATAATTCCCATAATTTGGGAGAACTCACACATTCTTACCTGCTAGAGTCTAGATCTTAAATGACTTTCTACTGATGTGTGCTATAATGCTTTTAATTGTTTCAGTTTTTTACGAGGTTGTTAAAAATCCATATTGTTATATTTATATGTTTTTCCTTAAGGTTTATTGCGCTAACACATGGGATTTTGTGAATGTATGGTCCAGCTAGAAAAGGCATATGACAAAGTTATGATGTCTCAATTGAGTAAACGGAAAAAGGGTCTGACTTTTGGATCATTTAAGGTACAGTGAGCGAATCTTTATTTTTCTGAGCATTTGAAATTGCACAAAAAATATGAAGATATGATGGCACATAGACACTTGTTTGGTTTGTTTTGGAGATTGAAGCTGCTTTATTATTTTAGTTCTGTAAGTATTTGTTGCATGCTACATTTGTTGGGCTTCCTTTGATGAAGCAGCTTTTTATAGAACTTCTCTTTTGACTTCTTTTTTTCCAATTCACAATGAATACAATCTGCCTATAAATAATGCATACGAAGAATTTAGGAGGAATTAATGTCTTATGATCTTGAATTCTTGACACTTTTTTATTTCAATGAATTAACTTCCAAGATTATGATTCATCGTTATTCTTATTCATAGAATCATTATATGCACAGTTTACCTACACAAGCACGTTTTTGCCTCTGCTATGCAATTCTTTCATGTTTAGCATGGTCTGCATGGATAGTAGATATTGAAAAACAAACAACTACCTTTGGAGGGGATAACTTTATGAAAAAGAATTAATTAATTAATTTCATCTAGGTTACATTGTGCCCACTTCCCATTGTCCCCCAATATGTCACTCTAACCTTTGATTTGTTTGCTTCTCAAAATCTTACATATTTTTTTAAGCGGAATGCAGGTTTCAAAGGACATAAAGTATGCCGACAAGCTGCCAATCATACCTTGGGGACCAAGGTTTGTTATTGCTTCTCTTGGTTAATGATATCATAGTTCCGCCGCAGTGTTGCTGTACAGTACTTTACCATCAGCTATGCAATTCTTGTCTATTTTGCTGCATTGTTCTTGAGAATTGTATCTATCTTATCTCCCCCCTCCAAAATTCCACCCACTTTATGGTTGAATTATGTTAGATAGGATTTCTCTTATACTTGATACGATCCAATTACCCATGTTATTTAGAGAAGATCATGGCATCTCTAACTTATGAAACCAGATTGCGGGAATCATTTATATTTAGATTTATTTATTTTCACCTACATTTGGAAACAACAGTTTGGAAGGAAAAACCCATTTTTCCTGTGTGTGTATAACTGACATTCATTTCCAGTGTCAATTTTCACCATGTTCTACATTTTCTTTAAGTTAATTTTCTCCCGGCATCACTAAGCAGTATCGTTTTATTATCAGCTACATGGATTTGTTTTTATTACATTATTTGTACTTCCAATGCAATTTCAGGTTTGCTAAATCCAGTGAAAATGATATGCGCATCAACTTGGCAATCTCTGCTGCTTTTGTGAGTAATAAATGAATAGTTGATTTTATTCATTTATTTTTTTGGAAAATATAAATGCTCACTTGCTCAGAAACCATATTGGTCTTGGGTCTTCTGATGTAGTATTAATCAGAAACTTTTCCATCCTTCTGCAGACAGCTTGGATCGTGGTCGCTCGCAGTGCTGAATATAAACCTTTGCAGTTTTTAGCTTTTGCTTTTGTTTATAGGCTTTTTGAGAAATTAAAATCCTTTGAATCTCCTAAAAGCTCCACAATTAATGTGAGTTTCATATTCTATGACAACCTATTCAATAAAATTTTTAATTTTTCTATTTATTTTTTAACCATGTTGAATTTTCAATAAAATTGTATCGTTCGTAAATCATGAAAATGTTGGCTACAGGAAGATGGTGAAGATCCAGGAGAAGGACTGCGCATGGGAAAGAGACTGCTCCGATCACTGGCCTTGGTTTTTGGATGTGTAGCTCTTTCATCCGTGGTATGATGATTCATCAGATCTTTTTGTGCGATTCAAGGACCAGTCCTTTTGATATTCCAATTTTTCGGCTTCCGTAATCTATTAATAAGGAGGCTGATATAATGTGTGTGCGTGTGTATGATTTTCTTTTTAAATAAAAAAGAAGAAAATAAGTAAGGACTAAGGAGGAAGCGAGAGAGGGATTGGTTCACCTTATCATCATCCTTCCCAGTTTTACTTTAGTTGAAACCGAATTATTTTTCATCATGATATTGTGAAGATACACACTTGCATAATTTTCTTTTAATCTTCATTGAAACTATTATTTGAACTGAAAACCATTTTTAAAGAAATATGTCACTGCTGATTTACAGAAATCAGACTTTTGCACTGTGCTGAGCTTCCACTAGAATCGTAGGACGAAATTTGGCAAGTTATTGCTTTTGGGAGAGATTTAACTTCAGAGATATACACCATCAGATTCATGATGCCCAAAATAATTTATATTATGTGGTTTAGGTTTTAGTTGAAAATATATTTTGGGTATGTTATTCAGTTATTTTGTTTGTCTCAGAATTCATTATAGTCAAATACGTCTGAAGTTTTCTATTTTCTTTTTACCACACATATTATTACTCAAAAATTAATATTCCACATAGCTATTAACACTCTCGTGCATTTCTTGCAGGCATTCACTATGAGTTTAAACATAATTGAGTCTGCAAGTGGTTCTATTCCATCTATTATTTATAACAGTCAGGTATAGATCAATTCAGTCCTTCCTTGCTAAAAATATATAAGATTGCAATATGAAATTTCCCCGGTGTTAAGTATTTTCTCAAGCGAAGAGCAAAGGTCCTGGCCCTCTTCAGATATTTGCGATCTTTCGTCATTCTTCCATTAATTAGCAATATGACGACCTTCGTTGTATTTGCAGGAGTTGATAATCACCGCATCATCAGCAGTCATGCTTTATATTTTGGGATCTTTTTATCGATAGTGGACCTTTCTTGAAGACAAAGAAACCAGTCAATCTAGTGATGATCAGAATACTGTGTTACTAATCTTCCTTTTCATTTTTCATTTTCTATTGTGAATTGAGTTATTTTGTTGTTTCACTCAAATTTTGTCAAAAGAGAAATAGTTGTACTTCTAAAGTAGGAAATAGTGCTAATTTAAAGTTTTGTTCTGTTTTCTTCTTGGTTGGGAAAAATTTGTTCTTTTTGAATTTGAGTATGATTCTCATTTGAGTTTATTCTGTTCGAAGTTCTTCCATGGTTAATGATGCTTGGTAAACTTGCCAATTCAAATGCATTGAAGAAAGGAAAAACAATTCCAAGGTCTTGAAATTAAATTGCTGACCTCGAGACTTGCACATTGAACCAAGAAAATGTGTAAGAGCAGAGTTAAAAGGATTCTTATAATATAAAGGTGCAAAAGGTATGCATTCGAAAATGTAAATTAATTTTATACCGACATCTTACAAAAATATAATTTTTCTTTTTGTAACGGGAATGAGTGAAGTGGGATGTTGAGACCTCTGTATATGGGGGTATTGAAGCCTCCACCTTCTATCTGTATTTCCTCAAGAATGCTCCCTCGACTCTCGTTTCTTTCTGTTTTTCTTGTTCTGTTAAATCTGAATGACTGAAATTGGACGTTGAGACCTTGTGTTGCAAAGGTACGTCCAGTACTCGGTACAGAATACGTCATTTTTTAAAAAATTAAGGTACGGGTACACGTATAAATTTATATGTACTCCGATTTTTCTCAACTGGAGATGAAAAACTTGGTTGTACGAGGAGTTTCAATGCAATAGATTGAAGTTTAACGATTGAAGATCCATAAACTATTAACTATTCCTTTGATTTCAAGATCCACCGATCTTGCAATGAATCACATTGGTCAAACTCTACATTAGCACTTGAAAAATCCATTAAAAAAAAGTATAAAACTATACCATTAAAAGAAAAAAATTTGAGTTCGCGTACCCAATATGTACCTGTTGGAGTACCAACTTAAAAAACAATAAATAAAAAATAGGTACGGTGTCGGTACGTACCATACGAGTACCGTACGCGTACCGGTACTTTATCTAAATTGGAGTACTCGGTACCAGTACTTTATCTAAATTGGAGTACCCATGCTTCACAGTTGAGACCTCTATTTATAGGGGTATTGGGTGGGTATATTTGTCCAGCGACCACATCATTGATCATACCTTTCTTCACCAAGAAGTTTCTTTCAACTTATTTATGTGGGCTTTGAACCTCTTTATTTTGCCCAGCGACCTAGTAACTTCTCCCAACGATCATTTCCTTACTTCACCATGAAGTAATTCTAGGCTCTGAAACACCTTGATTTCTCCCAGTGACTTAGTAGTTTCTCGCAATGAGCTATTCCTTTTTTCACCAAAAGTAACTTCTGTTTTTCGTCCATCGACCAAATTAACTCGCCCGACAAAATTGTTCTATGATAGATCCTCTACTCACTGCCTTGATTTCACAGATCGAGTCCATGCCCGTTCAACGAACCTTCTGTTGTATGATCCATCTTACCTTCTAGGTTTTTTTAGCCTGCATTTGAGAAATGTATAGTCATAGTGTTCATAAATATGCTAGAATTCAAGTTTATCCACTATTTATACTGAATTGGGGAATTTTCATAAGATTACTTGTGAAGTAAGTTAATAAGTGCCCTAAAATGTATATGTAGAAACACATAACTTTGGAACTTATCAAACGGTCACTCGCATCAAGCATTGGACGTAGTGGTGTTAACTTTGCAGGTCTAGTCCCTCTCTGCCGTATCAAAAGCTTACTCCGTCGCTCTAAGACTCTACTTCATCACTTCACTGTACATATTTGATTCCCTAATTGAACATATGTAATCATGAATTAAGGTTTCTTCTTCCATCTTGCACGTATACCATTTGAATTTTAGATAGATCTTATTCGTTAGACTCTTCGTCACGAAGTTGGTCTCTAACTTTGTCCACATGCCAAAAATAGTTGTTTCTTGATTGGCATGAATGCAACACCCCTCCCCTCGTAAGGCATAAACTTATTGTTGCTCGTGTTTCAAGATATAACTATTTCCAATCCTCATCGTTCATATCCTTGATTTTTTGCTCTTTCTCTGCCAAATTTTTATGTAACTTTTTGAAATTAAGCAAAATTTTCATTTGTATATTCCAATAAAAAAATTATTTTTCCCATTAAATTTCTCATATTTCCAACCTTGAAGTTTCCGCTAGTATAAGTCATTATTTATAAAAAAAGAAAATATGAAATAATAGAAGACTAAACATACTAGTCTTTGTTTAATTGTTATAGGTAGAATATTTAAAAATAAAATGACAAAAAAGGACAAAGACATATCATGGTTGTTGAGAATACCTATGAACAGAATATTCATGGTTGGTAGATAAATCCACGACCATGTCTAAATTTACTCCAACATGGATAACGTAATCTAATCCTATCTAATTTCAATTTAGAATAAGATTATATTAATGTGTTTTTCTATATATTGTTGTAAGAAATAAAATTTGTCTCTTCTTCATGTATTGATTTTCTTGAGACTCAACTCTAAACTCAAAACACAAACATTTTCATATTCATACTTGTGTTTCTGTTGAAGAATCAGGTATAACTAATCACCACCTCTTCAACTTCTTAATCTGTTAGTTACAATTTGTTTAGTACTAATTGCATGTTGATTAAGATTTGTTAATGTTAGTTAAGATTACTGTTTAAACTGTATTCATGAGCTAAGAAGAACTATGTTGATTTTCAATCAGTTTATGAATATGCATGTTTGTGTGTTTCCATGTGATGTTTATGCATGTGATATTTTTGTTTTGGTGGCTTAGAAAATGGTAACAAGGACGGTGGATCTTCGATCGGATACAGTCACGAAACCGACCGAAACAATGCGAGTTGCTATGGCGAATGCTGAGGTTGACGACGATGTTCTTGGTCGCGACCCTTCGTGTTTTCGATTAGAAAAAGAGATGGCAACGATAACTGGCAAAGAGGCTGGTCTTTTTGTTCCATCAGGAACTATGGGGAATCTCATATCTGTGCTTGTTCATTGTGATATCAGAGGCAGTGAAGTGATTCTTGGAGATAATTCGCATATTCATATTTACGAGAATGGAGGTATTGCTACTATTGGAGGTGTGCATCCAAGAACAGTTAGAAACAATGAAGATGGAACCATGGATATTGATTTGATTGAAGCTGCAATTAGAGATCCTAAGGGGGAGCTTGTTTATCCAACCACAAGGCTCATTTGCTTGGAAAATTCTCATGGAAAGTAAGCAATTTTTTGTTCGAAATTTTCTTTTGGTTTCATTCTAGTAACAATCCGTCGGATATGGCTCATATTTTACTGATAAGTGAGGAGTTCGGTCAATTGTGTCTACGTCTCTGACTACAGATGACTGCAATATCTTTCAATGGCTCTCTAATTTATGATGCATTCACGCTATGAATGATTCGTACTTTTGTTTCCTGAATGCAGCACCGGTGGTCGATGCCTTTCGGTTGAATATACGGATAGAGTTGGAGAGGTTGCTAAGAAGCATGGATTGAAGCTTCACATCGATGGAGCTCGTATATTTAATGCATCAGTTGTGAGTATTTTTTTTTCTTTTCTGTCTTATGATGTTACCTTCTGCTATCATGACAGAAAATTTTGGTTTTTCAGGCACTTGGTGTTCCTGTGGATAGGCTTGTTCGAGCGGCCGATTCAGTATCTGTGTGTTTCTTATCTTATCGTACTTTTCTTTTCTGTCATGAAAAGGATCTTCTAGAGTAAATCTTTTCCTAAGTGATTACTTTGAATACGTGTATGAATTAGGTTTGCTTATCGAAAGGTCTAGGTGCTCCGGTTGGATCTGTAATTGTTGGTTCAAATAGCTTTATCACCAAGGTATTTCAAAATCTTTATGGCGAATGCCAATACAATAGAAGTGATATTATTCCTTTTGAAAGAAGAACTTGATATTAATAATATTCGCCATTTTTTAGGCTAGAAGGCTTAGAAAGACCTTAGGTGGTGGAATGAGACAAGTCGGCATCCTTTGTGCGGCTGCACTTGTTGCATTACAAGAAAATGTTGAAAAGCTAGAAAGTGATCACAAGAATGCTAGATTTTTAGCCGGTATGTTTCATACATAGTTAACCTGTAAAGCATAAACACATACACCACACACAAACACGAACATTGATACACACATATCAGACACTAACACATGTCATATCAGACACCGATACATGTCAGAAATGTCGGTGCTACATAGATGTTAACTCACTCACAACAAATCCTAACTAGTTTGCTTCTTAATTTCCTTTAGATGGATTGAATGAAATTAAAGGACTTAGAGTGAATACCTCTTCTGTGGAAACCAATATTGTAAGTATTTAATAAGTAGTTTTCATTCATATTATTACAACAATTCATTATTAATCATTTCTCTGATTGATTTTCATACAAGGTATATATTGAAATTGAAGAAAGTTCACAAACTACAGCTGCAAAGCTGTCCAAAGACTTAGAAGAATATGGTATCCTTCTCATGCCAATAAGCTCATCAAGGTCTTGTCTCTCACACTCTACATTGTTACTAGTAATTGAAATTAGTATTAATTAAACTTTTAATTAAAGTAACTTATTATTCATATGAATCCTGTCATTATCAATGTTATTTACTATTGATAGATTGAGAGTTGTGTTCCACCACCAAATATCAGATAGCGATGTGCAGTTCGTATTGTCGCGCTTTCAGGTGATGATTATAGTCTTTTTGTTTGTTGTATACATTCCTTTTCTTGGCATGTATTTTATGTTTCATGATTTTATTGAATGTTGCAGCATGTTGTTGGTGGAGGACCAAATGAAAATGGCAACTAGTAGAAGAATTTCAAGTTTGTAAGCTTTTGTTGAAAAGTTAAATTCTGAATAATGTTGCATATGTATGAATAAATATGAACCTTTTGTTTTGTTTGTAACCGAAATAATGTATGGAGCATAGTATGAATGTGTAATTCATAATTGTATTTGGATGATTCCAAAGATAAATTATCATCTTGAAGAATACAACCCGAATTATGGTGTTTTGCTTTTGATTAAAAAACATTGACTCTCTTAAATGTAATTCATAGTGTCGAAGTCGAAAGCATTCATAGTGTCATCGAAGGTGTTTCGACAGAATCGTGTTAGATTTTATTTGATTAGATTCAGATTTGTTTAGATTAGATTTGATATTTTGGGCTTTTAATTTTGGGCCTTTGCAAATCTATATCTATAAATAGGAAGTATCCTTGCATTGTAATCATAACGTTGTATTGTATTCACAGTTGCAGATTTAGCAGTGAAAGTGCAATATAATCAGAAATCCCACAATTCGTGGGTAGAACACTTCTCCTCCAAATATTTCTCTTCTCTCTTTTCTTTCTTGCTGTTAGTTTGTTCTTCTTCTTTCTTTGTTCTTCATTGCCATTGCGTATTGTAGTGGGTTTTGTGTACAATCTTGAGATCAAGATTGAAGTGGAATTCTCATAGGGTGTGGTGAATTTTCAACATCTGGTATCTAGAGCTCCGGTTGCGATTCAAGTAGGAAAATCGTGATGACTATGAATCATTCAAATGAGCACTTTCCGGCGACCCTACCAATTCTCAAGAAAGATAATTATGAGAATTGGTGCAAGCAGATCAATGTGGTTTCTGTTATCAAGATCTTTGGGATCTTGTGCAGGAAGGAGTAACACCGCTTGGGGAGAACGCGACGGATCAAGAAAAGGTTGCACACAAAGAATTGAAGAAGAAAGATTATAAAGCGCTGTTTATAATCCATCAATGTGTTGATCCAGATAACTTTGAAAAAGTTAGCGATGCAGAATCAGCAAAGGAAGCATGAAAGATTCTTGAAAAGTCATTTGGAGGCGCAGAGAAGGTGAAAGAGGTGAGGTTACAATCTCACAAGAGAACCTATGAGTTGCTTCAGATGGAAGACATTGAAAGTATTACAGATTTCTTCACCAGAGTTACAAAGCTGGTGAATCAAATCAAAGTATGTGGAGAGGTGCTGACATCAAGATCAGTTGTTGCAAAGATCTTGAGGTCATTGGCTCCAAAATTCGACCACGTGGTAGTAGCCATAAAAGAGTCGAAAGACTTGTCAGTATTGACGAAAGAAGAGCTTCAAGGGACGCTTGAGTCTCATGAACAAAAGATGGCTGAGAGAGCTGCAGCAAAGTCGAAGAGTGATATGGCTTTGCAGGCGCAGTCAGAAAAGGAAAGTAAAGGCAAAGGAAACGTGAATGGCAACAAAGGTAAAGGAGGCTACAATTCGACTAAGAAGAAACCTTGGAATCAAGGCAACCAAAGAGGTGGTGCTGCAGGTAAAGGAAGAGGTGGTGGTCGAAAGCCAGATAAAAGTCACATACAATGTTTCAATTGTCAGAAGTATGACCATTATGTTAGTAACTGTCCAGAAAAGAAGAAAAATCAAGAAACTGATGCAAATCTGGCGAAGCATGAAGAAGAAGAGACGTTGCTGATGGTCACAACAAAAGATGAAGAAAGATTCCAAGATCATTGGTACTTGGACTCAGGATGCTCATCACACATGACTGTGAGAAAAGTTGGTTTGTCAACATGAAGCCCTTGTCGAAGAACACGGTGAAGTTTGCAAATGACAACACTTTAGCAGCTAAAGGTGTTGGTGATGTTCTGATTATGAGGAAATATGGCAAAAGGTCAACAATTTCCAATGTGTTGTACATTCCAGGAATGAAGAGTAATTTGCTCAGTATAGGGCAGCTAGTCGAAAAGAACTACAAGGTAGTTGTCGAAGACAAGATGATGAGAGTTCTCGACGCAGATGGTAGGTTGATCTTGAAGGCTCCAATGTCTCAGAATAGGACCTTCAAGATTGAACTCAAGGTGATGAAGCACAAGTGTCTAGCAACGGCAGCTAGCAGAGATGAGTGGTTATGGCATTTTCGACTAAGCCATCTCAACTTCAATGACATCAGAGAACTGAAGAGAAGAAATATGGTTTCAGGATTACCAGAAATCGACATTCCAAGTGAAGTCTGTGAAGAGTGTGTTCAGTCGAAACAACACAAGAATAGCTTCAGCAAGGATGCAGGAAGAAGTCGAAGGCAATTCTTGAAGTCATATACTCTGATGTATGTGGTCCAATCCAGGTGGATTCGATTGGTGGCAACAGATATTTTGTCACGTTTATAGATGATTTCAGTCGAAAGTTGTGGACTTACCTCATCAAGAAGAAAAGTGATGTGATTGAGGTATTTTCCAGATTCAAATCCATGGTCGAAAGACAGAGTGGTCGAAAGTTGAAGATTCTGAGGACAGATGGTGGTGGAGAATATGTGTCGAAAGAGTTTGATACATTATGTGAAAAAGAAGGGATTGTGCATGAGGTGGTGCCACCCTATACACCACAGCAAAATGGAGTTGCAGAACGAAAGAACAGAACCATCATGAATATGGTGAGAAGTATGTTGAATGGAAAACATATACCCAAAGAATTATGGGGAGAAGCAGTTTCGACAGCAACGTATATTTTGAACAGATGTCCGACGAAGAAGCTTGAAGGAGTCACACCAGAAGAATGTTGGTCTGGTGTCAAGCCTAGCCTCAGTCACTTGAAAGTGTTTGGATCTATAGCACATAGACATGTGCCAGATCAGTTGAGAAGGAAACTTGATGACAAGTCGAATCAGATGATCTTGATAGGATATCATTCGACTAGAGGTTACAAGTTATTCGACCCAGTGAATAAGCAAGTAGTGGTCAGCAGGGACGTGATCATAGATGAGCTTAAAGAATGGGATTGGAAAGAGAAAGCTAAGAAGGATTCAGTGAGAATCTCTTGTGAAGAACCGGTCACTGAAGTCGAAAGCAAAGTTCGACAGGAACCAGTTGCAGATGAAGCAGGTTCAAGCAGACCTCGACGAACAAGACACATGCCTGCAAGGTTACAAGAATGTGTAATTACATCAGATGATGTGGTCGATGATGAGGGTGAGCTGGTACATTATGCTTTCTACGCAGATGTCAAACCAGTCAATGCAGCTGAGGCATTGAAAGATTCGAAGTGGGTGAAAGCAATGAATGAAGAATTAGAGAGTCCGAAGTCAACAACACCTGGTCACTTATCGAATTGCCTCAAGGCAAGAAGGCAATTGATGTGAAGTGGGTTTACAAGGTGAAGGTAAATCCTAGAGGAGAAGTAACTCGACACAAGGCTAGACTTGTGGCGAAAGGATTTCTTCAGAAGGAAGGAATCGACTTCGATGAAGTGTTTGCACCTGTTTCTAGAATCGAAACAATCAGGTTGGTTGTTGGTATAGCAAATATGAACAAGTGGCACACATGTCAGATGGACGTGAAGTGTGCATTCCTTAGTGGTCCCCTAGATGAAGAAGTTTATGTCGCACAACTAGCTGGGTATGTGAAACGACGCGAAGAAGGAAAGGTGTACAGGCTGCATAAAGCCCTGTATGGACTTAAGCAAGCTCCGAAAGCTTGGAATAAGAAAATCGACAGCTTCTTAAGGGAGAAGGAATTTGTGAAGTGTACGACTGAGCATGGAGTGTATGTAAGGAGAAGCAATAATGAATTGCTTATACTATGCCTCTATGTCGATGATTTGTTGATAGCAGGGAGTTGCAAGAAGGAGATCGAAGATTTCAAACATGACCTAAGTGAGGAGTTTGAAATGTCAGACTTGGGAAATCTCTCATATTTCCTTGGCATCGAATTCTACAAGACTAGTAGAGGTTTGATGATGCACCAAAGAGGATATGCAGGCGAAATACTCAAGAGATTTGAGATGCATGATTGCAACTCAACTTCGACTCCAGCTGAGACCAGACTGCAACTGTCGAAGGATCCAGACGAAGATGATGTCGATCCAACCCAATATAGAAGACTTATTGGGTCATTTAGATACCTTTGTCACACAAGGCCTGACTTAGCATACAGTGTGGGTATGGTAAGTAGATTCATGCAGAAGCCAAAGGTATCACACCTAACAGCGACGAAGAGGATACTGAGGTATCTGAAGGGGACTCTCGACTATGGTATTTTGTTTCCTGCAGTTGATGAAGGGAAAAAATGCAAGTTAGTGGGATACACCGACTCTAGTTGGTGTAGTGATGCTGAGGATAGAAAATCCACAGCTGGATACGTGTTTATGTTAGGTGGTGCACCAGTTGCTTGGAGTTCGAGAAAGGAGCCAGTAGTGGCATTGTCATCATGCGAAGCAGAATATATAGCTGCTTCTCTTTGTGCATGTCAAGCAACCTGGATGGTGAACTTGGTCGAAGAGATTACAGGGAAGAATCATGGAGTAATTACCATGAAGATCGACAGCATGCCAGCTATCAACTTGGCGAAGAATCTAATAGCACACGATCGAAGCAAGCACATCGAAATGAGGTTCCATTATCTTCGAGAACAGGTAGCAGAAGGGAAGATGAATTTGGAACACTGCAGAACTGAGAATCAGATTGCAGATATCATGACAAAGGGAGTGCAGGTCGAAGCCTTCAGAAGACTAAGAGCCATGATGAATGTAGATAGTTTAGACACAATGAATTAGGTGGTGTGTTAAATGTAATTCATAGTGTCAAAGTCGAAAGCATTCATAGTGTCGTCGAAGGTGTTTCGACAGAATCGTGTTAGATTTTATTTGATTGGATTCAGATTTGTTTAGATTAGATTTGATATTTTGGGCTTTTAATTTTGGGCCTTTGCAAATCTATATCTATAAATAGGAAGTATCCTTGCATTGTAATCATAACGTTGTATTGTATTCACAGTTGCAGATTTAGCAGTGAAAGTGCAATATAATCAGAAATCCCACAGTTCGTGGATAGAACACTTCTCCTCCAAATATTTCTCTTCTCTCTCTTTTCTTTCTTGCTGTTAGTTTGTTCTTCCTCTTTCTTTGTTCTTCATTGCCATTGCGTATTGTAGCGGGTTTTGTGTACAATCTTGAGATCAAGATTGAAGTGGAATTCTCATAGGGTGTGGTGAATTTCCAACAGACTCTCATGTGTAACTATTAATACAATTATCTTATTAAAATTAGACATATAGAGCGGGATCAGAAGGATCCAATAACGAATGATTCATATATGATTGAATTTGATTGAGTGTGTTTTTCACTACAAGAAAATATCAAATTAGCTACCATAAATTTGCTATAAAATGTTTTAGTGGTTAATCCGTAGTTATAAAAGTGAGTTTTAATTGAATAGATTATTTTTAACGAAATACTTGTAGTAATTATATATGTTATTTGACGATATATTATTACATGTACAAACTTAAAATTATCTTTTTTTTTTTAAATAAATTTTTGAAAAGAAATGTTCCCTTTCTCTTTCTCTCTCTCTTCTTTCTCTCTCTCTACACTCGATTTTCTGGATTTGAGAAGAGCTCATCGATCTCGTTTTCACAAAATTTGGGAACAATATCGCTATCAATCTACACTCTTATTGAAATTCAGTAATTTCTCTTGCTCTCATCAGAAACAAGATCGTTTCGTTTCGTTGACTCACAAATTTGATGCAAACTTTCAAGATCGGTGAAACTTTAACTTCATTTTCGTCATTATAAGGTTTGATTTTTTGCTCTCTGTTTGTTTAAAGTTTAAACCCTAGTTCAAACCTCAAACCCTAGTTTAAACCCTAGTTCTTTGACGTTTTTTCTACCCTTGTTTTTGTTTCAGATCTAGTTGATTCTCTACCTCAACCTTTCGATTCGAAGCTCAAATCACTCTATACGATTCCTCTTCGGGTTAATTTTTTACTACTCAAATTACTTGTTGTTGTTGATTTTGTTGTTGATTTGACTGCTTTAGATTTGTTAGGTTTTGAATTCTGAAAGTTTTTATTTGGTGTTTTTGTTTATAGATCTGAGTTGATTGGTTTTCAATTTTCTTGAGATGTCAAAGTCGAAGGCCGCAACGTATCGGAAATCGGTCCCGACCTTCTCGTTCTCGTCAGAATTCACGATTCCGACTCTGATGCCGATGCCAATTACATGTTTGATTCTATTTCTCTTTTTCAAATTTCAATTCGAGTGTATCGACGTATAGTAACTTGACGTTATTACTACTTTGGGTGGTTATGATTATTCTGGTTTATTACATAAAAAATAGGAATACTGAGGTAAATATCACAAGTTAAAAATGAAATTGGTGATTTCACTGCTTGAGATTTGAATTTAGCATTGATGGTTGTTGTGTATATATTGTATAACATTTCAGTTCAATTATTTGCGGAGTGTTCAAACAGGATATGCTCTGAGATTTCTCTTGTAAATTTTGTGTAGGTTGAAGTTTTTTATCCATTTAGTATTCTTGGATTAGAGCCTGGAGCAGCAGAGTCTACAATAAAGACAAAATATAGGAGACTTTCTATTCAGTACCATCCAGATAAAAATCCAGATCCAGGTGGAAGTTGTTTCTGTTTTTTTATTTCTCATAGTTGCTAACTTTAGTGTCTGCGATAAAAGGGGGCTTCTGCAATTACCCATGTAAATAATATTGTTTTTTAATTCTTTTTGTTTCAAAGGCACACAAGTACTTTGTTGAGCATATTGCTAAGGCTTATCAAGCTCTAAATTATGAAAAATATGGTCATCCTGATGGCAGACAGGTATAAAACTGGAATGTTATAAAAGTGATCAGCGACTTGTTGCGTTTTTGTTTGTGTTATGAAAATATACAGCAGGTCGCTGCTTTGTATTCAGAGTTGGGCTTTGGCCCAACTCTTTCATTTCCCTAAGACAGAATTCAGTTAGGAATTCAGTTAATCACAATTAGGATTTCAGTTGGAAGTTGTTACATCTAGCTGTACCATGTATTGTACTCTTATGCAAATCAGAATTGAATACATAAGATTATCTCCTATCTGATTCTTTAAAGTTCCCTCTCTTTCCTTTACTTACTTTGCATCTTGATTTCTAGTAGTTTACGTTCTGATGGGATTTGTGGAAATTCAGTTACACCAGCACAAATATTTTCTGCATGAATCTAATGCTTTTAAGTTCAATATATTTCAGCTTGTTGTGCATCGAGACAACAGATAGGTCGGGACTGCTAGTTGAAATAATCAAAGTCATTGCATATGTGAACATCGATGTTGAGTCAACCGAGATCGACACAGAAGTATCTTTCTTGTTGTCCTGTCTCTGTCCGTCTCAATCTCTTAGTTTCCATTACTCAAAGTAACTTAACCTGCTTTTTTCGCTCTGCAGGGTTAGGTCGCCAAGGAGAAATTTCATGTCAGTTATGGCGGGGCTGCATTAAACAGATCAATGTCTCAGGTAACCAGTGCAATGGCTGTTTTTTTCTCTCTGCTTTGCTTTAATGTGAAGTGCAATTTCTAAAATTGCTATTGATTGTCAGTTTGCTTCAGTCACCTTTTTGGGAGCATGTGAAGGAAATGTTGAATCCCGACTCTTCTGTTGGCGCTGAACTGTGGATCTACTATTCTATATATGCCTTTTTTGTCTTCCTTTTCAATATATTTGATATTGTAAGTTTCTTTTGCCAACCATTATATGACTAAACATTGCACTTGATATAAAGAGTTTGATATAATGATTAGGGTGGTTCAGTCTATATAGAGGTTGAGGCTTGAGGTTAGAATCAGAATTGCTATGAAAATTGGTTATGAAGTTGGTTAGATTCGGTTAGGTTAGTTGGCAGTTAGATGGAAAATCAGTTATTGACAGTTAGGGAATGGTTGGGTTAGTTAAAAACTGTTAAAACTATTAGATTATTAATGAGTTCTGTTTGAGCAAGTGAAAGGCATTTGTTGCGGGCAATTAGTTATACAAGTGCAATGAAGTTGGTTAATTGAAATTCTGTGAAATGTTTTGAATGCTGAAAATGGTAGGTGTTAATCAAATGTTAGTTATGTTATGCTATGTGTGCAAATCCTGTTAGAGTGTTAATATGAAATTAAATTATATTAAATTGTTAGAATGGTTACTGAATTAGTACTTGACTGTTAGTTGGAAGGGATTGCTTGGATTATAGCTAAAATGAGGCTTGTCATGATTAGCTTGAAGGTTAAATTGTTTGGAAAATTCTGCCAAGAAACTTAAAGATGCAAGTTCTGCTAAAAATGCCATTGTGCTTTTGATGCAAATCTTGGTTAAAATGCCAATTAGAAATTCTGAGTTTTTTTTATACATGTGGTGTGCAATGATTGTGAATAGATTGGTGCTGAAGTCTTATTTGCATATGGAATGATATTGGATTCTGTTGGCATAAGATTAAAGTTAATTGTTAGTAGTTGATGACACTATTACATTCCGTCGTTCAGTCAATTTGAAGTTAATTTGTTTAGTTGGTCAGGAATAAGGGAAGTTAACCGTTATAGATTGTTAGTTAAAGTTGGCTGATATTAGTTGAACTATTTTAAGTGAAAATTGAGTTAGCGAACCCTTCGAAATTCAGTTGCAATGTGAATCATTAACTTGATGTTAAACCGTTGTTTCCTCCGTTGTGAGATGCGATGAGTTTGTAGTCTGAAAAAGGCTCAAGGCTGAAATGTTAACAGTGAAGTAGATACTAATATGAGTTTTAACAAAGTTTGCATGATATCCCAAAATGTTCCTGATGTAGCACATTATTTCAAATTCTAGTTACAATGACACTTGATTTTTAATTATGCAAAACTTGAACTAAAATTTGCATAGTATAATTTTAACCTGATTTTCCTGCTCATGATGAGTATTATATAATTTGTGCAGGAGGCAAGTGAACTACTAGCAATGATGAAGTGTTTGGCCTAAATGATCCATAAAATAAGGTGAATAATACTTTTTGTTAGTTCCTGGATTGGCTGGAATTTTGGTAAAACAAAGTATGTTCAATGTTGATGTCAAGGTGCTGATGTTGCAACATTGAAGTCTTAACACTGGGCTGTGTTAAGTAATTAATAGCTGAAGTTGGATGTCTGATGTCACATAGGTGATGTTGTGACATCAGGTCTGCAGAATTAACAACAGCAGGCTGTGATGTTGTTAGGGTTGCGTATTAGCTGGAATTGTGGAGAGCAAGCTGTCTCATTGTTGGATGCAGAATAGGGCAAGCAAGCAAAAATATTTATTTTCGGAAGAATTCCCTCCGGGATTTATGTCGTGTCCACAGAGATCGGTTCGAGGGAAAGAATACCGTTCGACAGTCTCTCGCGTTAATGAGTTTGGATTAATGGTTTCAAACAAGAAAACATGAAAAGTAAACATTAAAACAAAAAGAACTTCATTCTTCAACAAGAAAAACTCGTCCGGCAATGCATACAAATCACTCCTCACAAACTTAAACTTACCGACCAGTTATACTCCACCTACAATACTCATCAATATCACCCAACATCGCTCACAACACAGGTTATGTCTAACGCAAAGTTGAGAAAACAACCGTGTTACTCTCTTCGTCACTCTCGCGAGCGAAGCCTCGAAACACAGAAGACATTTAGCTTCGACGCCTATTGAAGATTGTTAGCCCTAAATCTATCTCTAGAATCCAGAAACTAACAGACAATCATCCCTAATCGAAGTTTGCGACGGTTATCTCTAACGCACCCCAAACCCCGCGCATAAAGCAAAAATTAGAGACAATTACCAATAAAGATTTGTAAAGCAAGTTTTATACAACGCCATGGGCGACAAATATACATGAAATCATAGTCAATACATATGCACAACCCAACAAGAAAGAATACACAAAGAGGAAAAGAAATGAACCAAACACTTCACGGATTGTCGGAGCCGATCGATGAGAAATCCACCTCGGATCATCCACATGCAAGCTTCCATGTTGTTTTCTAAGCTAATCTACTAAAAAAATGAAGTTTGATGGAGTTGGAGCAAGAATCCCCAAAACCATCCCTAAAAAATTGTGTTTTTATGCCTTAAATGGTGTTTCTGTCCAGGAAAATTCGCCTGGCGAAATTCGGATTTGCCTGGCGAGTTAGGCGGCTTATTCTGGCCTTTTTTTTTTCACGTTTCTGGCTGTCTGACTCGCCACCAATTCGCCTGGCGAGCATCTGGCGAATTTGACAGAACAGCCAAAAATCCTGCACTGTTTTATTCGTAACTTTTGAACCGTAACTCCGATTGACGCACGGTTTGAAGCGCTGGAAAGCTTATTCAATGCTCTATACAACAATGGCAAGACATCCTTGATTGGATACCTGCAAGAATGAGATAAAATCAATTAAACTCATTGATATTTACACGATACGCAGTATATACACTAAAACGTAAACTAAACGTATTTATAAACAAATTGGGTTTTATTCGCACGATATTTACCACAAAGCATTGATAAGTGCAACAAAACATATATACAAAAATAGGTACAATTTGCACTTATCACTCATTGCATGCGAATATCTTGGGATAGATATTTGCTGCTGCATAGGAGATCTGTTGCAGATTTGTAGGAGATTTAAAAGGTTGAAGATTTAAAAAGATTTTAGGAGAAAATCTGTTTTAAATATTCAGTTTTAAATAACAAATCTGGGAGATATTGTAGCAAGTCCAAGACCAATTCATGAGCTATATAAAGCGCACAAGACCAAAGGAAAAAGTGACAGAAAACATTCAGAAGATCAGGAGCTGGAGGCTTAGTGTCTAGAGTTTGTTTAGAGTGCTTGTATTTACACTATTCTAGGGTTTGAATAGGTGTTGAGTTTCTGTCCTCTCTAGAAGCTGTGAAGCAATAAAGAGTGTTTGCTTGATCGAAGCTAGGAAGCAAGATCAAGGGTACTCAAAGAGGTTTCTTTGAGAGTTTGTAAGGGATTGAGTGATGTTCTCATACCTAAGTGGTTTCTTAGGTAGGAAGTCATTAGTAGAGTATAAGTTTAGGAGATTGTCAACGGGTTGTTGAGTCTGTAAATTATATCTACAAGTAGTGAATTCCATCCCTGGCTTGGTAGCCCCCAGAGTAGGTTGGTTGTAACTGAACTGGGTCAACAATTCTTGGTGTTATTTTACTGTTATTGCTGTCCATTGTGCAGAGTGTGTTGTTGTGACATCGCACCTTAACATCACATGTCTGATACCAGAATTTCAATTGGTATCAGAGCAGGCATCCTGTCTGTCTCTGGGTGAGATTTAGGGAAGTTACTTTCTGGTGTAAAGATGGACAAAGAAGTTGGAGGATTCGTCAACATACCCCCTATTTTGGATGGATCCAATTATGATTATTGGAAGCCAAGGATGACCACCTTCTTAAAATCCTTGAACAGCAGGGCTTGGAAGACTGTTATTAAAGAATGGAAAACACATGTCACGTGTGAGAAAGATGATGTCGGCAAAGATAAAGAAGGCTCCTCTAAGCCTAAGCCTGAAGAAGAGTGGACCAAGGAGGAAGATGAGCTTGCCCTTGGAAATTTCAAAGCTCTAAATGCCATCTTCAATGGAGTGGATAAGAATATCTTCAGGTTAATCAATACCTGTGAAGTTGCTAAGGAAGCGTGGGATATTTTGAAGGCTACACATGAAGGAACATCTAGAGTCAAGATGTCAAGACTTCAGATTTTAACATCAAAATTTGAAAGCCTGAAGATGAAGGAAGATGAGACTATTCATGATTTCCACATGAGTGTTCTCGAGCTGGCCAATGCATCTAGTGCTCTTGGAGAGAAAATGTCTGAAGAAAAGCTTGTAAGGAAGATTCTTAGGTCCCTTCCTAAGAGGTACAAGATGAAGGTGACTGCTATTGAAGAAGCTCAAGACATCAGCAAGATGAGAGTAGATGAGCTCATTGGATCTCTTCAGACTTTTGAACTTGGTTTAAATAAAGAAGAACCAGAAAAGAAGCCCAAGGGTATTGCTTTGGTCTCCACTCCTGCAGAAGATAAGGTAGTCACAGATTCTCAGGAAGATTTGTCACAAGCCATTGCAATGTTGGGAAGGCAGTTCAACAAAGTGTTAAAAAGATGGAACAATAACTACAAGCCTAGTGTCAAGAACAGTTCTTCTGACATCAGCAAGCCAAAAGAGAAAGATGAAGAGAAGACTGCCCAGGATAGAGGTGTTCAGTGCTTTGAATGTGAAGGGTATGGACATGTCAAGAAAGAATGTCCCACATTCTTGAAGAAGCAGAAGAAGGGCATGTCAGTTTCCTGGTCTGAATCTGATAGTGAAAGTGATGGTGAGTCAGCAAGGCATGCTAGAGCCTTATCAGGAACTGTTGTGTCTGATGATGATAGCGATGAAGAAATAACTTATGAGGAGCTAGCTTCTACTTATCGAGAGCTGTGTTTGAAAAGTGCTGAGATTTGTCAAGAAAACAAGTATCATAAGCAACAGATTGCTCAGCTTGAAAATGAAAAAGCTGATCGGGAAAACGAAGTTGTACTAGTTAAGTCCCAACTGGATCAGATGACAAAGTTCGTTAGGATGATGAACAGTGGTACTGCTGATCTTGATAAGATTCTTCAGTTAGAGAAAACTGCTGGAGATAAATCAGGCATAGGATATGTGGCCAGCACTTCAGGAACAAAAAGGGAGATGTCTCAACCTTTGTCTCAACATCAACCTACGAAACAGGGCCCTACCCCAAAGAAGGTTGTTCAACCCCAGAATGCTGAGAAGAAGAATGGTCCTCATCAGAGGAAGATACAACCTCAAGGAGCTAGTCAGTATATGCCTCCCCAATATCACCAGAGTATGCAAGCTGCCAGGTTCAAGCAGAACATGTCTCATTAGAGGTTTCAACATCAGGAAAACTGGTATGGTTATGCATACAACAATGCTGTGCCTTATTACTATGGAAGAAGGAAGCCTCATCACCATAGAAGACAGCCTAAGAGACAGCATCATCAGTACAGGAGAAGACAATTCAACTATGGAATAAGGAGACAACATTATGGGTGGCAGCCACAACATTATCAAAGTGGGAGAAGATTTAACCACTTTAGAAATGACAGAGTCAGATGCTTCTATTGTGGCAGGATTGGTCATATGCAGTCCTCGTGCTTCAAGCTTCATAGATATCCTAATTCTGCTCCTCAACCCAAACAGCAAGAGGTAAGGCCTAAGGTGATGAAGCAATGGATACCTAAAGTTACCAGCTTGATAGCTCACACTTCCTTGAGGGTTTCTACCAAAGATGACTGGTATTTTGACAGTGGGTGTTCAAGACACATGACTGGAGTAAAGAATCTGCTTGTTGATGTGAAACCTCAGTCTTCTGGCTATGTAACATTTGGTGATCGGATCAAAGGAGAGATAAAGGGGATTGGAAAACTAAACTGTGTTAGTACTCCCAAGCTGGAAAATGTTCTTCTTGTTAAAGGACTAACAGCTAATTTGATTAGTATTAGTCAACTTTGTGATCAAGGATTCAAAGTAGACTTCACAAAGGCCGAATGTATGGTGAAAGATGACAAAGGAGAATTCATTATGAAGGGAGCCAGATCTAAGGACAATTGTTATCTTTGGGTGCCGCAAAATTCAAATTCCTCCACGTGTGTGCTTGCTAAAGAAGATGATGTCAAAATCTGGCATCAGAAGTTGGGACATCTTCACCTAAAGGGAATGAAGAGAATTATCTCCTCAGAAGCAGTTAGAGGGATTCCCAAACTTAGTATTGAGGAAGGAAAGGTGTGTGGAGACTGTAAAAAAGGAAAGCAGACAAAGATGTCTCATCCGAAGCTTCAACATGACACCACCTCCAAGGTATTGGAACTCCTTCATATGGATTTGATGGGACCTATGCAGGTTGAAAGTCTGGGTGGAAAGAAATATGCTTATGTAGTTGTGGATGACTACTCAAGATACACCTGGGTGAATTTCATCAAAGACAAATCTGAGGTGTTTGATGTCTTTAAAGAGCTCTGTCAAAAACTCCAAAGAGAAAAGGAGAGTAAGGTCATCAGAATAAGAAGTGATCATGGAAGAGAGTTTGAGAATAGCAAGTTTGAAGAATTTTGCTCGTCTGAAGGTATAAGTCATGAGTTTTCATCGCCTATCACCCCTCAGCAAAATGGAGTTGTTGAGAGGAAGAACAGAACTATATAAGAGTCGGCTAGAGCAATGATTCATGCCAAGAAACTACCTTATCACTTCTGGGCTGAAGCCATGAACACTGCCTGCTACATTCACAACAGAGTTACCCTAAGAAGAGGCACTTCATCCACTCTATATGAACTATGGAAGGGAAGAAAACCTAATGTCAAGTACTTCCATGTGTTTGGTAGTAGATGTTACATCCTGGCAGATAGAGAGCAGAGAAGGAAATTAGATTCCAAAAGTGATGAAGGGATATTATTGGGGTACTCCATCAATAGCAGAGCATATCGGGTCTTCAACTCCATAACCAAAGTAATTATGGAGTCAATAAATGTTGTGATTGATGATGAAGATAAGCATGAAGTTGAGGATGTCATAGAAGATGTTGGAACATCAGTTGATGAGGTAGCTGTTGAAGTTGAAGAAAGAAATCCATCCCCAGGCGCTGCTGATACTGAACCTGAGCAACCTCAGAAGGATCCTTCTATCAGAATTCAGAAGGATCATCCTAAGGAGCTAATTATAGGTGATCCAAATTCTGGAGTAAGAACTAGGTCCAGAGAAATCATAGCTAGCTCGTGCTTCGTATCCAAAATTGAGCCAAAAAATGTCAAGGAAGCTCTGACAGATGAGTTTTGGATAAATGCTATGCAAGAAGAACTGGAGCAGTTCAGAAGAAATAAAGTCTGGGATCTTGTGCCAAGACCAGAAGGGGTGAATGTTATTGGAACAAAGTGGATCTACAAAAATAAGTCAGACGAGCTTGGAGTGGTTACAAGAAACAAAGCGAGACTTGTTGCACAAGGTTATACTCAAGTTGAGGGAGTTGACTTTGATGAGACGTTTGCTCCAGTGGCGAGATTAGAATCCATCAGACTACTCTTGGGTATGGCTTGTAACCTAAGATTCAAGCTATTCCAAATGGATGTGAAGAGTGCTTTTCTAAATGGCTATCTGAATGAAGAAGTCTATGTAGATCAACCTAAAGGATTCACTGATCCAAACTTCCCCAACCATGTGTTCAAACTGAGGAAAGCACTATATGGCTTAAAATAAGCTCCAAGGGTCTGGTATGAGAGGTTGACAGAATTCTTAGTAGCAAATGGGTATAGAAAAGGAGGCATTGACAAAACTATGTTTGTCAAGGAAGAAGGCGGAAAATTAATGGTAGCCCAAATTTATGTGGATGAAATTGTATTTGGGGGGATGTCAGATGCTATGGTAAAACAGTTTGTCCAACAAATGCAATCAGAATTTGAAATGAGTTTGGTTGGAGAACTTAGCTACTTCCTTGGATTACAAGTCAGACAAATGGAGGATTCTATCTTTATTTCTCAAAGCAAATATGCTAAGAGCATAGTAAAGAAATTTGGCCTGGATAAAGCCAATCACAAAAGGACATCTGCTCCCACCCATTTGAAGCTATCCAAGGATGAGAATGGAGTGAGTGTGGATCACAGCTTGTACAGAAGTATGATTGGGAGTTTACTGTATCTCACAGCAAGCAGACCTGATATTTCCTTTGCTGTTGGAGTGTGTGCTAGATATCAATCTAATCCTAAGGTGAGTCACTTGAATCAAGTGAAGAGGATTCTGAAATATGTAAATGGCACAAGTGACTATGGGATGCTATATAGCCATGATTCTGGGACTGATTTAAAAGGATATTGTGATGCTTATTGGGCTGAAAATGCAGATGATAGAAAAAGCACTTCAGAAGGGTGTTTCTTTCTAGGGAACAATCTGATTTCCTGGTTCAGCAAGAAGCAGAATTGTGTATCTCTCTCAACTGCTGAAGCGGAGTATATAGCAGTAGGAAGTAGTTGCTCTCAGCTGGTCTGGATGAAGCAGATGTTGAGTGAATACAATGTTAAACAAGATGTTATGACACTGTACTGCGATAATCTGAGTGCAATTAATATATCTAAAAATCCTATACAGCATAGTAGGACAAAGCACATAGACATAAGGCATCACTTCATAAGGGATCTGGTTGAAGAAAAAATTGTTACCTTGGAGCATGTAGCCACAGAGAACCAGCTGGCTGACATATTCACTAAAGCCTTAGATGCAAACCAATTTGAAAGGTTAAGAAGCAAATTGGGAATCTGCATTTATAAAGACTAAATCTGCTAGAGGGGTTGTGGGCAGTTGGAGTGTTTCTGAAAATGTGTAGTCAACTGCCAGGTGAAGATTGTCAAATTGTGGCTAAAAAGGGGGAGAAAGAGCCAAGAGAATTAACAAACAGGGTCAAAGAATGCCAAATGCTGCTAAAAGTAAAAGGTGTTGATGCAGTTATTGAGGGGGAGTTTTGACTGAGCTAGTGAAGGCATTTGAAGAGTGCAGCCAAGCAGACATCAAGGGGAAGAAAAGTGTTGTACATTGTGAGCTACTGAACAACTGTGATACTAGTTCATATTTTAGAGGGGGAGCACCAATTGGCTGTTGTCAATAATGAAGATGGTGCTGCAGCAGATCAAGTGATGAAGACTAAGAGTATTGTCAAACTGCTGCTGATGGAGTTTCAAATTTTTGAAGTTTTTCCGCTGCTGAAGTCTCTGAAGATGCAGAGTGCAGAGATTGTTTTAGCCAAAATTAGCCAAAGGGGGAGATTGTTAGTTCCTGGATTGGCTGGAATTTTGGTAAAACAAAGTATGTTCAATGTTGATGTCAAGGTGCTGATGTTGCAACATTGAAGTCTTAACACTGGGCTGCGTTAAGTAATTAATAGCTGAAGTTGGATGTCTGATGTCACATAGGTGATGTTGTGACATCAGGTCTGCAGAATTAACAACAGCAGGCTGTGATGTTGTTAGGGTTGCGTATTAGCTGGAATTGTGGAAAGCAAGCTGTCTCATTGGATGTGAATATTTTGGGATAGATATTTGCTGCTGCATAGGAGATCTGTTGCAGATTTGTAGGAGATTTAAAAGGTTGAAGATTTAAAAAGATTTTAGGAGAAAATCTGTTTTAAATATTCAGTTTTAAATAACAAATCTGGGAGATATTGTAGCAAGTCCAAGACCAATTCAGGAGCTATATAAAGCGCACAAGACCAAAGGAAAAAGTGACAGAAAACATTCAGAAGATCAGGAGCTGGAGGCTTAGTGTCTAGAGTTTGTTTAGAGTGCTTGTATTTACACTATTCTAGGGTTTGAATAGGTGTTGAGTTTCTGTCCTCTCTAGAAGCTGTGAAGCAATAGAGAGTGTTTGCTTGATCGAAGCTAGGAAGCAAGATCAAGGGTACTCAAAGAGGTTTCTTTGAGAGTTTGTAAGGGATTGAGTGGTGTTCTCATACCTAAGTGGTTTCTTAGGTAGGAAGTCATTAGTAGAGTATAAGTTTAGGAGATTGTCAACGGGTTGTTGAGTCTGTAAATTATATCTACAAGTGGTGAATTCCATCCCTGGCTTGGTAGCCCCCAGAGTAGGTTGGTTGTAACCGAACTGGGTCAACAATTCTTGGTGTTATTTTACTGTTATTGCTGTCCATTGTGCAGAGTGTGTTGTTGTGACATCGTACCTTAACATCACACGTCTGATACCAGAATTTCACTTTTCTAATTTTCATTTTCTTTTTTATTTTCTACATAGAATATACGTTATTTTTTTAGGGAGACCTATGAACCATTATTTTACTTTTATTTCAACCATTAACGTTGTAAATATTTGTAAAAATTATTTTCTAATTCATTGATGGCCAAAGTTTTATTGGGTAACGATAATGATATGATGAGAGTGTTGCATTGGATAATGATATGATCTGAGTAGTGGTTATATGGAAAATGATAAACATGGTAGTTCCGTTAGATTGCTTGCAGATGCTTATGCAGATTTGCCGGGTCCACAACTCGCATGGCAAAAAATGGCAAGTTCACCTATTCCTCGTCTTGATGGTGTTGCAGATTAGATTCGAAAATGACAAGTTTTTGTTTATTATTTATTGTATATATCAGAGATTTTATGTATAAGCTATTTCGAACAAGCTTAATTAAGCATGTATAGAATAGGTGTTTATTGTATAAGAGCTTTTATGTATAAGTTGTATCTAACATGCATTTATCATATAAGAGCTAAACTGTTTCTAAAGTCAAGCTTTTATTGTATAATAGATTTTATGTATAGTAAGCTGTTTTAAACTAGCTTAATTAATTTTCTGAAAATTTGTCATCTAGTCTGATTAGTTTTAATTAGAAAGAATAATAAATATATAAAAAAAATAGCTTGAGATTTGCTACGATATTTTTGCAGTTCTATTGTAGCTGTTTAGTTTGAAAATGTAAGTTTAAGACTAAGGTTTTGCTACAGTTTTATTTGGATGTAGTTAGGAATATTAAAATATTAGTTGGAATTTAGCTAGGATTTTTGCTCTAGATAATTAGCCACCCAATCCATGCTACGACCTATATCATAGTTAACCCACAACAAAATTCCAGCTAATTCTGTTTGATAGAGTTTAGCTACAAATTAGCTGCTATAAAAGTCGTAGCTAATCACAAATTTTCTTGTAGTGTTTGGAAGAAGAAAAATGTTTGGATACAATCACAAAACTGACCGAAACAATGTGAGTTGCTATGGCAAATGCTGAGGTTGGCGACGACGTTCTTGACCACGATCCTTCGTGTTTTCAATTAGAAAAAGAGATGGCAAAGATAACTAGCAAGGAATCTGCTCTTTCTGTTCCATCAAGAACTATGGGTAACCTCTTATCTGTGTTTGTTCATTGTGATATTAGAGGCAGAGAAGTGATTCTTGGAGACAATTCATGAAGTTTTGGATAAATATGATGAAAGTGAACGAAGAATGAGAATTCGATGGAAAAGGAGAGAATGAACGTGATAGCTTTCTCAATCCTCTTGAGAGTTAGTTACACTTGGTGAATATATAGTTGCTAAGCCATTTAACTAATTTTAACAACCTTCTAACCAAATAACTAACTTCATATAGCTATGATACTCTGCATGTAATGCATCTTAATAATGGTGTAGTTACAATAACTTGTCATCTAAGTTATTGTTTGCTAAGAGCTTTAACACCCTCCCTCAAGTTTAACATGGTATATATCATACATGTTAAGCTTGAAAAATAAAAGAATTAAAACTCTTTGGTGGCAAAGGTTTAGTGAAAAACCTGCAATTTGAGCTTGTGACTTGATTGGAAGAAGTTTGAAGATGCCTTGCATGATCTTTTTCCGCACAAAGTGACAATCAATTTTAAAGTGTTTTGTTCTTTCGTGAAAAACTGGGTTAGTTGCAATGTGAATACCACTTTGGTTGGCACACTAAATCACATGTTTATTGCATTGAATTCTCAAGTATTGTAGAAAGTAGATTAACCATTTGGAGTTCACAACTAGAAAATGATAATTCTAGGTATTCTGGATTTTTTTACACATATGCCACATTTTGAAATGGAAAATACCAAAATGCCACACTTTGAAAAAAAAGTACCAAAATGTCACATTTTTATTTTGGGTTCGTCCTTCCAATGGACGACCCATTGAAGACGGAACGTGCATGAAAGGGTTCGGCCATTGGTTGGCCGACCCAATGAAGACCTTTATTTTATTTTTATTTTTTTGATTTAAAATATTTTAAACTTAAAAAATAAATAAAAAATAGTAAATGTTTTAATAAATAATATAAATAATATAATAATATTAAAAATATATTAATTTTTTTAAATTAATATTATAATAAAATTTATTATTATGAAAGGTCGACCACTCATTGGACGAGCTCGTCCTTTCATTGGCCGAGTCGGGAATATTTTAATATTTTTAATTTTTTATATAAAATATTATTTTGGGTTCCTCTAGATCTCAGATCATCCCCATCCATTGCTTCATTTCAGTTTCAAAAGTTTCACAAAAAATGGAGTATTTTTATGATCCAAATACTCCTCTCACCAAAAGAGATGCTTTAGTGATTTTTTAAGTTTAAAATATTTTAAATAAAAAAAATAAAGGTCTTCATTGGGTCGGCCAACCAATGGCCGAACCCTTTCATGCAAGACACGCTCTTCAATGGGTCGTCTATTGGAAGGACGAACCCAAAATAAAAATGTGGCATTTTGGTACTTTTTTTTCAAAGTGTGGCATTTTGGTATTTTTTAATTCAAAAGGTGGCATATGTGTAAAAAAATAAGGTATTCTGCTTCTAATGAGCTTCTAGAAATAGTTTGTTGTTTCTTTTCTCTCAAAGAAACCAATGATGATCCAATGAAAAAATAATAACCTAAAATTGACTTTCGATTGCCAATGCACCATGTCCAATCTGCATCTATGAAACCAAGCAATTGAACATTGGATTCTCTTCTGAATATGAGGCCTTTTCCTGGTAATCCTTTAAGGTATTTGACAAATATACATGTTATGTTATAGTGTGTAATTATTGGTGATGATAGAAACTTATTAAGTTGATGTGCTGCAAAGTTGATGTCAGGCCCAATAGTTGTTAAATACATCAGTTTTCCTACAAATCTCCTATATCCAAGTATGTCTTCATATGGTTTAAAGGAGTCTTGATTCAGTTTTACACATGGATCAAAAGGAGATTTGGTAAATTTTCAACCAAGGAGACATGTGTCCTTTAAAAGGTCCAAACAATAATTCCTTTGACAAATGCTAATGTCAATTTTAGAATGTACAACTTCTATGTCTGGGAAGTATTTGAGCCTTCCAAGATATTTAATCTTGAACTCATTATCAAATGTGGATTTGATTCTTTCGATCTCTTCTAGATTGTTTCCTGCTAAAGTTATATCATCCACATACACTAAGAGTGAAATGAATGATGTTCCTTTGTGGAGAATGAACAAAAAATAATCAGAGTTTGATTGTTTGTAACCTTGAGAGATTAGAAAACCTGCCAATTTTTCATACAACTTCCTGCTGGCATGTTTCAATCCATAGAGTGATTTTTGCAGCTTACACACTTAATTTGGTTTGGGACTTGTAACTTCTTAAGGAATTGACATGTACACTTCTTCTTGCAAATCTCCATACAAAAAAGAATTGTTTACATCTAATTGGTATAAATTTCAATAATTGAAGGAGGCTAAAGAAAGTAATGTTCTCACAGTAGCGATCTTTATAATTGGTGAGAAAGTATCAAAGAAATCAAGTCATTCCACTTGTCTTGCAACTGAACAACAAGTAAACCATCAACTTGGAAAAGAATTTAGTCCTTCATGGCAGAAACAAACATATAGAAGTTAGATTTCATTTAATAAGGGAGTAAGTGAATCAAGAAAAGCTAGAGGCGAAGAATTCTCCAAGTGAATCTCAACTTGCTAACATTCTTATTAAGAGATTGAAGATTGGTAGCTTCTTGTCTATTAGGAAGAAATTAGGAGTTATTTAATTCGAGTAGTTTGTATGTTTTGTTGTTTCATAAGTTAGATTATAGGGAGCATATTTTCAATCAATCCAACTTATGTTTGTTATGACAGTTAGAAGGTTGTTATGATAGGTAGTTAGTTAGTTACTTGTGAGGCAAATAATCTAACATATAGTCTATAAATACTTATGTTTGTAATAGTTTTGAACTCACTCAATTCATAATATTACTTCACCAATATATAGTCTTATCATGGATACTATTTCCAATCTCTTTCTCTCATATTTGAGTGCAAATATAGAGGTCACACTAACAATATAAAGAACATATGACATAAAATGTTGGGTTTTTAGACACTTGGTGTTCATGTGGAAAGGCTTGTTCGACGTAGACACGACATTGATATATAGACATGTGACAAACACCATACATACACCTCCCACTCTTAGATGTCAGTGTTTAATAGATTATTAATTAGTAATGAATCTCTATCTTTGCCTGATTTTCCTCCACTTCTTTCTTTGTTTTTGTGACTCAAATAAAGATAAAATTATTTCGGGCTTTACAAATAGATCAGATTACAACATGTCAAACCATAAGGTAACTGATCGGGAAAATAGCAAGTGTACTATTTTTATCGATGTAGTAATAATAAGAGTTATCCCCAGAATCGATCTCGAGGACTGCGCGTTATTACAGGTGCAAATGCTAATTCAATTAAACAAAAGTTTCCTTGGGGTTGTGGTTTTTGTGTAATAGGGTGCAAGGGAAAATAAAATAAAGAAATAAAATTGAGATTTGAAACAATTATGAGAAGCATGCTAGGAAAGTGTATGAATTTCCCTGTAACAACCTTAATCCTAATTTCAGTGACATGGCTTATTTTACTTAATTTCTTGACTGCAATGTGTTTAATCCTAATTCCTTAGCGAAAAACCTTTGATTTCATAATCTGACTACTCTGTCCAGATGTAATCAGATTTGAAATCAAGAATTATAATGTCAACAGTTTTCTAAGTGCACGAGGGTATTCCTATTCCTAGGTAATATCTACTGGTGCATTATCGTTCAAAAGCAATAACAGTGGTTTGTCCGACCTAAAGTTAATCGTAAATTTTTCAGTGCCAGACTTGCTGACACGGGCAGTGTCAGGTGACACGGCCAGTGTCAAGTGACACGGGCACCCATGTCATCCCACTATTTTTCTTCATATTTTCGTTCTCTTGGCTTCTTCCTGACACGGCCAGTGTCAGGTGACACGGGGGCCGTGTCAGGCCACTGTCTTCATTCCAATTTTATCCCGAATCTTGCAATTTTTCTCGATTTTTCTCTCCGATTCCTCCTGAATGTTTATGTGAACCTGAAAACACTAAAGAACACAACCAAGGCATAAAATGCGGTAAAAGTGATATCAAACAAATAAACAATAACAAAATCGTAACTAAAACAAACAGTGAAATAACGTATGAAAACTACTAATAAAACTCCCCCAAACTTAAACTGTTGCTTGACCTTAAGCAACAAGTTTGCATAAAGATTTTTCAGATCAAACGGTACATATCAAATGAAAGACTTGTGAAGGTAAGGTGTGTCGATACTCATACACGAGCCCTTGTTCCGATTGACTAAAACTAGCTCTCTTGGTAATCGTCCGTTAACGAAGGTATTACACAAACACATACCGCGATAAAACCACAGACCTAAATCCCCCTTTCGGTTACCTCTCCAACTCTGCTTTGGGCTTAAGTCTTTTCTTCAATTTTCTACCCCTTTCATTCGGATAATCAGATTAAGGCATTTTTTTCGTTTTCCCTCACATGTACAAGATTGATCAAAACTTTTTCTAGGCACCATTTTCTCTTTTTTCTCGCTCATTGGCGTTTATTAGTCCACTTTGGGATGACAATTGAGACTCAACCGCCGTTAGGTTAAGTAACCGGGTGAGGGTTACCCAACTTAGAAGGACTAGTTGTCTTTATCGCCAATATTCACTTTTTCGGTGCCTTAAATCATTCTCTCAATCAACCCTATACATGCGGTTCTTTTTAGTTATGCCGGACTACCACTATGAACTAATCGGGGGATACTTCTCAAATCCAAGTATTATGGCACAAATCTACACGTTGGACTCGCTTTCTTACTCCGGGGAATCTAGGGTGTTCGGGTCATTCCTAAGTTTTCCAACTTTCCCAATGTCCCTAGTTCTAACTTCTCTTCCCTCGAACTCTTTATACTTTCTTGACCACCTCAAAATCACAGTATTCACAAGAAAAAAATTTTACGGCTCTAATTCGGGGGAAATTCAAAGTGGTTTCAATAAAACAACATACAAAAGCACAAGTAACAAGTTTAAACGGAAGAACTAAAAACAATAAATCCTCCCCCAAACTTGAACCACACATTGCCCCAATGTGTTAGAACAAGAGCGAGAGAGGTTACTCACAGATATCCTTACTGAGGAGGCGGACGGTAGCGCAACATCAACTGCTACATTATAGCTCGCACCCATAAGGTCTCATTTATTTCCTACAAATAAAACAAAACAAACTGCAAAAAGAAAGTAATCAATCAGACAAGCGTGGGTTGCCTCCCACGTAGTGCTTCATTTAACGTCGCATGGTTCGACGGGTTACTCCCCAATGCTATAGGGGATACTTCAGCTTCCACGTTTTGTTGCTTGACCTTTCTGCAACAGAGCACCGGTTCGGTTCAGAAATACGAACTACTTCTTGCCTCAAGTCAACTCCAACTTCCTTATCCTTCCTTCGATGTTTCTTTTTCTTTTTTTTTTTTATTTCACGAATGGATTTTACAGTGTTGACATGTGCACTATATGCCCGAGAGACTTCAACCTTAGAGATGATGCCAGAGAATTTTTTTAGAGGGGGGTTCGTACTTATGCTTTTTCCAACCGTTTCGATCATTCCAAGTGAAGCTTGCTTACTCTTACCTTCATTTTGCTTCTTCCTATCCAACACTTCTAAAGTGATTTCCTCATCAAAAGATTTAAATGTCACCGTGCCTTTTTCAATATCGAAATTGCACCGACTAGTGAGCAGGAAAGGTCGACCGAGGATGATAGGGACTTATTAATCTTCAGGAATATCCATGATCTCAAAGTCAACTAGAAAATTCACCGATCGTCACCAACACATTTTCAGCTAGCCTATAAGATCTCTCAGTTTTGTGGTTTGCAAATTTTAAATTCGTTCCCGCATCGCTCACCCTTCCAATTCTCAACTTTTTATAAATAGATAATGGCATGAGACTAACACTAGCACCTGAATCAATAAGAACTTTTTTGAAATTTATGTCTTTTATAGTGCACGGTATTGCAACAGATCCAGGATCCTTCTGCTTGGCGGGGATTCTCCTATTTTGTGGTACTTCACTACACTTCTCATTTACAGTTTTAAGCTCTTCCTCAATAGGTCTCTTTTTTTGTGATCACTTCTTTCATGAATTTCTGATACAACGGAATTTGCTCTAGCGCCTCAAAGAATGGCATATTAACCTCCAACTTTTCGAACATTGTGACAAATTTCTCAAAGTCCTTATCTTTTTGATGCTTCTGTCGCACTCTCTGAGGGTAAGGTAACTTAATCTCTGGTTTATCTTCCTTTTTATTCTTCTTTTCAGGTGGATTTACGGGTGATATGACTTCTTCCTGCGGTTTTTGATGATTTTTGATTTCCAAGTCCACCTCAATCAAACCTTCATCTTCAGTTCTTACCTCTTCATAATTCTCACTTGCCTCACCGCTTCCAGTCATGATGGCATTCACATTCTGATTATCTCTTGGGTTCGTCACTGTTGCACTCGGTAAGGCACCTGGTGTTCGAGCGTTGGTAAGTTGATGTGCTATCTGACTCATCTGAACCTCAAGATTTTTAATAAAAGCTGTAGTGTTCCTAAGATTATTTCTCGTCTCTTCCTGGAATTGCATATTGTGAGTTACCATCTTTTCAACGGCTATCTCCCAATCTGCTTTTCTCGGTACCTGTTGTTGGAATTGTTGTTGAGGTTGTTGATATTGTTGCTGGTATGGTTGGTGATATTGGATGGGTCCTTGCTTTGGAACATTCCCTTGCTGATTCGTCCAGGAGAAATTTAGATGATTTTTCCACCCCGGATTATAAGTATTGGAGTAGGGATTGTTCTGCTTCAACAATTTAATTTCTTCTACCTGTTGTGCTGTAGCAACACAATGCATGGCGAAGTGAGGTCCCCCACAAATTTCACAATTTACCGCTTGAACCGGTTGAACCTGTGCCACAGTCTGAGTACCAAGATTCATATTCTTAAGTCTTCTCTCTACCTCAGCTGCAATCTGGTCTTCCATCTTTAACACTTGCTCAGTAAGCTTCAAATCAACCATCCTCTCTGGTTGGCTCACACTGCAATCATACAACTCCAAATGCTCGTTTGCAGCTATGGATTCAATGATCTTTTTGATACCAGTGGCTGTTGTAAAATTAGATGAGCCACCGGCAGCTGTATCAATTAGTTTCTTAGTCTTCAACTTGAGGCCATTGACAAAGCTTTGCATCTGTTTGGTTGCATCCATGTTATGAGTAGGACATGCACCCAACAATCTCTTAAATCTCTTATATGCATCTCCGAGTAACTGTCCATTATTCTGCTTAAAATTTACTATATCATACCTCTTTCGAATGTACATAGAGGCGGGAAAGTACTAATTCAAAAATGTTGTCTCCATCTCTTGCCAAGTGGTGATACTCCCAGCAGGTAAGGAATAAAACCACTCTTCACCATCTTTCGCAAGAGTGAAAGGAAACATTCTTAACTTTTTTGCTTCCTCGGTGTGCCCCTCAATCTTGAGAGTGGTACTCATAGTCAGAAATCTTTGCAGATGTTTGTTGGCATCTTGATTAACCTTTCCGGTGAAAGGTCTCCTCTCAAGTTGAGTGATGGTGCTCGGATGCAGCTGAAAATTCGTCGCATTCACCGGTTGGTTCACAATTGTTAACCGACCAGCCGGTGTATGTGCTGCTCTATAATCACCAAGGAGTCTCTCTGTTGGTTGCTCTGCAACCATGGCCACTGTATCTTTGTCTGACTCTGAACCTGAGTTTGAGTGCTCCGAAGGTTCAGCTTTAGACGCTGCAAGTTTTGCTTGCCTACGCCTCTCGTGTAGCGTTCTTTCAATTTCTGCGTCAAAAATAAAATTTGCTGAGGATTCTCCTCGCATAAAAATGTTAGACGCAGATTAGTAGCAACAATAATAATCCAAAAGATTAAAAAAATGAAAATAAAAATAACAGAAAAATAAAATTTTAGTCACAGAGTGACAAAATTCCAATTGAATTAACACAAGAACTTATAATTTGGCAGTCCCTGGCAATGGCGCCAAAAACTTGATCGGGAAAATAGCAAGTGTTATATTTTTACCGATGTAGTAATAATAGGGGTTATCCCCAGAATCGATCTCGAGGACTGCGCGTTATTACAAGTGCAGATGCTAATTCAATTAAATAAAAGTTTCCTTGGGGTTGTGGTTTTTGTGTAATAGTGTGCAAGGGGAAATAAAATAAAGCGATAAAATTGAGATTTGAAATAATTATGAGAAGCATGCTAGGAACGTGTATGAATTGCCCTGTAACAACCTTAATCCTAATTTCAGTGACATGGCTTATTTTACTTAATTTCTTGACTGCACTGTGTTTAATCCTAATTCCTTAGTGAAAAAACCTTTGATTTCATAATCTGACCACCCTGTCCAGATGTAATCAGATTTAAAATCAAGAATTATAATGTCAACAGTTTTCCAAGTGCACGAGGGTATTCCTATTCCTAGGTACTATCTACTGGTGCATTATCGTTCAAAAGCAATAACAGTGGTTTGTCCGACCTAAAATTAATCGTAAATCAAATCTTATTTGTCCGATAGAAAAAGCATTAAGAACATTGAACAATAAAAATTGATTATAAAACAAGCACTTATGTCATAGAATTCAGAAAAGCAAAGTCATTACAGAAGCAATTCAGGGACACCCCTAGCATTTGGGGGTTTAGCTACTCATACTATTTGAAGAAATTACAATATAAAAACTAAACATTACAAGAATTCTGGACTACATTGATCTTCAATTGCTCCCGCGCATGAAAACCTTTCGTTCTCCATTGGTTCTTGATCGCTCAATCTTTTATCGTCCAATCTTCTCTAATATCCTCAAAAAGTCCTTTTCTCCTTCTCCAAAAGTGTCTAAAATACTCTCAGGTACAATACATTAATGGGGAAATGCCCAAAATACCCTCATGGAACACAAAGGTCAAAAATCCAAGAAAATAAGAAGATGAAGCGTCCAAGCCAACACGGGCCGTGTCAGCTGACACGGGCGGGCGTATTGGCTCCTTGTTATTCCAAAAATAAAATTTTTCAGTGCCAGACTTGCTGACACGGGCAGTGTCAGGTGACACGGGCAGTGTCAGGTGACACGGGCAGTGTCAGGTGACACGACCAGTGTCAGGTGACACGGGCACCCGTGTCAGCCCACTTTTTTTCTTCATATTTTCGTTCTCTTGGCTTCTTCCTGACACGGCCAGTGTCAGGTGACACGGGGGGTCGTGTCAAGTCACTGTCTTCATTCCAATTTTATCCCGAATCTTGCGATTTTTCTCGATTTTTCTCTCCGATTCCTCCTGAATGTTTATGTGAACCTGAAAACACTAAAGAACACAACCAAGGCATAAAATGCGGTAAAAGAGATATAAAATAAATAAACAATAACAAAATCGTAACTAAAACAAACAGTGAATTAACGTATGAAAACCACTAATCAGTAACCACAATTATACTTTATCCTACCTTCTAAAGAAAGAAAAAATTAAAAACACAACCTAAGATCCTGGTAAATAAGTACTTGCCACCCCAATCACCCGAAAATTCTATACCACACTGACGAGGCTCTCTCACAAGTAACAAAAAGGTGAGAAGTAGTCTCATCCAGAAACCCAAAAAATGGATAAGAAAGCCTACTAGTGTACGATAACACCCGTATTCTAGACAAGTTGACTCTAGAATGGAATCTATCCTACATTAGCTATCAGAAAAAACCAAGATCTTAGATAGAGCCCAACTACTCCAAATAAGAGAAAAGATATGACTCTGAAACAAAAACGGTGTCATAGAAGAAGTCAAACTCCCCCTCTAGACGAGGTAAATGGAGACCACTGAAAAAGTATTGTCATTACAATGTTTCCAAATCCATTTATCTCAATCTAAGTACAAGATACAATCTCTAAGAAAGGCATGAAACTCCTCACGAACGAGAAACTCTCTAAGGAAAAAGAAACTCCTCCTTCTAAAGTCTCAGGTCAGGACCCCATTGATAACCTCCCATATCTCGCTCACTAAAACTAATATCTAGAGAGAATTGGAGAACAATCCGGGAAACTTAGACTTTAAGGGGATCCTTCCTAACTAAGGATCCTCCCAAAAGGAAGTCTGTAGACCCAAATCCACTTTCCTAGCAATTCCATAAGAGGACCAATCTGAGCTACATTCATCTTTTGTCCCAAGTTGAGATATCTCTCTCCACCAGGGCAAAAAAGAATGAAATATCTTAGCCATACCTCCACTATGTAAGGCGATAGAGATACCTCCATATATAGCTATTAGAATATCCCTCCAGAGCCATGAATACCCTACAAGCAACCTTCATTTCCACTTCGTCAGAAGAGAAAAATTAATCAGTCAGAGATCCCCCACTCCTAACCCCCCATATACTTTTAGGCTTAGAGACATCATCCCAATTCACCTAGGGAATATTAGAAACATTCTTTACCCCCCCCCCCCCCCCCCCCAGAAATCTTCTTTGTAAAGCCACAATCTTCTTCCAAACCATAACAGACATTTAAAAAAAGGACAAGAAGAAGATAAAAATACTATTAAACACCAAATTAAGGAGCACCACTATATACCCCATACTCACATATCTATGCTTCCAAGATTTTTGTCTCTTTTCCAATAAGACAACTAAAAGATCCCAAGTAGACTCAAGATGAAGATTGACCCCCACTGGAAGCCCAAGGTACTTAAAAGGAAGAAAAGTTATATCATTTTTGAGAAAGTACCCTAGTGAAGTAGCAAAGAGAGAATCTACAATAACCCCTATAAGACTACTCTTGAAGAAGTTAACACGAATACTCGAAACCCTCTAAAAACCTCTAAGAATAGTATTAATACACTATAAACTCTCTAAAGATGGTTCAACCACCATAAGAGTGTCATCTGTACACTGAAGGTGAGACACTACCAACCTGGAATTACTAACTATAAACCTTGAGTAAAGACTATGCTCATATCCCCTCAATCCAAGACCACTAAGCCCCCCAGCAATCAGGAGAAAAAGGAAATAGGCTAGGGTTCCCCTTGTTTCAGACCCCTCTGAACGCTAACTAAAATAACATTCCTTCTTCTCCCAAATAATCATAAAACAAATAACACTTAATAAAAATTTCGTCAGAGTATATTTGAAAACACGGCATAGACGGGGAAATCACATCAATTTGAAACAAAACATACAACACCTGCCCATAAAGATATGCAACAGTGGGGTAGCTTACATACAGAGGAACTCGGTTCCTTTCACCCACAATTCAGAAGTTAGAATAAAAGCGGAAAATCTAAAATCTGAATATCATATATATATCACATGAAAAGTTGGTCATACATCAAGTTATACATGCACAAACCAAAAGATATATATACATAATACACAATGATCGCCAACGGCCTCCCTAACTACCCGATGTCACATATCAGAGCCGACCGACAAAAGAATGAAGACATAAGCTTCACAAAAAGACCTCCAGCAACTCTAATCTGCAATGCCTCATAGAGCATTATAAAATAGCAGAAGGGTGAGAAAAACAACCATAATATAAATGCATATAATTATATATATCAACATAAAAATACACATATTCACACATCATGCATATGTTTATACACAAAACATATCAGTCATAATTCAATGCATTTAACACGAATGCATATCAATTCACACATGTTATCACACGCTCAATCACACAATGTCTCCATCCTCAATTGCATATTAATCATGCCCAATACATTTATCACAAATGCATATCACAACGTTTCGCACATAATCAACTAAATCATGATTTTCCACATATAACCAATGCAATCATAATTCATGCAGATGCAAAGAGACCGACACAACGACTCTCTATGCAAATGCATATGCGGTACCGACTCCAAGATTTCATATCTCATCACTAGTTCACTCAGGAACTCTGCTGGAACCATCATTCGTTACATCACTGTAACTCCCCGTCGGGCCTACGATGTTCGCCCACCGCTCACACCCCCACCAAGAGAGGCTCACGATGTTTATGGATCGCTCACACCTCCACCAAGAGAGGCTCACGACCCGATCACTCACACCTCCACCAAGAGAGGCTCACGATCGTCTATAACCATCGCTTTCAGTCCTCAGGCTATTCATACCTTCATATTTTCGAGACACACGATGTTATAGCAGATTCCACACCGGAACCGCCGCCACACAGGACGCCACAACAATGCATATCATGATGCTTGACATGCAAGAACTCATGACAACCAATGCATTTTCACTCATATATGCAACCACAAACATGCGTATACAACCAAACACAACACATTGCATTTATTTGCCTTTCGGCCATAATTCATCACCACAACATGTCATCACATGCATTCACATCATATAACATAATACAAGTCATACGATATCCCAATCAACAGCACATAGCATCATACACATCCATTACACGCAATTACAACGACAAAAGTCGACAAAACAACACTATTCACATTTCCCGACATAATTAAATCGGCTAACAATTCCAAAATCATCATAATCACAAAGTACAGCTCAATAGCTTCCCAACGATACCAAGAATATAAAAATCGGATAATCGGAACAAAAGTTACGAACGAAAACGAAAACGACATTCTGAAAAATCACATTTTACCATTCTCCTGGCCATACACGTATTGCCCTGAGCCATACGCGTATTGCCCAAAATCCTCGCCATGCCATACGCGTATTGCCCAAGGCCATACGCGTATGGGCAGAACCATTTTCCTCCCAAAATTCCCATTTTGAACCCCATACGCGTATTGCATCCTCTCATACGCATAATGCCCTGAAGTGATACGCGTACCATACGCAAATGGGCAGATGGCCGTGCAAAAAAACATCTCATACGCGTATTGGCCCATGGCTCGCCCACGTTACGCATATTTCCAAGGTCCATACGCGTATGAACATGCCCCATACGCGTATGACCTGGAAAAACCAGCAAAAATTCTGCAGAAACGAGTTCTGCGTTTTCCACCCAAACCACACCCAAATTCATCACCTAAATCCAGAAAAATACCAATTTGATTCACAACAACACATATCTATCAAGTATCAACAACAAGGAACACAAAGACATCATTTCCAACACGATTAAATCGAATTCCAACACGTTTTATAAAAATGGGTTTTGTTATATTTTTCATATAATCCAACAAAACAACAAACAAACACATACATAATCATACACATGTATAAGATAATTGAATTTCACACCCTTACCCGATTAAATCGATTCCTAGAAGTGATTTTCTTGAGTTTCCAAGCTTTTTCCTCTTTTTCTCTCTTTTTCTCCTTTCTCTTCTTTTCTTTCTTCCCTTTTTCTTCTTCTCTTTTTCTTTCTCTCTATTTTTCTCTCCTTTCCATTTCTATTCTCTTTTCTTTACTAACTTAGTAAATAATTAGGGAAAAGACTAAAATACCCTTACTCTCAATTATCTCCCAAACGATCCCAAAATGCGATAAAATATAATAACAGTACAAAACAACATATTATCACACCAAAGTCATAAATAAAAATAATATAATACTCAAAATAATTAAATCGACTCGATTAAATGAAATGGTCGAAACTGGGGCGTTACAACGCTCCCCCACTTGGAAATTTTAGTCCTCGAAAATATACCGAGACGAACCACTCAGGATACGACTCCCGCCACCGACCAACAAACATCAGGCCTACCAAAAGGCACACCACGACTAACATAACTGACAACCACTTTGCTGACCGCAAATACAATCAACGACACGACAACGACAACCTCTACAACGACAAGATGCAAAGGCCATACAATGCACTTGACGACCAACACACAACTCAAGGAAATACACACGCACCAACTCACAGGTTCACTCTTGAACCGAAACACAACAGGATCGTTACCCTCTCCCTAGGTAACACTTCCCTAATCCCCCACACAGGAATTAGCTCTTCGCACTCGAACCAACACAATGGAAACGAGACAACAACACAAACAAGAACATAAAGTTCCACGACACAACAAGGTCTCAACAACATCAACAAAACAAGAATACCAACCTCCTTGTCACACAACCTTATCACAACAATGCTACGATTCACCAATCGAGCGTATAACCAAAACACCCATCTATTTAGTATCCCATGAATACCATTCAAACCTTCCACCTAACACTTCCATTCTGAAATGTCCAATGGTCTCATCATTCCTATAAATTCTCAATGTTCCACCCAAGAACTCTTACAAGTCACACACGCATATACGAAATGTACCACATCACGCTTTCGCTGCGCACTCTGATGACTCGTAACCATCAACACTACCAATCTCACGTCCAAAGTCTAACTCTTTCTCATAATCACCAAACCACTGTTCACTTTTAATATTCCCAGCCTCACACTCCTCTGTGTTATCTCACACACTAGGCGCTCGCCTCTGAACTTCTCAAACAACTCAAATTCTCGGACCATCAAAACAGACATACATAGAAACTTTCGACTTAACTCTTCAGTCACAACAATAACTTTTCCCAAAGGATAATTCAAGCCAAATTCATAGCTCATCACAATTCTAACCATTCTCGTCATCTCCATTCCTTCAGACCAAACCAGTATTCAATATTCTTGTAATTACCAAACACTTCGAATCTAGAATCATAAAGATAATACTTCCTATAATCCAACATAATACAACTACAACCAATTCCACAACAGTACTGATCCTTCCACGACTCCTCAAATGTCAAAGAACATAAGCCACGATTTTACTCTCTTGCATTAACACACTGACTATACTCAACAAGATGCATCCCAAACAATCGACTTCCCCTTTGCAAGTCAACTGAAGTAACGAAAACGCTAATCTTGGAAAAACCTCAACTCAAACAAATCACCACTCTTACCAAACATTCCCACAATTGTGATTCTAATCAAACTCAACCAACCCATTCCAGTTACCTAATCCTGAAAGTAAACACTTATTCTCAATCGTAACCCAATACCACTGTCCATACTCCATACACAATTCCTGCTCTTGACAATCCAAATTCCATCCTATTTTAACAACCAACCAAAAAGGAACTCTCAAATATTACATCCACCCCTAAGGGTTTCCTCAAGGTTTCTGTAATCTCTATACCATCAAAGAATTTCAAATCGTTTGCAATTCGTCACAATTAAAAACTCAAGCTATGCAAAACACAACCGCAAGTTCCCATACTACTCACTGACTAACACGCATCCCCCTACTATCATCTTATTCCTTACCAACCATTAGTAATACCCAATCATTAACCCTCAGAGACATTCTAACTTAATCCACATACACAAACCTCTAATCCATCTCATCTTCTGATATAAGAATTCCCAACGACTCAACAACGCAATCTGTAACCATCTCCTTCCATTTCAAGTAATCCATTCCGCACCACTATCAAAGCCAGAAAGACACGTCCATTCCATCCATCATAATTCCCGTCTGCTATCAACAAGAGATTAAGGGTGATCAGTTCCTCAATTTGTCAATAGACAGCCGACAACCATGATGAGGCATAAACCGTCTCCAACTGTAAACACACCTAAACCATTACAAATCCTTTACCATAAATGGTCAAAGAACAATTTAAACAAACCAAATAAGTAGTTACTGACCCTATTGCAGAAAGTATCGATAACCATCACACCACCCCAAGAAGGCAACAACAAATCCAAACGCTTCGCACACTTAGACGAAATAAATGAATGAGTCGCTCTAGTATCAATAATAGCAAATAAAAACGTACTATTAATAAAACAAGTACCTTTAGTCACACGATCCACACTAGTAGTCTCATCTCCTGCCAATGCAACAGCCTTCCTACCAGTTGGAGCTCTCTTCGGTTTCGTACACCCCGTGCTAATATGACCTGTTTCACCACAGTTGAAACACTTCACCCTAATTCTCTTACAATCCGCTGCGACATGTCCTGAACCTCCACACTTGGAACATTTCAGTTTATTCTTCTCACAATCAAGCCGAAGGTGTGCTACTTCCCCACACTTGTAACACTTAAAGTAACACCTCGGAGGACTAGACATTCCTCCCCCACTTGCCTTTTTCTCAAAGTCACCCCTCGCCTTACCATGGTCAACGGTTGTCACATAAGGACCACCACGAGACTGTTGTTTCCCTTTCCTGTCATTCACACTCTTATAGGGAGTAGCACGCGCCTTACGATCCTCTTCGTAAATCCTACAACTGTCCACCAAATCAGAAAACCTTCTAATCCTCTGATAACCGATTGCCCGTTTAATCTCCAGACGCAATCCGTTCTCATACTTCACACACTTAGAAAACTCAGCAGTCTCTTCAGCATAATGAGGACAGAACTGCATAAGTTCCATAAACTTTGCTGTATAATCCACAACAGACATATTGCCTTGTTTCAACTCCAAGAACTCAATCTCTTTCTTTTCCTTCACACCCTCAGGATAATACTTCCTCCGAAACGCTCGGACAAATAAATCCCAAGTAACCTCTTCATCATCCACTCCCAACACTTGGCGCAAACTAGCCCACCAATCAGCTGCTTCTTCCTCTAGCATGTGAGTACCCAGTCTCACCTTATTCTCTTCAGCACAATCCATCACATGGAAGATTCTTTCAACCTCCTCAAACCAAAATTGTGCACCATCAGGATCATATCTTCCCTTGAAGATAGGCGACCCGTTCCTCTTGAACTCATCATTACCTGTAACATTCGGTACACCCTGCACAGCCCGAGCCATATTCTGTTCATTTCGAATAACAGCAACTATGGTTAAACAAACAGCTCACCGAACCACAAAGACCAACAAGGACTGACGCAAACTGACACGGACTGGCTCTGATACCACTTAATGTGACGCCCCTAATCTATACCCCCAAATAATCATAAAACAAATAACACTTAATAAAAATTTCGTCAGAGTATATTTGAAAACACGACATAGACGGGGAAATCACATCAATTTGAAACAAAACATACAACACCTGCCCATAAAGATATGCAACAGTGGGGTAGCTTACATACAGAGGAACTCGGTTCCTTTCACCCACAATTCAGAAGTTAGAATAAAAGCGGAAAATCTAAAATCTGAATATCATATATATATCACATGAAAAGTTGGTCATACATCAAGTTATACATGCACAAACCAAAAGATATATATACATAATACACAATGATCGCCAACGGCCTCCCTAACTACCCGGTGTCACATATCAGAGCCGACCGACAAAAGAATGAAGACATAAGCTTCACAAAAAGACCTCCAGCAACTCTAATCTGCAATGCCTCATAGAGCATTATAAAACAGCAGAAGGGTGAGAAAAACAACCATAATATAAATGCATATAATTATATATATCAACATAAAAATACACATATTCACACATCATGCATATGTTTATACACAAAACATATCAGTCATAATTCAATGCATTTAACACGAATGCACATCAATTCACACATGTTATCACACGCTCAATCACACAATGTCTCCATCCTCAATTGCATATTAATCATGCCCAATACATTTATCACAAATGCATATCACAACGTTTCGCACATAATCAACTAAATCATGATTTTCCACATATAACCAATGCAATCATAATTCATGCAGATGCAAAGAGACCGACACAACGACTCTATATGCAAATGTATATGCGGTACCGACTCCAAGATTTCATATCTCATCACTAGTTCACTCAGGAACTCTGCTGGAACCATCGCTCGTTACATCACTGTAACTCCCCGTCGGGCCTACGATGTTCGCCCACCGCTCACACCCCCACCAAGAGAGGCTCACGATGTTTATGGATCGCTCACACCTCCACCAAGAGAGGCTCACGACCCGATCGCTCACACCTCCACCAAGAGAGGCTCACGATCGTCTATAACCATCGCTTTCAGTCCTCAGGCTATTCATACCTTCATATTTTCGAGGCACACGGTGTTATAGCAGATTCCCCACAGGAACCGCCGCCACACAGGACGCCACAACAATGCATATCATGATGCTTGACATGCAAAAACTCATGATAACCAATGCATTTTCACTCATATATGCAACCACAAACATGCGTATACAACCAAATACAACACATTGCATTTATTTGCCTTTCGGCCACAATTCATCACCACAACATGTCATCACATGCATTCACATCATATAACATAATACAAGTCATACGATATCCCAATCAACAACACATAGCATCATACACATCCATTACACGCAATTACAACGACAAAAGTCGACAAAACGACACTATTCACATTTCCCGACATAATTAAATCGGCTAACAATTCCAAAATCATCATAATCACAAAGTACAGCTCAATAGCTTCCCAACGATACCAAGAATATAAAAATCGGATAATCGGAACAAAAGTTACGAACGAAAACGAAAACGACATTCTGAAAAATCACATTTTACCATTCTCCTGGCCATACGCGTATTGCCCTGAGCCATACGCGTATTGCCCAAAATCCTCGCCATGCCATACGCGTATTGCCCAAGGCCATACGCGTATGGGCAGAACCATTTTCCTCCCAAAATTCCCATTTTGAACCCCATACGCGTATTGCATCCTCTCATACGCGTAATGCCCTGAAGTGATACGCGTACCATACGCAAATGGGCAGATGGCCGTGCAAAACAACATCTCATACGCGTATTGGCCCATGGCTCGCCCACGTTACGCGTATTGCCAAGGTCCATACGCGTATGAACATGCCCCATACGCGTATGACCTGGAAAAACCAGCAAAAATTCTGCAGAAACGAGTTCTGCGTTTTCCACCCAAACCACACCCAAATTCATCACCTAAATCCAGAAAAATACCAATTTGATTCACAACAACACATATCTATCAAGTATCAACAACAAGGAACACAAAGACATAATTTCCAACACGATTAAATCGAATTCCAACACTTTTTACAAAAATGGGTTTTGTTACATTTTTCATATAATCCAACAAAACAACAAACAAACACATACATAATCATACACATGTATAAGATAATTGAATTTCACACCCTTACCCGATTAAATCGATTCCTAGAAGTGATTTTCTTGAGTTTCCAAGCTTTTTCCTCTTTTTCTCTCTTTTTCTCCTTTCTCTTCTTTTCTTTCTTCCCTTTTTCTTCTTCTCTTTTTCTTTCTCTCTATTTTTCTCTCCTTTCCATTTCTATTCTCTTTTCTTTACTAACTTAGTAAATAATTAGGGAAAAGACTAAAATACCCTTACTCTCAATTATCTCCCAAACGATCCCAAAATGCGATAAAATATAATAACAGTACAAAACAACATATTATCACACCAAAGTCATAAATAAAAATAATATAATACTCAAAATAATTAAATCGACTCGATTAAATAAAATAGTCGAAACTGGGGCGTTACAGGGACCACAATGCTGATATCGAATTGGAACTAGTCTTAATCTCCTCCCCAGATAAGACAACAAGATCTACCAAAGAATCAACCATGCTAACTTCCTTTCTCAACTTATCAATTTAGGAGACAAGGTTACCGAAAACCTATATATTTCAAGATTTAAGAACCACTTTAAGAGCTTTAAGATTTTCCAACAAAACAAACGCTTTCCGACCATGTACCTCAGCAGTGCTCCATAAATTAGTAACTAACTCAGGAAGGTTACTGTGAGATAACCAATGATTATTAAATCTAAAAGGTTTTGGACCCCATAACTGATTTTTGTACTTCAGGATAATATGACAATGATCAGAGGCATCCCTCGGAAGAGCCCATTGAACTACCTCCCCCATTTATCCCACCACCCACTAGAAATCAAAATACAATCAATTCTATTAGTCTCCTTTCTGTTAGACTAAAACTAAGTAAATTTTCTTCTGGCGAGAGGTAAATCAATAGTCTCCATTTGAGAGATAAAATTATATATTTGAATCAGAATATAAGTGATTTAATTAATTTATATAAATTATAAAATTATCTTAGAATTTAAAGTATAATATCAACGTATTTTAATATTTCATTCGTGCGTAAGTATAAGATGTTTTTCATTTTTTTTTGTCCTTATCGATATAAGAAGATATTTTGTTTTTAAGTGCGGTCTCATTGTACCTTGTGTTTAAATAGTCCAATTTCAAAATATATTTTAACTTTTTATTTTGTCACATTTCCAATATCTCAAAATACATTCTAAATTTATTAAAATCTTTCAAAACTTAGAATCCACCCACAATGTGTTTTTTGAACTTTTGGATTTGAAAATAGGCTTAATGCATCTTTTAGTCCCTTAACTTAATTTACGATTACGTTTTAGTCCCTTAACTAAAAAACATTACAAAGAAGTCCCTTAAAAACCATTTTGTTACTTGAAATGGTTCATGGCATTAGTTTTCTGAAAAAAAACGTTAACGTATGCCTTGCTGGACATGCAAAATCTGACATGACTATTTTTGTTCTCTTTATTTTTTAATTGTCAATCTAAATTCTGAAGTTTTAACAAATGGAGAATAAAAGAAACGGTTAGTCTCTCTCTCTCTCTCACACACACACACTGTTATTTATTCAAGTGTTTTTCTTTTCATATAGATCGTAATCAAGACCCCAAGTACCCTCATAAGATTACTCAATTGCAGGTGTGGGGTTTTTTAACTTGAATCTTTTCTCATCCCAAAACAATGAAAGTGGGTTGCTCCATTGATGCCATTCAGTGCCAAGCCTGCAGCCTAGAAAGTTCTTTAAGAGTTTGTGTTTGTATTCAAGCGCAATGACCACTGAGGTGGGAAGACACTCTTCAAAATGTAAAAAACATGCTGCTAAAACTAAAGTGACAAGGATAACCAAATTAGTGTGTAGGTTAATGTACTAAACTGCAATTAACATGAAAATCCCGAGGATTTCTGGCTCTGCCTTGAAATTAAAAGTTCAATAAGTTGACCTTCATACAAAATAAAAAATTAAAAGCTTACTTGGTGCTTCTTACTTTTCTTCACAACTAGAAAAGAGTTCAGAAAACTTTAAACCAAAACATTCAACTGCAGTATAGCACAACTTCTGAATCTCAGCACCACATTAGTTTTAGCACCACATTAGTTCAATAATGTCATAGATTATTGAATTTGACTATAAAAAGTTGGTTTGATCTATAATTTTATTTATATTTGATTAATATTTTTGATCTTTCTTAATGTTATTGATGCTACTTCTTTAAATTCTTCATATTTAAGATTATAAATTCCGAATGCTTAAAAGACATGTTGCAGATTTTAGATTCTAAAAAGTATTTTTAAGCTTTAGAAGATGGCAAAAAAATTCATCTTTTTTTACTTCCCTTTCCTTGTTTTATTTTATTTTATATATTTTCTATTCTAGATTTTACCTTGTGCAACCAATTTTCTTTCTTTTACAACCTTCAATAAATACTAAAAAAATAATATTTTGACATACAAAAGAATTTCAACATCAATTTAGCTATAGTTAATACAATTTAAATATTTTGTTTCCTTGTGTTTAACTATTTTACATGTTTTTGCAAGGGCAATTATATAGCTTAAGATATTATTACTTTTGGTTTTATTTATAAAAAAAATTATTTTAAAATTTATTAAATAATTAATATATTTGAACTGTATAATTAATCTGATATATTAATTATTAAAAAAAATTATTTTTTTAATAATTAAAACCAAAGAGTAGTTTCTATTTATAATGAAGCAGATATATAAAACATTTTACAGATTGAATCATAAGAAGAAGTAATAGTTTCTATTCATGTTGAGTGAGTGAGGGACCAATGAAGTCTTAATCTTGTCCAGGATCTAACAAAAGACAATGACTGCAGGATGAATTTGTGCCTCACCTGAAGGAACCTCTTTTCATCCAAAATACAATGCAATGAACTTAGTTTTACTTTATGATTTGATGTTTCATCCAAAAACACTTTTAAAAAAAATCACTTTCTGCTTGCTCAGTTCTGTAGATTAGATGGCCTTTCATTCAATACTATAATCTTCACTGTGGTTTCGTTTCTACCAATCAATTTCATTATTACTAAACTTATTAGTGTAAATTTGAAATAAAAATAAAAGAATTTAAAAAAAAAATTTCATATTTAAAAATAAAAATTTATCTTACAATTAAAGGCGGTTAAAATAAAATAGATATTGTCCTGATAATTACCCGTGAAATAAAAAATTAGTGTCGAGCATAATTATTGAGTGATATTCAATTTGTTACATATAAAATATGTTTAAAAACATATATCAATTTATAATGTGTTGCTTAATTGTAAAATGAACAATGATCATACAAACTCAATTGTATTAAATAATCATATAAAAAAGAGACCCGTGAGATGCTGAAAGAAAAAAATTCACATTTGAAAATTTAAAAAACTTCGCTCTTAAATAAAGACAATTTTTTATTAAAATAAAATAGATACTGTCCTGATAATGATTTGTGAAACGAAAAGTTAGTTGTGTGCACTCTTATTGAATCATATCCAATAAATTTCAAATGATTTACTTAATTATAAAACAAACAATAATCAGATAAATTATGAATATTTTTTATATATAATAATTATAAAATAATTATGCTTTTATTTTAAATAAATTTTGTGTTTTAAAAATTAAATATTTTTTTGTGTTTTTTTTATTAAATTAAAAGAAGTTCAAAATTTGTTATTTATACTTAAAAAAATAAAATAGGAAAAAGAAAATGGAGAGAAAAAATTAAAATGATAGTGAGAAAGTGTGAGAAAAAAAGTGGGAGAAATTTAAAATTTGAATGAAGAAAAGAAAAGGAAGAGTGAGAAAATTAAAAGTAAAAAGTATGAAATGAATGATTTGAAATTGGACATGTGGCATGATCTAATAAGGGATGAGAATGATAAAATGTGAACATTATTTGATTACTTAAATGTCCTTTTGTTAATGTAAAAAATTTATAATAAAAAGGATAATTTAGAGAGTTCATGCAATTGATTTTTAATGGGTTGATAGTTGATTTTTATTAAATTAAAAGAGGTTCAAAATTTGTTATTTATACTTAAAAAAATAAAATAGGAAAAAGAAAATGGAGAGAAAAAATTAAAATGATAGTGAGAAAATGTGAGAAAAAAAGTGGGGGAAATTTAAAATTTGAATGAAGAAAAGAAAAGGAAGAGTGAGAAAGTTAAAAGTAAAAAGTATGAAATGAATGATTTGAAATTGGACATGTGGCATGATCTAATAAGGGATGAGAATGATAAAATGTGAACATTAGTTGATTACTTAAATGTCCTTTTGTTAATGTAAAAAATTTATAATAAAAAGGGTAATTTAGAGAGTTCATGCAATTGATTTTTAATGGGTTGATAGTTGATAGTTGATGTGATTTTGTGAATAAACTCTAAGTTTTTTTTTTTTTTTTTTGATGGGAGAATAAACTCTAAGTTTAATACTAAGTATTTTGTCCTTTCTATATAGAACTGTTTTTGAAAATTTATGAAAAAAAGTTTAGATTTTTCTCCTAATTTATGAAAAAAAATTGTTTTAATATTAAACTCAATCATTAGAATAGTTGATTTTTTTTTCATTTTTTTTAATTACACATTGTCTTATTTTATTAATTATTTTAGATTTTGAGATCTTAAAAACTAAAAATATCAAAATTTAGTCTCAAAAGATTCAAACCATTGATATTACACTTGTTCTCCTCAGGAAGTAAAAATGAAATAATGATCGGACGTGATAATGTTTTATTTTGCAAGATTAATACTCCAACGTTCAAGTTAGTATGTGAAAAAGAAGAGTGGATTCAGGAGAATAACAAACTCATTATTTGTAGGAGTGAATTGTGGAGGGTCGTTGAATGCACTTGTAGGTGAGATCTTTGTGATCGTTAGGATGAGAGTCCTCGTGTGCTAAGAAGATTCTGGAAGAATTATTGTTCCCTCGGAGTGGTTGGTTGAGGTTGATATGATCAGCGTAGAACAGTTGACCCCTATGCATGTGCTTCTGATTGGCAAGACATGTGAATTTGTTAGTTCAGTGGCGGCTGCCGGCTACTCTAGTCTTTATGTCTAGAAGATCAAAATAAAAATTTCAGTTACCTGGGGATTCGAGCATTTAATGAGTCATACTTCAAACGTCTTTTAGGAAGTTGCATCATTATTGTTAGACATGTGACTTTGCACATTATTGTTAGACTTGTGAATTGTCTGTTTCAGAAAAATTTGGATTTGAAAAACTTTCAGGATTAAAATCAGAGTCTGAAAACTTTTTTGAAATTTTTTTTAGAAGTAAGCAGCGGAAAATAAAATTGCAGAAGGTAAAATGTAGAAATTAAAAGTTAAAGGAAAAAGAAGACACCAGAAGTTATAGAGGTTCGCTAAAAAAAGACCTAATCCTCTCCCTTAAAATTATTCTTGAGAGTATCCAATAAACTTAAGAGATTTTAGTAGGTTGAACTCTCAAACCCCCTTATACAAGAAAAATGAAGTTTGTGGCTAACTTCCAACCAAACAACAAACATGGGAGAGAAGTGGTGAGTCTTCCTTCCAAAAGATGGATTAAATCGATTAGTCTCCTTTCCACTAAAAACTTGGAGTGGTTAGTCTTAAAGCTTCAAACAAAGGTTTTATCACTGACTGATCTTGAACCTGGAGATATTTTAACACCAGACTGAGCTCACGAAACGAAACCTGGTTTTATACCGGGCTAACCAAGAACCTGTGAGACCTTATCACCGAGCTGATCTTGAATCGAAACAAGCTTTTAACATTGGGTTGAGCTTTAACCGTAATTTGATTTTATACCGGACTAACCAAGAACCTATGAGATTTTACCACCGGAGTGATCTTAAACTTTGAAAGCTTTTGAACAGACTGAACTTTTGAACCTAAATGGAGACTTGATCACACAATCCCCAAACCAAAGCTTTTCACGGGTTTAGCTTTGAACCCAACAAATTATTCCTAAATTGATGAAATGTTCAACCAAGGCAAAAACAAAACTTTCTTGGTGAACTTACAAATCTACCCTTCAAGAATTTCAACTTCCTCATTCGCAAAATGACTTTCTCAAAAAGCACTACGATTGGAAATCGATTGGGACACATTTTTGAACATCTTCAATCGATTTTCATAAAATGTCAATCGATTGGCAATAGCAAAAACTTAAGAGAATATGAAAAAGAGAGCATGAAACAAATTAAAGATAAAATGATAATTTGAAAATTAATTACTAGAATAAGTAACGAAAGTAAGGCACATGAGGAATGCATGCACAAAAATGATAAATCATGCAGAAATCAAGAAATACATAACCACCTTTCAAATAATGAGGAAATGGAACGTTGAAAGAGAGAGAAGAGGCCAGACTTTAAGCTAACATAATGAGGGGTTTATATAGCCTAGTAAGTGAGTGTAATAGGAGAATGATTGATGTATGAATCTTCTTTTTCTTTTTGATTATTCTCTCTGGATCCGAACCTTCTAATTCCTGCATTATTGTACTTTTTCTCTAATTTTCACATTGAAAACTCAAAGTTAGTAATGCATCAATAAAGTGCAACTGCCCTTTTTCTCTTGAACTTATTGTTACATTCATTACATTGGTGTTTTCATCTCAACACGAAAGACAAAACACACATGAATGGGATATATGCAAAATTGAACAAGAACGTTGATGTAATCAGCAATGTCAGTGGAGACCTAAACGCCCAAATCGAGCATATGGAATTTGTTAACCATGCTTACATGGAACGAATGGAAGTCATTCATATGGAAAACGAGTCCCAATTTAACCAGCTCAATTCTGCAATGGTGTGACTCTTGCAACACTTACAAACTATACTATTGTCTTCCCACTGTGCACTTATCTCAAACAAAGAACCAGTGAAGACTCCATTTTATGTGAGATCTGTCAACTTGGATTTTCCGGGATTTGATTGAAAAACATAATGGATGGGATATTTAAATCATATTAGTTCTTTAATTACTATACTACCCCTAATACTGATAGATTAATTATAGCTTCTGTGCATTTAGATTATGATATTGTTTTATGGTATCAAATGATTCAAAGAAACACACTCATTTCGGTCATGGAAAGTGTTTACCAGAGCTTTAGAACTTGAATTTGGATCAGTTTATTGTAACACCACGAAATTATTGGAATTCTTTTACTTCTTTTGATAATTTAATTTTGTGTATTGATGTTTTCCTAATTTTAGTGTTACTATTTTGTGATTATTGACATACCCCAATTTTGTCCCAGACATTTAGAAATTAGAAATTGTTAGTAACTTTTATTGTTTTTTTAGGTTTCTTTTTTAGATTTTTTGGTATTTTTTTATGTTTATTTTAAAACTTTTAATAAAAAAATGGTTATTTTAATAACTTTTTAATAGCATTTATCTTAATATATAAAAAATGGTATTTATTAGTTATTTTGATTTCTAGTCATTTATTTTAATTTTAATTACAAGAGATAAACATGTTATTTGTTTTATTTTATTTTAATTTTTTAATATTAAAATATTTGATTTAGTAAGGAATCAAAGAAGATTTGGTATGTCACATATTTGGTCAATTTTCGTTTCTTATTGATCGTACTTTGTCACAATTTGGTGTTTTCCTTTTATGTTGACCTAAAAAATCAACATAAATAGACACCCACACACTACATCAAAAAAGGACAACAAGACAATCAGTCCCAAAAAGCTAAGAAATAGTCTCAAAATACCTCACCCTTTCACACATATTTTTTAAGAAAAATTTTTTTATCACCATCATCTTCTCTTCCTTCCACCATATAAACCACCACATACACACTATCTTAATCATCACCTTCATCTTCTTCAGTAACAAATATCACCACATCACAACTTCTATTTTCAACACAATCACTCACACATATAACAAACCAAATAAAATAAAAATATCACAATAATAAGAAGTTGAATAAGAAAGATGAAGAACTCACCAGAATCGCGAATTCATTGAAAAACGTGAAACTGGACACCACCACGACATTGTCGTGGTTCCACTATCCTTCCGCTACACCGGATCCAGTGACCCCTATTTCGAAACCGTCAACCGCACATTCCCCATTTCGTAACAAATTCGTTGTCAAAAACACATCCTTCGTTCTCCTGTTTGTGTCATCGCCGCCACTTTATGTTTTATGTTGCCGCTGTTTCGTTTTATGTCATCCACTGATTCACATTCTTTCCCATGCGTTCAGGTTTTCATCTTCATGGTGTTTTGTTTTTTTTTTCCTTAAAAAATGTCTCAAAACTTGTCTTGCTTTTTCTTTAAAATAATTAATACATATTTTGTTTTTTTGTTTGTTTCATAGATGAAAGAGAAAGAAAGGAGAGCCAAATAAATAAAGAGCGATGATTCTCTTTTTTTGTGTTTGTTGTTAATCTTTTTCTATAAAAAAACAACAAAAGGGAAATACGAGTTTGAAATGTCAAAGCCCTTTATTTTATGGGTAATGCAAACTTGTGTATTGAAATTAATATAGTAAAAATTTATTGGAAATTGTGTATTGAAATTTATTGAAATTGTATATTGAAATTAATATAAGATTATAATTAATGATTATATTGTTTTTCTCAATACAAATTTTCCAATTATGGTTATTTTAACTTGTGCCCCAAAGGCACAAGTTAGCACTACTCTTATTTTATTTAAGAATTGAGGAGAGAGAGAGAGAGAGGGAGAAAGAGAGGGTTTTCACTTCTTTTTTTTTCATTTCTTTGTTTTCAGTGAATAAAAGTTTGAAAAGTCAAATTTGATTTTGATTATTTATCTTTCATTTATTTTCTTTTATATTTTATTAATAATAATTAATTAGGTTTAGAAGAAGTTAATTATTTGGGCTTTCAAAATATAGGCTCATTGAGTATACATCTCATGTTTGCTCGTCATGCCTCGCTCTTCATTTGTTTTATTTACTTTTATATTTAGTTTTATTAATTTTATTATTAGATCTTAATTGAATTTTGTAATATTAAATCGGGTTCTAGATCTGTTGATATTTTCACCATTAATATTTTTTTTCATTTGTTTTAAATACAATTTTATTCTCATTTGTTTGGAAGGAAGTTCACGACTTTAAATTAAATCTTTAAGTAATTAAAGGTGATAACAAAATAAAATAGATCACTAATTTTTGTCAATCCTAGTCCATGTCGGTTGAATCATATCAATTAGTAATCTAAACCCTAAGATAAATAATATTTGTTTCTTTTTCTAATAAAAAATCAAACCAAAAAAAGGAAAGGGAGAATGTACATTCGTTTGTTCCTCGAGTATCGGAGGCTTAGTGTACACTTTGCTCGAACCTATTATCCACAAAGACAATTTTTAATAAGTAAATTTGAATTAAAAAGAGAATGGCGAATGTACATTCGCACGTTCATCAAGTATTAGAGACTTAATGTACACTTTTCTCAAACTGATTATTCATCTTTCGCAAAGACAATCTTTAATAAGTAAATTTGGATTGAAAAAGGAATGGGCGACTGTACATTTGCATGTTCCTCGAGTATCGGAGGCTTATTGTACACTTCGCTCTAACCGATTATTCGTCTTCCGCAAAGATATTTTTTAATAAGTAAATTTGCATTAAAATGGGAATGGGCGAATGTATATTCGCATGTTCCTCGAATATGAGAGGCTTAGTGTACACTTTGCTCGAACTGATTATTCATCTTCCGCAAAGACATTTTTCTCAATAAGTAAATTTGGATTAAAAAGGGAGGGGGCCAATGTACATTTGTTTATTCCTCGAATATCGGAGGCTTAGTGTACACTTTGCTGGAACCGGTTACTCGTCTTCCACCTAAAATCAATCATAACCAATAAAGCATATTTTTTGCCCAAGCGCAACTAAGCAAACTTTTTCAAAAACAATGATGTTTTATCCATTCCAACGTGAAACAAGCAAACACTTTATTTCGCCCATGTGTGACGAACAAGCAACGCTTAACTGCTCGAATGTGACCTAAACATCATTCGCTAAAATCAACAAACAAAAAACCATTTGCTAGAAAGAACTAAGTAGATTTGAGTTTCTCATCGCACCTGAGAATACATAAGAACAAGATTGAACATCTTGTAAAGCACCCTAATAAAAAACCTAATTTTCCCCCTCACTTACTTTTTTAAATAACACGTAATAATCATAAGAAACGCAAAAGAAAAAACTTTGTTAAACTAAACACTTTTGTAAAACTAAGCAAAAGGTTCTTGTTGAGTACAACAGATGTGTGGGGGTACTAACACATTTTCCTTGCATAACTGACTTCCGAACCCGAAGTTGGCCGCGATGACCATATTTCGTTCTTAAAGGGTTTTATCGGCATTTCCCTTCAAAAATAAAACTTTGGTGGTGACTCTATTAATTTCGAGCGTTCGTTACGTTCGGACATTTTTCGGGCCGCGACAATAATTATTTGGAAAATTTTGGAATTTAGCGGGAATTGAGAAAGATTAGAAAAGAAATAAATAATAAGTGGGAGGAAAGAAATTGGGAAGGATGATTTAATAATAATAAAAATGAAAAATAAATAAAATTTCAATTTTTATTAAGAAAAAAGTAAATAAGTGCAAAATTAATTGGTATCTTATGTCTACGGTAGTGGGATTTTCCTTGAACCCCTAATTTTATATGAAGTTTATGTGAATTCCCTTGGGAATGAGGGTTCCATGAGCTCTAAGCCATGAATTTCCCTCTTGTTTCTCATGATTGGATTTAATTGCATAACTTGATTTGCATTCCCATGAGTTTGATGAATTAATGTTGAGATTGTTGATTGATGAATGGATGAATCTTAATGATGAAATTATATTGCTTGGTTGATGCTTGAATGATACTAACAGGTGTAAAAATATGTATTTTAGATTTTCTTATCAAACCCCTGATTTGTTTAGGTTTCTGGTTGAGTTTGATGATGTTACAATTGTGAAAAACAAAAACAAAAAACATAGGGTGTAATCGGTTACACCCCTGGGCTGTTTCAAAAATACCAAACGAATTAGTAAAAATTCATAACTTGAGGTAGGAAACTTGTATTGAGGCGCAACCTGATGCTTTGGAAAAATAACATGTAGACCTATCTTATAATAATCATTTAACGATGTTTATATGCGTGAAAAATTTGAGAATAAAGACTCATCGTATAAGGTTGTATGATGTTTTAGGACATAAGTCCAATGTTTTGATAATACTTTATTGTGAACCAAGTTATGAATGATGAATGATTGATGTTGGTAATGGAGGTGATTACTAATTATGTAGGTGTGTTGACTGTTAGGGACAAGTTAAGGAGTTCTATGGAACCCTTAGGAGTAGAAACTATATTGTTGTGAATTGATGTCGTCAAGAACAAATCAAAATATGAGAAAAATATTGAGTTTGTTGAACAAACACAAGAAACCCTATTATGTTTTACGAGAGAGAGAGAGAGAGAGAGAGAGAGAGATAGAAGAAAGAATAAGAAGAACTGGAATTGGTTAAAACTACTTTACTATTCACTTACTCAATAAGGGTTCAAAGATTACAAGTGAATAACAATAATTAACCTCTCTCTCAACAACTTGAGAGAACTAGTTTATTTATAGACTACTAAGCTAACTTAAGCTACAAGCTAACTTAAAAATTGGACTTACATGTAAGGCCTAATTCGACATGTTAACAATCTTAACGTTTCGACAAATGCATGCTTAAGCATACTTCGACTACAGCATACAAGATCATCATGTGAACAGACTTCGACTACATGCTAAAACTTTGTTGAACCATGACGACATCCCTATCGAGACTAGAGTTTGATCCAAATACCACAAATATCCACCTTGGAACAAACTCTACACTAACAAGGGAAAAACTAGCTTTCATTATGCAGCTTTATAAACTGCATACAGTGGAAAAACTTGCTACTTGGCAATGTCTTGGTGATCATATCAACATCATTGTCATCAGTCGAAACCTTCAACACTTAGACTTCTCCATGCTTAATTATCTCTCTGACGAAGTGCAACCTCACATCAATTTGCTTGGTTCGCTCATGATAGGCTGAATTCTTCGACATATGTATTACACTTTGACTATCACATTTAAGAGTGATAATTTGACCTTGAAGTTTTAGCTCCTTAGCAAAACCTTCAAGCCACAATACTTCTTTCACAACTTCAGTGAAGGAAATATATTCCACTTCAGTGGTTGATAAGGCAACAACCTTCTGAAGTGTTGGTTTCCAACTAATTGTTGTGCCAAACATAGTGAACATGTATCTTGAAATAAATTTTCTGGAATCTATACAACCTGCATAATCAGAGTCGATAAATCCTTCGATTTTGACATTGTTATCATCATCACAGGCTATACTATAAATTAGCACTCTGCTTAGAGACTCATTTATGTACCTTAGAATCGCCTTTGATGCTTTCCAGTATGCCTTCTCAGGATTGGCCATATACCTGCTTACAAGACTCACTTTGTACGCTATGTATGGCCTCGTATAGGCCATATCATACATCAAAGAACCTACTCTACTAGCATATGGAATGTTATTCATATAGGATCTTTCGACTTCAGTACTAGGACTTTGAGTCGTACTCAACTTGTATTGAGAATTAGTCAATGTTAGAACAAGATTTGAATTCGACATACCAAACTTGTTGAGAATCTTCTTTAGGTATGTCTCTTGAGATAAGCATAATCTCGACTGCTTTCTATCTCTCCGGATGTCAATCCCAAGAATCCTGGAGGCAACTCCCAGATTCTTCTTGTCGAATTCCTTATCAAGTCCAGTCTTCACCTTCATAACATCTTCGACACTATTGCTTGATATGAGGATATTGTCCATATAAAGTAAGAAAATAACAAGTGAATTTCCAGGTCGAAATCTGAAGTAAACACAGTGGTCGAACTGGCTCCTAGTGAAACCTATGTGTGCCATAAACTTGTCGAATCTCTTATTCCATTGTCGAGGAGATTGTTTCAGTCCATAAAACGACCTATTCAGCTTGTACACATAATCCTCCTTTCCCTTTTCTGCACACCCTTCAGGTTTCCTCATCAGGATTGTTTCATCTAGATTACCATACAGGAAAACACTCTTCACATCAATCTTTCAAGTTATAGGTCGAACTTTGCCACCTTAGAAAGCACCATCCAAATGGACTTATGCTTTACAACAGGCGAGAACACATCATTAAAGTTGAATCCTTCTTTCTGAGTGAACCCCCTAGCAACCAACCTTGCCTTAAATCGCTTCATCATCACTCCTTCAATTCATTCCTTAACCTTGAAAATTCACTTACAGCTGACTAACTCGGTCCCTGCAGGTTTCTCGATCAGTTCACGAGTGTTATTATCATGAAGATTTTTCATCTCACATCTATGGATTTAAGCCATTCAGTCTTGTCTCGACTCCTCATAACTTCCTTATAGTCTTTAGGTTCTCCATCCAGAACCTCACTTGCAGAGATTAAGGCATAAGCTATTAAATCTGTATAACCAAGTCTCTGAGGTGGCTTGATGACTCTTCTCGACCTGTCTCTTGCCAGCAGGTACTCATTATCAGTCTCCTTATCTTCGTTAGCACCTTGTGCTTCTTCTTCGACTTCATATGGGTTATGCACTTCAATATCACTATGCTCCCCCTCAACAAGAATTTCTTCCTGTTCCAGCTTTTCTCCAGAGATCTTGGTACTTCGACCAACATCATCAGTTTTCTTGAATGCCATTTCTACTTCATTGAAAACTGTAATCGACTTGTGATACACCTCCTGTGATCTGTCTCTAGGCACCACAACCTATAAGCTTTGACTTATTCGGGGTATCCACGAAACATTCATCTCAGAGTTATAGGTTCGATCTTGTCTTGCCTAATGTGAGCAAAGGCTAAGCAACCAAATACTCTAAGTCTGTCAAGATTAGGTGGATGTTCCGACCAGAATTCTTCAGGTGTCTTCATTCCTAAGGTAGTAGAAGGACGTCTATTTATCAGGAATGCTGCATATACATCAGCTTCTTCCCAAAACACCTTCTTCAAGCTATCACTAACCAAACTTCATCTAACCCTTTCCAGAATGGTTCGATTAAACCTTTCAGCCAAACCATTTTGTTGGGGAGTACCTGCAGTAGTTTTGTGCCTTGCTATACCAAATGCATCACAATAGTTGTCAAATGCCTCATTGCAAATTTGAAGACCATTGTCGGCCCTCAGCCTCTTGACCTTCTTACTAGTTTGATTTTTAACCAGTGTCTTCCAACTTTTGAAATTTTCAAAAGTTTCATCCTTAGTCTTCTAGATGAGCATCCATAACTTTCTAGAATAATCATCAACTATGGATAGGAAATACTTTGAACCTGAGTGTGAAGGATTCCTTGCAGGCCCCAAGAGATTAGCATGAATGTAAATAAGGGATCCATGTGTTCTTTATTTACCTTTGTTAAACTTTACCCTACAGGATTTACCAAATACACAAGGCTCACAAAACTCTAGTTTTTCGACCTTGTCACCGCACAACATATTTTGTTTCGACAATTTGACCAGGCCTCTTTCATTGACATGGCCAAGTATATTGTGCCATAGCTCACTCTTCGAGACATGTTTTGTGGATGCCACATCTGTTGAACCACTTACAACCTTAGCCTCAAGGGTATACAAGTCTTGCCTCTTCACGCCTCTCAAGATTTCCTTCGACCCCTTCATTACTTTTTGGATACTTTTCTCTCCTTTGAAAACATATCCTTTTTTGTCGAATTCACCAAGAGAAATAAAATTCCTCTTAAGATCAGGTACACACATGACTTTAGTCAATAGCCTTATTGACTCATCACGGAGCTTGAATATGACATATCCAACTCCTGCAATCTTGCAGGCTTTATTGTTTCCCAGCAGAATTGACCCACCATCTTGATCACATAATTCCTCAAACACTTCCTTGTTTGGATTCATATGCCAAGTACATCCTGAATCCATAATCCATTCCTTTTTAAAGTCACTGCTTGAAACCACCAGGACATCAGATGATTCATAATCATCTTGCATAATGGATGCATTACCATTATCCTTTCCACCATGATTATTCGTTCGATCAGGGCACACCTTTCTTGTATGACCCTCATTCTTACAATGATAACACCTAATTGCAGAAGTATTACCACCATAAGAATTCTATGGAACTTTACCCTCTTTCTTCTCAAACTTACCATCTTTCTTTAATAATTTCCCCTTAAAGGACAAACCTTCACCAACAGAAGATGACTAGTGCTCCTTTGTTTCATTCAGGTCTTTAGAGTACAAGGCTAATTGAACTTCTTCAAAGGTCAACGAATATCTTCCATACAAGAAATCTTCTTCAAAGTGAGCATGAGACTTAGGTAAAGCACGCAACAACAACAACAACGCTTGATTTTCACCATCAATCTTAACCTTGATATTTTAAAGACCAAGAATCAATGTTGAACATATCCAGCTGCTCAGCCAATACTTCGTCCATACACCCGCTGAAGTTTTATCCTTTGAAACCTACCAGAGAACCTTATCACCATGACTCAATATGATGACACTATAGGCTTTCTCGATCACCGTCATCTTATCCTTCTCCGTTAGGGCATAATCCATATTCTATGATCCTTTCATAGCTTCTAACAAACCCTAATGAACTAGTACGGCTTGCATCTTTAAGCACCACAAACCGAAATCATTCACACCGGTAAATTTCTCAATCTCATACTTTATTGACGACATTTTCTCCTTCATACTCACCACACCAGTTTGTTGTGAATTGATGTCGTTAAAAACAAACCAAAATATGAGAAAACGATTGAGTTTCTTGAACAAACACAAGAAACCCTATTAGGTTTTACGAAACAATCAGGAGGCAAAATGCTACATCGTGGTAACTTGTTTGAGCCTAAAAGATGCTCAAAACTACCTTGTCCAAATGATGATCGGAGGTGCTGAAAACTGGATTTGGCCAGAGCAATTCAGTGAGTCTCAATACTTGGTTCTTGTAGATTTAGCTTCAGAAGATGGTAGAGAAGCTAATGGAAGCAAGAAATGGAGTTGGAAAAGCTTAGAAATGAAACACGATATCTCAAAATTAGAAGAAAAATTCTGAGTTCGAGCAGAGGTTTGAGGGGCTATCTAAGCTTGGAATTCAGTGCAAATGCTTCCTCTATTTATAGCAGAGGTGAATGAATGGGATACATGTGAGAATTTGCTACAATCGTGTGAAATGAAGTGTGCCAAAAGTGTTATCAAGCTTGATCATGAAGTCAGCCAAAACGTAGTGCATTGCTTATTATTTTGGGTCATTTTTTATCCTCACATATTACTTGACCTCATCATGGACAAAACACGTGCATACATTGACTTAAAATTGAGAATTGGATGAAATTTCAAAACTGATCATGAACCGTAACTTAGTTTCAAGTAGTCATGTTCATAACTAGGCCAAATACAATTCACTCGTGCATTTCTTGATTTTCTTTGAGCCAAATGACCCATTCATGGATTAGAACATAATGCAAAAAGAATAAATCCAAAAGAATGCTTGAGGTGAAAATGGCATTAGGTGGAAGTTGAGGTCGTGGCACTGAAAATTAGGCCAGACATTAGGTCAAACAGGTCATGACCTAGTTTTGTGCACAAATGACCTTCAAGATTTAAGGTCCTTAGAGCATTAATTGATGTTTAACCTCTAAAGCAAAGTCGTAGAGGACATCAAGAGGGATATATGGAAAAAAGAAGCGCCCATAAAAGTTGAATATTGAAGGAGTTATGATCTTTGGAACATAGGCATGCCAAACTTGAACTTTGGCCAAAATTTTCTAAGTCCATAAAATGACCTAAAATGTCTTCAAACTTTTGGTGATCTTACAAGCACAATTAGCTCTTGACTTTTGAAGAGAAGTTAGAGAAGATGTAAAGATGAGTCATTTGCCCAAAGAAGCACTCAAAAATGTTGAAGTATGAAGAAATTGTGAAGTCTTGAACTTAGGCTTGAAATGTTGACTTTTTGGTCAAACCTCCTTGAACAAAATTGCAACATTGGACATTTTCTTGCATTTCAAGGCACACTGATGATCATATGGACTCAAAATGATGTATTCTTGGTTGTTCTTTGAAGAAGTTGTGAAGTCTTGAACTTAGGCTTGAAATGTTGACTTTTTGGTCAAACCTCCTTGAACAAACTTGCAACATTGGACATTTTCTTGCATTTCAAGGCACATTGATGATCATATGGACTAAAAATGATGTATTCTTGGTTGTTCTTGGATGAAGCTTGCAATGGCTTAAAGAAACTTATTGATGGAGACATGGAAATAAACACATGAACCTTGGAAATTTCTTGAGAAACAAGTCATCCAAACTTGAGATATCTTTGGTCAAATGAAGTTGAATGATGCTTAAGACCCTATAAATTGAGATTATAGGTCATTCTTTGATGAATAGCCTTTGAAGATCAAGGGTTGACTACACTTTGACTTGAGGAACTCAAACCCTAGTCAAGGATGCATTGACTTGATGCACTTGATTTCAAACCTTACCTTGCCAAAGAAACAAAGGGACAAGGCATATATTTTTTTTTTGTATTTTGATTAGAGGTTAGTAAAATATAAAGCATATAAGTGCAAAAAAGAAAGATACACAAAGAGGTGCTTGGTGATCTCTACAAAGGCAAACCCAAAGGTGGGAGGGTAAGGAGACAACCAATTTTGTGCTCTTTATGCATTGTAAAGATGCAAATGAGGTGGGAGCTTAGTGTCGCTCCCGAAAGATTCGCATCCAACGGTACAAACGCGAGAGTGGCGCAAAAAACACAGAGTCGCCAGCAAAGTGTATTTATCCCGAGAGAGGGAAAGGAAACACTGCATAAACCTGAAGGAAGGGAAAGAACATGGTCTCACGACCAAGAGAAACGGGTACGGGAGTCGATTACGCGAAGGGAAGGTGTTAGCACCCAACACGTCCATCGTACTTGATGGGATCCACGCTTGTTGTCTGCATCAAAGGGTGTCGTCGTCTGGAGCTCCACTTCTACTGGACCGGAGAAGAAACGAGAACGGAAAGAACGGAGAAACGAAGAAGAAAAGAAAGAAAAAAGAAGTGACTCGATAGGACGGTATCGTTGTCCTAGGCCTACGTACTCCCTCAGTGCAATAGGAAAGTCAGAGTCAACGTAGTTCGGACGGGAACTGTGGGGAAGGTTGCTCGCCAAGACAATCGCTGTCTTGTGCCTACATATCCTCAATCAGATGAGAGAGAGAGGAATCAGAGCTAATGTAGTTCGTGGGTACGAACACGGATGGGTAAGTGTTTTCTACGTGAGCGACGAGCTCTTTTCTGAAAATGAAGTTTGAAACCCAACAATCCCGAAGGACAAAAGGATTTGAATTTGTTTGGTGTTTTTTAGACAGAAGTGTTTTAAGTTAGTTCGTAACTTGCATTGCACCAAAGTCTATGACATAGGAACGAATACTTCGCGTATCGTCCCCAACAGGACGTACACTAGGTACCCTAGAGGAGTGAAGGGAAACCCCTCATTCCTCACTTCCCACACTTAAGGCTCGAGCGCAATACACGTTAACTTTTATTACGTGTTTTGAAGAAGTTTTGGGATGAGAAGAGAGAAGACACAAAGGAAACTCTAAAGGGAAACTAAGAGTCTTAATGTTATCATGCATGGATGTCCTATGGTTAGTGAGGCTTAGGAGAGACGACTACCTAAAACCTAATGCTAATCCTACTCCAAGCTTAATAAAAATTAAGTTGGACTAGGTAGCTCTAAGGGAAAAGGATCCAAGACTTAACCAAGTCTTGAGATTCATGGGATGAGAAAGAGTGAGAGAGAAGAAAGGAGCATCTTAAATGCTAAAGCAAACACAAGTATGAAAGCTTAAAAGAGAAATGAGAAGTTAGAATGTGGATAACCATGCACATCCCATTCACTTACCATTAGCCCCTACATGGTTAGCAAAAACAAACATAAGCAACAATAAGACAAATGAAACCCAAACAAGTCACAACCCAAAGAGAAATGGTTACAAACCAAATGAAACTCATCCAAGTCAGAATGTACACCTTAAGGGTGACCCATAATGTTTACCAAACAAACTCAAGCAAAGAGAATGCAAACAAGTGGCAAAACATCCAAGAAAGTCATCAAAGAAGGAATAGAAGAAGAATGAGTGGATATGCAAGGTGATCATGCAAGAATGCCTCAAATAATATCCAAGATAGAATGTGGATGACCTAAACATGTGCCTAAACATGTTATCCAAGTGTCACATAAGGCAAACAAGCAAGTATCCAAGCATTAAGAATCATTAGAAGAAGGAGAAGGAAGCATGTAAATGAAACATGTTAAAGGATGCAACATGAAACATGAATAACATATGATATGAATACAAAGCTTCAAGATCAGAAACATACATCAAATGAGATGCAAATAAGTGATATGGCATGGCATACACAAACCAAATACAAACCAAGAAGAGGCATAGATGAGAAGAAGTGAAAAGATAAGTCAAAAGAGGCATGTAAATCAAACATTGAACATGCACACCAAATATACAACAACCTCACACCAATGACATATAATTGCAATCACATGACTCATAATGATTCAAACATGGCTCATGAAGTCAAAGAAACAATCCCAAATAATGGCACAAGTGCCTTCTCAAACAAGTAATCAAACATGGTTAAAGAAGTGCACAAAAGAAGACCTCAAACAAAGAGCAATCAAACAATTATCAAATCAACTTCAGAAATTACCAAATTAATTCTCCATACACCTCAACTATAAGCAAACATCATACTAAAAACTCATGCAAAAATTCACAAGATAAGTCCTTCAATCAATCATGCAAAGTCACATAGGAATTATGAACTAATATGCAAAAGAGAGGGACCAAAATGCAATATGAACAAAATTTAAAAATATTAGAAAATTTGTTTTATGAACTTCAAAGTGTCCTTGAAACAATTCAAAAAGAATGGGCTTAAAATGTTTTACATGCTATGAGAAATAAATTCTACAATGCAAAGTATGCACATATGAAACAATTCAAAAAAGAAATCAATTAAACAATTAATTCAGATGCCAAAAATAAAATAAAAGGAAAAATAAAATTTGGAGAAATTTTATAAAATGTCAAATATGCTTCATGAATTTTTTTGTAATTTTTGGTTGCATAAAGCTATTTTTAAAAAATAAAATGCAAACAATGCAATTAAATAAAATAAAAAAAAGAAATAAACATGGGGGGTGCAAACAACAAGCATGGCATGTTGAGAAATGAAATGGATCAAAGCATGGGGTGGGAATAGCAAGCCCAAATCATAAAAGTCCATCAGCGAAGTCAAAAGAAACATATGGAACCCAGTCAACGGTCAGACCCAATCAGGACCCTCAGATCAATCATACGCATGATATCAAGTCAAAAAAGCAACAAGTAGTCATGATAAGAGGTTCAGATCACAATGCACACCATAACCAACATACACACGCGCACATTAAATCACTCAGAATTAAAAAAGCAACACGTGATAGGCACATGCAAATTTAATGCGCTGGCATAAATCCAACCAATATATCAAAACAACGCACCAGATTAAATCAATCAATCAACAATCAATTAAGATGAGTGATCCAGATCAAACATACATGATAAGAAGGGTGGACTGACACACACACACAAACACTGAAATAAAAAATAGAATTTAAAAACGTGGCAACGTGGAGACCGTCAGATCAAAGCAATGGACGATTGTGATTGCATCTTCCTCCTCCAAGCCTTCGCCGGACTGAACATAAACCAGGTGCCGGAGCCCTAGCTCCGGTCACCTTCTCCGGTGAGTCCCAACCAAAAATTTCCCAGAAATGGCAAACGAGCACATCATCTTGTCCAGATTTTCACAAGGATCACAAATATACCAACCAAATCATCAAACAATGAACACACAGTGCAAATCGAACAAATTAAGTTTGAGATTCAAAATTTCAGATCCACATTATGCGCATGTTACACGTCCAAAATTAATTCTAAACACATTAGCATGCTCAGCAACAACAACAGATCATTATGCACATAAAAAATTTAAGTTCTAAGAGCATGAAAAGTGAGCTAACCTGAGATCTGTAGAACTTGAAATACAATAAGAACGCCTTCCAAAAGCTGCAGATCTTCCCCTTTTGAGCTCTATTTGCAAAATAAATGCAAATAGAGGCTTGAATATGGCTAGATCTAGGAGTTTGAACTTGGATCCTCTTGAACTGAGCTTGATGAAAACCTTGCTATTAGCTCAAAACAATGGTGGATTCTCACTCTACCAAGTGTGTAGATCAAGAATATCAAAAAATTTCTTCAGAAACCCTTGAGATGAGGGAGTTTCGAAGAGAAAAATTTTTGGTGAGAAAAAGAGATTCTGAACAAATGGGAGTGCATGACCTAGCAATGAGGGTATGAGTTAGCTTATATACATTCCATTAGTCCACTGATCATGATTAGCAATTGGTTAATCCCTTGATTAATGTGTTTTGAGTGGTTTTGCAAAAATGAAATTTGTGTTCAATCCACTAATTCTCACGTGCCAACTCATGCTTTCTCTCATGAATCCCTCACACATTCCTTGCTGATCACAAATGGATTGGAATTGGGCCTTGAAATGTCTTGGTTTGCAAGTTTCAATCCATCTTGCAAAATTGCACTTTGTTGAATAAGTGAGAAATATGGTATGAAATGAATTGATTCAAAGGCCAAATATGATCCAAATGAGGAGTACTTTGATGTTGTAATGTGACATGAACCATTAGAACCAATTACAAGTCAATTTGCACCAAAATGCAAAAGGTGGAAAAAGTGGTACATGGAAAACCATCAAAATGCACCTTGCATTGTTTTGACCATAACTAGAGTTCCACAAATGATATGGAGATGTTCTAGTACTTTTTGGAAATGGGAGAGAAAGATATTCAACTTTCATGTTGGAGGAAAATTCATTTGAAGCTTCCTTGATGATGAAAAGTCAAGTTGAATGTAGTGGAAAAGTTGCCAAAAATGGAAAGTTCTCATTATAGGTCATTTTCCAAATTAGTAACTTTTGCACAAACTCTTGATTCTTGGAGAATGATGTCATACATGCTATTCCTTGACCAAATAAAGGTAGATGGACTTGGGAATCATGATTTGAACCTTTGAAAACCCATGGTTGACTTTCCTTTCTCACTGTGGACTTTTGCTTACTTTACAAGTAACTGATCCACTGTAAATCCTCCACAATGAATCACTAGCCAAGTCTCTATCCATGAACATTTGTGAGCATAAACACCTCATGACACCATGCTTGAACACACAAAGCCCTCCAAGAAGCCCTTTTGATTCACAAACCCTAATTGGTCCCTCTGGTTAGGAGGGAAAGAATCACTTGTAATCTTTTGCCATGCTTGACCTTATGAAGATATGATGGACTCCTCAAACCACCTTGAGGCTTGAGACTCCTTTAAAATGAACCAAGTACCTTGATCCCATGCTAAAAACCAATGCTATGCATAATGAAAATGCAAGGAATGCAAAGAAACATAAGCCAGTTAACTAAAAATAACAAGGCAAATTTTGGGGTGCTACAGATGCCCCTATTCAATCAACTTGGTCCTGAAGGTATGATAGTGACGGCTATCATGCATTCAAAGGATTCACGGAGATTGAATACCAAAAGAAACCTGAAATTTTCAATCCTCAAAGGAGGGACGACTCCACTGGGGAACAAGCAATAAATGCTGCACTGTCACAACACGTACGAGTGTTGGAAACCAATACCAACAATGTATTGAAAAGTCTTGAAATAAACACAGACGAGTGTTAGCTATGCTGGGGATAAACACGGACGGGTGTCAAGGCATCAAAGATATCAGATACGGACGGGTATAGAAAAGGTACACGGACGGGTGCCAAATGTCAATGCGGACGGGCATTGAAACAAAAGTTCAAACACGGACGGGTGCTGAAAGAACACGGACGGGTGCCAAAAGTCAATACGGACGGGCATTGGCTTAAAAGGTTCAAACACGGACGGGTGTAAAAAGATTCAATACGGACGGGCATTGAAAAAGGTACACGGACGGGTGTAAAGAGTTTTCAATACGGACGGGCATTGAAAAGGTACACGGACGGGTGTAACAAGGGTTCAATACGGACGGGTATCGAAAAGGTACACAGACGGGTGTAAAGAGGTTCAATACGGACGGTTATTGAAAAGGTACACGGACGGGTGTAAAGAGGGTTCAATAAGGACGGGTATTGAAAAGGTACACGGACGAGTGTAAAAGGATCCAATACGGACGGGTATTGAAAAGGTACACGGACAGGTGTAAAAAGATTCAATACGGACGGGTATCGAAAAGGTACGCGGACGAGTGTAAAAGGATCCAATATGGATGGGTATCGAAAAGGTACACGGACGGGTGTAAAATATTCAATACGGATGGGTATCGAAAAGGTACACGGACGGGTGTAAAGAGGGTTCAATACGGACGAGTATCGAAGAGGTTCAAAAGCAACTTTTATCGGGAATTAATCTCGCTGGGGAATGGAAAGCAACACGGATGAGTGTCATCAAAAGGTCAATACGGACGGGTATTGAAACAAAAAGGCGACCTCTCTGGGGATTGAAATGCAACACTGACGGGTGTCATCAGAAGGTCAATACGGACGGGTATTGAAAAGGTTCAAACACAGAGGGGTGGCGAAGGAAACACAGACGAGTGTCTGACGGTAAAAACCTTGGGGGGATAAACCAAAGGACCACCTGGACGAAGGGGTAAAAAGAGATCATGGATTAACGACCCTGGCAAACAACTCTGCAAGGGAATGCCAAATATAGCTTTGAATGACCAAACCCAACACCTGTGGAGTAAAGTCAAAAGATATCTCCTGAAATCCTGCTTTCCTGACGAAGGAAAACTTAAACCTGGCTTATGCTTCAGATGCATATGTTTGAATTTTGCCGTAATGCTCCACACGAAGTGGAAATTCTACGCATTCAGGAGGATGCCATGCAAAACAGATGCTTATGCAATGCAACAGAGGTGCCTCAGCAAAATAAATGCTGAAGGCGAAGGCAAACTCCACCGGGGATGACAAAATAAATTGTCCTCCGAAATAAGAGATCCTGCTGAGGAAAACTTCACTCTGCTAGGGAAGATTACAAACACCAATTCTGTCGGAGATAGACGAAACTCCGAGAGAATATCCACTCTGTTGGGGAATATCAAGACCAACAACTCTGCTAGAGATAGACAAAACTCCGAGAGAAGACCCATTCAGCTGGGGAAGGATATGAATACTGAAGATGGAAACTCCTCCGCTAGGGATGTCCAACTGTTTCAGAACTTGGATTGACGCCTGCCAAAAACGATTGGACTTAAAACCTGCTGGGGATACCAGTCACCACCAGACTCTACTTGGGGATGTCAGTGAGCTTAATCTGCTGTTAGGGAAATAACTTTACCCTCACCCTGCTGGGGATTAGATCAATCCATTGTCGTTGAGACTATACTTTCTGACCAACTGAGGAAAATCGACACCAGGACTCTGTGGGGATAATAACATCTTCGTCCACGAATCTCCTGCTGGAGATACAACAACATCCACCTTAGAGCAATCATCTTCTGAATACTTGCTGGGGAATAGTAATCCAAACACCACTTCGGCTGGGTATACAATCCTCTGTACTCCTGTTGAGGGGGACGATCCTCGTCGACACATCTGCTTGGGAAATAGTAGTTGCCAACATCCACTCTGCTAGGGGATAAACACACTATTTCCTGACTAGTTGAGAAAAAAAAAACAACTGCTTTATACTCTGTGGGGAAACACCACCTGCTGAAGAAAGGTGAGCCAAATCACGACTCTGGCTGGGGGAAAACCTCTTATATCCTGTTGAAGGGGACGATCCTTAACGACTCCTCTTGGGGAATCACTTCTCTATACTCCGTTGAGGAAGACGATCCTCGATACTCTGATGGGGGAGAGTAATAAACTGTTGAGGACGATCAGACTTCAAAGTTGGGGAGAGCTCTACTGGGGAGGTACACCTGTCACCCAGCAAAACCAACAGAAAGGTCTATGTGCAAAAAATAATTACTTTGATTATCATCATAGTGACTGTCGCCTAAGAATTGCCACTGTTTTCCAACTTGTTTCATAAAGATCAACATTTAGCATGTAATGTTTATAAAAAATATCGGAAATTTTCACAAACAAAACAGTTAAAACAAGAAACAAAAGCTCTTTGACTGAAATGCAAACTTTATTGAATGAATCGGCCTGTAAATAGGCATTTACATCTGGAAGCAATTCCTGGAAAGAGGTAATTGCGCAAAAAGCAAAAGAAAAATACAAATGTCGGCAATGTGGGGAATTGACATCCACCATGACTCGACTCAGCTATAACCCATATGACTTGTTTATCCGCAGATACTTTGGCCTTTGAAGATGACTGACTGGACTGATTCCTTTCCCTCAAATTTTCCAAGTGTGAACAGTGATCACAGATCGAACGCGAATCGTAGCCTTTGCTTTTAAATCCATAACTTTTGTCTGGATCGCCCTTTCGGGTTTTCAATCCACCGGGATACCCATTTTTGCCAAAGTTGCCTGTTCAGGTTTTCAACCTTGCGGGTTTATTATTTTTTCCTTTTATCCCTAATTTTTGCCCGAACCTTTTCTTTTTATGGTTCGCCAGGATGCCCCATTTTTGCCTGAACCTTCTTTTTATGTTCAGCGGGTCTCTTTTATGCAAAGTATTTTTTGACTACATCCGCGTTCACAGGGGACGTAAAATCCTCGCCATCCATGGTTGAGAGTAATAAGGCTCCACTAGAGAAAACCTGTCTTACTACATATGGCCCTTGGTAATTCGGAGTCCACTTGCCCCTGTGATCTGTTTGAGGAGGAGTGATCCTTTTCATAACTAATTCTCCAGTTTAGAAACACCGAGGACGCACTTTCTGATCAAAGGCTTTCTTCATCCTGCTCTGATACAACCGGACATGCGCAATGGCTTTCAATCTCTTCTCTTCAATGAGGTTCAATTCGTTCAGCCAGGAACGCACCCACTCAGCTTCATCAAGCTTCACGTCTGTCAAAATTCTCAAAGAAGGAATCTCAACCTCTAATGGCAGAACTGCTTCCATACCATACATTAGTGAGAAAGGAGTTGCCCCAGTTGATGTGCGCACCAAAGTACGATATCCATACAAAGCGTAAGGTAACATCTCATGTCAGTCTTTGTATGTCACTACCATCTTCTGCACAATCTTCTTTATGTTCTTATTTGTCGCTTCAACAGCCCCATTCATCTTCAGACGATAGGGAGAAGAATTGTGATGTTCGATCTTAAAGCTCTGACATAGCTCCTTCATCATCTTATTGTTCAGATTTGAACCATTATCAGTAATGATCCTCTCCGGGACTCCATACCGGCAGATGATGTCCTTCTTAATAAACCGAGCTACCATTTGTCTGGCGACGTTGGCATACGATGCTGCTTCCACCCACTTCGTGAAATAATCAATAGCCACCAGGATAAAACGATGTCCACTCGAAGCAGTCGGCTCGACCCTTCCAATCATGTCAATCCCCCACATGGCAAAAGGCCAAGGTGACGACAAAACATTCAGAGGAGTAGGCGGTACGTGCACCTTGTCGGCATAAATCTGGCATTTGTGACATTTTCGGGCGTATTTGAAACAATCAGACTCCATAGTCATCCAATAATACCCCGCTCTCAACAATTTTCTAGCCATAGCATGCCCATTGGCATGAGTACCGAAGGAACCTTCGTGAACCTCCTCCATTAACAGGCCTGCCTCGTGTTCATCAACACAACGTAGCAAGACCATGTCAAAGTTTCTCTTGTACAACACACCGTCCTTGTTCAAAAATAAGTTTCCTGATAACCTCCTCAATGTCTTTTTATCCTTGGAAGATGCCCCAGCTGGGTATTCCTGACTCTTCAAAAAGATTTTGATGTCATGATTCCAAGGCTTGCCATCTGATACCCCTTCAACTGCAAATACAAAAGCAGGCATGTCCAAGCGTATGATTCTAATTGAAGGAGTTTCATTCCAACGATTCACTTAATACATTGATGACAACGTTGCCAACGCATCAGCCATCTGATTCTCTATCCGGGGAATGTGATGGAAGTCTACTCTGTCAAAGAAAGGTAACAACCTTCTGGCATAGTTGTTATACGGAACAAGATTCGCTTGGCGAGTCTCCCATTCACCTGTAATCTGATTAACCACCAACGCAGAATCACCATAAACATCGAGGTTCTTGATTCTCAAATCAATTGCTTCTTCTAACCCCATGATGCATGCTTCATACTCTGCCTCATTGTTGGTGCATATGAACGCCAATCGGGCAGTGAAAGGTATATGAGAACCCCGTGGAGTCGTAATGATTGCCCCGATTCCGTTACCATATGAATTAACAGCTCCATCAAAGACCATCTTCCACTGAGATCCAATCTCAGGTCCTTCATCAGGCAAAAGTTCTTCACAATCCTTCATCTTCAGATACATGATATGCTCATCCGGAAACTCAAACTTCATCGGTTGATAATCCTCAATTGGCTGTTCGGCAAGATATTCTGACAAAACACTTCCCTTAATGGCCTTTTGGGAAACATACTGAATATCGTATTCTGTCAGAACCATCTGCCAACGGGCTATTCTACCAGAAAGTGCTTGCTTCTCAAACACATACTTGATCGGATCCATCTTCGAAATCAATAGGGTTGTGTGGTTTAACATATACTGCCTCAAACGCTTAGCGGCCCAAGCGAGTGCACAACATGTTTTCTTCAGCATCGAGTACCTTGACTCGCAATCAGTAAACTTCTTACTCAAGTAGTAGATGGCGTGCTCTTTTCTACCTGACTCGTCTTGTTGACCGAGCACACAACCCATCAAATTCTCAAGAACCATGAGATACATAATCAAAGGTCTTCCTGGCACTGGTGGCATAAGGACCGGAGGTTCCTGCAAGTATTCTTTTATCTTTTCAAACGCCTTTTGACAATTTTCATTCCACCTAACCGCTTGATCTTTTCTTAGCAACTTGAAGATTGGTTCACACGTGGCTGTGAGATGCGAGATGAACCTAGCAATGTAGTTTAATCTCCCCAAGAAACAACAAACCTCTTTTTCTGTTTTCGGCACAGGCATTTCTTGTATGGCTTTTATCTTTGCAGGATCAACCTCAATACCTTTTTCACTAACAATAAACCCCAACAATTTTCCTGATCTCACCCCGAAGGTGCACTTGTTTGGATTCAACCTCAGTCTGAATTTTCTCAACCTTTCAAATAACTTCTGAAGATTTACCAAATGTTCTTCTTCCGTCTGTGACTTCGCAATCATGTCATCAACATAGACTTCAATCTCTTTGTGAATCATATCATGAAAGAGAGTCACCATCGCCCGCTGGTAAGTTGTCCCTGCATTTTTCAATCCAAAGGGAATCACTTTGTAGCAGAAAGTTCCCCACGGTGTTATGAATGTTGTCTTCTCCATGTCCTCTGAGGCCATCTTGATTTGGTTATACCCAAAGAAGCCATCAATGAAGGAAAACACTGAATACTGAGCAGTATTGTCAACTAACACGTCAATGTGAGGGAGCGGGAAATCATCCTTTGGGCTTGCTCTGTTCAAATCCCTGTAATCAACGCACATCCTGACCTTCCCATCTTTCTTAGGTACAGGCACGATGTTAGCAACCCATGGAGGATAATTTGTTACGGCAAGAAAACCGGCATCTAGCTGTTTCTGAACCTCTTCCTTGATCTTGACAGACATCTCCAGTTTAGTTCTTCTCAACTTTTGCTTGACCGGAGCACAACCTTCTTTGAGTGGTAGCCGGTGTACAATAATATCAGTATCGAGCCCAGGCATGTCTTGGTAAGACCAGGCGAAGATATCCACATACTCACGGAGCATTTCAATCAATCTTCCCTTGACAATGTCTTCCAATGCAGCCCCTACCCTTACTTCCTTTCTGGCGTCCTCGGTTCCCAGATTCATAATCTCAATTTCCTCCTGATGAGGTAGGATGACTCTCTCCTCTTGCTTCAACAATCTGGCCAACTGTTCGGGCAATTCAGAATCTTCGTCAGTCTCTTCTTCAGCCTGATAGATTGGATTGTCAAAGTCATACCGAGCTATAGCTGAGTCATGATCGGTGTCATCTGAACAAAAAGACCTGCATGATTGATGAGGTATGTCTTATTATGTATGCAACAAGGAAACACATTGCCATTTTGATGTGGGTTTTTAATGCATAAAAATAAAACAGAAAGACAGAGGTCAAAATATTTGAGTGTGAAAAGTCCTTTATTGATGATAAAGCAAACATACGACAGTTAAAAGCCCTACAAATAAAATCACTACGTCTTGGGCAGAACGCAGGATTAACATAATAGGAAAACAAAGCAATTACTCAAAGCCAGTCACTTGAATGACTTTCTTGGAAGACCAGTTGCATAGACTTTCTCCTAGGACGCAAGGACGAATCCAGCTATCCATGTCACAATCACTGTCTCCTTCTTCTTCAATGGCATTAACTCTGTCGAAGAAGACACCAGCGCTGGTGAAACGGACCGGGCCATAGAATTTGGGAGGCTCTTCCTGACGCCTAGGTGGTTTGTACCCTAACCCATAGGTATCTCTCTTCTCCTGGACTTCAACCACCTGGCCCCACCTCTGTGAGCTACCAGCCTCAACCACGGCTTTGGCGTCTTTAAACGAAGACATAGAAACCTCAGGTTGATCTGCCACTGCAGGCTGCTCTATAGTCTCAGACTGGACAACTTCTTCAGAAACCTTCACCTTTTCAAACCCCTGACACAACGTCTCATGGATTTCACCATCCACTTCCACGTATTTGAAGGTTGACAGCTGGCTAATCATTATGTCTTCTTCTCCGCACACCGTCACTACATGACCATCAACCATGTATTTTAGTTTTTGATGCAAAGTAGAGGTTACAGCGCCCGCACCATGGATCCAAGGACGACCTAATAAATAGCTGTACGCTGGCTGAATATCCATTATATAAACGCTGCATCAAATATTTCCGGTCCAACCTTGATCGGAAGCACAATCTCACCAAAGACAGATCTCTTCGAGCCATCAAAAGCTCGCACCACCAAGTCACTTGGTGTACAAATAAGTCCCCTGGTATCTAACTTCATTAATGCTTTCTTGGGCAATACATTCAACGATGATCCAGTATCAACCAATACATGCGACATCAGTGAACCACGACACTCAATCAAAATATGCAGGGCATTGTTATGATTCCTGCCAGTGGTAGTCAAATCAAGATCTGTGAAACCCAAGCCATTACCCGCATTCACGTGTGCTACAACCCCTTCCAGCTGGTTAACAAAAATCTCTTGAGGAACGTAGGCTGCATTCAAAACCTTCAGAAGAGCATTCCTGTGAGCCTCAGAACACAATAGCAAAGACAGAATAAAGATCTTGGACGGGGTCTGATGCAGCTGGTCCACGATCTTGTAATCACTTTTCCGGATGCGTCTCATAAATTCCTCAACATTTTCAGAAAAAGCATCATCAACCGGCTTTACTGTAGAATCAGTAACCACTAGAGTCTGAATAAAACCATCCATTGCCTGTTTTCCCCTATCTTGCCTAGAAGTACTGGGTTGATCATTAACAGGAGTAAGCACTCTACTACTTCTGGTTATAGCACCAGTCTCAACTTTAACTTCAGGACTAGCATTCACTGGTGAAGTATTCAATAATTCATGCTTTTGTCCATTGACAAACACCTCTGCACCGTAATTCCAAGGAATAGCCTTAGAGCTCTCATACGGAATGGGTCCAGCCCTTGTAATGATAACTGGAGGTGGCCTTGCCGGACCAGAAATAGTAATCGTTTTGAACGGAATGGTGATAGTAGCAACCTTCTCACTAACAACCTCTTCTTGCTGATTACCTCTATCAAACTGTAAGCAGCCCTCATTAATCATACTCTGGATACCCATCTTCAACGAATCACAACCATTACCCTTCGTCAAACAGTCTGAGCAATTCTCATCACAACCCAGATAGACGCCACCCTTCAATAACCTGTTTTTAACCACAGCTAACGGAGTCTTCAACTCCTCAACATCCATGATCAAATTCAAAGCTTCACCTTCCTCAATTATCGCATTCACCTTCGGCCCATTGTGATCAGGCATAGGGTTTTGAATAACATTGGGCCAGCATTCGAGAAATTGATAGCCTTGGAGTTTACAAGGTCTTGCACCTTGTGATGAAACGCCCTACACTTCTCCACAGTGTGCCCCGGAGCACCGGAATGAAAATCGCAGTGTGCGTTAGCATCGTAGCCTCGTGGGAGTTCCCCTGTTGGTGGAGCCAGGGTACGGAGCTCAACTAGACGCAACTGCAGCAAATGTTGCAACAACTGTGCATACAACATTGGTGGTTGATCAAAATACCTCTCCGCATTCCTTTGTCTATTCTGATACTGGCCCTGCTGCCTATTCTGATTAGTATTATTCCTCTGTTGTTGTGGTGAAGGTAACGTTGCTGGGATAGTTACCGATGCTACTTGTTGATTATTGCCCTGACGCTGTTTCCCTTTTACCCTGTGAGATGATACAGCGTTGGTCTCTCCTTTCTTCTTATAATTATCAAATGGCTTTTTTCCATGTCCGGAGGACGATCCGTCACCACTAGAAACTTTTCCAGCCTTAATTCCAACTTCTACCTTCTGTCCGATAGCAATCACATCTGCGAACTTGCCTAGAGAACAAGGCAATAACTTCTCATAATAGTGCTTAGGCAGTGTGTCCATAAACATATCCAACATCTCTTTTTCTAGCATTGGTGGCTGTACCCTAGCCGCCAATTCACGCCACCTTTACGCGTATTCTTTGAAACTCTCATCACTCTTATGGGACATGCTCAACAGCTGAGTTCTGTTGGGAGCCATGTCTGTGTTGTACTGGTAATGCTTGATAAAAGCTGTAGCTAGCTCTCTCCAAGTACGAACATCTCTACTCTCCAGCGCCATGTACCATTCCAAAGACGCGCCAGACATGCTATCTTGGAAAAAGTGCATCATTAACTTTTCATCCTTGGCATGGGCAGCCATCTTCCTGGTATAAGCCTTTACATGAGTTCTCGGGCAAGTAGAACCATTATACTTCTCCAGTGTAGGAATCTGAATCTTGTGTGGAATGACAATATCAGGGACCAACCCTAGGTCGTCCAAATCTATTCCCAGATCATCCTGTTTCACAACCCCCTTCAATTGCGCCTCAATTAAACGGATCCTCTCATCACTGACCACAGGTAGGCAGCGTCCAAGCTTCTGACTGAAAAAACATCATCCTGTTGATCGTCAATACGCGGGCCATGGATAGCTCGAACAGTGCTTCCTTCTCCAACCACTGAAGGAATACCACCCTGTCCACCAGCACCTGTGATAGGAATGTTGATACCAGCACCACCTCCGCCCGGAGGAATAACACGATTAAGAAAACCACCGTGCAAGATACCATTTTCATCAACCTGCGACACCAAAGGCTGAACTAGAGTTCTGAACTCATTCTGACTGTGCACCACACCCTGCATCATCTCCATGAATTGATCGATGCGAGCTTGCATAGCTGCCATGTCTGCCTAAACTTTGTCCATCACTCTGCTTTAATTAAGCCTGGTAGAATACCGATGAGTTGGTTGATCAATCCTGACTGACAAAAAGAGAGAGCATAAGAAAACCAGAGAATCCAAGATAACCTGCAATGCAAAAATGATGATGATTATGCAAATGCGAATGCAAAAATGCAAACAAACATATTTGAACATTTCTAAGGTATATCCTTTGATTCCAATCTTTGAAACCGGGCCAGGGATTGGACACCTCATCGAAAAATAAATCTGAACTCAGCAATACCGCAACATTAAACCAAGGAAGCAAACCACCATTCAAATAAAAAACCACCAAGGCACAAATATCTGAATCAAACATTCTATTATCAAGATGGAAGAATTCATACAAACAAAGTCAATTGAAACCAAAGGTGATTCCATCAACAATCCTGATGGTAACCACAAAAAAAACAGATACACAACAACTATAATTCTACCCCAAACAGACTAGCCTCCACTTCTTCCAGAAGATTCAAAGTGTCAGGATGTGCCGGTCGCGTGATCAGCCGTTTGATTAACCTGTTTCTCTTCGCAATCTCTTGGTTCAGCGTTGCAATCTGCTCTTCAGCGCTGCTACCTTCATGTCTCACCTTCTTGATTCCAGCTTGTAATTTGAGCTCTTCAATCTCCTTTTGGGACTCTTTCCATTTGTTGAAGAAATGCTTTCCTTTTTCTTTCGCCTTTTGCAGCTCTCTGTTTAATTCCTCGTTTTTGACTTGGACCTCACTCCACATCTCTTGATAAATATCAAGTTCAGTTTCAGTCTTAGCCAAAAGCTTCTTAGTCGTCCTGGTGGTTTTGCTTGATGTCTCTGCTGCCATGCTAAGCTTCTTGAAATGCTGAATTCTGCTATCCAGATCATTTTCTGCCTTCTTCAAATGCTCAGTCGACTCCTTAACTTGCCACTTCAGCTCTAAGTTGTCCTGCAAAACTCCCTGCAACTGACTACTCATACCAGAATTCTCTGCTCTCAATTCACGCACCAACTTCTGTTGCTTGTTGAACTCTTCAATAGGCACAGTAAGTCTTTCTTCCACACTTTCTGGGTACAACATAGGTGCTCGATCAAAAGGCAAGTAGCACTCCTCAACTCTCTGTTTTATCCAATCCACATAAGGAAGGAAAGCCTGATTGTTAGGTTTGCCCAGAATGACCTTTCCTTTCTTCAGTATACTACCCCAAGCTTCAGAAGCTCTCTGAGCCACCTCTAAACCTTCAGACGAGTGGAAATACAATGATTCTTCCACATCTCTCTTAACAGGCGGGCCTACCAGAGCATACCCAAACTGTCTGACGACCAAATAAGGGTTATAGTTAATTCCTACCTTCCTCCCTATCAATGGAACATTAGGGTACTTACCACAACTATGAATGATATCTTTGCCAAGCAATCCTTGATTTATCCACACGATATTTTTACTGACCAATCCCATCAGGCGCTGACTCCACTATAGAGAATCCTTAGAATCAACAAAAGCACCAGATTGAGGTAGACGACTTGCGAACCATTTATAAAACAATGGAGCGCAGCAATGAACCATCCTTCCTCTCTTCTTTTCATTCCTGTTGTATAAGGTATAATGGAGATCTCCCAACAGGGTTGGCACAGGATTCCTCATCATGAATATCTTGATAGCATCTTCATCAACAAAATCAGGCTCATTGGGGAACAACACAATACCATAAACACAAAGAGCTAGCAGTGCGTTGAAAACAATCCATTCTTTATCTTCTGCTGCTTTCTGAGCCTTCTTCGTTAGATCTTTCCTTTGTTAGAAATGTTGGCTTCTATCTCTGACTTGCTCAAATAAAGAGCACCGGCCAATTTCCAACAATCCAGATCTCCTTTTGAACCAAAGAAGGGAGGAACTTCCTTGACAGCAATCCCTAGCAGGTTAGAATATTCCTCCAAAGTAGGCACCAACAAATAATCCGGGAACAAAAAACATCTCAGCGGAGGGTCATAGAACTGCATCAGCGTATGAAGACCCCGAAACTCATAATCGTCGATGTTACGAACAAAAGACAGAATCCACCCATACTTTTCTGCGAAAGCATTCAATACTTCAGGACTTGCCATTCCCTTCAGGATAGTGAGATAACCTATTGCTGGCTTGAAAAACTTGTAGATAATAATATCCTTCTTACCTCTTGGAACAACCATCCCTAAAACTGCCCTCTGACTGGAATCACAGGATCAGATACAACCTGGAAATGCAAAAATATGAATGTCAGAGAAAAAAAAGAAATGCAATGCAAAACATGGGATCAAGGCATCAAGCATCTGTGCTGAACTGGCTGGACAATCTTGAGGCTCTGTACAAACTCTTGAGTCAAACTGGGATAACAGAATAACCACAATGATACGGCTGTAGAGATAAAGAATCCAGAAACACCGGGTAGGTAGAAGGTCACGGTTACCTGCAAACCTGTAAACAACCCGCCCCTCTCACATGTGGGTACTAAGATCCTCAGTATCCATGGGCTCTCAGGTCGAGAAATGATGATACGTTCACCACTTCTGGTTTGGCATCATCACCAATCGAGGAGGCCTCAACTGATTCACAAAAACAAAAGATCCTCAGCTTCGGAGGTTTGAGAAGCAATAGCACATTCAGCCCGAAGGATACAATGCTACCGCCAATCAAAGAGGTCGTCCGCTGATTCACCTCAAAAGGAAATCCTATAGCAAGTTCCCAGCATTGGGTCCTCGGGTCAAGAATGTGCAATGGGTTGGCCACAGAACGTGGTCTGCCACTGTCACATCCCGGGAGGAGTGCCGCAACTGAGTCCCCGGGAATGGTCTCCAGAGTCGACAATCCCTCAAGAGAATACCTACTGGCATGTACCAACGCACAGTAGCAGGTAGCTCCTGATAGAACCTCGTCTGGTTGTGGGTCTCATGAATAACAATACATGGCCACCCCCATGCAAGCGTCACGACTATCCACTCTAAAACCTGTGTGTATGCTCAAGCCTGGGTAGTGGGCTTATCTCTCAGAACATCCCAACCCGCCAAACAGAAAACCAGCCAGCACAGCACAGTATATCCAGTATGAGAGTAATAAAATGAAATGCAATGCAATAAAAGCTGTAAATACAGTAAGATAAATAAAACAGCAATACAGTAATATACAGCAAAACAAAGCACCACAAAAACACCCAATGAAAAGAAACAGACAAGCACTAGGATCGACTCGTTAAAGGGGATGGACCAGTAAGAGGTCAACCAGACTCCCCAGCAGAGTCGCCAGCTGTCGCTCCCGAAATATTCACATCCAACGGTACAAACGCGAGAGTGGCGCAAAAAACACAGAGTCGCCAGCAATGTGTATTTATCCCGAGAGAGGGAAATGAAACACTGCATAAACCTGAAGGAAGGGAAAGAACATGGTCTCACGACCAATAGAAACGGGTACAGGAGTCGGTTACGCGAAGGGAAGGTGTTAGCACCCAACACGTCCATCGTACTCAATGGGATCCACGCTTGTTGTCTGCATCAAAGGGTGTCGTCGTCTGGAGCTCCACTGCTACTGGACCAGAGAAGAAACGAGAACGGAAAGAACAGAGAAACGAAGAAGAAAAGAAAAAAAAAAGAAATGACTCGATAGGACGGTATCGTTGTCCTAGGCCTACGTACTCCCTCAGTGCAATGGGAAAGTTAGAGTCAACGTAGTTCGGACGGGAACTATGGGGAAGGTTGCTCACCAAGACAATCGCTGTCTTGTGCCTACATATCCTCAATCAGACGAGAGAGAGAGGAATCAGAGCTAATGTAGTTCGTGGGTACGACCACGGATGGGTAAGTGTTTTTTACGTGAGCGACGAGCTCTTTTCTGAAAATGAAGTTTGAAACCCAACAATCCCGAAGGACAAAAAGATTTGAATTTGTTTGGTGTTTTTTAGACAGAAGTGTTTTAAGTTAGTTCGTAACTTGCATTGCACCAAAGCCTATGACATAGGAACGAATACTTCGCGTATCGTCCACAACAGGACGTACACTAGGTACCCTAGAGAAGTGAAAGGAAACCCCTCATTCCTCACTTCCCACGCTTAAGGCTCGAGCGCAATACACGTTAACTTTTATTATGTGTTTTGAAGAAGTTTTGAGATGAGAAGAGAGAAGACACAAAGGAAACTCTAAAGGGAAACTAAGAGTCCTAATGTTATCATGCATGGATGTCCTATGGTTAGTGAGGCTTAGGAGAGACGACTACCTAAAACCTAATGCTAATCCTACTCCAAGCTTAATCAAAAATTAATTTGGACTAGGTAGCTCTAAGGGAAAAGAATCCAAGACTTAACCAAGTCTTGAGATTCATGGGATGAGAAAGAGTGAGAGAGAAGAAATGAGCATCTTAAATGCTAAAGCAAACACAAGTATGAAAGCTTAAAAGAGAAAGGAGAAGTTAGAATGTGGATAACCATCCACATCCCATTCACTTACCATTAGCCCCTACATGGTTAGCAAAAACAAACATAAGCAACAATAAGACAAATGAAACCCAAACAAGTCACAACCCAAAGAGAAATGGTTACAAACCAAATGAAACTCATCCAAGTCAGAATTTACACCTTAAGGGTGACCCATAATGTTTACCAAACAAACTCAAGCAAAGAGAATGCAAACAAGTGGCAAAACATCCAAGAAAGTCATCAAAGAAGGAATAGAAGAAGAATGAGTGGATATGCAAGGTGATCATGCAAGAATACCTCAAATAATATCCAAGACAGAATGTGGATGACCTAAACATGTGCCTAAACATGTTATCCAAGTGTCACATAAGGCAAACAAGCAAGTATCCAAGCATTAAGAATCATTAGAAGAAGGAGAAGGAAGCATGTAAATGAAACATGTTAAAGGATGCAACATGAAACATGAATAACATATGATATGAATACAAAGCTTCAAGATCAGAAACATACATCAAATGAGATGCAAAGAAGTGATATGGCATGGCATACACAAACCAAACACAAACCAAGAAGAGGCATAGATGAGAAGAAGTGAAAAGATAAGTCAAAAGAGGCATGTAAATCAAACATTGAACATGCACACCAAATATGCAACAACATCACACCAATGACATATAATTGTAATCACATGACTCATAATCATTCAAACATGGCTCATGAAGTCAAAGAAACAATCCCAAATAATGGCACAAGTGCCTTCTCAAACAAGTAATCAAACATGGTTAAAGAAGTGCACAAAAGAAGACCTCAAACAAAGAGAAATCAAACAATTAGCAAATCAACTTCAGAAATTACCAAATTAATTCTCCAAACACCTCAACCAGAAGTAAACATCATATTAAAAACTCATGCAAAAATTCACAAGATAAGTCCTTCAATTAATCATGCAAAGTCACATAGGAATTATGAACTAATATGCAAAAGAGAGGGACCAAAATACAATATGAACAGAATTTAAAAATATGAGAAAAATGTTTTTATGAACTTCAAAGTGTCCTTGAAACAATTCAAAAAGAATGGGCTCAAAATGTTTTATATGCTATGAGAAATAAATTCTACAATGCAAAGTATGCACATATGAAACAATTCAAAAAAGAAATCAATTAAACAATTAATTCAGATGCCAAAAATAAAATATGGAAATTTTTTATAAAATGTCAAACATGCTTCATGAATTTTTTTGTAAGTTTTGGATGCATAAAACTATTTTTAAAAAATAAAATGCAAACAATGCAATTAAATAAAATAAAAAAAAGAAATAAACATGGGGGGTGCAAACAGCAAGCATGGCACGTTGAGAAATGAAATGGATCAAAGCATGGGGTGGAAATAGCAAGCCCAAATCATAAAAGTCCATCAGGGAAGTCAAAAGAAACATATGGAACCCAGTCAACGGTCAGACCCAATCAGGACCCTCAGATCAATCATACGCATGATATCAAGTCAAAAAAGCAACAAGTAGTCATGATAAGAGGTTCAGATCACAATGCACACCATAACCAACATACACACGCACACATTGAATCACTCAGAATTAAAAAAGCAACACGTGATAGGCACATGTAAATTTAATGCGCTGGCATAAATCCAACCAATAGATCAAAACAATGCACCAGATTAAATCAATCAATCAACAATCAATTAAGATGAGTGATCCAGATCAAACATACATGATAAGAAGGGTGGACTGACACACACACAAACACTAAAATAAAAAACAGAATTTAAAAACGTGGCAACGTGGAGACCGTCAGATCAAAGCAATGGACGATTGTGATTGCATCTTCCTCCTCCAAGCCCTCGCCGGACTGAACATAAACCAGGTGCCGGAGCCCTAGCTCCGGTCACCTTCTCCGGTGAGTCCCAACCAAAAATTTCCCAGAAATGGCAAACGAGCACATCATCTTGTCCAGATTTTCACAAGGATCACAAATATACCAACCAAATCATCAAACAATGAACACACAGTGCAAATCGACATTATGCGCATGTTACACGTCCAAAATTAATTCTAAACACATTAGCATGCTCAGCAACAACCACAGATCATTATGCACATAAAAAATTTAAGTTCTAAGAGCATGAAAAGTGAGCTAACCTGAGATCTATAGAACTTGAAATACAATAAGAACGCCTTCCAAAAGCTGCAGATCTTCCCCTTTTAAGCTCTATTTGCAAAATAAATGCAAATAGAGGCTTGAATATGGCTAGATCTAGGAGTTTGAACTTGGATCCTCTTGAACTGAGCTTGATGAAAACCTTGCTATTAGCTCAAAACAATGGTGGATTCTCACTCTACCAAGTGTGTAGATCAAGAATATCAAAAAATTTCTTCAGAAACCCTTGAGATGAGGGAGTTTCGAAGAGAAAAAGTTTTGGTGAGAAAAAGAGATTCTGAACATGATTAGCAATTGGTTAATCCCTTGATTAATGAGTTTTGAGTGGTTTTGCAAAAATGCAATTTGTGTTCAATCCACTAATTCTCACGTGCCAACTCATGCTTTCTCTCATGAATCCCTCACACATTCCTTGCTGATCATAAATGGATTGGAATTGGGCCTTGAAATGTCTTGGTTTGCAAGTTTCAATCCATCTTGCAAAATTGCACTTTGTTGAATAAGTGAGAAATATGGTATGAAATGAATTGATTCAAAGGCCAAATATGATCCAAATGAGGAGTACTTTGATGTTGTAATGTGACATGAACCATTAGAACCAATTACAAGTCAATTTGCACCAAAATGCAAAAGGTGGAAAAAGTGGTACATGGAAAACCATCAAAATGCACCTTGCATTGTTTTGACCATAACTAGAGTTCCACAAATGATATGGAGATGTTCTAGTACTTTTTGGAAATGGGAGAGAAAGATATTGAACTTTCATGTTGGATGAAAATTCATTTGAAGCTTCGTTGATGATGAAAAGTCAAGTTGAATGTAGTGGAAAAGTTGCCAAAAATGGAAAGTTCTCATTATAGGTCATTTTCCAAATTTAGTAACTTTTGCACAAACTCTTGATTCTTGAAGAATGATGTCATCCATGCTATTCCTTGACCAAATAAAGGTATATGGACTTGGGAATCATGATTTGAACCTTTGAAAACCCATGGTTGACTTTCCTTTCTCACTGTTGACTTTTGCTTACTTTACAAGTAACTGATCCACTGTAAATCCTCCACAATGAATCACTAGCCAAGTCTCTATCCATGAACATTTGTGAGCATAAAGACCTCATGACACCATGCTTGAACACACAAAGCCATCCAAGAAGCCCTTTTGATTCACAAACCCTAATTGGTCCCTCTGGTTAGGAGGGAAAAAATCACTTGTAATATTTTGCCATGCTTGACCTTATGAAGATATGATGGACTCCTCAAACCACCTTGAGGCTTGAGACTCCTTTAAAATGAACCAAGTACCTTGATCCCATGCTAAAAACCAATGCTATGCATAATGCAAATGCAAGGAATGCAAAGAAACATAAGCCAGTTAACTAAAAACAACAAGGAAAATTTTGGGGTGCTACACTTAGGGGTAAAAATTAAGGTATGACAGATGCCCCTATTTAATTTTCTTCTATTCGGAGATACGAAGGTTAACATCTTCATCTCAATGAGATAGAAGAGACTTAAATACAGAAGACCCAATTTTTGGCCCTAAGATACCGCAAAATGATTATCATATGAATGCAAACACAGGATTCTGTGGGAAAAAGATGCCACAGGAGACCGACTACTGTTGGAGAAAACTTAACAAAGGAAAAAGAAGCTCCACAGGGGAAAAACAAGAAGAGATCCATCTAGGGAATATAAAATTCCACAATAGATGGAAAAAAGTGCGTAGATGAAGCTACGACTTGCAAATGTTGGAGATAGAGAGAAAATAGGATTTGGACTCCACTAGGGAATCTCAAAGTCATTTGCTCTATTATGGAAAAAACTTAGGTAGACAAAGATTAATAGAATAACAGACAAGCTTCACAATGGATACCCACTTACTGGTAAGAGACAAGCTTAACAAAGGATATCCACTTGCTAAAGATAAATAATAACTCTGCTGGAGATACTAAAAAAAGAGATGCAAGCAGGTCCAATCACACAACAAACTTCTCAAATAAAGAGACAACCATCTGATGGGGATGAAAGATTCACTAGATTGCAACAATATTCTCATTCAAGGAAATAAACACCTGTTCAAATAAAGAACCAAGCTGAACTGATAACAAGCTTCCACTATGAGGATAGGGTTTAACTTCTTTAATCAAGTTTTAAACCTGAAAAAGGACCAACTACAAGTTGTCTCCGCTAAAGGGATTGCCGCTTGCTAGGAACTATGAATCAATAACTCTATCGGGGATCTTCAAAGGAGATATGGGCAAGCTTAATTGAACAACAGACTTCTCAAATAAAGAGACTGTCATCTGTTGGTGATGATGAGGATTCACAACAAACTTCTCTAACGGGAATACCGGAGAGATGCCATTTGATGGAAAAGTTGATGGAGTCTCAACAAGCTTCCCAAATAAAGAGATGCCACCTATTCAAAAAATGAGTCCAAGACTTCACTTGATTGGATGGGGATCAAGTATTCCACAATAAACTTCTCTGCTGAGGATAAACTAGAGAGATGTCATTTAATGTGAAGATATAGATAGATACTTGGGGACATACAAGCTTCTAAAATAAAGAGACTGCCACTTGAAGTCACACAAAATTTGAATATAGAAAACAAGCTTCTCCAAGAGATTGCTGCTTGTTAAATAAGGCTTACCACGTTAGGGACATAGAAGATTCTCAAATAAAGAGATCGCCACTTGCTGTCAGGCAAAAATCCCAGGAGAGTGCTATCACAACACTGCCGAGGAATTAAAATTTTATCTTTTGACAGGGAATCATAAGCAGATTCCTGCTGAGGAAAATAAATCTTCATCATCCAGGTTTCACAGCCTAGAGAGATTCAAAATAATTACTGTAAGGGACCTAAGTTCAATCCAGGAACAAACTGGAGAGAAGCAGTCAAACAAAACTCTACCCAAAGAGGAAATAACTCAACTGGGGAGTGGTTCCATCCAGATAAATGAGCTGGAAAGGAAAACTAAAGCAAAACCCTCCCGTGAGGAATAAACTCAGTGGGGAATTAGAAAGGATATACATTTTCTGCTTAAGGTAGACACTCTAGTGGAGAGAAGATACACAGACTCAGTGGGGATAACAACACCAGAGAGAGTGGATAAGAAACACCAAGAAATGCAAGATGAGAATGAACTTTCATTCAGTTATGCACGATGTCTATATGAATGAATGAATATATGCATGTATACATATGTTATGTATATGCTGACAAAACAAGCACAAAGATAAATTAGGGATAACCAATCACCACAGTACAACCGGATACTCGACTAAATCTCAACAAGATGGATATATCACTAGAAATATTGATGAAAGTCCTGCTAAGGGATTCAACTGGAGATAAACAGAAACCACTGAAGGAACGAAGTCTTGCTATAAGGCTCACATCTTTGGGGAATCAAGATACTGCTTAGGGAGAAACCAATGTTTGATTGTCTAAAATCAATAATCCACTGAAGGGATAAAAATATGAACTCCGTTTTAAGGGAATGGAAAGATCCGTTGGAGAAACAATAACAGCATGAATCTCCCAAACTCTTCTTGGGGATAAGAAAAATCCATATGAACTCTGCTGCAGAAGAATGAAGACCTGCTAGGGAAACATGCATAACAAAACCTTATGGGGATATCAACCTCTGAAAGAGATGGCATTTGCTTTAACTCTGATAAGGGGATGGAAAGATGAATCTTCCAAGAGACAACCTCTGAGAGGTAAAGCATATCTTTTCATAAACTTTGCTTTGGGAAAGGAATAGATCTACCGAGGACCATACCAAAAAAATTCTTCCCAAATCAACAGTAATAGTTGTTCAAACTCTGCTGAGGGAAATGCAGATTTGGTGGGGAATACCAAAGAATACTCTCTGGGGATTAACAACCTCGAGAAGAACATCCTGGAATTGCAAGGAGAAATAAGAAGTCAACATCATAGTAGAAAGTTAACCAGCGGGGGATTTTAAAACTCAACACAAGGCGAGAGAAAACCCAACAATTGACTGCTATCTCAACACTTCTGGATTATGCCGCTTGAGTGGCACATAAAAGCCTCAAACCATATCAGAGAAGGTAAAAACCTACTGGGGATTCCTCATCAACTTTCAACACAAAGTGAGATGGAATCTGAAGGTTGAGAAACACAAGAAAGGGGGGTTTGAATTGGGTTTCACATTTCGTCCCCTTTTTATGGAATTAAATTATTGACATTAACAAGTAAATAAAAATTAATGAACACAATTATTTTTATCCTGGTTCACTATTAACGAAGCTACTCCAGTCCACCAACCTTGGTGATTTTGCCTTAGACAAGGACTTAATCCAATAATCATCAAAATGATTACAATGTCTGAGATGTTAAACAACACACTTAGCCCTCTCAAGCATTCTGGCTTTCACTTAGCCGCTCAAGGAAATCAACCTCCAAGCCGTTAGAAAATGACCTGGCCCTCTCAAGCAACTTGGCTAACAACTTAGTCGCTCAAGGAAATCATTACCTTCTAAGGAATTTCATGATACCTTCAACAAGGATTTATGCCATCTTAGACAGGATTTCTCAAGCTACCTTCAACAAGGCTTTATGCCACCTTTAGAAAAAGAATTTAACATGTGTACACTTAGTGCTTCTTACAAGCTGATTACATAAATGAAAAACAAAAACACCTAAGTGTTTCTAGCAAGTTCTTTAGTAGCAGCTCCTTTCTTTCTAATACAAAACTATCTAATGATAAATCTCTAAGAGATTATAAAGCACACTAGTTCTGTATTGCTTAAAAGCTTTCTTATTGAGCACTATGGCTTCTTTTCTTGAGCTTTAAGCTTTTTTTTGATGTACTCCTTTCTTGAGCATATAATGCTTCTTCCAGTTTAACCATCAAGATCAACTAAGTTACTATGCTTCACTTAATGATGTTTCACTTGACTAGTTTCACATGGCTTTAGCATGTTGCATAGTTGTACACACTTCAGCAGTTTGCTTCAGCTTCTTCTTCATTGAGCATTCTTCATTTAAGCTTCAGCTTGTAGCATTTTCTACAACACTTTGGCTTTGCATATCAGCGTGCTATCACCAACAACCATTAATTCTTCAAGCTTTTTGATCTTCAATTTATAGAGATTGAGAGAATAGATCTGTTGAGGGGCATTCTTGGAAATATATTCCAACAGCAATATCCCAACGTTCACATGAAGGAATGGTCAATATCACCGTAAAAAAAGCTGCTCTTGCGTCACCTTATCGAGGTAGAGGTCACCATTTTTGTATTCTTGTGTTCAACTCAAAAGCATTCTTATCTTCTGTCTTTCTAATGTCTTCAGTGGCTTTAAATAAAACGTTGATGAAGCATGTTGTAGAAGAGTCAATTCTTTGCAACTTCAGAAACCCAGTCTTCAGAATTCCAAGATCTTTGTTCAGCAGAACTATCTTGAGAATCTTCAGCACTCATTCTTTTATAAGTAATATCTTCAGAGTCTTCAGAACCTGTTCCTTCAGAACCTTGTCTTCAGAGTCTTCCGAACTTGACCTTCAGATATTGTGTCTTCAGAATCTTTAGAACCATGTTCACCTGAATCATATCTTCAGAATCTTCAGAACTTGTAACATTAGAAGCGCATCACATTAGAAAGCCTTATAGGCCTTTCTTATAAAGTCTCAATTAGAATGGCCAGAACTAACGTTCATTAGAACCGTTGTATTAGAAACATTCATGAATCTTGACTTTATCTTGTACACACATATGTTTTCTTCCAGAGTGTTGATAACAGAGTCTAATGACGTCCCACGTCTTCTTATCAGAGTCAGAATCATATTGACAATAGTCACACACTAGACAGAAACCATATCATACAAAATTGTTCTCTTAGATAACATATGCAGTTATCATAAAAACTCAAAGGCCAGATGTATAATCAAATCTTGTTCTTACAATCTCCCCTTTTTTTATGATGACAAACAATGCATTTAGATAAACAATTTGTATAGGGAAATCACCATAAATCCACAGAGTCAGAGATAAGCTTAACGGACTCCTCCTGATTCTGTTACTCTCAAAATTCATTTATGCTTATTCAGAGTCTCCCCCTGATCCCAAGACTCACAAAATGATTTTGATGTAGAATAATATCAATAGAGAAGGATTATTTCTCTATCATGTCTCATCAGAATCTGACTAGAACTGGCTGGTCTTCATTTCAGAACCTAGCTTGCTATCAGAATACTGTAGACGTATCATAACCTAATTTGTCTTATCAGATTTGATGTTTTGCATTATATATCAGAAGCCGGTAGATAATTTCTTAGATGTCACACATCATGTATCAAAACCAAATCTTCGATATCTTAGCACAGATCACTAACAGGTGCACATATCCTCATGTCATTTGATGGTTCAGAGACCGAATATTTTCTTTAATGACCATGACTTGATTTGATCTCCGAAAGATTCACATTCTTTTAATGCTGGAGTCTAGATACCATTTGAAGTTTAGATACCAATTGAATCATTCTTTCAGAAAGTTAACAACTTCTGACAAGTTTTAGGTATCAACGCGAAACTCATGGATATCCCTTGTTTCTGATAACTTAGTGGTTAACACCAGATATTCATATATTATCAGATTGAGCTTGTTTAGCATTCTTCTTTCTTGTACATGTCTTCTGATGATTATATCTTCTGATCTCTTATACAATTGCTTCTAATATAATCTTCTTCAGTCTTCTGATAGCCTGTTCAAACATACTGTGAACTTTTGCGAAGTTCCTGATCAATTCTCAAACATAGATTAGAAGTAAAACATATTCAATTATATTTTGTATCGAGATTTTTAGATTTAGGCATATCAAAATCATTATACTTTCTTCCCCTTTTTCAGAAATAAAAAAGGTATAGAAAAGAAATTGACAAAGAAATATGAAGACGATCATAATGACAGAAAAGGAAATTTCATTAATACTAATTAAGAAATAACAAAGAGAAACAATGATGGCATGCTAAAGACAGAAAAAAATATCATTCATCAGATTGAAAGAACAAAATAGAACATAAAGCAAAAGGTATCTTATAGTTCCTAAGGTTTGGGGGTAGAAAAGGTTCTTTGAAACAACTGAGTGACCATATCCAAAATATTCTTGTTGACCTCTTCTCGCTCATCAATTTTTGCTTTGAGTATCTTCTGTTCTTTTTGCACATCTATTAAAGTATTCAATACTTGAGAAAACAGATTTGCTTCAGAGGAATGTGGATCATCAGATTGAGTTGCTTGATTCAAGTAGGTTTATGCAAAATCCTTTTCAATGACAACCTCTTCAGTCACTTCTTTCTCCGTAGTCGAACTGTTTTCACCATCTGCTCTATTCCTTTTTCTGCTTGAACCTGTTTCTATATTACGCACTGCAAATGCCCTGACTAATCCAGACTTCACCAAATCTCCACTATGGAAGTATTTCCCGTTTTAAATTTCTGGTGCTACTGGAGGGTTTATCAATTCTATAATATTATTATAAGTGAGAATAACAGAGATTAACCTTCCATAAGGGATCCAGGTTCTTTGAGCTGATAGAATTTTCTTTGAACGATTGATAAAATCATGGAAAAAGTTGAAGATAAATGCTGATAGATTGATATTCTTTCTTCTTGCCAGATAGAATAACATGTACTTTAGATTAAAATCCAATTTTGTTGGATTTTCCTTTGGTAAATGATAAAAGCTGCCATAGATGATATTGATCCAGACTTTTAGGTTATCATACAGTTTTGAGGCTAAGTTAGAATCCTTACAATCTTTGAATATGGTAGGAGTGATTATTCGAATCTGCTAAAAAAACTTAGCCTGTTACTCAGCATAGCTTCCCTTCTGTTGTGGCATTGAAATCCAGTGTTGTCATGAGAGAGAAGTTTAGCAATGTCATCCAACTGAATGTTTATGCCATGACCTTTAATATATGAGCACACCATAGCGTTATTCATAACTTAGGCATTTTCCCAAAATTCCTTGACAAGTTTTGGATAGGTTGGTCCTTTAAGAAGATCAAACTATGTATTCCAACCTTGAATTTCAAGCATTTCAGAGAAGTCAAAACCATGTGCAGTGAGATCTCCAAAATCCACATTACGTTCAAAGATAACATATAGTAGTTCAATTGGTAGAGCCGATGTGATTTTCGGATCATCGTCCAGATGATTTTCCAAACGCTGTTTTTGGAGAGCCAAGCTTTGATCCACAGACATGTAGGTTTCGATTTGAAGAGGATGAAGGCACACACGATTTAGGGTTGAGAGAACAAGAAGGTTTGAAAGATAAAAGTGTGACAAGATGTAGCGTAGGTGTGTGATGTGATGTGATGTGAATATAAATAGAGACAATTATGATGATTATGAATACTAGGGAAAAGAAACGATTAGACATAGATGAAGGTAAATCAGATTTAGCATACAATCCCAAGACACGTCTAGTCATTTAGGGTAATAATTACCGAGCATGGATTTCAAAAAGACAAATGTCTTAAAACGAGGCATAACCTCTTCACATACTTGGCAACGTGTTGAAAGGGTTAACTTCTTAATTCCCAACGGTTAAAAAGATCTCAACGTTTACATGATCTTTAACACTCAAGATATATTTCTTAAAGAAATAATTTTCTATTCTAAAGAACCATAATTAAAAAAAAAGACTTCCTTCTGAACTCTCAAAAATTATAGTTCTAGAATATAAGAATAGATTTCTAAACCATTTAATTAAACAGAGAGGTTAGAAATACATTACTCAATACTCTTGTAGAATTCCATCTGTAGACGCTTATTCAGAATCATCACACAATTTGCTTCTGCAGTTGATGACTTTGTTGATGAGCACTTCTAGTTGGACCACTAATATCGTTTCTTCTCAGAACTGGATTTATAGAGCTTTCTTCTTTTTGTAGTCTTCATGAGAATCCTTGAACCTTGTGTAGAGACACGATCATCTTCATGACTTTATGAGCTTCCATTCTGACGAATGAAAACATCTCTCTTGATGTTTGTTTCATCTTTGATCGTTGGAGAAGGACCAAGTTCTTTCTCTAGTCTTCATATTGAGATTAACCATCTTCTATCTTCAAGAAAGGTTAGTTCCTGGAAAGCCACTAGTTTCTCAATACTTAACATATACTTTTGAAACGTTATGTGCTGAGAGAACTTGCTGGAATCTTCTTACATCATCAGAATTCAATCATTGAACAGACTCTAATCTTCAACATATGCAAATACCATCATAGTCATCAAACTAAGACATATTTCCTTTGAGGTTTGAATAAAGATCTTGTTCTTACTAGCTGAGCCTTATCATTCAGAATTACTTCATCAGAAAGTGACAACTTCTGTATTTCCTTTCTTAGGGAGTGAATGAACTATTACAGCTATTTAACATCTTCTGATATCCTCATCTTTGCCTTCTTTAGCACCTCCATTACCTTCAGCATAGAGAAGATAGTTTCCAGCTTTGCATTCCTCCAATGAGCTTCAGTTTCTGACTTCCAAGCTAATTATCAAATCTGACATTGATTTGGTTTCCAGTGAAAGTACTTTAGCGCCAAGTACTTTGTAGCCTTTGAACATTCAGAGCATTCTAACCAAGATGTATCATAATAGATTTGAAACATATTCGGTTCTGAATAGACATGCTACAGCTGCTTCTAAGATGCTTTGTCATGATGATTTCTCGTATCATGATTTTAGCTCTTTATTTCTAAGCTCTTGTTCTATCTTCAACATTTGAATCTGATATTGAAGCACTAGAACATCAGAATCTTCTTTTCACCAGATAGCTTCTTAAGCTTATACTTTCACTCAGTCACATGAGTCCAGAAAGTAGTGAACACAGAAGGATGCATTTATGTATCAGGAGCTCCTGAAAAGAAACTTTGGATAACATTCTGACAAACTTAAGCTTGATCAACTGAGATACCTTTCTCAAGCTAACATGACTTAATTTGTATTATGCTTCAACCAATTCTCTTCATAGACACACATACGACAATAATCAGAAAATCATAAGTTGCTCTTTCTAGAATGCACTCTTGACAACTGAAGAACTTCCCTTCTGATCTCTTCAGAATCCTGTGAAGTTTCTAGAGCAGTTAGTAAGAATCTTGATAGCCATATCCAATGCTTATCTGTAGTAGAATTAGTTTCTGTTGAATAAGAAACTGCTTTATCTTCTAGAGAGATCTTCTGCAGTAAACTTTCTAACCATAACTATTTGCGTTATGTTAGTTAGCTCTTCTTCTCAGCCTTTTTCTCATAAGAATTTCATGCTTTCTTCTTAGGCTTTTCTTCCTTATAAAGAGAGAGACCTTCTTTTTCTTCTGGCTAATAGTAGCATTCTGTTTTTCTGTTCTGATTTTTAGCTTCTAACTGATTGAAGCATAACAATTTTCTTCTTTTCTGAGTTATACTGTTTTGCTCATATCCAGTTCTTCAAGAGAAGCTTTACTTCAGATCTTCTGCATGCTTGACCAGTTGCCATAAGCTTCCATTTAAATAGCAAGCTTCTGATTATCTTCTTCAGGAATTCTGATGAAGAAGGAACCAATGTTCAGAATCTTAAGTTCCGCAGTCATGATTTCTAACATCTTCAGCATACTTCATCTTGAAGTCTTCATGCTTTATAGTCATGACATGAGCATTCTCTCTTCTTCACATGAAAGAGTTCCTAATGAGCAATACTGAGAAAGTCAACGGTATACCAAGTCTGTTTGTTGAAAACATCCCATACTCAGAAAGAATTAACCTTCAGCAAACAAGATTTCATGCTTTCTGATGATTCTTGTTGATCTCTTCTAGATCATTCTTCTTAAGCCTTGTTTAGGCATCACCTTGAGGAGATACGTAACTCTCAACTAACGTATTCCAAGAATTGCATTCATCAGATTCTTCTAATTATCTGATGAGTCTATTATCCTTTTACCAGCTGATTCTTCATCTTGCTTTCAATCTTCTTGCAAGTGCCATAAGAGAAGATTATGTTGTCAATAACAACCAGCTCTAAGAATTAGTGACATAATCCATAATGAACCTTTCTGGTTTGTCATTTCAGTACTCAATCTTTTCTTCATCGTATGAGACTGAAACTGTATACGGTGGGGGAGATTAGCAAGAGCGTTTCTCAAAGCTCGTCCAGATCTTTATCTCACACAGTTAAGTGTTTGATAAACATCAATAACAGAACTTGAGCTCTGATACCAATTGAAGGTTGAGAAACACAACAAGGGGGAGGGGGTTTGAATTGGGTTTCACATTTCCGAAATTAAATTAATGACATTAACAAGTAAATAAAAATAAATGAACACAATTGTTTTTATCCTGGTTCACTGTTAACGAAGCTACTCCAGTCCACCAGCCTTGGTGATTTCGCCTTAGACAAGTACTTAATCCAATAATCATTAAAATTATTACAACCTCTAAGTTGTTAAACAACACACTTATCCCTCTCAAGCATCCTGGCTTTCACTTAACCGCTCAAGGAAATCAACCTCCAAGTCGTTAGAAAACGACATGGCCCTCTCAAGCAACCTGGCTAACAACTTAGCCGCTCAAGGAAATCATTACCTTATAAGGAATTTCATGCTACCTTAAATAAGGATTTACGCCACCTTAGACAGGATTTCTCAAGCTACCATCAACAAGGATTTACGCCACCTTTAGAAAAAGGATTTTACATGTGCACACTTAATGCTTCTTACAAGCTGATTACACAAATGAAGTACAAGAACACCTAAGTGTTTCTAACAAGTTCTTGAGCAGCAGCTCCTTGCTTTCTAAAAAAAAACTATCTAATGATAAATCTCTAAGAGATTATAAAGCACACTAGTTCAGTATTGCTTAAACGCTTTCTTATTGAGCACTACGACTTCTTTTCATGAGCTTTAAGCTTCTTTCTGATGTACTCATTTCTTGAGCATATAATGCTTCTTCCAGTTTAACTATCAAGATCAACTAAGTTACTATGCTTCACTTATTGATGTTTTACTTGACTAGTTTCACATGGATTTAACATGTTGCATCGTTGTACACACTTCAGTAGTTTACTTCAGCTTCTTCTTCATTGAGCATTCTTCATTTAAGCTTTAGCGTGTAGCATTTTCTTCAACACATTGGCTTTTCATATCAGCGTTCTATCACCAACAACCAGCAATTCTTCAAGCTTCTTGATCTTCAATTTATAGACCTTAAGAGAATAGATCCGTTGAGGTGCATTATTGGAAACATATTCCAACAGCAATATCTCAATGTTCACATGAAGGAATGGTCAACATCACTGTACAAAAAACTGCTCTTGCGGCACCTTATTGAGGTAGATGTCACAGTTGTTGTATTCTTGTGTTCAGCTCAAAACCATTCTTATCTTCTGTATTTCTAATGTCTTCAGTGGCTTCAAATAAAACATTGATGAAGCATGTTATAGAAGAGTCAATTCTATGCAACTTCAGAAACCCAGTCTTCAGAATTCCAAGATCTTTGTTCAGCAGAACTATCTTGAGAATCTTCAGCACTCGTTCTTTTAGAAGTAATATCTCTAGAGTCTTTAGAACCTGTTCCTTTAGAACCTTGTCTTCAGAGTCTTTAGAATTAATTAAGCATATTCTTGTCTTCAGAGTCTTCAGTACTTCGCTAACCTGAACCTTGTCTTCAGAAACTCTTCAGAACTTGACCTTCAGATATTGTGTCTTTAGAATCTTCAGAACCATGTTCACCTGAATCACGTCTTCAGAATCTTCAGAACTTGTAACATTAAAAGCACATCCCATTAGAAAGCCTTATAGGCCTTTCTTATAAAGTCTCAATTAGAATGTCCAGAACTAACGTTCATTAGAACCGTTGTATTAGAAACATTCATGAATCTTTACTTTATCTTGTACACACATATGTTTTCTTCCAGAGTGTTGATAGCAGAGTCTGATGACGCCACACGTCTTCTTATCAGAGTCAGAATCATATTGACAACAGTCACACACTAGACACAAACCATATCATACAAAATTGTTCTCTTAGATAACATGTGCAGTAATCATCAAAACTCTAAGGCCAGATGTAGAACCAAATCTTGTTCTTACAGAATCTAACAACCACATTTTCACACATATCTGCTTGATCACTGAAGGTGTGAAAAGTACACAAGAAGGGGGGTTAAATTGTGTGTCGCGTTCTCTTTTAATTTAACTTCTGATCAGAGTTTCAGAATCAGAACTGATGTTTAGATTCTGAGTTGATTCGTTTGGCAGCGGATACAACATAAGTAAATAAAATAACAGCAGAAAACACAAAAGATTTATACTGGTTCCTCCCCTAAATGAGAGTAGTCCAGTTATCTTGCCTCACAAGAGATTTTCATTATAACCACTTCATGATTACAATTGCTTATTCTTATGCATAAGACTTTTAAAATTTCTCAGACCAACTGTCTGACACTTCCCTTGCTTAGAGAACATGTCTAAGACTTAACTTTTTCTCACACCATCTGACTGAGCCACCCGCTTTTTTGTCATCTGGTTGAGACTTTCCCTTTGCTTAGAGCACGTGTCTAAGACTTCCCTTTTCTCACATCCTCTGGCCGAGCCACCTGTTCTTCTGGCCTTCCAGACTGAGACTTCCCTTGTTCAAACTGCACTCGAGACTTCTTGTTCTCGCCCCTCAGACGGAGACTTCCCCACTTTGCTCAATCAGACTAGCTGAATAAGACTTTCAAAGCTCAAACACTTAAGCAATGAGACTTACATGGCTTAAGCATCTTGGCTCAAGATTTGTTACTTGAATCCCAATGAGACAAGACTTTTTGCTCAAGCACATAGTAGGAGACTTAATTTAAACTACTGAAGGCTCAGCAGAATAGAGAACAGGGTGTACATGATGCAAGCATCAGAGGTACGGGAAATCACCATAACAAAGACCTAAAGCACTTAAGATTTCTCAGACATTTAATGATAAGAAATCTTAAGGCTTTTACAATTACAACCTAAAATAGAAAATCTGTATATTACATTAGAGTTGATAATTGCTTGATCTTGCCACTCCTTCAACAGAAGAATCCTTGTTAAACTTAAAACTTGAATCTTCAGCCATATATATAGCCTTTGTAGAAACTAGTCGTTGAGAAAGTGTCTTGAACAAGTGTCTTTGACTTTACTCCATAGTATAAGAGACGTTGAAGATGGATACATAGCAGATTCTGAATCCAGTGTATAACACGTTTAACCTTTGAGTCTTCAAGAGGTTTTGCACTGATTGAGTCGTTAGTGTCATACCCCAAATTTTGACCACTAAGATTTCCCATCATTGTGCAAATCATCATCACAATATGGATGAACCATCAGTCTCCCCAAAGATGGGTGAACACTTACTACAATCAGAATTAGGGTTTCAGGCCCTCTCAGAGCTCTTAGACAAAGGATCAATCAAGGAATAACATGATCTTCAACTTGTCTAGCCTCTCAAACATCCACAATGGATCAAGAGGACTCCCACTTTAAGGATTAAGCACAAGTCTGCTCCCTTCCATATAGATCAAGCCTCAAGATCGCCAGTGTCACCAAATTAGGGTTTGGTCGACCAGGGCCTCCAGATGGAAATTTTCCTCTGGGCATGAGCCATTGCTTCAAAGCATAACCTATGATGCTCCAAGGGACATCATAAACCCAATCATCAAGTCAATTTTGCCTCAGGGGATGCATTCATAAAAAAAAATATGGAATTA